>LR738712.1:120227571-120277213 GCA_902687465.1 Secale cereale | reverse complement strand
TCGGGGGCTCCACGAGGCAGGGGGCCGCACCCTCGGAAGGGGGGCGCGCCCCCCACCCTCGTGGGATAGCCCTTGATCCCCTGACATGGTTCTCAAGTCCCTCGTGCGTGATTTTCTCCAAAAATATCTCTCGCGAAGGTTTCATTCCATTTGGACTCCGTTTGATATTCTTTTTCTGCAAAACCCTGAAACAGGCAAAAAACAACAATCTGGACTGGGCCTTTGGGTTAGTAGGTTAGTCCCAAAAATGATATAAAAGTGTATGATAAAGCCCAATAAACATCCAAGACTTCATAAATAATAGCATGGAACGGTAAAAAATTATGGATACGTTGGAGACGTATCAAGCATCCCCAAGCTTAATTCCTGCTCGTCCTCGAGTAGGTAAATGATAAATAAAGAATTTTTGATGTGGAATGCTTACCAATATAGTTTTTCAATCTAATTCTCTTAATTGTGGCATGAATGTTCAGATATGAAAGATTCAAGATAAAAGTCTATATTGACATAAGAAATAACAATACTTCAAGCATACTAACAAAGCAATCATGTCTTCTCAAAATACTATGGCTAAAGAAAGTTATCCCTACAAAATCATATAGTCTGGCTATGCTCCCTCTTCATCACACAAAATATTCATGTCATGCACAACCCCGATTTCAGCCAAGCACTTGTTTTCATACTCTATCTTTTCAAACATTTCAACTTTCACGCAATACATGAGCGTGAACCATGGATATAACACTATGGGTGGAATAGAGGTGGTTTCGGAGAAGACAAAAAGGAGGGAGATAGTCACACATCGACTAGGCGTATCAACGGGCTATGGAGATGCCCATTAATAGATATCAATGTGAGTGAGTAGGGATTTCCATGCAATGGATGCACTAGAGCTAAGTATGTGTGAAAGCTCAATAAAAGAAACTAGTGGGTGTGCATCCAACTTGCTTGCTCATGAAGACCTAGGGAATTTGAGGAAGCCCATCGTTGGAATATACAAGCCAAGTTATATAATGAAAATTCCCACTAGTATATGCAAGTGTCTAAACATGAGACTCTCTACAATGAAGAACATGGTGCTACTTTGAAGCACAAGTGTGGAAAAAGATAGTAGCAATTGTCCCTTCTCTCTTTTCTCTCTCTCTTTTTTTATTAGCCCCTCTCTATATATTTTTGGGCCATCTCTTTTTTTATTGGCCTTTCCTCACATGGGACAATGCTCTAATAATGATGATCATCACACTTTTTATTACAACTCTACATGAATGCCTCCGGCGGTGTACCGGGGTGTGCAATGAATCAAGAGTGACATATATGAAGATTATGCATGGTGGCTTTCCCACAACTACGATGTCAACTACATGATCATGCATGGCAATATGACAGAATAATGCATGTCATATGAACGGAACGGTGGAAAGTTGCATGGCAATATATCTCGGAATGGCTATGGAAATGGCATGATTGGTAGGTATAGTGGCTGTTTTGAGGAATAATATGGTGGCTTTTTTGAGGAAGGATATATAGTGGGTTTACGGTACCGGCGAAAGTTGTGCGGTACAAGAGAGGCTAGCAATGGTGGAAGGGTGAGAGTGCGTATAATCCATGGACTCAACATTAGTCATAAGAACTCATTTACTTATTGCAAAAATCTACGAGTCATCATAACAAAGCAATCAACGCATGCTCCTAGGGGGGAGGTTGGTAGGAGTTAACCATCGCGCGCCCCCGACCTCCACACAAATGTTGGCACTCTACAAATACATCATGCTCTAACTTCGTCACATTGCGGTTCACCATACGTGCATGATACGGGAATCACTAACCTTAACACAAGTATTTATCAATTTCATAATAACTCCACTAGCATGACTCTAATATCAATATCCTCATATCTCAAAACACTTATCAAGCATCCAACATCTCATCATATTCAATGCACTTAGTGTGAATTTTTTTACTACATTGACATTGGATGTTTATCATGTGAAGACTAGTTCCTTTAGCCTAAACACATTACCATGCTGTTTTAATAGACTCTCAAATAGATATAAGTGAAGCATGAGAGTTCAACAATTTCTACAAAATATTCCCACCACCGTGCTCTAAAAGATACTACCTCCGTTCCAAAATAGATGACTCGATTTTGTACTAACTTAAGTACAAAATTGAGTCATCTATTTTGGAACGGAGGGAGTATAAGTGAAGCACTAGAGCAAAAACTATTCAACTCAAAAGATATAAGTGAAGCACATAGAGTGTTCTAACAATTCCTACGCCATATTTAAGTCTCTCAAATAGGTGTGTCCAGCAAGGATGATTGTGACAAACTAACAAGTTAAGACTCAAATTATACAAGACGCTCCAAGCAAAACACATAACATGTTGCGAACAAAAATATAGCTCCAAGTATAGTTACCGATGGATGAAGACGAAAGACGGGATGCCTTCCCGGGGCATCCCCAAGCTTAGGCTTTTGATTATCTTGAATTTACTTGGGGTTCCATGGGCATCCCCAAGCTTAGGCCTTTTCTACTCGTTCCATAGTCCATCAAAGCAATACTCAAAACTTGAAAACTTCACAACACAAAACTTAGACAAAAATTCTCGTGAGCTCCGTTAGTATAAGAAAGCAAACCACTAATCAAAGGTGCAGAAATGAATTCATACTTTGTTTATATTGGTGTTAAAACTACTGTATTACAACTTCTCTATGGTTCATATCCTCCAATACTACTCATAGATGCATTGAAATAAGCAAACAACACACGAAAAACAGAATCTGTCAAAAACAGAACAATCTGTAGTAATCTGCAGGTTTCGCCTACTTCTGGAACTCCAAAAAATTCAAACTAAATTGGTAAATTTTCGGAATTTGTCTACTAATCATCTGCAAAAAGAATCAACTAAATAGAACGCACCAGTAAAATCTGAAGACCACTTTAGCGAGCACTAACAATTCCATTTTTCATAGCAAGATCACATAAACTTCACACAAGTCTTCCCAAAGGTTCTACTTGGAACAAACACTAAAAAAACATGAAACCACATCTAATTAGAGGCTAGATGCAATATTTATTCCCTAACAGCAACAAAAACAAAAAAATATAAAGTTGGGTTGCCTCCCAACAAGCGCTATCGTTTTACGCCCCTAGCTAGGCACGATACAAGATAGATCTAGGGAATCCCATAATGATACGATATGTCGCGAAATCTCATCTCATATTCCCTATGTTCAGAAGCAAGCTCCCTTTGTGGTAAGCAAAACTAATCAAAAGGGCTAAATTTAATGGGACAAAATTCCCCTACATCAATCTCAGGAGGAATAGGTTCCTCTTTTGGCCCTTCGTAGTGGATAACCAATTCATCATTATAGGCATTCTTTTGGCAGAAGGTCATAAGCCTTCGCTCAAGGGAGAAGCCTAACCCATTATTTTGAACAGCAAAATCATTGTTTATCTCAGAAATTCTATCAATCAAGATCTCAACAGGAACCTTTTTTCCAAGGTTTTCATTAAAAGCAACATGATCAGGAGATCGCAACTGCATTAGGTCTCCCTGATTGAACACGATAGCCTCTATAGGAGGTCGACCGGCATCTACTCCGTAATGAGCAAAGATTTCTCTGGTCTCTTTCATGAAATATCTAAATTCATGAGCCAAAAAGATAGTGGCCGCACGCTTAACAGAAGCATGCTCAATATTGGAAAATTCCAAAAAGATTCTCTGAATACAGGGATGCATATGGATAAATTGCCTTTCAATTTCTACTATAAGCATAGATACAGCATCTGCAAGGCTACTAGTTCTGTGAAGAATAGAGCCACCCATATTGTGCAAAGCACCGACACAAGTGAAGAAGTCTCGAAGAACTCCTTTTCCAATAATATTACCGCTGCCAACCCGGAATTTCTTAATATGTAAAGTGGTAGCTTCATCCAGGGGATCAACATAGATGTTGCCCTAGACATTACTACCCTTCTCGATAGGATCGTCCCCCATCTCAGACATGAGGGCAATCAGGCAAGGGAACAGCCCACGAGCAAACAAGAAGCAAGCGAACGATAAACACTCGGCGGAAGAAGGGAAAATAAAACGGCAAGGGTGAAGTGGGGGAGAGGAAAATGAGAGGCAAATAAATGAAATGCGAAGGATAAGGGTTTGTGATACTTGGTATATGACTTTTGCATAAGCCTCCTAATACGTCCAAAACGTATCTATAATTTCTGCTTGCTCCATGCTTCTTTTGTGTGATATTGCTATGATATTTATGCACTTCCATACACTTTTGATCATATTTGGACTAACCTATTAACTCAGTGCACCACAGTGCCAGTTCCTGTTTCTGTTGTTTTTCTGTTTCAGGTTTCCCCCATATTAAAAGTGCTCCAAAAATTCTAGGAAAAATACAGGAAAAATCAGCGTACAGGAAGCTTCGCGAAGAACCAAAGATGGGCCAGAGGGGAGCCAGGGGAGGCCCAGGCGGCCACCTGGCGCCGCCCCACCCCTGGCCGCGCCAGGGGGGCGCCTGGGGCCCCTGCTCCGCCTCTGGCTGCCCCCCTTTGCCTATATATCCCTCTCGTCCCGAAACCCTCGAGGACAGAACCCTTTTTCACGATCTCGCCTTTGTTCCGCCGCCGCAGCGCTTCCAAGATCGGGAGCATCAGGAGAACTCTTCCCGGCAACCTGCCGGAGGGGAGAACCACCACCGGGAGCTTCTCCACCACCATGGACGCTTCCCGGATGAGTCGTGAGTAGTCCACCTTGGACCATGGGTCCATGATCAGTAGCTATGTGATGTTCTCCTCCCCTCTTTGCTCTTCATGGTTTAGACCTCGTGAGCTGCCCTACATGATCGAGGCACATATGTAATCTTTCTGCTGTTGCTTTGCTGAGTTTGCTGGGATCTAATGGATTATGAGACTATGTTCAGATTGTGTTTGAGTAATATATTTGATTCACCTCTTTTATATCTTTGTTCTTGAGTAATTCTTGCATGTTCTCCGTTGCTGTTTATTGCTTTGGCCAAGTAGTAGGTAGTAACTCCAAGAGGGAGCGTTATGCTTGATTGTGGGTTCATGCCCCCTGATGACTAGCTTGAGTGACAAAAACATGAGTCTAGGGGATGTGCTGTTGCCACAAGGGAGAAAACAACGGTGCTTGTACTTGCGGGTGCAAGGATTGTTTACTTTACGCAAAGTTCTTTTAATGCAGTTGTCTGTTGCTTTGAGTTTACACTTTGGGTGGGATTCGCAACTTAATACCAGCAAGATGTTCTGGATAGATATCTCAAGGTGGATGATTAGTAGTAGATGCAGATGGATTTCGGTCTACTTGCCTTGGCGTACCGCCCATGCTTTTGAGCCTCTACCTTTCTTTGCAGCATAGTTAGCACTGGTTTGCGCACATAATCCTGTCAAATGCCCAGCTGTAATTTGTTTACCTCGCTTTGCTGTTTTATCGTCTTTTGGGAGAGAGACATCACTAGTGAACATCATGGGACCCCGGTCCATATTACCACCGCTGATCACACCTTCTATTTACTTCCTGTTTTTATTTCCTAGTTGCAGTCATAGCTATCATTATTATCTCTTGTGTTTGATCCTTTGTAAACAACAAGGCCGGAGGGATTGACAACCTCTCTGTACTTGTTGGGAGCAACGTTATCTGTATCTGTGTGCAGGTCCCGTCAACCACTAAGTTTCTGGCGCCGTTGACACCTACTTGTCGACCCTCGGAGTCTCACGGGATTCGATCCTTGGTATCTTTGCCAAGGGAAATTTGCCGCTACGCTACATCTCAACCTTCCACTTTGGGTAACCAATGAGGGGTGAGAAGCCATCAAGCAAGTTTCTGGCGCCGTTGTCGGGGACTCCACTCTTCAAGATAGGGGAGTTGCACGCTATCTTTTATCTTTGCTTTTTAGTCTTGTTAGTTTACCTTTCAATTTTTGCTTTAGTGTCCCTTACCAAAAATCACAAAAATAGTTATCTTGCTTGCTACTGCTATGGGTTCCACCGAGAACACCAAGTTGTGTGACTTCACTAGTCATAACAACAGTGACTTTATCTGCACGCCTATTGCTACACCTGCCACTTCAGCACCTTCTTATGAGATTAAACCTGCTTTGCTGAACCTAGTTATGAAAGATCAATTCTCCGGTGCTGGAGATGATGCTGCTTTGCCCTTAAATAATTTTGTTGAGCTCTGTGATATGCAAAAGTACAAAGAAGTAGTTGGTGATATTGTTAAGCTTAAGCTTTTTCCTTTCTCCTTGAGAGGAGGAGCTAAAATCTGGTTTCAATCCTTGCCTAGGAATAGTATAGATTCTTGGGACAAGTGCAAGGATGCCTTTATTGGTAAGTACTATCCCCCTGCTAAAATTATCCAATTAAGGAGTAACATAATGAATTTTAAACAACTGGATAATGAACATGTTGCCCAAGCTTGGGAACGCATGAAATCTCTTGTCAAGAACTGCCTTACTCATGGTTTGACTACTTGGATGGTTATCCAAACTTTTTATGCAGCCTTGAACTTTACCTCGCGGAACTTGTTAGATTCGACCGCGGGAGGAACCTTTATGTCAACTACACTTGGTGCTGCCACGAAGCTTCTCGACGAGATGATGACCAATTATTCCCAATGGCACACCGAACGCGCTCCAACAGGTAGGAAGGTAAACTCTGTCGAGGAGATTTCCTCCCTAAATGAAAAAGTTGACTTGATCATGTCTCTACTTTCCAAGCAATCTTCTATTGATCCTCATGATGTTCCTTTAAATTCTTTGATTGCTCAAGATCAAGTAGATGTGAACTTTATCTCTAGAAACAATTTCAATAACAATGCTTATAGGAGTAATTTTGGTAGCAACCCTAGACCGTTCCCCTCTAATTCCTATGGGAACAACAATGCTTATCCTAGCACCAAGAACTCCACTTCTGAACTAGAGATTATGCTTAAAGACTTCATCACTACCCAAAAGGCCTTCAATAAGAGTGTAGAAAAAAAACTAGACAAACTACATAATCTCTCTCCGAAGGTAGACAATTTAGCCCATGAGGTAGAGCTGCTTAAAATTAGAACTTCTCCTCTTGAGGAGAGGAAGACCACTCCTATGAATGCTATTCAAGTGCAAATTAATGAAAACATTAGGATGATGGCTAAACTTAAAGAGAGATGGGCTAGAGAAAAGGAGGAAGAAGATAGAATTAAGAGCCTTCCTACCCACCACATTGTTGCTACTATTCAAGTTGTTGAGGATATCCAAACTCTTAGCACCCAATGCACTCCTAGTACCATTGGACCTATTAATGGTGATGCTATGACCTCAACCGTAGAAGAAGAAACTCCTATGACCATAGAAGCTACCAAACAAGTGAGCCTAAAGGACACCGCTACCACTTTACTTGATAGTAGTGACCTTGATTTTGATAATTGCACCCTTTCTGAAGTTATTGGTTTTCTTCACAAGATGTCTAGAGATCCCCACACTAGCACACTTAATCTTGCCTTCACGGAGCATATCACTAATGCTCTTATCAAAGCTAGGGAGGAGAAGCTTAGGGTAGAAGCCTCCATACCTAGAAAGCTAGAAGATAGTTGGGATCCTATGATTAAAATTAAGTTGAATAACTTCTCTTGCTATGCTTTATGTGATGTTGGAGCTAGTACCTCCGTTATGCCCAAAAGAATGTATGATATGTTTGAATTGAAACCTTTTGATCCTTGTTCTTTTGGTGTTCGTCTTGTTGATTCTTCCGTAAAGAAACCTTTGGGGAAGATCGACGATGTTCTTATCATTGTCAATGACAATTATGTTCCCGTTGATTTTATTATTATGGATATTGAATGTGAGCCTTCATGTCCAATTATTTTGGGACGTCCTTTTCTTCGCACCGTTGGTGCTATCATTGACATGAAAGAGGGGAATATAAAATTCCAATTCCCTCTCAAGAAAGGGATGGAACACTTCCCTAGAAAGAAGATTAAGTTGCCTTTTGAGTCCGTTACACGGGCTAGCTATTCTCTTACTCTTGATAAAACTTGATCTTCTCTTTTTGCATCATGCCTAGCTTAAAGGCATAAAAGAAAGCGCTTCTGGATGGCAGCCCACAACGAATTAGGTTTTATTTTGCTTTTGTTGTGTCTTGATGTTTGTTACTACAGTATCATCATCATTGTATCTTTTCTTTTCAGCTTTGTGCCAAGTTTAGCCTCTGATTGCAAGAAAGTTCAAAAGTCGTGACGTATTGTCCAAAAAACAGATTATGTCCTTGGACCGAAAAATTCAAATAAAATCACCAGATCATCTTTTTGATCTGAATGTTTTTGACAGCGTGCTCTATACAATTGGCTTTCGAGCGTCTGTTCTGAGTTTTTTGATTTGAGTTGCAAAAGTGCCCCGAAAAAATTATTTACTACCTGCTGGTTTGTTTTTCACAAATTATGTCCTGTTTTGCCTTTTCTTTGTTTTGCAAACCTTGAGCTTGCTTTTTCTTTGCAAAAACCTTTTGGCAATGTTGAGAAACAGTAGCTCTTCAAGATTATATTTATTTCCAGTAGGGAAAAATTATTTTATTGTGGGTACTAACCTCGCTAATCAGATTATGATGAGTTCTGTATGAAGGGAGTTTTCAAGTGTGCGAGGGAAGATGATAAAAGAAGATTCAGGAGGGTCAAACGCTCAAGCTTGGGGATGCCCCCGTGCACCCCCAAGAAATATTCAAGAAGACTCAAGCGTCTAAGATTGGGGATGCCCCCATGCATCCCCTTCTCCATCAACAATTATCAGTTCGTCTTTCGTTCCACTATAATTTTATCACTTCATGCGTTATGTGCTATGCTTGGAGCGTCTTGCTCTTTTTTTTTTAGTTTTCTTTAGCTTTGCTTGTTGTTCATAACAAGTTAGAACCCAGCTTTCTTTGTGTGTGAGAGAAACACGCTCCACTTCAACCTAGAACACAACATAGGATTTTCATGCTTATCTTTGCTGTGTGTGTTCTTTGTCTTTCCATAGCTGCTGTCATGTTTAGCTCTTAGTTTTCATGCTTTTCTTTTTAAAGAGCTTTTGTTTAAGTTGGTTGCTGAACTCTCTTGAGTTTTCATGTTTATCTTGTTAAGAGAGTTTGCCTGTTGCACTGAGTTGTGTGTCTTAACTTAAAGTAGGTAATTGAGGTTGCTATTTAATTTTAGTAGTAACTTGCAATAGTTTTGAGGTATTGCCATGAGTAATGTCTGAACTTTTGGTGTCAAGAGCTTTAGCCTATTAGTGATAGATGTCGTATTTTGGGCAATCCGTGTTTATTTTCGAAAACCTACAAAATAGTTGAGAACTTTAGCTACTAGATGGATCACTAATCTTTGGAGGGATCGAATATTAGAGTACACTCACGTACCATGAGTCGAGGATGCGCAAGGATAACCAAACCCCCATACACTCCTCCTCGGGGTACTTGTCTCTTTGTGAACCTCCTAATTAGATTGAGAGTTACCGATAATAAGTGCATGAGTTCTAAAGTTGACACTTCCACCTAGCCATATTTTTCTAGCCTCTTCGGTACCATGCATTGCCCTTTCTCACCTCGAGAGTTGGCGCATACTTCCCCGGTGCATCCAAATCCTTGGCACGATACGCTCTGTCATCATAAGCCTCATTATATCCTTCCTCAAAACAGCCACCATACCTACCTATCAAGGCATTTCCATAGCCTTTCTGAGATACATTGCCATGCAACATCCATCTTCTCATGACTTGATCTTCATGTCATACATGCTTTTTGCTTGATCGATGAGCCGCATGCTAGTTGGGACTTGCCCTAATCATTGCTACATGATGCGCTAGTATCATTGCAGATCCTGCTACACTGGCGGAGGCATACATTTGCATACATCATGATAGTTTCATCTTCTTTATGTTGAGTACTTTTGTAAAGTGTGAAAGATCTTCTATACTTCTTGTAATACATAGAGTGTTGCCCCTAAAGTGAGGAAAAGATCCCAAAGAGGACAAAATCAAAGTATCCCAAAGAGGACAAATGAGAGTTAAATAGAAAGAGCCATTGAGGCCACAAAAAAATAAAAAAAATAAAAAAGAGAAAAAGAAATAAAAAGAGATAAGGGGGCACACTACTATTCCTTTTGAGAGATCCACACTCGTACTTCATCTTATACCTTGTACTCCATAGAGATTATCATTCATGCATATAGCTATGTGGGGACCTTCACACTATAGAACTTGGCTTGTATATTCCAATGATGAGCCTCCTCAAAAGAGCTCTAGGTCTTCTTGAGCGAGCAAGTTGGATGCACCCCCACTAGTTCCATTGGAGAGCTTACCTTAGCTCATATGTGCATCCGTTGCATGGCAATCCCTACTCCTCACATCATATATATCATTTGGCTTTCTCTCGCCTATGATTGTCCTCATTGATGTGAGCCTTTCACACCTTTTTTGTCTTCCCCCTTCATCATTTTTCTCTCTTTGCCATCCTAAGTGTCAACTTTCTTGCTTACGCTCATCCATTGCATGAGTGCTCAAAATATCGAAAGGGAGTGGATCAATTTGACTTGTACCTGGCTAGTGGTCTGGGGATGAGTCAAGATAACATTCCAAAGAAGACCAAGTGTGAAACTTTAGTAGATTAAGTTCTCAACAATACAAAAACTATGTTTTACTCTCTCGTATATCCCTATCCCCTTTCTTGCACGCAAACACCATTTGGAGACATTCGAGTCACGGACATCGAGAGCTCTTGCACCTTTATGTTCTTATGTTGCTTGTTACAATGCTAATATAGACTCTTGCTTGTTATGACTTGAATTGAATTAAATGCCTTGATTGCTTTACTTAAAAAGTTCTTATATGGTTGGTAGCATGTCACCACAGAAATTATGCTTGTTATCATTTAACTACTCGAGGACGAGCAGGAATTAAGCTTGGGGATGTTGATACGTCCAAAACGTATCTATAATTTCTGCTTGCTCCATGCTTCTTTTGTGTGATATTGCTATGATATTGATGCACTTCCATACACTTTTGATCATATTTGGACTAACCTATTAACTCAGTGCACCACAGTGCCAGTTCTTGTTTTCTGCTGTTTTTCTATTTCAGGTTTCCCCCATATTAAAAGTGCTCCAAAAATTCCAGGAAAAATCAGCGTACAGGAAGCTTCGCGAAGAACCAAAGATGGGCCAGAGGGGAGCCATGGGAGGCCCAGGCGGCCACCTGGCGCGGCCCCACCCCTGGCCGCGCCAGGGGGGCGCCTGGGGCCCCTGCTCCGCCTCTGGCTGCCCCCCTTCACCTATATATCCCTCTCGTCCCGAAACCCTCGAAGACAGAACCCTTTTTCGTGATCTCGCCTCTGTTCCGCCGCCGCAGCGCTTCCAAGATTGGGAGCATCAGGAGAACTCTTCCCGGCACCCTGCCGGAGGGGAGAACCACCACCGAGAGCTTCTCCACCACCATGGACGCTTCCTGGATGAGTCGTGAGTAGTCCACCTTGGACCATGGGTCCATGATCAGTAGCTATGTGATGTTCTCCTCCCCTCTTTGCTCTTCATGGTTTAGACCTCGTGAGCTTCCCTACATGATCGAGGCACATATGTAATCTTTCTGCTGTTGCTTTGCTGAGTTTGCTGGGATTTGATGGATTATGAGACTATGTTCAGATTGTGTTTGAGTAATATATTTGATTCACCTCTTTTATATCTTTGTTCTTGAGTAATTCTTGCATGTTCTCCGTTGCTGTTTATTGCTTTGGCCAAGTAGTAGGTAGTAACTCCAAGAGGGAGCGTTATGCTTCATTGTGGGTTCATGCCCCCTGATGACTAGCTTGAGTTACAGAAACATGAGTCTAGGGGATGTGTTGTTGCCACAAGGGAGAAAACAACGGTGCTTGTACTTGCGGGTGCAAGGATTGTTTACTTTACGCAAAGTTCTTTTAATGCAGTTGTCTGTTGCTTTGAGTTTACACTTTGGGTGGGATTCTCAACTTAATACCAGCGAGATGTTCTGGATAGATATCTCAAGGTGGATGATTAGTAGTAGATGCAGATGGATTTCGGTCTACTTGCCTTGGTGTACCGCCCATGCTTTTGAGCCTCTACCTTTCTTTGCAGCATAGTTAGCATTGGTTGGCGCACATAATCCTGTCAATTGCCCAGCTGTAATTTGTTTACCTCGCTTTGCTGTTTTATCGTCTTTTGGGAGAGAGACATCACTAGTGAACATCATGGGACCCCGGTCTATATTACCACCGCTGATCACACCTTCTATTTACTTCCTGTTTTTATTTCCTAGTTGCATTCATAGCTATCATTATTATCTCTTGTGTTTGATCCTTTGTAAACAAAAAGGCCGGAGGGATTGACAACCTCTCTATACTCGTTGGGAGCAAAGTTATCTGTATCTGTGTGCAGGTCCCGTCAACCGCTAAGTTTCTGGCGCCGTTAACACCTACTTGTCGACCCTCGGAGTCTCACGGGATTCGATCCTTGGTATCTTTGCCAAGGGAAATTTGCCGCTACGCTACATCTCAACCTTCCACTTGGGGTAACCAACGAGGGGCGAGAAGCCATCAAGAAAGTTTCTGGCGCCGTTGCTGGGGACTCCACTCTTCAAGATAGGGGAGTTGCACCCTATCTTTTATCTTTGCTTTTTAGTCTTGTTAGTTTACCTTTCAGTTTTTGCTTTAGTGTCCTTTATCAAAAATCACAAAAAAATTATTTGCTTTTCTGTTAGTAGTCCTTTCTGTTTAGTCAAGCATGTTAGGACTTGGTGCTTTGAGGGAATCAGAAGTTCTAGATTTCCATCAAAGGGATGGAGAAAATATGAAGAAGGCATGGGACAGAATTTCTGATGCACATAGGAGAATTATGCCTTGGATACCTATAAAAATTGTGCTTAGAAATTTTTACCATGGTCTTTTTAAATGGTGTAAACACTCTCTTGATATTATAGCTGAAGGAGATTTCCTAGAGTGTGATGAAGCTAGAGCTCTTGAAATTATACATGGTCTATCTAGTTACTTTGTTTATGATCATAGTTTTGATACTGTCATAGATAGACTTGCTACTATTGAGAAGAGAATGGATGCTCTAGACTTGATGAAGGTAGAGAAACCCAAACCCAATAAGAGAGATATTTTGGAAATAGAGAATGCTTGGGAGCCTTTTGTTAGGATTAGCATCTCTAATCAAGACTTCCTTGCTTATTGTGATATTGGATCTATGGTTTCTACTATGCCAAAAATTGTTCATGATTCTTTAAAATTTAACATGGACAAATTATCATCCTATCATGAACATGCTAATGGAGATATTTCTGAGATCCAGGGAAGAATAAAAGACGTACCAGTTACATTCCTTAAAGAGATTGCAATGGTTGATTTCTTCATCATGAAGCCAAACCAAGGAAATATAGTGCTTAGAAGGGACTTCCTCCGAGCCGTAAAAGGCTTCATCGATATAGGTAATGGACAAATCCGCCTACGCGGGAAGGCAAAAGGTACGTACCCCTTTCCTAGAAGGAACAAGGATGAACTTGTTGAGGAACCATTTGAAGCAATTTATAACTCCGATTATTATGATGACTTTTGATTCCTCCTTTTTGCATCATGCCTAGCTTAAAGGCATAAAAGAAAGCGCTTTTGGGAGGCAGCCCACAACGAATTAGGTTTTATTTTGCTTTTGTTGTGTCTTGATGTTTGTTACTACAGTAGCATCATCATTGTATCTTTTCTTTTCAGCTTTGTGCCAAGTTTAGCCACCGATTGCAAGAAAGTTCAAAAGTTGTGACGTGCTGTCCAGAAAACAAATTCTATCCTTGGACAGAAAAATTCGAATAAAATCACCAGATCATCTTTTTGATCTGAATTTTTTTGACAGCACGCCACAACTTCTCGATCTTGTGTTGTATTCCCTCGAAGAGGAAAGGGAGATGCAGCACAGTAGCATAAGTATTTCCCTCAGTTTTTGAGAACCAAGGTATCAATCCAGTAGGAGACCACGCGCGAGTCCCTCGCACCTGCACAAACAAATAAGAACTTTGCAGCCAATGCGATAAGGGGTTATCAATCCCTTTACGGTCACTTACGAAAGTGAGATCTGATAGAGATGATAGTTTATATTTTTGGTATTTTTAGTTTATAAGAACAGCAAATAAAAGCGGTAAAAGTAAAGTAGATGTGGATTGATATGTTGAGAATATACCCCGGGGCCATAGTGTTCTCTAGTGGCTTCTCTCATGATAGCGATATTCTACGACGGGTAAACAAATTACTGTTGAGCAATTGATAGAAAAGCGAATAATTATGAAATATATAGGCATATCATTGTATATAGGCATCATGTCCGAGACAAGTAGACCGACTCCTGCCTGCATCTACTACTATTACTCCACACATCGACCGCTATCCAGCATGCATCTAGTGTATTGAGTTCATACGAACAGAGTAAGGCCTTAAACAAGATGACATGATGTAGAGGGATAATCTCAAGCAATAAGATATAAACCCCATCTTTTTAATCTCGATGGCAACAATACAATACGTGCCTTGCTGCCCCTACTGTCACTGGGAAAGGACACCGCAAGATTAAACCCAAAGCCAAGCACTTCTCCCATTGCAAGAACTATAGTAGGCCAAACCAAACCAATAATTCGAAGAGACTTGCAAGGATATTATGAGCACACATAAAAAGTTCAGAGAAGAACCAAATATCTTTCATAGATAACCTTGATCATAAACTCACAATTCATCGGATCTCGACAAACACACCGCAAAAAGAGATTACATCAAATAGATCTCCTAGAAGACCGAGGAGAACTTTGTACGGAGATCCAGAGAGAGAAGAAGCCATCTAGATAATAGCTATGGACCCAAAGGTCTGTGGTAAACTACTCACAACTCATGGTGAGGGCGATGATTATGATGATGAAGAACTCCGTGATGGATCCCCCTTCGGTGGAGCTCTGGAACAGGCTCCAAGATGGGATCTCACGGGAATATAAGGTTACGTCGATGGAATTAGGGTTTTCTCTCTGTTCATGGAGGTTTTGGGGTACGTAGACTTATATAGGAGGAAGGAGGACACCAGGGGGGTGCTCGGGGGCTCCACGAGGCAGGGGCGCACCCTGGGATGGGGGGCTCACCCCCCACCCTCGTGCGCCAGCCCTTGATCCCCTCACATGGTTCTCAAGTCCCTCGTGCGTGATTTTCTCCAAAAATATCTCTCGCGAAGGTTTCATTCCGTTTGGACTCCGTTTGATATTCTTTTTCTGCAAAACCCTGAAACAGGCAAAAAACAGCAATCTGGACTAGGCCTTTGGGTTAGTAGGTTAGTCCCAAAAATGATATAAAAGTGTATGATAATGCCCAATAAACATCCAAGACTTCATAAATAATAGCATGGAACAATGAAAAATTATAGATACGTTGGAGATGTATCAGGAGCCAACTAGCCATGACCTTGTCGTCGCCGTCGGCCACCGAGATGGCCTCTTCGTAGGCTTGGAGGAAGACAAACGGGTCGGCGACCCCATCATAGCACGATGGTAGATTCGGCCTGAACCTGGGCGGCCACTGTACCCGTCGCAAGGCGGGGGTGAAGGCCCGGTGGCCGGGAGCGACGCTGGGCGCGGCCACCAATCCCGTCGGAGGAGGGATGCCCGCCATGGGAACTTGATGAGCGGAGAGTGGAACGGACGTGGAGAAAACTTTGGCACACCCCTACCTGGCGCGCCAAATGTCCGGTCTTGGGTTCCGACAAAACCCTTAAGGTTCGAACTCTGGGGTGCACACGAAGATCTCTCCTTCCGCCCTAGCTCATCTAATCAATAGCCATAAACCTAGCTCGTCAGATCCAATGAACAAGTGACACAAGATTTATACTGGTTCGGGCCACCATTGTGGTGTCACACCCTAATCTAGTGTGGTGTGGTGGATTGCCTTCTAGGTAGAGGAAGAACTAGTAGATGGATGAATTGCCTCCTGGGGAGAGGTGTTCTTCAGCTCGGGTGAGCTTGTGGTGTGGGAGAGGTCTCGATGATCCGATCCCCTCCATGATGGTGGCTAGGCCCTATTTATAGTGGATAGGGTCCTCTTCCCCAATATTGAGCGGGAAGGAATCTCACAACGGCCAATTTTGAAGGGGGACAGCTAGTACAAGCTATCCTGACAAAAGGTGGTCTTCGCCTGCCAAAGGCTCTGGTGGTGACATCGTCGTGGGCTCCGCGATGACCTCCGTCCTACCATCCTGCTGGTCCTGGCCTCATTGCATAGATATGGAAACCTTTGCCTGAAGCCTCGGTACTCCTCGCCTGAACCTACTTCTTTAGCACCGAAGAAGAAACTGGCACTTTGCGCCCGCTGGCGCCCGCCTGGCATTGGTCGTCACTGCTCACGTCACGAGGACCTCGCGAGGTGCCCCTTGCCTCGATATCTCCAATCCTCACGAGCCGGCCTGGCGAGGCCGCCCCAGGCGATGCCTGGTCTCATCCCCCTCGCGAGGATTGGCCCCTCGCGAGGGTCTTGAGTGGTTGTTGGAGGTGCCGGGCCGTACCATGCCGCCTTGTGAGCCACGCCCTAGGTCGCAGGCAGGCAAGTCTGGGTACCCCCATTCCCAGGACGCCGACAGAATTATATCCGGTTCGAACTGGAGGCTGATGATGGCGAATTTTGCTCCCAACCCACCACCCACTTAGTAGCCACAGTTGAAGATATAACCGATCTACTTGACTATGCTTTCGAAGACTTCGAAGGGATGGACCTCGAAATCGAAGCAGATCTAGACAAAAACCGGCCCGTAACCGTGCGATGGACAACTACGCCTTCATACGATGTGTATATGGTGGATACACCTAAGGAGAAGAATGGCAACGGCAAAAATGATCCGGCAAAGGACAAGCCTGACAAAGAACCTCGCAAACATCGGCGTCCGAAGCGCCGAACTAAATCCCGTAAAGGGAAAGATAGAAACACTATCACTAACGACGGTGACAGTCTGGAGCAAGCCAAAAACCCCGTGGATCCAGCGATAGAGCAGGACGAGCGAGAGGACGGCGAACATAGTCCAAAACCGCTGTTCGATGACAGCGATGCCGAAGACAGCAATTATGAACCTGTCTCCGAAGAGGATGTTAACCTGGGCGACGACGAGTACATCATCCCAGAAGAACCCTTAGAACAAAAGCGCTTCCATCGGAGGCTTCTTGCCACCACGAGGAGCCTGATAAAGCAGCAGAGACGGCTTTGAGCCGAACAGGATACGCTCAGCGATAGATGGAACGAAGTGCTGGATGCTGAGCAAAAATGTGGCAATCGCCAAACCAAAGGCTATCCTAAGCGTAAATTGCTGCCTGAATTCGATGACGAGGCCGCTGTGCCTATACCGCCGAAGAATAACACCGCCGACAAGCCGGACCGACCACCTCATGGACGGGACAGAGTGGCTAGCAACGACGTGCACAAGCCCGCACCCCCACCCCGTAAAGGAAAGGAGGATGCGGCTCAGGCCCGGAAACACGATCTACGTGAATACCTGAACAGAAAGGCTCGCAGGACCAGATCCATCTACGGATCCAAGTACCGTGCTCCCACACGGGACGGTGGCTATCAAGCCAATCATGCCGGTCATATACCAGTTCAGGGTCAATACCGAACATCACAACCATCGGACATACGCCATGACATAGCAAAATACAAGGGTGCCGCACACCCTTTGTGATTCACCGATGAGGTGCTGGATCACGATTTTCCAGAATGGTTTAAACCCGTAAATATTGAGGCGTATGATGGAACGACAGATCCGGCCGTCTGGATAGAAGACTTCATTCTTCACATCCACATGGCTCACGGAGATGATCTCCATGCCATTAAATACTTACCCCTCAAGCTGAAAGGGCCATCTCGGCACTGGCTAAACAGCCTCCCAAAGAACTCCATTGGAAGTTGGGAAGAACTTGAGGATGCTTTTTGGGCTAATTTTCAAAGGACCTATGTCCGGCCCCCGGATGCTGACGATCTAAGTCACATCGTCCAACTACCTTGGGAGTCAGCCCGCAAGTTTTGGAATTGGTTTCTCACTAAGAAAAACCAAATCATCGTCTGTTGAGACGCCGAAGCCTTAGCGGCCTTCAAACACAGTGTCCGGGACGAATGGATGGCTAGACACCTCGGCCAACAATGGCAGCTCTAACTACACTCATGACCCTACTTTTGCACAGGCGAGGACAGCTGGCTAGCTCGTAGTAGCACCAGCAACCCTGGAACATCTAAAGTCAGGAACGGCAATGGGAAGCCACGACGTAATAAAAACAAACATCAAAATAACTCCGGAAGCCCAGATGATACAATGGTAAACGCGGGATTCAGCGGCTCCAGACCCGGTCAACGGAAGAAGCCATTCCAACGCAACAAGGATTCTCCATCTAGCCTTGACAAAATATTAGATAGGCCCTGCCAGATCCATGGCACCCCAGAAAAACCTTCAAACCATACAAACCGTAATTGTCGGGTCTTCAAGCAGGCCGGCAAGCTCAACGCCGAACACAAGGGAAAGGGACCTCAGAGCGAAGACGAGGATGAACCTCGCCAGCCGAATACAGGGGGACAGAAAAAATTTCCACCGGAGATCAAAACAGTGAACATGATCTGTGCCACTCATATCCCAAAGAGGGAGTGCGCAAGCGTGCACTCCGAGATGTCTACGCCATCGAGCCTGTTGCCCCCCAAATTCAACCCATGGTCGGCCTATCCGATCACTTTTGATCGTAGGGATCGTCCGACTAGTATCCGTCATGGGGGTTCGGCTGCCCTAGTGCTCAACCCAATAATTGATGGATACCATCTCACTCGAGTCCTTATGGACGGCGACATCAATCTTAATCTGATATATCAGGACACTATCCGCAAGATGGGGATCGACCCGTCAAGAATCAAGCCAAGCAGCACGACCTTTAAAGGAGTGATACAGGGTGTGGAAGCCCGTTGCATGGGCTATTTAACGTTGGAGGTCGTATTAAGCTCTCCCGATAACTTTCAAAGCAAATAGCTAATTTTCGATATAGCTCCGTTCCGAAGTGGATATCTGATACGCCTCCAACATATCTACTTTTCCAAACACTTTTGCCCTTGTTTTGGACTCTAACTTGTATGATATGAATAGAACTAACCTGGACTGACGCTGTTTTCAGTAGAATTGCCATGGTGTTGTTTTTGTGCAAAAATAAAAAGTTCTCGGAATGACCTAAAAATCCACAAAGAATTATTTTGGAAAATAAAAAAAATATCAGCGGAAAGATCCACCTCAGGGGGCCCACACCCTGTCCACGAGGGTGGGGGCGCGCCTCCTCCCCCTGGGCGCGCCCCCCTGCCTCGTGGCCCCCTGATGCTCCACCGATGTACCCCCAGACTCCATATATTCACTTTCGGGGAGAAAAAAAATCTGAGAGAAAGAATTATCGCGTTTTACGATACGGAGTCGCCGCCAAGCCCTAATCTCTCTCGGGAGGGCTGTTCTGGAGTCCGTTCGGGGCTCCGGAGAGTGAAGATCGTCGCCATCGTCATCATCAACCTTCCTCCATCACCAATTCCATGATGCTCACCGCCTTGCTGGACGGTGATAGGTTGGATGATATTTACCATGTAATCGAGTTAGTTTTGTTAGGGTTTGATCCCTAGTATCCACTAGGTTCTGAGATAGATGTTGTTATGACTTTACCATGCTTAATGCTTGTCACTAGGGCCCGAGTGCCATGATTTCAGATCTATACGTATTATGTTTTCATGAATATATGTGTGTTCTTGATCCTATCTTGCAAGTCTATAGTCACCTACTATGTGTTATGATCCGGCAACCCCGAAGTGACAATAATCGGGACCACTCCGGGTGATGACCGTAGTTTGAGGAGTTCATGTATTCACTATGTGTTAATGCCTTGGTCCGGTACTCTATTAAAAGGAGGCCTTAATATCCCTTAGTTTTCACTAGGACCCCGCTGCCACGGGAGGGTATGACAAAAGATGTCATGCAAGTTCTTTTCCATAAGCACGTATGACTATATTCGGAATACATGCCTACATTACATTGATGAACTGGAGCTAGTTCTGTGTCACCCTAGGTTATAAATTTTACATGATGAATCGCATCCGACATAATTCCCCATCACCGATCCAATGCCTACAAGCTTTTCACAAATTGCTTGTTGCTTATTTACTTTCCGCCGCTGCTATTACAAAAACTACAAAAACACTACCATTACTTTTATTGCTGTTACCACTATTTCCTTATTACTTTGCTACTAAATTACCTTGCTGCAGATACTAAGTTTCCAGGTGTGTTTGAATTGACAACTCAGCTGCTAATACTTAAGAGTATTCTTTGGCCCCCCTTATGTCGAATCAGTAAATTTGGGTCGAATAGTTTACCCTCGAAAAATGTTGCGGTCCCCTACACTTGTGGGTTATCAAGACTATTTTTTGGCACCGTTGCCGGGGAGCATAGCTATATTGTCTAAGTCACTTGGGATTTATATCTGTTGATCACTATGAAGAACTTGAAGGATTCAAAAACCAAGATTTATCCCTCAACTACGAGGGGAGGTAAGGAACTTCCATCTAGCTCTGCACTTGATTCACCCTCTGTTATGAGTAAACTTGCGACACCTACTCCTGCTATTGAATCTGATATGTCGTATGTTCTTGATGATGCCACTTCTGCGATGCATGATGAAACTACTTCTATGCCTGATAATAATGTGCCAGTAGGTGAATTTCTAGATGAAGAAATTGCTAAGGTTAGGGAGAATGCAAATATTGAAGCTGATAATATCTATGAAAGTGATGATGAAGCTTCTTCCCCTAGATATGAATTGCCTGTTATTCCGGAGGTTCATGTTATGGATGAAGAAACCGCCAGAGACTTTCTTGCTTGCAACGATAGATATGATCTTAAGAAATTATGAGCTAAGCTGAAAGAAAAGTCTTTGAATGCTAGAATGAAGTATGACCCTGCTTTTGCTACTTCACCTATCTTTGTTACTCATAAGGATTATGATTTCTTTGTTCATCCGGAGTTTATTACTTTAGTTGAATCTGATCCTTTCAATGGCTATGAATCTGAAACTAGTGTGGCACATCTTACTAAGTCCAATGATATAGCCACCATGTTTACCAATGATGAGAAGATTCGTTATTACTATATCCTTAAGTTATTTCCTTTCTCGTTAAAGGGTGATGCTAATACTTGGTTTAATTCTCTTAATCCTGGTTGTGTGCGTAGTCCCCAGGATATGTTGCATTACTTTTCTGCTAAATATTTTCCCACTCATAAGAAACAAGCTGCCTTACGGGAAATATATAACTTTGTGCAAATTGAAGAAGAGAGTCTCCCACATGCTTGGGGGAGGCTTCTCCAGTTACTTAAAGCTTTGCCTGATCATCCTCTTCAGAGGAATGATATACTTGATGTCTTTTATAATGGACTAACCGATGCTTCGAGAGACCACCTGGATAGTTGTACTGGTTGTGTTTTCAGGGAAAAAACAGTTGACCAAGATAAATTACTATTGAATAATATGTTGGCCAATGAAAGTAATTGGACACTTCCTGAACCAGCCCCTAAGCCAACTCCGAAGAAAAGAGGTGTTCTATTTCTCAATCCTGAAGATATGCAAGAGCCAAAGAAATCTATGAAAGAAAAAGGTATTAAAGCTGAAGATGTTAAGAATTTACCACCTATTGAAGAAATTTATGGTCTTGATAACCCGACACAGGTAGTAAAGGTAAATTCTCTTTATAGATTTGATGAAGGTGATATTCCTCATTATAAGTTTGCTAGCCAATGTTTAGATGAATTTGATAATTTTATTGTGAAACAAGAAAACTTCAATGCTTATGTTGGTAGACAATTGCAATGTATTGCTTATATAATTGAACGCTTGAGTGATTATATGTCTAGAGTTAAAGGTGAATTGAAACTCATTAGTAACATGCTTCTATGGTTAACACTCAAGTAGAACATGTACTTAAGGCTCAAAATGATTTGCTCAATGAATTAAATAGTAAGAATAATGACTATGCTATTAGAGTTGTCACTAGAGGGCAGGGAAATCGAGGACGGCGTTGTACGGCAGGCGGATGGGTGCAACGTCAAAATCGATGAGCTCAGTCCAGTAGTTAGCTGGTGTACCGAAGGTGACCGGGAGGCGGATCTGGCCGAGCGGGACGGCCGAGTCCGCGGCCCCCATGAAGGGCTTGGTGCGAAGGAGCTGCCTGTAGGACAGGGGCAGGTGACCGAAGGCTTCGGGAGAGAGGATGTTGAGGCCGGCGCCGCCGTCGATGAGGGTTCTTGTCACGGCCACCCCGCAGATGGTAGGCGTGCATACCGTGGGGAGAGCGCCAGTGCCGGCCGCCTCGGGGGCGAGGTCGCCGGGGCCAAAGGTGATGGCGAGCCCCGGCCCTTCCTGCGCACGCAAGGCCTCTCGCGGCTGGGCAGTAAGTCCAACCTGCCGAAAGTGTGACTTGGTGTGCCGAGCAGACGCCGGTGCTTGGGACCCACCGAGGATGCATGCGACTGCGCGGCAAGGCCGCCTCTCGTAGCTGATGCCCCACAGCTCGCAGCTGCGGGCCGTCCATGTGGTGTGTGTCTCGGCGGGCGGCCGGTACTGGGCCCGCCGCGGCCCCACCAAGAGCGCGACCGACGAGGCCACGGGAAGCGGGAGTGTCCTGGCCGATAGAAGCATCGGGGAAGAAGGAGGAGGGACGCGCATCGGTGGCGCGGTCCGCTGATGCTGCCGGGTTGGCGGGGGAGGAGCCAGCCCCCGCACGGCTGTGGCTGGCCGTAACCATCGTAGAGGCGCCGCACCAGAGGGGAAGCAAGGTCATCGGAGATGCGAGATTTCGACACGCCCCCTACCTGGCGCGCCAAATGTCGGATTCAGGGCTCCGCAAAACCCGTTAAGTTCGAACACAGGGGAATGAACGAAGATCTCTCCCACTCACGTCTACCTAGCGCTTCGCTCTCATCTCGATGGAAGGATTCAAGAAAACAACGAACAAACACACAAGAGTTTATCTAGGTTCGGGCCACCGCGAGGTGTAAGACCCTACTTCCTGCTTGGGTGGATTGGCTCCGGGTGAGCTAGAGTATGAACTGGTACAAGGCTTCCTGAGCTCGGGAGGCAAGCTCAGGAGGTTAGGAGGCTACTGTTCTTGCCCCTTGTGCGGTGGTCAAGTGTTTGTAATGCCCAGTATGAGATTATACCTCCTATGTGTCGAGGCACGACTTAAAGGTATAAGCTCATACTAGAATGATCTCAAGTATGGTATCTTTGCACGACTCATGTAAAAGAGGGATGAAATTGCAAAAGAGTAGTTGGCTTACACTCTCCACGTCACACAATACATTACATAAGCAATCATCATCCAAATAACATCATAGTCCGACTACGGACGAAGATCCAAATGAAAGATACCAAATAATTAAAGCCACAAGGTCCGAATTGCCCCTAGTAGAAGCCACTACTGATCCTCTGGGTAAGACACGTAGTATCGCCCACGTTCTTCATCGAACTCCCAGTACAGTTCTGTGCCGTCACCTGTATAGTTCACCATGGTACCTGCATCTGGTGTTGTGTACAATCTGTGAGCCACGGAGGACTCAGCAATCCCGTTCCCGGGTAGCAAAACTCTCTGAGCCTTGGGTGTGGAACAAGGCTGAAGAACAAAGGTTGCAGCTGCACTAGCACTAGCTTATGTGTTTAGAGCGAGAAGAGAAGTGCCAACGAGCGTCAAAGTGATCACGAAGTGATCCTATCTAAGCACGTCAATCATAACCCCACCGTGTTCACTTCCCGAACCCCTCAGAAAGCGACCGTCACGGTTACTCACGCTGGTAGTGTATTCTGAACATGGTGTCAAGTTTTCTACAACCGGATATGAACAAATTCCCATCTGCCACATAACCGCGGGAACGGCTTTTGAAAGTTCACAACCCTGCACGGGTGTCCCTACTTAGCCCATCACAAGCTCATGATCTGCGGAGTCGCAACTCCAAGGTGGGAAGACCCGTGTATTCTTGGAATCCCGTGCTCAAGATATTCCGACTAAGGTAAAACTAATCCAGCAAGACCTCCCAGCGTGCCGACACCCTGACAGTAGCCGCGCGTATCTAGTCTCAGGCCACGACCGGATGAGCAAAGCGTACAGTGACCAAAACCCAAGTTGCCAAGGGGTGTACCGCACACGACTCTAGTTTGGACCAACACTCAAGACAAGCACTGGCCCAGGGGGGTTGATTAATAAATCCTCGGTATAATTACTCCCTCGGCAAGTTTTAGTTGTTAGGCAAATGTAGAACCAATGTCGGGCCTCGCTGGAAAAGCTTTAGTGCTAAGCGGGTTATCGAGGGGGTCCCATAACCCCAACCGTGTTAGGAACGCATAATCAAGGAACATAACACCGATTTAAACGGTTTCTAGGGTGGCATGAGTGGAACAAAACACCAAGCTAGAGGCTTAGCCTTCCACCCATTACCAACTATATAGATGATTTAGTTTAACAGATTACATAGTGTGATATCCCAACAATAACTTCAACATGAAGTAAGAATCTTCAAATCTTCTCCTGCAACTAACAATGCTATAAGAGGGGCTGAGCGAAGCTTACGTAGCCAAACAAAGGTTTGCTAGGTTGGGTGGTTAGAGAGATTCATGGCTACAATAGGTGCCTGACAAATAAACATGGGCATCGAGGCAATAAGCTAAAGAGCGAGACATCTAGCAATAGGCAAAGATAGTAATGATTTCTAGGTCAGGTCATCTTGCCTGTCGAGTCGTCGATGGGATCGTAAGACGGCTCCTCGTACTCAACCTCGTTAGGAACCTCGTTCTCGGTCTCGGCTCCCGGCTCTACTCAACACAAGAACACAACATGGCACAACATCAAACACGGTGTAATGCACAATCAACATGATGCAAGTATAAGCCTATATGATGCAATACATGGCAAGGGATGAAGCACGCAAGAACAACAGGAAACAACAAGTTTAAATGAGGCCGGAATCAACATATAGAAAATCCGGTAAGTCCTCATATGCTTATTTTGAAAATGGTCCTGATCTGAACAAACCTTAAGTTAAAGTTGGTAAACAGCAATTTAACATGCACCATTATGATCTACACGAAAATCTAGACAAGTTTCATATAAAGTTTGTTTAATTCGGAGCTACGGTCTAGAAGATATGAGCAAAACAGGACAAGCAAGGCAACGGTGCAAGATGCATCCAAACATCAAGCAAACACACTCCAAACATGTAAACAATATGATATTATGACTCTACATGCAAAATCACACAAGTTTCATATAGGGCACGCTCAAAACGGAGCAACGGTTCAACACATACACACGAAACAAGATACAATGCAAAGCTGAAGTTAACAGCCACATAACAACTTTGGAGCAAGCATAATTAAGCTATAGCACTCAAACATGGAGACAAAGGGCATGGACATGCAGTAGACATGATACTTAACAAGTATGAACTTAGAACACACCCAAAAACCTACTGGAACACAATTAACCAAGCATGGCAAGTTGCAATAAAACTATCCAGACTTAGCCAAAATCTGGGAAGGCAAAAACATCATCACGATGCTGCCTTCGGAGGCACAAAACAACATTCATATCAACTCCACTAAGCATGTAAAGATCATGGACATGTAATAGACATATCATACATCAAACAACTCCATTGGCGCAACTCCATAGGAGGCATGGATCAATACCAACAAGCTACACCAAATTGATCATGCTGATAAAAACCTGACAGGTATAATTTATAGCAACTTGAGAGCAAGAAATAAATAAGCTACAACAAGCCATATGTCCAAGTGAGGGCATGGATGGATAGAGCAAAACATGGACAACAAGGAATGACCATTGGCCACTCCAAAACAAGCATTAAATTGAGTGGGGCATCAAGCAAACATAGCATCATGTTAAAACAGATTCCAGACTTAGCAGTTTTTCCACTAAGTATAAAACAGTAACATTGGATGGCATGTTTACAAGCTTGTTTAATTCACCTCAAGGCATATCATGGAAAGTGGTTTGCACCACAGCAAATACCATATGATGGTGCTTCTAAAACATATTGACATGTGACATGAGGACAAACACATCAATAAGAAAGAGCACTGTCAAAACAGCATCTCACAACAAGTTTCAGCACTTAACAGCCACATGCACTTTTGCAACAGAGATTAACATGGCAATATGACAGCTAACATGAATGCTACAGAAACCATCATGTATAAAATTTCACAATGAACATTTTGACATATCATATGCTTCATTTGGATAAACATGCACCAAGTTACCATATCTCAAACATGGCATAAAATTAACAAGTAACAACAGTTCATAACAAGCAGCACTCTTGTCACGAAGATTAGGTCATCAAGATGATCTCAAATAAGCATGCCGAACAAAATGTAGAGCACATCGCCACTATATCACATGCCCAAAACGGATCTACGAGCACGAAGTTACAGCCATGCAAAGGAGGCAACAAAATATAGCAGATCTGGGACTTAGTGGTTTTATACCTCACAAAAAGTCAAACGTGGATGGATCCGTGTGGGATGGAGGGATCCGAGCTGCGGGGCGGTGTTTGGATCGGGGACCGGTGGATCGGGTCCAGATCCGCGGGATCTTGCCAGAGTCTGAGAAGATGGCCGGAGGCTCACCGGAGTTGGTGGGGAAGGTGACCGGAGGGAGCACCGGCGGCGTCGGTGGAGGAGCCGGCTGGCGGCGTGGCGTCGGGCCGGACGGGGCGGAGGCGCACGGCGGCGCGAAAGTCGGTGGCTCAGCGGTGGCGAGAGCGTCGGGGCCGGCGGCTACCGCGGCCGGAGGCGAAGATCTCGAGCAGAGGCGGCGGCGGATCTGCGGGCGAAGGCGGCGGCGCAGGGAGAAAACGCGGCGGCGGGGACGCGGCCGGCGCCGGGCGGCGACGGAGCCGACGGGGCCGAGGCGCGGGGGCGGAGTGCGCGTCATGGGCCGGGAGGGCCCGATCCGGGCCGGCGGGGCCCAGCGGCGTGAGGAGGAACCGGCGGCGCGGGGGCGGACACGTGGCGCCGTCTGACTGGTTGGAGTGAGGTGGCAGCGGGTCGGACGTGTCCGGCGGCTGCGCAGACGTGTCCGGCGCGCGGAGGGAGAGGAAAATTAGGGTTGCACCGGGATTTCGGGCATGGGGACTATTTTATAGTTTCTGGGAGCTAGGAAACTCCAAATGAGGAGCGGTTTTCGGCCACGCGATCACGACCCGACGACCGAGAGGATGGGAGTGGTTGTTCTGGGTTTGTGGGCTGTTGTGAAGGGGGTCTTGGGCCAAAAGGAAGGGGTACTTTTAGCCCACTAGGTTAACCGTTGGATTACCAAACGAACTCCAAACGCGATGAAACTTGACAGGCGGCCTACTCATACCAAAACAACAACGCACGTCAAGTCTCACCTCATTCCGGGAATGTTACATGGCCACACACAAAAGAAGGACTCGGGGGTGCCATGGGCACGTGTGTGAGTGTCGAAACTCGAAACGGACAACGAGAAGAGGCGAGTGGAACCGGGTGCAAGTGACAACACGAATGCAAAGCAATGCACATGATAACATGACATGGATGAAATGCACACACGCACACGACAAAACAAAGAAACCCAAAATGAAAGAAGAGCCAAGAATGGAATTGATGAAGTCAAAGTTTCATATATTGCCATAATTGGAAAGTGTTACATCTGGGGCATTACAAACTCTCCTCTACTACGAAAAGATCTTGTCCCGAGATCTAGGACTGGAAGAAGGAAGGGTACTCGGAATGAAGGTGATCTTCTCGTTCCCACGTAGCTTCTCGGTCGGTATGCTGTGACCACTTAACTTTCAAGATCTTGATTGACTTGTTGCGGGTCTTGCGCTCAGTTTCTTCAAGAATAGCAACAGGGTGCTCACGATAAGATAAGTCTTGTTGAAGATCAATCTCCTCGAACGGAATGGTGCGTTCAGGTGTCTTGAATCACTTGCGGAGTTGAGACACGTGAAACACATCATGAACATTTGCAAAGTTGGAGGGGAGCTCAAGTTGATAGGCTAGATCGCCTCTTTTGCCAAGAATCTTGAAAGGGCCCACGTATCTCGGATCAAGCTTTCCTTTGATACCAAATCTTTGGGTTCCTTTCATAGGAGAAACACGGAGATAGACATGATCCCCAATGTCGAAAGCCAAATCACGATGCTTGTCGTCATAGTAGCTCTTTTGACGCGACTGAGTGGCCTTGAGATTCTCACGTATGACTTTGCACATTTCTTCGGCTTCTGAGATCAAGTCATTGCCAAGAAGTTGACGTTCACCAGTCTCGTACCAGTTGAGAGGGGTACGGAACTTTCTGCCATAGAGGATTTCAAAAGGAGCTTTGCCGGCACTTTCTTGGAAACTGTTGTTGTAAGAGAACTCGGCAAACAGGAGACAATCTTCCCACTTCATGCCAAAAGAGATGACACAAACTCTGAGCATGTCTTCGAGGATATGGTTCACTCTTTCGACTTGACCACTAGTCTGAGGGTGAAACGTAGTGCTGAAACAGATCTTAGTGCCCATGGCTGACTGAAAGGAGTCCCAGAACTTGGATGTGAACAAACTTCCACGGTCTGAGATAACTTGAGGAATGCCATGTAACGACACAATTCTGGAAGTGTACAACTCTGCCAACTGAGCTGCATTGATGGATTCTTTGACGAGAAGGAAGTGAGCTACTTTGGTTAGCTTGTCAATACAACAAGTATAGCATCATTCCCCTTCTCAGACTTTGGAAACCCATTGACGAAATCAATTTCAATGTGGTCGAATTTCCACTCGGGAATAGTATGAGGTTGGAGGAGACCGGCTGGACGTTGATGCTCTGCCTTCACTCTTCTGCAGACATCACATTCATTCACGAATTGGGCAATCTCCCTTTTCATGCGAGTCCACCAGTAAGATTGCTTGAGGTCTTGGTACATCTTGGAACTTCCGGGATGAATCGAGAGGAGGAATCATGTGCTTCGTTCATTATGAGCTTCCTGAGATCAGCCTTGGAAACCACAATTCTGTCCTCCAAGAACAAGGTGTCTTTCTCATCAATGCAATAGCACTTGTATTTGGGAGTACCCTTTGCAATACCATGTTTCACTTTCTGCACCATAGCATCATTGAGTTGGGCCTCGCGGATCTGATCTTCCAAGGTAGGAGCAACTTGAAGGTTTGCAAGAAAGCCTTGTGGGACAACTTGGAGATTGAGCTTCCTGAATGATTCACAAATCTCAGGCTGAAACGGCTTGAGAAGGAGACTTTTACAATATGCCTTTCTGCTCAAGGCATCTGCAATGACGTTGGCCTTGCCAGGTGTGTATTCAATGATTGGATCATACTCTTGGATCATCTCAACCCAACGAGTCTGGCGAAGGTTTAGGTTCGGCTGTGTCAAGATGTACTTCAAGCTCTTGTGATTGGTGAAGATGTCCACTTTTCTTCCCAACAGAAGGTGTCTCCACGTGATCAAGGCATGTACCACTGCTACTAGCTCGAGATCATGTGTGGGGTAATTCTTCTCATTTGGTTTCAATTGACGAGAAGTGTATGCCACAATCTTCTTGTCTTGCATGAGAACACCACCAAGTCCCTGTAAAGAAGCATCACATAAAACTTCATAGGGCTTGGACTCATCCGGAGGAGTAAGAACCGGAGCAGAAATGAGCTTTTCTTTGAGTGTTTTGAATGCCACATCACAATTCGGAGTCCAGTTGTACTTGACATACTTCTGCAGCAAGTTTGAGAGAGGCTTGGCAATCTTGGAGAAGTTCTCAACGAACCTTCTGCAATAGCTAGCAAGACCAAGGAAGCTTCGGAGTTGCTTGACGTTCTGCGGGGGTTCCCAGTTGACAATAGCTTCAACTTTCTCGGGATTGATAGAAATACCCTCAGTAGAGATGATATGGCCAAGATATAAGACCTTATCCAGCCAGAATTCACATTTGGAGAACTTCGCATAGAACTTTTGTTCACGGAGCCTGTTTAGAACCAAACGGAGGTGCTTGGCATGGTTTTCTTCATTCTTGGAGAATACCAAGATGTCATCTAGATAGACGAGAACAAATTCATTGGTGTAGGGGTTGAATATGAAGTGCATCATCCTCGAGAAAGTGGGTGGAGCATTTGCAAAGCCAAAAGACATGATCGTGTATTCATAGGAGCCGTAGCTTGTTCTGAATGCGGTCTTGTGAATATCATCTTCACGGATACGGATCTGGTGGTAACCCATCCGGAGATCGAGCTTTGAGAACACTATTGCTGCTTTGAGCTGCTCCAAAAATTCATTGATATTGGGGAGCGGATACTTGTTCTTTATTGTCTTCTTGTTCAATGGCCGATAATCAACGCAAAGGCGCTCCGTGCCATCCTTCTTCTTGACAAATAGAACACCACATCCCCAAGGAGAAGTGCTAGGCCTGATTAGACCCATACGCTCTTGCTCATCGAGTTGTTTCTTCAGCTCCTTCAACTCATCAGGGGAAAGCTTGTACGGACGCCGACATGCTGGCTCGGTACTCGGCTCGAGTTCAATGACGAATTCAACTTGACAATGCGGAGGCATGCCTGGAAGCTCTTCAGGAAAAACATCTTCATATTCATTGACCACCGGAATTTGAGAGATGGCATTAATCTCGCCCTTGTCAATGAGAATAGCCTGATTGTGTTATCTCGAGAGGCGAAGATAATAACGTCTTCGTCAGGATGAGTAAGCTTGACTTCCTTATTTGCACAATCAATGTTTGCATCATGCTTGGAGAGACAATCCATCCCAAGAATAAGATCAATGTCGGAGTTGCCGAGAATAACCGGAGAAACCAGAAAGCGGTAATCACCCATCTGAATAGATACATCCGGAGCAAAGTTATTGGAGTTCATTAGCAAACCCGGAGAAACCACAGACATTGGACTAGGCAAAGCTTGCAATGGCATATCATGTGACAATGCCAAAGGTCTTGACATGAAAGAATGTGATGCACCTGAATCAATCAAGACTTTTACAGGAATAGAGTTAACTGGAAGGTTACCAAGTATCACATCTGAAGAATTCTCTGCTTGAGCTGCATTCATCAGATTCACTCTTGCTTACTTGGGGTTGTGCTTGACAATAGCAGTGCTGATAGGCAGAGGAGGCGGAAGGCGCCTTGGGTTGGGGCACTTGTTAGCATAATGACCCTTCTGAGAGCACTTGTTGCAAACCACTTCTGAGAGAGGATGGTGATAAGGAGCACTTGACTTCGAAGCTTGAAAGTGATTCTTTGACTGGTTGCTTGGGTGGGAGAAACCACGGCCACCTGAGTGCTTGTTGTTGTTGTTGTTGTTGGAAAGTTGGATCACTTGAGGAGATGGAAGCCAAAACTTTTGCTACTTTGCAACCACTTGGGAAGAAGAGGAGGAGTTGACAGCATCTCTGATTCTCTTTTTGGAAGCTTCAACCTTGAGTTGGGCTGCCTCTTGCTTAAGTGCCATGTTATAGAATTGATCAAATTCATCCGGCTCAAACAAGGTGAGAGCTAGCTGGAGTTCATCCTTCATACCACCACGGAACTGATAAATCTTGCTCTTGGAATCTGGGATATCTTGCTTGGCATAGCGGGCAAGGTTCTGGAAATTGACATTGTATAGATAAACGGACATGGTGCCTTGCTTCAGGTTGCGGAATTGCTCACGCATACCTTCGATGACACAAGTTGGAATATGGTGAGAGCGGAAATCCTTGCTGAAGTCAGTCCACGAGATTTCACGTCCTTCTCTAGAATCTTTGTACTGCTGCAACCAATCAGTGGCTTGGTCCTTGAGTTGGAAGGCGACAAACTTGACATAATCCTCAGGTCTCACGTTACTGCATTCAAAGTGCTTCTTGATATCTGTTATCCAGTCTTCAGCATCTAGCGCATCCACACAGTAACTGAACGCCTTCGGTTGGTTAGCCAGGAACTGGTTGAGTGTAGCAAAGTGAGGTTGGTTGAACAAATTGCCTTCGCCTTGGTTCCCATGACCACCCTGATTTGCTTGAATGTTCTGCATCATTTGCATAAGCATCTGGGTGTTCTGGTTCGTTGCTTGCATAATTGCTCTCCAAGCCTTAGACGGAGGAGGAGGGGAAGGAGGACGGTCAGGAACTTCTTCACCCTCTAGGTTAGCGTTGGGAACCCTTTTAGGAGCCATACTGAATGAGATGACAACTATTAGCCATTGATTGAAAAATATATAAGCTGAATCAACGGCTAGAAATTGCAACATAAGTCTTCACAAGAATCATTCGAACAAAATGAACAAATGTAATCCACAGTTTAATGGTACAACAATCTTCTCGAGAAGCCACTTGGGAGAACAAAAGGTAAATAAAAACAACAAGGAGCAGATAGAACAAATACAAGATAGAAGCTTCGTTCGACATATTCGTGCCGAAAGCTTATGGAACGTGTTACAAAAGGCTTTTGCAATCCCCGTATCAGCATAGCCAAGGACCCTTTAAGATGCAACTCCCTATCGGAACAACCGCCCATAAAACTACTTCACTCAATGTAGAACCCCAAACTCCATATCATGCATTCGTTGGAAGAATGCCAATGAGCTACTAGATGAGCCCACCTATTAATTTCCGAAAGTTTCCAGTTATGCAATCAGGTGTTGGGGATACATGGGAATCATCACGCACGCAACTCTAATTCTACATCCAGCTGTATCCATCCTTCAACACATAACCAGTTATTTCCGGAAACCGTTTACCTCGGACCTTCCAAACGCATCTGCTATACAAGCTATGGCAATACTCCCGAACTACCTCCCCAGTACTGGGTGATCTCGGGGTTATCTTGTCACTAACCGCCTAGAAGAGTTTTCGATGTCGGCCATCTTAAGTATTCCAGAACTACTGTGATAGATTTGTGACGACAACACCTCCGAGCTCAACTCCCCGGGACACTGCCACAACCCCTAATGACAGGAGGCATCGAGAACAATGTTCTCATCACAAAGACATCGGAACAATTCAAACAATACTCGCGTGATCCTAAAAAAAATTTAGTGAATTTTTGAGAGTAGAAGAGATAAGTAATCGTCAGGAGTCCTCACCAGAGTGAAAAGGGATGAGGAGCAAAAATAAATCCTACTCTCCGAAATATATATAGGACTCAAAACCTTTTCAAGTGTGTGCCTAGACTCAACTTTCAACGATTCGATCAATCAGTGGGGCCTTCTAGGTCGGAGAAGGCTCTGAATACCAACTTGTAATGCCCAGTATGAGATTATACCTCCTACGTGTCGAGGCACGACTTAAAGGTATAAGCTCATACTAGAATGATCTCAAGTATGGTATCTTTGCACGACTCGTGTAAAAGAGGGATGAAATTGCAAAACAGTAGTTGGCTTACACTCGCCATGTCACACAACACATTACATAAGCAATCAGCATCCAAATAACATCACAGTCCGACTACGGACGAAGATCCAACTGAAAGATATAAAATAATTAAAGCCACAAGGTCCGAATCGCCCCTAGTAGAAGCCACTACTGATCCTCTGGGTAAGACACGTAGTATCGCCCACGTTCTTCATCGAACTCCCAGTACAGCTCTGTGCCGTCACCTATGTAGTTCACCATGGTACCTGCATCTGGTGTTGTGTACAATTTGTGAGCCACGGAGGACTCAGTAATCCAGTTCCCGTGTAGCAAAACTATCTAAGCCTTGGGTGTGGAACAAGGCTGAAGAACAAAGGTTGCAGCTGCACTAGCACTATCTTACGTGTTTAGAGCGAGAAGAGAATTGCCAACGAGCGTCAAAGTGATCACGAAGTGATCCTATCTAAGCACGTCAATCATAACCCCACCATGTTCACTTCCCGAACCCCTTCGGAAAGCGACCGTCATGGTTACTCATGCTGGTAGTGTATTCTGAACATGGTGTCAAGTTTTCTACAACCGGATATTAACAAATTCCCATCTGCCACATAACCGCTGGCATGGCTTTCGAAAGTTCAAAACCCTACAGGGGTGTCCCAACTTAGCCCATCACAAGCTCATGATTGCGGAGTCGCAACTCCAAGGTGGGAAGACCCGAGTATTCTCGGAATCCTGTGCTCAAGATACTCCGACTAAGGTAAAATTAATCCAGCAAGACCTCCCGGCGTGCCGACACCCTGACAGTAGCCGCGCGTATCTAGTCTCGGGCCAGGACCAGATGAGCACAGCGTACAGTGACCAAAACCCAAGTAGCCAAGGGGGGTACCACACACGACTCTAGTTTGGACCAACACTCAAGACAAGCACTGGCCCAGGGGGGTTGATTAATAAATCCTTGGGTTAATTACTCCCTCGGCAAGTTTTAGTTGTTGGGCAAATGTAGAACCAATGTCGGGCCTCGCTGGAAAAGCTTTAGCGGTAAGCGGGTTATCGAGGGGGTCCCATAACCCCAACCGTGTTAGGAACGCATAATCAAGGAACATAACACCGGTTTAAACGGGTCCTAGGGTGGCATGAGTGGAACAAAACACCAAGCGAGAGGCTTAGCCTTCCACCCATTACCAAATATATAGATGATTTAGTTTAACAGATTATATAGTGTTATATCCCAACAATAATTCAACATGAAGCAAGAATCTTCAAATCTTCTCCTGCAACTAACAATGCTATAAGAGGGGCTGAGCGAAGCTTACGTAGCCAAACAAAGGTTTGCTAGGTTGGGTGGTTAGAGAGATTCATGGCTACAATAGGAGGTTGACAAACAAACATGGGCATCGAGGAAATAAGCTAAAGAGCGAGACATCTAGCAATAGGCAAAGATAGTAATGATATCTGGGTCAGGTCATCTTGCCTGTCGAGTCGTCGATGGGATCGTAAGACGGCTCCTCGTACTCAACCTCGGTAGGAACCTCGTTCTCGGTCTCGGCTCCCGGCTCTACTAAACACAAGAACACAACATGGCAAAACATCAAACACGGTGCAATGCACAATCAACATGATGCAGGTATAAGCCTATATGATGCAATACATGGCAAGGGATGAAGCACGCAAGAACAACACGAAACAACAAGTTTAAATGAGGCCGGAATCATCATATAACAAATCCGGTAAGTCCTCATATGCATATTTTGAAATTGGTCCAGATCTGAAAAAACCTTAAGTTAAAGTTGTTAAATAGCAAATTAACATGCACCATGATGATCTACATGAAAATCTAGTCAAGTTTCATATAAAGTTTGTTTAATTCGGAGCTATGGTCTAGAAGATATGAACAAAACAAGACAAGCAAGGCAACGGTGCAAGATGCATCCAAACATCAAGCAAACACACTCCAAACATGTAGAAAATATTATATTATGATTCTACATGCAAAATCACACAAGTTTCATATAGGGCACGCTCAAAACGGAGCAACGGTTCAACACATACATACGAAACAAGATACAATGCAAAGCTGAAGTTAACAACCACATAACAACTTTGGAGCAAGAGATAATTAAGCTACAACACTCAAACATGGAGACGAATGGCATGGACATAAAGTATACATGATACTTAACAAGTATGAACTTATAACGCACACAAAAACCTACTGGAACACAATTAATCACGATGCTGCCTTCGGAGGCACAAAACAACAGGCATATCAACTCCACTAAGCATGTAAAGATCATGGACATGTAATAGACATATCATACAGCAAACAACTCCATTGGAGCAACTCCATAGGAGGCATGGATCAATAGCAACAAACTACACCAAATTGATCATGCTGATAAAAACCTGACAGGTATAATTTATAGCAACTTGAGAGCAAGAAATAAATAAGCTACAGCAAGCCATATGTTCAAGTGAGGGCATGGATGGATAGAGCAAAACATGGACAACAAGGAATGACCATTGGCCACTCCAAAACAAGCATGGAATTGAGTGGGGCATCAAGCAAACGTAGCATCATGTTAAAACAGATTCCAGACTTAGCAGTTTTTTCACTAAGTATAAAACAGTAACATTGGCATGGCATGTTTACAAGCTTGTTTAATTCACCTCAAGGCATATCATGGAAAGTGGTTTGCACCACAACAAAGACCATATGATGGTGCTTCTAAAACATATTGACATGTGACATGAGGACAAACACATCAATAACAAAGAGCACTGTCAAAACAGCATCTCACTACAAGTTTTAGCACTTAACAGCCACATGCACTTTTGCAACAGAGATTAACATGGCAATATGACACCTAACATGATTGCTACAACAACCATCATGTAGAACATTTCACAATGAACATTTTGACATATCATATGTTTCATTGGGATAAACATGCACCAAGTTATCATATCTCAAACATGGCATTAAATTAACAAGTAGCAGCAGTTTATAACAAGTAGCACTCTTGTCATGAAGATTAGGTCATCAAGATGATCTGAAACAAGCATGCCACAATGGAACAAAATGTAGAGCACATCACCACGATCATTTTTATATATCACACGCCCAAAACGGATCTACGAGCACGAAGTTACGTCCATGCAAAGGAGGCAACAAAATATAGCAGATCTGGGACTTGGTGGTTTTATTCCTCACAAAAAGTCAAACGTGGATGGATCCATGCGCGATGGAGGGATCCAGGCTGATGGGCGGTGTTTGGATCGGGGAACGGTGGATCTGGTCCAGATCCGCGGGATCTCGCCGGAGTTGGAGAAGATGGCTGGAGGCTCACCGGAGTTGGTGGGGAAGGTGACCGGAGGGAGCACCGGCGGCGGCGTGGCGTCGGGCCGGCCGAGGTGGAGGCGCGCGGCGGCGCGGAAGTCGGCGGCTCGCCGGCGGCGAGGGCATCGGGGCCGGCGGCTACCGCGGCCGGAGGCGGAGACCTCGGGCAGAGGCGGCGGCGCGGGGAGAAAACGAGGCGGCGGGAACGCAGCCGGCGTCGGGCGACGGTGGAGCTGGCGGGGCCGAGGCTCGCACGCGGTGTGCGCGTCGTGGGCTGGGAGGGCCCGATCCCAGCCGGCGGTGCCCGGCGGCGCGGGGAGGAACCGGCGGCGCGGGGGAGATCACGTGGTGCCGTCTGACTGGTTGGAGTGAGGTGGCAGCGGGTCGGACGTGTCCGGCGGCTGCGCGGACGTGTCCAGCACGTGGAGGGAGAAGAAAATTAGGGTTGCACCGGGATTTCGGGGATGGGGACTGTTTTATAGTTTCTGGGAGCTAGGAAACTCGAAATGAGGAGCGGTTTTCGGCCACGCGATCATGATCCGACGACCGAGAGGATGGGAGCTGTTGTGCTTTGTTTGTGGGCTGTTGCGGAGGGGGTCTTGGACCAAAAGGAAGGGGTACTTTTTAGCCCACTAGGTTAATCGTTGGAGTACCAAACGAACTCCAAACGCGATGAAACTTGACAGGCGGCCTACTCGTACCAAAACAACAACGCACGACAAGTCTCACCTCATTCCGGGAACGTTACATGGCCACACACGAAAGAAGGACTCGGGGGTGCCATTGGCACGTGTGTGAGTGTCGGAACTCGAAATGGACAACGGGAAGAGGCGAGTGGAACCGGGTGCAAGTGACTACACGAATGCAAAGCAATGCACAAGATAACATGACATGGATGAAATGCACACACGCACACGACAAAACGAAGAAACCCGAAATGAAAGAAGAGCCTAGAATGGAATTGATGAAGTCAAAGTTTCATATATTGCCATAATTGGAAAGTGTTACATCTGGGGCATTACAGTGTGCGTGAGTTGATCCTCTCTCAGCGGGAATCCTAGCTACTTATATAGGCGGCCACGGTCCCCTTCCCCCGAAATGTTTAGGCGGGAAGGGATTCCACAACGGCCATTTTTGAGCGAGAACACAAGGACGTTCCTACCCTGACAAAAGCAGTCTTCGCCTGCAAAAGGATCAGGCGATGACGCGGTGGTGGGCTTGACGATGACATCCTCCTTGTCGTCCTTGCGGTCTTCGGTCTCATTGCACCAATGAGGAAACCTTTGCCCCGCTCCTTGGAAACTTGCGACTGCGTTGTCCCCCTAGCACCAAAATGGCAACTGCGCCACTGGCGGGCGCTGGCACCCATTGGCGTGGTGCGTCACTACTAACATCACTGCCTCCTCCTGAGGCAGGCTTGGCCTTGGATTCTCCGCCCGTCTGGAATGCCTTGCCGAGGCCGCTCCCAAGGGGGTCTTGGCGTCATTCTCCTCGCGAGGCATGGCCCCTCGCGAGGGTCTTGAGTAGTTGCTCGAGTAGCTGGGCCGTACCAGGCCGCTTGTAGGAGCGCGTCGCGGCCCGCAGACAGGCAAGTCTGGGTACCCTGGTTCCCAGTACGCCAATAGTGGTGACCTTGTTCTTGAGTCAAAATGGGAATGGGTCGGGTCGACCCGCTGGGTCGCTGACCCGGCCCAAAAATTCAAGGCCGATGGGTCACATGGGCTGGCCTCAAAAAGAATTTGGGTCATTAGAGCCGACACCAAGTGACCCGTTGGGTCAGCGGGATCGGCCCACCTCGTTGTCTTGTATCTCACGACAGCTATGTCCTAAGGAAAATGATCTTTATCAACCGACTGATTGCATCGCATCTTAAGCCGCCTCGAGCGTGTGCCACGCGTCCCATGGTCCAATATGTGCTCCGCTCCATGTTCAAGCATCTCGTAAGAAATAGTACGTGCTCCACTCCGTTCCATTCCTAAGTTTTCTGAAGAAGGAAAAAACCATTCCACAGGTGCGCTTGCTCAACAGCGTTATCCATCTCATTCCCCACGCAAGTTTGCCCCCTTCCTTCTCACTATCCAGCAATGGAAGCTCTTGAACTCCTCTCTATCACTCTCAAAATTTCATGCACCCCAACTGCTGCATAGAAGCACATGCCACCCCTCCCCCCTCCGTCCAACGGTGACCACCGCTTTTTGCTACAGGGATGAGGCTCTCGTTCGCGCGCTGCTGCAAGGGGACCTTGCCTGCTAGCAAGCCCAGCCACGTGGTGCTGCTTGCGACCGCGTCTGGAGATCACCAATGTTGCAAGTGGTGGTCACCGGCGCTTCTCCAAGGAGTAGTCGCTGACTTACATGCCCAAGTCCGCACGCAAGCACTTGGCGACCTGCAGTTCCCCACACCGGCCCTGCTGCTTCTACTGACAGAGCATGGCGGTGCTCCAGGTGTTGAAGAGCGCGGCAGTGCACCCGTGATCACCCAGTATTGCCGAGCATGACGATGTAGTGTCATTGGAACCCCATGGAACACTAGGTGTTGCGGAGGATCGACACTGACGTGCTATTGATAGCAAGCCTAGCATGGCTGCTCGTCAGAGTCATTTGTATGCTCTCTTGTAGCATGCTTGGTCACGACAAGCTTGACGACGCAACTGCTTCAAGTCAGTGCTATGGCGGGCGACCACACGACCACAACAAGTTGAGGAGGCATGCCATGACGTTATCGGCGAGGCATGGCGTGACATTGTCGACGACCGCGGCCATGCTTCAAGGCGTTCTTCGGGGATTGTGGCAATGCTTCAACGGCCGCAGCAATGAATTGAAGACCACGACCATGAGATGTGGTGTGACGTCGTCGACGATCGCGAGCAAGCTGCGAGGCGTGCTTCAGTGATCGTGCCAATGCTTAGACGACCATGGTGATAAGGCGAGGCGTGGACCACGACCATGCCGCGAGGCATCCTTCCGTAATCATGGCAATTCTTTGACAGCCACGGAAATGCTTGAATGACTATGGAGAACAGGCGTGTTGTGACGATGTCAACGACCACGGCCATGCTGCGAGGCATGCTTCAATGGTTGTGGCGATGCTTTGACGACAATGACGATCTAAATGGCCGTGGCAATGCTTCAACCACCATGACCATGCTTCGACGACCGCAACCATGCTTCGAGGCGTGCTTCAATGGTCATGGTGATGCTCCTACGACCACGAGCAATGCTTCGGCGCCCACGGCCATGCCGTGAGGTGTGCTTAAATGGTCGTGGCGATGCTTCGGGGCATGCTTCAATGGTCATGGCAACGCTTTGATGACCATGACAACGTCGATGGTCGCGCCAGTGCTTCGGGGCATTCTTCAATAGTTGTGATGATGCTTAGACGACCACAACAACATCGATGTTCACGGCAATGCTTCCACAACCACGACCATGCCGTGAGGCGTGCTTCAATGGTGGTAATGCTTCGACAACCACGAAAACATCAACGGACGCGCTAGTGCTTCGACGACCACGGTCATGATGTGAGGCATGCTTCAGTTGTCGTGGTGATGCTTCGACGAGCACGACAACGTCGATGGCCATGCCAATACTTCGATGACCACTGAGATGTGTTGTGGTGACGTCGACAACCACGGCCATGCTACGACGCATGCTTCAATGGTCTTGGCGAGGCATCAATGACAACGAAGTTGTCGAAGGCCACACCAATGCTTTGACGAGCACGACAATGTCGACGGCCACGCCAATGCTTCGACGACCACCGAGACGAGGCATGCTGTGGTGACATCGACAACCATGGCCATGTTGCGAGGCATGCTTCAATGGTCGTGCCGATGCTTCAACGAAAACGACGATGTCAAAGGCCACACCAACGTCGATCGATGGCTAGCTACTGTAAGGAGGCCGGTCGCCGGCGTACTCTATCGGCTGTAAAGACCTCAGGTGTTGTGATTTGACCGGCGTCCACCCGTGTTATGGACCGGGGCTAGGTGATGCAGCTCATCCATGAACTGCTGCAAGTCATGCTGCGGCGACGGGTCCGACGATGGTCTGAGCGATGTGCTGCCATGGACCGTCGCTTGGGGCGTCCTTGCTGCGATGGAGCTCTGTCGTGCTGCACAGTGCTGCCATGGAGCTTCAATGGAGCATCGCCGGTACCGTCAGTTCTGCGATGAAGCTTTATCGTGCCCCGCAGTGCTGCCATGGAGCATCTCCCGAGGGCCCTCTGTGCTTTCATGGAGCAGCAATGGAGCATGGGCGGAGCTGCAATGCAACGTGGGTGATGCTGCGGCCCACGGTTTTCGCCGGCGGCGGAGCTACAATGCAATGTGATGTGGTGTCCCAACCTGGCTCATGTCGTCCGCGGCAGAAGCTTCAATGCAACATTCTCTTTTTGCTATGGGGGAGATGACTTGTTGATCTCGCTTGTGGTCATCTGCTACAAGGCGACAATGGTACCTGGCCAGTGCAGCAGGATACATCACGAGACCGGAGGGCGGCGACTACGAGCGATCGATTGGTGTTGTGCTGCAGAGACGATGAGACCTTTTCTCAAATCAGACGGCTGTGCAACGTTTAATCCAACGGCGGGAGAGGCGGTTTAGAATTGGCTCCCGTCATCCGGATGACGCCTACCAGAGGCCATGTCCTAATCGTTACCCTCGCCAATCTCTGCCGTGTCGGTGGTGCTGCCTCCTGCTCACCGTCCTAGTCATGTCCAGCTCGTCATCCGGCTCACCATCAGCTCATCTCCCATGCGACGTCCAGTTCCTAGTTCACATTTGAGACTAGTCGGTAGAGCGTCAGTCTGATTTCTAGACACAATTCACGCACACGGCCACACTGATGCTGTATGTACAGTGTCTAGAAAGAAACACACGAGCTTACTATGGTCTACCAATGTATGCATGTATAATGCACGGATGCAGCAGCTAGACCACTTGAATCTCCGTATAATTTTCTTCTTCCATTCCTAGATTACGTACTACTCAATTAGGACTTCAGCTTTTTTTAGAATCTATTAGGATTTTAGCTATCAACACATCAAAAGAAAAAGGAACACATGTCACTAATAATTGGGTTGACCCAAAATACCCGTCGGGCCAACGAGGCCACTACTATTCATGATATGGGTCGGCTCGTGGCCTCTTATGTCGGCCCTGAGGCCACTAGGGACATGTCCAAGGCCAGGGCTGGGTCGGCCCATTCCCATCCCGATTCTTGAGCTTGTATGTCAAATTTCATTGGTCCCAAGTAGTTATAATGCATGATATAGTCTCTAGACACTTGTAGGAGTTGTTGCTATCAATCTTGTTGAGTTTGGTTCACTTTTATTTTGAGTTACTAAAAATTTCAGAAAATTTCACAAAAATGCATAGGAAAATCTTCCAAGGTGGTTCCTCAAGGAAGCAAGAATCAAGGCTCGTGATGCGTTAGCTGGACGATGAACTACCGAGGGTAGCTAAAGTGCGGCCTTGTGAATGGCCGTCGGAAGAATTTATGGTTCAGGTAGGCATTAATGAGAAATTTGATGCATATGTACGTAATGCTGACCTCGAGGGCTTCATGCAACATAAGTGCCCTCAATACTGTTACTTAACTGATACCTTTGTGAGAAGGTTCAAGTTTTCATCTTCACGTAATTCTCATACTATCCTGTTTGATCTTTATGATAAATCTTACACCATGGACTTAGAGGATTTTAATGATACTTGTAAGCTCCCGCAGTGGGGCAGTATGGGTGATCCTCGCAAATCTGAATATAAAGACTTACTTGCTAGTATCACTGTGGGGGAATCTAGAGAAATCACACGAGCTACCTTAGGGAGCATTCATTTTCCTGTTATTCATTACTTTTGCTCTCTTTATTGGTAGATGCATAAACGGTAAAGATGAGGCTTGCCACATGTGTGTCCCAGATCTTAGTGTTCTCAAGAGTGTTGTATTAGGTGATAGACAATATTACTTGGGAGCCATTGTGGCACGTAGGCTACATCATAATGGTTTGTATGGTGATTTATTTGGTGGGATTTATGCCACTCGCATAGCCCGCCGTCTTGGTGTGCCTATACATGAAAATGATGAACCTTTACCGATCGCTTATTTGGATTACAATGCTATGATTAGTCACCGCTTTATCTAGAGGGATGAACAATCCCTCAAGTATCGACTAATATTTAACAGGCGTCACGCTGTCCATATTGCTCTTCCTGCCCCTACCTTGTTTGACTTTCACGCAAAAGGGAGATATACTATAACCAGGGAGGAGGCAAATGAGTATCATGAGACGATGGAAGCAGCCCGTCTCCAAGCTGCAACTCAGCAGGTAGTAGCTGCTGCATCTCAGTGCAACCCCAACTACGACTTTCGATATCCGTTAGGACAATATTGGCTATAGACCAACTTAGGCTAAAAGCCTAAGCTTGGGGGAGTACGTGTTTCTCATCAACATTACATTCATGTTCACACACTTTTTCTAGTTGTCGGTGCTCACACTCTTTCACTGTACTATCCATGCTAGTTTCAATTCTTTTTCTTAGTCTTTTTCTGGTGTGCTAGAAAAACCTTAAGAAAAACAAAAAAATATTAGTTGTAGTTTTTAGCTTGTTTACTTTCCCTGCCTATAGTAGTAGTAATTAAAAGAAAACCCAAAAAGATTTATCGTTCTTCTTTTGCTTGTTGGGAGCTTTCCCGTGTAAATAGTTTTTTTCTTTTCTTTGGGGTCAAGAGTAAAAGACCATGATTGAAAAAGCTTAGTGGCTCTCATATGCTTTATTGTTGATTTAACCTTGAGCCATATTACCTTGTCTTCTCTCTTGTATTACATGCTCGCAGATTCCAGCTTAGTCCAATGCACGTGCACTATTATTATTATCCACACCGTTCGGTCGTGCGAGTGAAAGGCAATAATGATGATATATGATGAACTAATTGAGATGGGAAAAGCTGGTATGAACACGACCTCTCTTGTTTTGTAAATATGAGAGTTCATCGTTCCTGATTCAGCTTGTTATGAATGAAACATGCTTGCAATGACAATTAGAGATCATAGCTGCTTATGCCATGCTTAATTAGATGAGAGTTTATAATGGTCTATCTTGCGTGCCAACATGATATTAAAATGGTTGTGATGTGGTATGATGGGGCGGTATCCTCCTTTGAATGATTCAAGTGGTCTGACTTGGCACATGTTCACGCATGTAGTTGAAACAAATCAACATAGCCTCCACGATATTTATGTTCATGGTGATTTATATCCTACTCATGCTTGCATTCACTGTTGATTAATTTTAATGCATGTTCATGACTGTTTTCGCTCTCTATCTAGTCGCTTCCCAGTCTCTTTCTAGCCTTCAGCTGTACTAAGCGGGAATACTGCTTGTGCATCCACTTCCATAAACCCCAAAGTTATTCCTATGAGTCCACCATACCTTCCTATATGTGGTATTTACCTGCTGTTCCAAGTAAATTTGTATGTGCCAAACACTAAACCTTCAAATGAAATTCTGTTTTGTATGCTCGAACAACTCATGTATCAACTAGGGTTGTCTATATCTTCCGTGCTAAGTGGGTTATTCTCATGATGAGTGGACTCCGCTCATCATTCATGAGAAAGTGGCTAGTAACCGGGATGCCCAGTCCCATGCTCAAAATCATAATAATTAAACAAAACTCCCCCTATGGTTGTTGTTGGTTTGGACGGTACCCGTTGTTTCGGACCAGCCGTGGAGTGTGCTTGTTGGTGGTTGGGGGAGTATAAACTTTACCATTCTGTTTGGGAACCGCCTATAATGTGCGTAGCGTGGAAGATATCGAGATTCTTGGTTGTTATGTTGACAATGAGAGTATACCGCTCAAAATATTATTCATCTCTATTTAAAAACCGAGCTCTGGCACCTCTACAAATCCCTGCTTCCCTCTACGAAGGGCCTATCTATTTACTTTTATGCTCAGTCATCATCCTCTTATTAAAGAGCACAAGTTGCAGAGCACCTCTGTCATTTGCATGTATTACTATTAATTTGCATTGAGTATGATCATGACTGGATATCTTTTATCATGAATTACAATGTCTAGTCAGTCCTTGACCTTTAAAGGTGCTCTGCATTTATGTTTTGCGGTCTCAGAAAGGGCTAGCGAGATACCATCTTGTTGTAACATATTATGACTATTTTTAGAAAGTGTTGTCATCCGAGATTTATTATTATTGCTCGCTAGTTGATTATGCCATTGATATGAGTAGACATGAGACCTGAAAGTTATTGTGAATATGGTTAGTTCATGATCTTTGCTGAAAACTTGAATGCTGGCTTTCCATATTTATAACAACAAGAGCAAACAGAGTTTGTCAAAGTTTTTCTTTATCACTTTCAGTTTATCAACTGAATTGCTTGAGGACAAGCAAAGGTTTAAGCTAGGGGGAGTTGATACGTCTCCAACGTATCTACTTTTCCAAACACTTTTGCCCTTATTTTGGACTCTAACTTGTATGATTTGAATGGAACTAACCCGGACTGACGCTATTTTCAGCAGAATTGCCATGGTGTTGTTTTTGTGCATAAATAAAAAGTTCTCGGAATGACCTGAAAATCCACGGAGAATTATTTTGGAAAATATAAAAAATATCTGCGGAAAGATCCATGTCAGAGGGCCCACACCCTATCCACGAGGGTGGGGGGTGCGCCCCTCCCCATGGGCGCGCCCCTGCCTCGTTGGCCCCCTGATGCTCCATCGACATACCCCCGGACTCCATATATTCACTTTCGGGGAGAAAAAAAATCGAGAGGAAGCATTATCGCATTTTACGATACGGAGCCGCCGCCAAGCCCTAATCTCTCTCGGGAGGGCTGATCTGGAGTCCGTTCGGGGCTCCGGAGAGTGGAGATCGTCGCCATCGTCATCGTCAACCTTCCTCCATCACCAATTCCATGATGCTCACCGCCGTGCGTGAGTAATTCCATCGTAGGCTTGTTGGACGGTGATGGGTTGGATGAGATTTACCATGTAATCGAGTTAGTTTTGTTAGGGTTTAATCCCTAGTATCCAATATGTTCTGAGATTGATGTTTCTATGACTTTGCCATGCTTAATGCTTGTCACTAGGGCCCGAGTGCCATGATTTCAGATCTGAACCTATTATGTTTTCATGAATATATGTGTGTTCTTGATCCTATCTTGCAAGTCTATAGTCACCTACTATGTGTTATGATCTGGCAACCCCGAAGTGACAATAATCGGGACCACTCCCGATGATGACCGTAGTTTGATCAGTTCATGTATTCACTATGTGTTAATGCTTTGGTCCGGTACTCTATTAAAAGGAGGCCTTACTATCCCTTAGTTTCCACTAAGATCCCGCTGCCACGGGAGGGTAGGACAAAAGATATCATGCAAGTTCTTTTCCATAAGCACGTATGACTATATTCGGAATACATGCCTACATTACATTGATGAACTGGAGCTAGTTCTGTGTCACCCTAGGTTATAAATTTTACATGACGAATCGCATTCAACATAATTCCGCATCACCGATCCAATGCCTACGAGCTTTTCACATATTGCTTGTTCTTATTTACTTTTCCGCCGCTGCTACTGCAAAAACTACAAAAACACTACCGTTACTTTTATTGCTGTTACCACTATTTCCATATTACTTTGCTACTAAATTACCTTACTGCAGATACTAAGTTTCCAGGTGTGGTTGAATTGACAACTCAGCTGCTAATACTTAAGAGTATTCTTTGGATCCCCTTGTGTCGAATCAATAAATTTGTGTTGAATACTTTACCCTCGAAAAATGTTGCGATCCCCTACACTGGGTTATCACTATCACGCACTACTCGGAATAACGGCCTTCGCCGGCTTTAATGCAGTCCCGCATTATGCTTATCTAAAGCTTAAAATGCCTGCACCACGTGGCATCATCACGGTCAATGGAAATATGGAGCGCTCTCTCCGTACAGAGGAGGACACTGCGACCTTAGTAGCCGAAGTCCAAAACAGCCTATTCAAGCCGGACAACCTATCGGTCGTTAAAACCGCAGACACAACTAAACGTGTCTGGTATATGCCTCAGTGCGGCAGCTCAAATGAACCTGAGATAGATTAGCAGTTACGCCTCCATCGACTGCCCCATAAGGTGCTAGCATATGTGCCTCGTGCACATAATTATGCCCTCAAAATCCCTTGGGTGGCGCTGGGGGCACACTACATACACATAGTCCATAGTTCGGCTCGACCCTATTTGGACTCTAAAATTATCTTTCAAGGTTCACTAAACAAACTGGTTCTATTTATGGCCATGCTAGATTTCTTTTTCAGGTTTTTTCTTTTTTTCCTCTTTTTCACAGATGGCCATCACACTCCCCCTTCAAGGACACATCACAAAGGAGAAAACAGCGTAGACGTGCAGCAGGGACCCGCGCTAAGGTTTCTTTTTAGATTAAGACCCTTTGTAAACCATTTTTATCTTTTATGTTTTATACTTTTATGTCATGTAAAATGTCCATGAAAGTTATTGGCATTATCTGTAAGTTTACGGCTCGCCGTACTATAACGGGATATTATGGAAACAACTTGGTTAATATTAGGTTTGGAGTTTTATTCTCTCACCACATGTGTTCTCTCCCCATGTCTGTCAATAGGGTCCATTTCCAGGGGCTGTATTCAGCCTCGTATATGTTGAAAAGTCCGAACACCTTTAAGGAGTGTTCGGCGTCCTGGATGTTTGCTCTATATGCATCAGTTCCGAATCATGTCTTGGGTCAATAGTTGGGTTGCCCGGCTCCTGTGCTTACCCCTACGTTCCTGATTGTTTGGCTAGGGTGTAAAGGGAGAACTACTGTGATTGTACTTCCGGCTTGTCCGGTCAAGTACCTCAGTAGAGAAAGCCGAAAACGGACTGTCATGATATGTGAGAACCTGGTCTGCAATCCGGTGACTTAGTGATATACTATGATCGATGGAGATCTACCCCGTGTTATACGAAGGGTTGTATTTTTAGCCCAGCCGAGTGCAAATGGATACCTTCATTCGGAAATATCATATCCGCACCAGGGGCTAGTACCTAGCCCCACTTGTCAAACTCCTATGGCAAAGTGAAAGCAATAACGCCGCATAGTCTGATTGCCTAATTCGCTCCGCATACACCTCCTACACGAACCAAGACGTTGGATAAAGAGTGTCTATGCATATGATCGAACACCCAAGTACTATGTACATGGGGGATGAAGCCGACGACTAGAAACTTTCAGATTTAAATAAACAGCCACACAGGAGGTAAAAGTCACTCATATTATAACAGCACAACAATTATATACATCGCTTCATAAGGTCAAGTCTTTACAACTAGATACAATTACTCAAAGATAACATCTTTTGAGCACTATCCTTCTACAAGGCTGGCACCTTCTATGACATCCTCGAAGTATTTCTCCGGCTTGTGGTGCTCCGTGCTCGCGGGCGGGCCAACAATAGCTATATCTTGCGCCTTCATCTTCGCCCAGTGCACTTTTACATGAGCGAAGGCCATCCGAGCACCTTATGCACGACGCTTCAACGCATCGACCCGTTGACACACTTCGACGAGCCGCTTCACCAATCCGAAGTAGCTACATGGGATTGGATCAGCGGGCCATAGCCGGACTATAAAGTCCTTCATTGCCGAACCCGCCATATTGTGCAGCTCGGCCAGGTGCTTCATCTGGTCGTTGAGGGGCACCGGATGTTTTGGCGCATAGAACTGCAACCAAAACAACTTCTCCGTGTCGTTCCCCTCCTGGGCTTGGAAGTATTGGGCGGCGTCAGCACTGCTCCTCGGAAGATCAGCAAACACGCATGGATAACTCCATAACCGTGTCAGCCCAAGATACTTCTGCCCTCCGAAGATGTTCTGTAAGAGAAAGGTCTTACCAGATGCTATCTGTCGCGCCTGCTTGATTTCTTCACAACCGCTACGCGACTCGCTTCGCGCATTCTGGGCAGCCTTAACTGTCGTATTCAACTCGGACGCTTGTTCCGAAGCCTTCAAGTCCAACGCCTCACAATTGCGAATAGCATATTTGAGTTCGTCCTCGACTTCGGACACCCGAGCCACGTGCTGTTGGCACGCAGCCTTTTCGGTCTCTAGTTCGGCAATCGCTTTGTCAGCGATTGCCCTGCTCGCCTCGGCCTCCTCCTTGGCCTTCGTAAGCTCGCCCTTGAGGGCCTCGAGCTCAGTCGCGCCAAATGCGTAATACAGAATATCATAAAGAGTTTATACTCATACCCAATTACTTAGTCTTCTTGACATCTTAATTTTTTGAATACGCATACCTTGCGTTTCATCTAAACGCTGGTTGACGCGGTCGAGGTCCGCGTTGTCCAAAAAAAGCTTCCGATTTAGTTCAGAAATCTCTGCATCTCGTGCAGTTGCCGTAACTAGTGAAGACTGATCAAATAATAGAAGCATAACAGTTCAGCTGTATAGCATGCTATACTATGGATACTTCGCCTTATTCTGTTCAGAATCACACAAAGCATCAGGGGCTACTGGCTATATATGTGCATATAAAACAAATAAAAGTTCCATAAAGAACATTACATTGCTTACCTCGAAGCCTGTTAACATGCTGTTAAAGGCTTCATTCAGTCCGCCTTTGACGGAATGAATCTTCTTCATCACCGTGCCCATCATGGTGTAGTGCTCCTCCACGACAGAACCACTTTGTAGTGCTCCCTCCAGAAGGTCCGGCGCCTCTGGATTGACCCCGGGCGTCGTCGTATCCTCCCCCGCCTTGAGGGTCTGGTCTTTGGACCCCGGAGCCGCGCTAGGATCCGGATCAGTACTCGGCAGGGCCCCAGACT
>LR738712.1:120179087-120227433 GCA_902687465.1 Secale cereale | reverse complement strand
AGCCGAGGTGTTACCCTCGGTCGCCCTTTCCCTTGCCCCACCCCATCTCCTTGAGCGGAAGACACCCGCAGGGAGGACACTTCGGTGTCCCCGCCGATAACGGGCGATGGAGCACGGGCCAGCGGGTCACTCTCCGTCTCTCCAGGCGCTAGAGAGTTCCCCTCCGATAAGGAGGCATCGGGGTGTGTTCAGGGAGGGCTGTAGGTTAGCAGATGAGAAATACTAAGTAAGCATCAAAATGCTAAACAAACAAGGTGCATAAATTAACATATTCGGACAAACTTATGTTTCGGTCGGGTGTTTCTGAGTCCGAACGAGGGGAGAGGTTCATCCTCCTCCAGGGTGTGGTCGTGCCCGCATCAGTTGCAGGCGCCCTCTTCATCCCTCTGTCTTGCGCAGGGGGCTCCTCTTCTTCTTCTTCTTCTTCTTCTTCTTCTTCTTCTTCTTCTTCTTCTTCTTCTTCTTCTTCTTCTTCTTCTTCTTCTTCTTCTTCTTCTTCTTCTTCTTCTTCTTCTTCTTCTTCTTCTTCTTCTTCTTCGTCATCCTCCTCATGTTCGGAGGAGAGGAGGTCGATCTTCTCGGACTTCCCGTCCGCAGGGCGGGGGCCACCCTTGGCCTCCTTGCTCTTCTTCTTGGGCTTTTTGACCGGCGCCTTGTACGGCGCTAGGACCAGCAGCGAACTAAGAGTGCGGTTTTCCATAAACATAACTAGTGAAACTAAAAACAAGAAACGAAAAGATTTAATTGCAATATCTAAAGATATACCTTCAAACACTTACTTCCCCGGCAACGGCGCCAGAAATAGCTTGATGTCTACACACGCTTCTATTCTTGTAGACTATGTTGGGCCTCCAAGCGCAGAGGTTTGTAGGACAGCAGCAATTTCCCTCAAGTGGATGACCTAAGGTTTATCGAACTCAGGGAAGTAGAGGTCGAAGATGGTCTCTCTCAAGCAACCCTGCAACTAAGATACAAGAAGTCTCTTGTGTCCCCAACACACCTAATACAACTAGGAGTTGTATAGGTGCACTAGTTCGGCGAAGAGATGGTAAAATATGGATGATATGAGTGGCAAAGCAAAGTAATATAAATCTGTAATAAAAAGTGCATCAAGCAAACAAGTGGTAAACGTGAGCACAAATGGTATTGCAATGGTGTAAACAAGGCCTAGGCTTCATACTTTCACTAGTGGCAACTCCCAACAACATTAACATAATCGAATCACATGATAATTCCCATAATGGAGACGCATTCGAAGGTCATTCCTTTGTGGTCAAGAGAGGACGAGAATTATGTAGGGCTACAAAAGCACACCTCTAAGTTCGTAGTTCTCTATCTATGGATTTCCCAATGTCACTGCTGCCATCCAAAGAGAGTACCACAATCACCACAACATATCTCAAGGATAGTCAAAGACAAGCACCAAGAGACTCTCAATCTTCAATCAACACACAAAAGAGGAAATCACCCATGAAAATATTCTTCTAATCCATGTCCAATAGACCGCTGTCACCTTGGTCTCGGGGATTATACTAGCTAAATACAAGTGAGTACATCAATCCAATACATAGAGGAAGGGGAAATATCATGGGATCACCCTAGATTAACATAGCCTATGATCACAACGAAGATCACATCATGGGAGAGAGAATTGACCACATAGCTACTGGTAGAAACCTCAGCCCCGAGGAGGAACTACTCCCGCATCATGGAGGGAGGAAGCAACGTCGATGGAGATGAATCCGGGGGCACTTCCCCGTCCCGGTAGGATGCCGCCACAGGAATTCTGCTCCCCCGAAACTTGGTGGCGATGGCGGCAGAGATCGGAATTGCTTCTGGAGAAAAGGGGTCCGGAATCGAGGGTTTCGGGACGCGAGGAGTATATATGCCAAAGGGGGTCACCAGAAGCGGAGAGGGGGGCCCAGGCGCCCCCCTAGGCGGCCAGGGGTGGGGCCGCCTGGGCTGGCCGCCTGGGCTGCCCCTGGCTCCCCTCTGGCCCTGCTTTGGTTTTTCTTGAAGCTCTCGGTACGCTGATTTTTCCTGTATTTTTCCCGGAATTTTTAGGGCACTTTTAATATGGGGGAGACCTAAAATAGAAAAATAGCAGATAACAAGAACTGGCACTGTGATGCACTGAGTTAATAGGTTAGTCCAAATATGATCAAAAGTGTATGGAAGTGCATAAATATCATAGCAATATCACACAAAAGAGGCATGTAGCAAGCCGAAATTATAGATACGTTTTGGACGTATCAACATCCCCAAGCTTAATTCCTGCTCGTCCTCGAGTAGGTAAATGATAACAAGCATAATTTCTGTGGTGACATGCTACCAATCATATAAGAACTTTTAAGTAAGGCAATCAAGGCATGTAATTCAATTCAAACCATAACAAGCAAGAGTCTATATTAGCATTGTAACAAGCAACATAAGAACATAAAGGTGCAAGAGCTCTCGCTGTCCGTGACTCGAATGTCTCCAAATGGTATTTGCATGCAAGAAAGGGGATAAGGATATACGAGAGAGTAAAACATAGTTTTTGTATTGTTGAGAACTTAATCTACTAAAGTTTCACACTTGGTCTTCTTTGGAATCTTATCTTGACTCATCCCCAGACGGTCAGCCAGGTACAAGTCAAAATGATCGACTCCCTTTCGATATTTTAAGCACTCATGCAATGGATGAGCGTAAGCAAGAAAGTCGACACTTAGGATGGCAAAGAGAGAAAAATGATGAAGGGGGAAGACAAAAAAGGTGTGAAAGGCTCACATCAATGAGGACAATCATAGGCGAGAGAAAGCCAAATGATAGATATGATGTGAGGAGTAGGGATTGCCATGCAACGGATGCACATATGAGCTAAGGTAAGCTCTCCAATGGAACTAGTGTGGGTGCATCCAACTTGCTTGCTCAAGAAGACCTAGAGCTCTTTTGAGGAGGCTCATCATTGGAATATACAAGCCAAGTTCTATAGTGTGAAGGTCCCCACATAGCTATATGCATGAATGATAATCTCTATGGAGTACAAGGTATAAGATGGAGTACGAGTGTGGATCTTTTAAAAGGAATAGTAGTGTGCCCCTTCTCTCTTTTTATTTCTTTTTCTCTTTTTTCTATTTTTTTTATTTTTTGTGGCCTCAATGGCTCTTTCTATTTAACTCTCATTTGTCCTCTTTGGGATCTTTTGATTTTGTCCTCTTTGGGATCTTTTCCTCACTTTAGGGGCAACACTCTATTTATTACAAGAAGTATAGAAGATCTTTCACACTTTACAAAAGTACTCAACATAAAGAAAATGAAACTATCATGATGTATGCAAATGTATGCCTCTGCCAGTGTAGCAGGATATGCAATGATACTAGCGCGTCATGTAGCAATGATTAGGGCAAGGCCCAACTAGCATGCGGCTCATCGATCAAGCAAAAAGCATGTATGACATGAAGATCAAGTCATGAGAAGATGGATGTTGCATGGCAATGTATCTCGGAAAGGCTATGGAAATGCCTTAGTAGGTAGGTATGGTGGCTATTTTGAGGAAGGATATAATGAGGCTTATGATGACAAAGCGTATCGTGCCAAGGATTTGGATGCAACGGCGAAGTATGCGCCAACTCTTGAGGGGAGAAAGGGCAATGCACGGTACCGAAGAGGCTAGAAAAATATGGCTAGGTGGAAGTGTCAACTTTCGAATACTCACCTTAGTCCGAAGAACTCATGCACTTATTATCGGTAACTCTCAATCTAATTAGGAGGTTCACAAAGAGACAAGTACCCCGAGGAGGTGTGTATGGGGGTTTGGTTACCCTTGCGCATCCTCGACCCATGGTACGCGAGTGTACTCTAATATTCGATCCCTCCAAAGATTAGTGATCCATTTAGTAGCTAAAGTTCTCAACTATTTTGTAGGTTTTCGAAAATAAACACGAATTGCCCAAATTACGACATCTATCACTAATAGGCTAAAGCTCTTGACACCAAAAGTTCAGGCATTACTCATGGCAATACCTCAAAACTATTGCAAGTTACTACTAAAATTAAATAGCAACCTCAATTACCTACTTTAAGTTAAGACACACAACTCAGTGCAACAGGCAAACTCTCTTAACAAGATAAACATGAAAACTCAAGAGAGTTCAGCAACCAACTAAACAAAAGCTCTTTAAAAAGAAAAGCATGAAAACTAAGAGCTAAACATGACAGCAGCTATGGAAAGACAAAGAACACACACAGCAAAGATAAGCATGAAAATCCTATGTTGTGTTCTAGGTTGAAGTGGAGCGTGTTTCTCTCCCACACAAAGAAAGCTGGGTTCTAACTTGTTATGAACAGCAAGCAAAGCTAAAGAAAACTAAAAAGGAAACTAAGAGCAAGACGCTCCAAGCATAGCACATAACACATGAAGTGATAATTATAGTGGAACGAAAGACGAACTGATAATTGTTGATGGAGAAGGGGATGCATGGGGGAATCCCCAAGCTTAGACGCTTGAGTCTTCTTGAATATTTCTTGGGGGTACATGGGGGCATCCCCAAGCTTGAGCGTTTGACCCTCCTGAATCTTCTTTTATCATCTTCCCTCACACACTTGAAAAATCCTATCATACATAACTCATCATAATCTGATTAGCGAGGTTAGTACCCACAATAAAATAATTTTTCCCTACTGGAAATAAAGATAATCTTGAAGAGCTACTGTTTCTCAAGATTGTCAAAAGGTTTTTGCAAAGAAAAAGCAAGCTCAAGGTTTGCAAAACGAAGAAAAGGCAAAACAGGACAGAATCTGTGAAAAACAGACCAGCAGGTAGTAAATAATTTTTCGGGGCACTTCTGCAACTCAAATCAAAAAACTCAGAACAGACGCTCGAAAGCCAATTGTATAGAGCACGCTGTCAAGAAAATTCAGATCAAAAAGATGATCTGGTGATTTTATTCGAATTTTTCTGTCCAAGGACATAATCTGTTTCCTGGACAGCACGTCACAACTTTTGAACTTTCTTGCAATCGGAGGCTAAACTTGGCACAAAGCTGAAAAGAAAAGATACAATGATGATGCTACTGTAGTAACAAACATCAAAACACAACAAAAGCAAAATAAAACCTAATTCGTTGTGAGTTGTCTCCCAAAAGCTCTTTATTTATAGCCATAAAGATAGGCTTAAGACTTTAATGATGTTCTCGTAGGAATAAGAGTTGAAGAACAAAAGAGAGCATCAAGAAGCAAATACCACACACATTTAAGCCTAACATGCTTCCTATGCATAGGAATATTGCAATAGAATAATTCATTGAAGCACAAAGCAATAAGCATAGGAAGACAAAACAAGTGCAGCTTCAAAGCCTTCAACATAAAGAGAGGGAACTTGATATTATTGAAATATCTATAAGCATATGTTCCCTTCTCATAATAATTTTTAGTGGGATCACGAATAAACTCAACAACATAAGCATCACATAAAGCATTGTTACCATGATCCACATGCAAAAAGGTACTCTTACTCTCCACATAAGCATAATCTTTCTCATTAGTAATAGTGGGAGTAGGACTATAATAAACAACTTGAACACTATAGATTAATTGTGTATTAGGAAGATGGTGTTCAACAAGGGAGTAATTCCCTCCATGATTATGACAAGTTTCATAAGGATAATTTCTCCTTATGTCATAGGTACCTTTATAATCACTATAGATTGGAGTTATAACATCATCATAGTAGAGAAGAGCATTATCATTGCTAGCAACTATATTTGTAAACATGTTGTCTTTATTCTTACTAGCAAAAGAATTATCAATTATCACATCACTAGTGGGTAAAGGATTTGCAATCCTATCATCCCCAAGCTTAGAGCTTTCCATATCATCACTTTCAGAGTTGGTACCAAAAAGATTTTCAAGATCATAAGTAGCATTATCATAATTTTTCCAATCACAATAAGTAACATGCATATCATAATCAAAATCATCTTCAATAGTACCTACGGACGTATCATCAAGATGATAATTAAGGCAATAAACTTCACCTTCTTCTTTAAACTTACAACCGTTAGGATAAAAGTTGATGGGAGGAATATGCTCAGGCCAGGTTGATACCCATTCTTCTTCCTTCTTGCTCCTCTCCCTCATCCTCTTCTTTTTCTTCTTCTTCACCTTAGGAGGGAGTGGTTGGAGATGAAGCTTCTCCACATATCCTGGTTTATCATTAGAAACAATAGGGGAAACTTGGGAGAAACTCTCCTTTTTATTAGCAGAAATATAAGAGACATTTTTATACTTTGGTAAAGTTCCCTCCTTTCTAATCTTGCTTATGTAATCATTTTTATGGCAATTAACAACACAATAGAGATGGCAATTTTGCAAAGTGTTTTTTTATTCCTATGGCATTAACATCTAGCCAAAAAGTCTTTTCCGATAACTCTTCACACATCAAAAATAACATAAGCTCATCATAAAGATCAGGGATGATTATGTTATCACACAACTGGTAAACAGTTATGTTTTGAAAGTGCATGCATTGAAAATTAAAGTGACCCTCTATACAGCAAAGTTCACAAGTAAAAGGATAAAGGTCACACAATTCTCTAGCAATTTCATTTAAATCTTTGACCCAAGTGATTGTTCTTTCATGCTTATGTTGCTTACAATACTTCTCTTCTTCAATCATAGGCCTTTCACAAGGTCTATCCACTCCACAAAAATTAACATGCTTATATAAAACTTCATTTTTAGGAATTGGATCATGCATGTTGCAATCATCATGAACAATTTCATTTTGTTTGCAAATCTCTTTAAAAGGTTCATGATGCTTGATCCAATCCTCCTTAGGCATATTAAGATGTGAAGCAAAAGATTTGAGGAAATCAACAAGGAGTTGAGAATCAAGCCCAAACTTAGCGCTAAACTTATTAAAACTTGTGTTTTCAACAAAGGACTTAATGCAATCATACTCATAAATTATACCTGACTCTTTACCTTTGTCGATCTCCCAATCTTCAGTGTTGCGTTGAATTCTTTCAAGGAGTTCCCATTTAGCATCAATCTTTTCGTTTGTGAAAGAACCCATAGAGGAAGCATCGAGCAAATCTTTATCCTGTCGAGAGAGCCTCGCATAGAAATTAGTAATAATCATATCTTTGGGGAGCCCATGGTTAGGACATTTTAACATTAACGTTTTCAGTCTCCCCCAAGCTTGAGCTATGCTCTCTCCGTCATGAGGATAGAAATTATAAACATAATTCCTATTCTCATGGGCTTCATGAAGAGGATAAAACTTGGAGTAAAAGAGAGACTGGGTCTCTTCCCAATCTAGCAGGTGAGAGTCATCTAGTAGCCTATACCATTCCAATGCTTTTCCTTTCAGTGACAAGGCAAATAATTTCCTCATGACTCCATCTCTTGTCAAACCTGAAAACTTAAACAACTCACAAAGTTCTGTAAGTTTCAACAAATGAATACTAGGATTGACCGTCCCATCATAACAATCATTCATAATTATTTCAATTATCCCAAGTGGTATTTGGAACGGGATACATTCAGTAGGTGGAGGGGACTTCTCTACCACGGGTGTGGTAAAGCGGCCTTCCCCAAGCAGCGAACTAAGAGTGCGGTTTTCCATAAACATAACTAGTGAAACTAAAAACAAGAAACGAAAAGATTTAATTGCAAGATCTAAAGATATACCTTCAAACACTTACTTCCCCGGCAACGGCGCCAGAAATATCTTGATGTCTACACACGCTTCTATTCTTGTAGACTATGTTGGGCCTCCAAGCGCAGAGGTTTGTAGGACAGCAGCAATTTCCCTCAAGTGGATGACCTAAGGTTTATCGAACTCAGGGAAGTAGAGGTCGAAGATGGTCTCTCTCAAGAAACCCTGCAACTAAGATACAAGAAGTCTCTTGTGTCCCCAACACACCTAATACAACTAGGAGTTGTATAGGTGCACTAGTTCGGCGAAGAGATGGTAAAATATGGATGATAGGAGTGGCAAAGCAAAGTAATATAAATCTGTAATAAAAAGTGCAGCAAGCAAACAAGTGGTAAACGTGAGCACAAATGGTATTGCAATGGTGGAAACAAGGCCTAGGCTTCATACTTTCACTAGTGGCAACTCCCAACAACATTAACATAATCGAATCACATGATATTTCCCATAATGGAGACGCACTCGAAGGTCATTCCTTTGTGGTCAAGAGAGGAAGAGAATTATGTAGGGCTACAAAAGCACACCTCTAAGTTCGTAGTTCTCTATCTATGGATTTCCCAATGTCACCGCGGCCATCCAAAGAGAGTACCACAATCACCACAACATATCTCAAGGATAGTCAAAGACAAGCACCAAGAGACTCTCAATCTTCAATCAACACACAAAAGAGGAAATCACCCATGAAAATATTCTTCTAATCCATGTCCAATAGAACGCTGTCACCTTGGTCTCAGGGATTATACTAGATAAAGACAAGTGAGTACATCAATCCAATACATAGAGGAAGGAGAAATATCATGGGATCACCCTAGATTAACATAGCCTATGATCACAACGAAGATCACATCATGGGAGAGAGAATTGACCGCATAGCTACTGGTAGAAACCTCAGCCCCGAGGAGGAACTACTCCCGCATCATGGAGGGAGGAAGCAACGTCGATGGAGATGAATCCGGGGGCACTTCCCCGTCCCGGCAGGATGCCGGCACAGGAATTCTGGTCCCCCGAAACTTGGTGGCGATGGCGGTGGAGATCGGAATTGCTTCTGGAGAAAAGGGGTCCGGAATCGAGGGTTTCGGGACGCGAGGAGTATATACGCCAAAGGGGGTCACCAGAAGCGGAGAGGGGGGCCCAGGCGCCCCCCTAGGCGGCCAGGGGTGGGGCCGCCAGGGCTGGCCGCCTGGGCTGCCCCTGGCTCCCCTCTGGCCCTGCTTTGGTTTTTCTTGAAGCTCCCGGTACGCTGATTTTTCCTGTTATTTTCCCGGAATTTTTAGGACACTTTTAATATGGGGGAAACCTGAAATAGAAAAACAGCAAATAACAGGAACTGGCACTGTGGTGCACTGAGTTAATAGGTTAGTCCAAATATGATCAAAAGTGTATGGAAGTGCATAAATATCATAGCAATATCACACAAAAGAGGCATGGAGCAAGCAGAAATTATAGATACGTTTTGGACGTATCAGGGGAGTCCTGGCTTTGGCAAGGAAGGACTAGCCGAGCCAGCATTACCTGGACCATGATCGAGAGCTTATAGCCCTTGGAAATCACGTCGGACACACAGCCCCTGGAGTGCCGTCACCTCAACCTGAGACCCCCAGTTCGGATTCTTATCGGTCCAGGAGGTCAACCTCTCCGGGGGTCCAGATCTGAAACCAGGCTCCGCCGCCCATTTGGCATCACGCGGTTCCGTGATATAGAACCACTCCCGCTGCCAGACCTTGTTCGTCTCCACGAATGATGCTTTTGGCCAAGTTGCATTCGGGAGATTGCTTATTATAGCACCCCCGCACTCCACGTGTTGCCCATCCACCACCTTCGGCTTCACGTTGAAGGTTTTAAGCCATAGGCCAAAGTGTGGAGGGACGTGGAGGAAAGCTTCACACACCACTATAAAAGCGTAGATGCAGAGAATTGAGTTCGGGGCTAGATCATGGAAATCTAGCCCATAGAAAAACAGTAAACTCCGAACAAAGGGGTGCAGTGGAAACCCTCGCCCCCTAACAAAGTGCGAGAGAAACAAGACTCTCTCAACCGCCTCTAGGACGGGAACCACCTGGCCCATGGTGGAGACTCGGTGCGCAATATCAGCGGTGAGATATCCCGTGCTCCAAAGATTCTCCATGGTTTTCTCAGTAACCGTGTAGGCCTCCCACTTGCCCCTGGCGTCGGATCCAGCCATTGCTGCAGTAGGAAGTAGTGGTTGAGGAACGAAGAACGGCGGGCGCAGGAGATGAGGGTGCTGGGGCTAGGAAGATTGGAGAACTCGATCTTGAGGGAAGCATGGGGATGATCAAAGGGATTGGTACCCTTTTATAATGCTGTCAATATAGAACGTCCCCCCAACTTTATCCATAAACATCGCCGGTTCCCAAAGCGGTTGTGCGTAATGCGCAGTTTGGATGCTCATGTCACATTGGCAAGGATCCAATAATAAGCGAGCACGATCTCTGCTCTGATAAGACGTGTCAATGGGGTTGTACCTCGAAACGTGAAACTAGGACCAAGTAAAATGGTTCGGTATGTTAATAGGATGGACGCGATGCTTCACCAAAAAGTTGTCTATAAAGACACAATATTCGTTTTCTTTCGATCTCTTGCCTTTGAGGCTAAGGTTTGTACTAACCATGCACAGCCGAACACAATACACCTTTTTGCAAAAGATATATTCGGAAGAAGGAACCCTCCTTGCAATGCCAAAGACAATACGGAACCCGAACTCATCGTCATCGAAGATAGGTTCAGGGGCTAGTGAGGGAGTCCTGGATTGAGGGGTCCTCATGTGGCCAGATAACTGATGGTGGGCCGGACTGGTGGGCCGTGAAGATCATTGTTGAAGATCATCTCTCATATCCGGATAGGACTCTTGTATTCGTATAATGGCAGGTTTTAGGTTCGGGTGTAATCTTTCCTTCCTCTGCAAGACGGTGATGTATAAACCCTACGCCCCTCCGGTGCATATATAAACTTGAGGGTTAGTCCGTAGAGGCTAGATAATCATAACATCCTCATAGGCTAGACTTTAGGGTTTAGCCATTACGATCTCGAGGTAGATCAACTCTTGTAATCATATTCATCCAGGTTAATATAGCAGGAAGTAGGGTATTACCTCGATCGAGAGGGCCTGAACCTGGGTAAGCATCGTGTCCCCAGCCTCCTGTTACCATCAATCCTTAGACGCATAGTTCGGGACCCCCTACCTGACATCCGCCGGTTTTGACACCAACACCCAGATCCACAGCAGAACCCTCTCCGGCACCGCCGTGCTCACCCCGACCGTGTGCCCGCTCTTCGGCGTCAAGCCTACCTCCACTGCCATTCCCAATAGGTGGCGGCCCGCGCCTCGCCGTGTTCGTTTGCTCGCCAGCCACCCTCGAGCATATCGATGCAGTAACCCTCTCCTCTCCTGTGGCCCGAGTCACACAAACTTAACAATTTTGCATTAAGAAGCATGTTAGTTACTGCTCTCTACTGTGGTGAGGCACCTGGTAATCCCTCTTCCAATTTTGTTCCGTATGTTCCCAAATTGGCTATAAAATAACGGAGGGCGTATATACATTCCTTATCTACCTTCATTACTACATATAAGTTGTATTTTTTTCCAATAACTTACTACATATTTACATATCGTGGGCGCCCGAGTCACACAAACTTAACAAGTTAGCCGTACATTTTCTAAATTATTGCATGGCATGTTTAGAAAGCTCCATACCAAGTTCTTAGTTTTATGCTTATCCTCCTTTCCTGAGTTTTGCATGTGTTCCTTGTAGATGCCGAGTAGCAGCCACAAGACTCATTCAGACCATGTATCTTCATCTGATTCGGACAACCCTAGGTCTTCAGTAGATTGTGAGGGATCAAGTAGTCTTGAACGGGATAGAGTTGTAGCAATTACCCTTCCGGTCAGGACACGGAGCACACTCCAAGGAAGAACACACACCAGCCGAAAGGTGTATATGAAGTAACCGAGATTGATTTTAAGTCATGGGCTCCAACTGAACCAGATAAAGCATGCACTAGGTTCAGGAGTGTGTGCGGATTTGTTGGTAGGGCAAGGCTCAACATTAATCTGTTGGGGTTTCGAAAGGATGACCTAGAAACATGACGAAGGATAGTCTGGGAGATCATGGATCACTTCAACGTTCCAGAGCAGTGGAGAATGAAGGTGGAACACGCTACACTGAAGAAGGCTAGGGATGCTTGGAGAAACTTGAAGCACGTGCTTTACAAGAAGTACTTGAGTGAAGGCAAGGACCCAATTCCCGCATACCCCAAATTACAAAGGCAGACTGGGCAGAATTCAAAAGGGTCAGGACAACTAAAGAGTTTGGTGAGAAGAGTTTCAAGCAATCGGAACTTCAGAAGAAGAACATACACCCCCACCGTATGGGTGTGGCCGGATACTACGGCATGAAACTGATATGGGACCAGGAGGACAAAGAAGTAGTAGCGGCGGGTGGGAATCTGACCTTTAGTGAAATCAGGGGCGAACGCGCCAGAGACTACTTGCGAGCACGTGTAAAGAGGCGTGATGACGGAACTTATTACTTTGAAAACTCACGTGATGTTGAACTGTATCAAGTGATTTTAGAGGCTTCCAAGATCACTAGAAGGTTCTACAGGAACTCAGGGCCATGTGACATTCTGTCCATTGCTCTGGACATAAAAGATCCCACTAGCCGTGCAAGGGGTATAGGTGTTAATGTCCCGCACAGGAGGGCTTTCACACTCAGCAAAGATGAGAAGCTCAGTATGAAAAAAGTGAGGAGTGAAATGAAGCAGAATGCATTGTATGAAAGGTCGAGGAAGGATATGTATCCGACTGTTCGAAAGGATATCGAGGAGTCAATGATGATGCAGAAGACTCTAACACTGACAGATAGCCATCAGATAGGGGGAGGCGGGCATGGAGGATGCTGCTAATTGCGCAACAACACTGCACAAGAGTAGTTGTGCATCAGCTGACCCTAGCGACACTGAGACTGCAGATGCTCGTGATGATTCTATATCTGATCTATCTGGAATGAAAGTCAGACTAAAGGGTGTTCTTACACATTATAAAGGTACATTAAAATGTGCAACAGCCTGGGTTTGCCCACCCTTATTGGAAGATGGCCTCCTCTTGGATAATGAGCCATTGAAGTCGGGCTGTGTGAAGTGCTACGTGACTGAAGTAAAGCCTAGATTCAATGAATTTGCCCTGAAAAATGTCCTAGGAGACTTCGATGAGCAAAGGACCTTGGGAGAAACACTTTACATCACATCGAGTGGCCACGAAAGGAAATAGAGTTCATCGATGAGATTCCTGAAGCCCCGCCAAGAGCAACCATTGTCGCCTCTCAATGGGTGACGCTCTCCTTGCCACAACAGCTCTCGCGGGCTGATGCATCAACCCGTGATCATCCGCCCTGACTTTGTGGCGTACAGGCCATGTCATCCTCCGCCCGAAAGCAGCCACTGGCAAGGCCTACAACTGCTGATGACGCACCACCGGTTCAGATGCCGACCACTAAAGCAGCGGCGGGAGACCCAACTACAGCACATGCTCAGCAGAACAACCTGGTGGAACAGACTGCTAAGCTGTCTGATGCTTTGGAACCGCCTGCTAAGCAGTCTGTAGGTCCAGAACCGACTGCTCATCATTTCGACGGTCTGTAGGCGTGTGATCAGCATACCAATGCATCAGCACTTCCTGCTCAGCAAACCAACGCGTTGGCACGGCCTCCTCAGCACACCAACAAGTTGGCACCACCTGCGCAAAAACCCGACATAGCTTCAACGCATGGTCAGCAGTCCGATGCCTCTGCTCCTACAGCCAAGCAGTCCGTCGCAGCAGCACGGCCAGCTCAACGGTCCGGCATAGATAAACCGTCTGCTAAGCAGTCCGTCCAAGCTTCGCCGTCTGCTCGGCAGTCTACCTTGCAGCCAACCAGACGTTCTGCCAGAAATGCTTCAAGTACCAAGAAGGAAGTGGCTAAAAAGGCTACACCCACGACCACGAGGAAGCGTAGTGAGAGAGTGAAAAGGAAAGAGAACGATTGCCTCTTACTTAAAGCACTCATCGCCTAGAACCAAATTAACAACAGCTTGTTCGAATCGGGGAGTAATATTATTTCTGACGCCATGGATGATGAAGAAGTAGAATTTTTGCTTGCTAAAAGTAAAGTAGACGTACTTGAAGCATGCAATTACGTCCATGGCCAGTCATTTCTTGTTGGCGAATACTTTGATGAGTGCAGCTCTAGTTGCCGCGATTTACATGAATATTGCATGGATCAAATGTCAGAATGTCATCATGCTTTGCTATTCCACTACAATAGAGATCATTTCCGACACGATGTTGGTTCCATCAATGTGAGTTTCGAGGAATTTCATCTCTTCTTCAACTTCAACGTGTTCGATGCCACTCTTGTTAGACGCCTGATTTCGTAAGTACTTAACAAACTCTGATCAACTTCTCCATACAAGGCAGTAAATGATAAATAGTTAACTGCATTTTATTCCTCTCTGGGGATTGAACGCGCAGAGAAGAAAAAGGGAGAGTGTGTATTTCATAGATCCTGCATTAGCAAATGGCACATCATTAGATGGTAAGGACCGACGGGAATGGGCCGCTAACACGGTCGTCTGTATCTTCGAAGACACGTCCCATGCAGAATCATTTCTCTGGCCATATCATGAACGGTAAGTCAAGTAAACAACCATGCATACACTGATTGTCTTTCAGATTTCGACATCATTCGTAAGTTCATAGCTTTCTTAATATGTAGCAAACACTGGATATTGGTATTCATTGTTTCAAACAAGAACACAGTTTACTACATCGATTCTCTCACAGAGTCAACAAACGCCCATGATCTGTCGCATGTTCAACAATTCTTGGATAGGTATTGAATTCTATGATGTTGAAATTTTTGCATTCATACCTGGTTCAATAACTAATGTTGACAAAATTCATCATCCTTTGCAGTGTGCTCGCATTCTGAAAAACTAAACCAGGGAACCTGTTCAAGACGAAACAACCTCTGCAACACGAGATTGTTTCTCCGGTGACACACCGAAATCCGTTATTTTCGGAAAATTTATCCAACTGTCTGCAAATACCTTTCCTTATGCTAGTCAAATGTTAAAGCTTCTAAATAAACCTCTTTATATTTTTTCCAAAGAAAAAATAATACATCTAACACCGGTTAGGTTGTTCCTAACAGGACAAATACATGACTAATTTTGTACAGAAAAAATCAGTGTCCTCAGCAGGAAGCAGGGACCAACTTTTGTGGATACTATGTTTGCAGATACATGATCTCCATCTGCAAATCTGTTGATAGTTGTGACAATCCTCGCGAATTAGTACTAGTAAGTCTATCTTAATTAATATCTTCTACTCACTCATATGGCACATCCTAATCTTAAAATTACTGCAGCTCATCTTAAAACCGAGGACCCCTGAACCGCTCCCGGTTGGTGAAGTTGGTGAATTTTTGACGGTTCGGAGATTTATCAGCGACTTCTTCCTGGATCACTACATCAATCCCACTCGTGATAATGAAGATTTCAGCATGCCTTCTCTTGAAACATTGAGTAAGAGTTAGCCACTAAACATATAACACATGGATCCATTGTTTTCCATCTGATGAGGTCTTCGTATTTCATACACTATGATTAATTATGTAATGCATATATGTGTGGACAAATCATTGGAATTTGTTCAATTGCAATTGTTGCAAAATTTGATGAATGTTCTTCTAGTGGACACTATTTGTTCAATTGAATATTGTGGCGAATTTTTTTTTTGCTTGACAATTCAAAATGGGATATTTTTTGTTTATTTGTTCAATTGAATACTGTGGCGAATTTTCTTTTTGTGTGCCAATTCAAAATGGGATATTTTTGTTTTAACCTGGCAATTGCTCCGCACACGGTTCAACTAAATGAGTGTGTGCGATCCACATCGGAAAGCAACGTCAATCTTAGCGGAACCGTCGGTGATACATAGCAGATCGCAAATGATTTGCAGCGCTACTATGTTCGCGTAGGGTATCTGGAACCGTTTGTGATATCGTGTTATCGCACATGAGAACTGGGAGTAAACCGTGCCCAATGCAAAACACAATCCCAGTCGTAATTTTTTTAGGAAACGTGTGGGATCCCAAACAAAAAGCACACCTCACTTTTGTGGCAACCGTCGGTGATGCCCAACAAATCAGAAATGGTCTACAACATTTGTATATGTGCGAAGGGGCTCCTAAATCATTTGTGAAAGAACATTACCGCAGACGATAATTGTTGGCAAACGTGTAAGATGGAGTCTAGCATGGCAGACGGCTTACGCAGAAAACTCGTGTGCGATGGGGCACAAATCGCACACAATTCATATGTTGGCCCGTGTGCCTTACATACTGTGTCCCAAACGGTTCATACGACAGACTGTATGGTTTCACTGCGTCATTAGAAATGCTTAATCACCGATACCACACGTGCGAAAGAATTTAGTGTGTGCTGCATCGCACGCGATTACATTTTGGAAGGCCTCTGGATCACTGCTCCATATCCCCGGCGATATCTGGGTCATGTAGGAAGGACATCCTATCGCACACACTCACTTGGCGAGGGTTCCAAATGCCGTCGCGGAAAGGGGTTATAAACTGTTTGTATAGCACCGACGCGTACCAGTGAGATATAACTATCAAGGAGAGCTTGACACAACAAGCAGCTGCTGTTAACACCACAATCACCAAAGCCACCCGTGAGGACAGCAGAAACACACACACACACATCTTAGTCACACCAGTCGGACCAGTATAAATAGGGCAGCCAACCGCAGAGTAGGGTCTTTTAGACACTTGGTGTCTAAAACATCAAACAGGACTGGGCCCAAAACCATATATGTGAGATAGTGTGAAGCAGCTAGGAGCAGCAGGCTATCCACAAGAAGCAGGTTTACCATAATCCACAAGACCAAGCTACCGAATATCTCAAGGTATACTTGAGGGATTAAGTGCTCAGACAGCATGGAAGTGCCAGGGCTAGTTCATCACATCATAGGGATAGCCACATGTACATTAAGACTAAGAGAGGGGGGCTCAGACCAGCATCACTTCCCAAATCAGATGTAGTATCTGTCTTATCAGTAGAAAACTAGGAAAGTAACAGCCAAAACCAAGTATAGCATTTGTTCATAGGCTATTAGAAAGAGACAAATAGGAATATCCAAACCAAGTGGTATCTATTCATACCAGTATTAGAAGTAAAACAACTAAGAACAAGTGAGTATCTGTTCAATAACTATAGCATAGAAGAAATAGGGTAGCACCCCAAATGATTATCTGCTTTTGCAGAACATAGCACCACACTTGCACCTCGTATTTTTCTACAATTAGGGCACTGCACCCACAAGCACATGTGGCTAGTACCATTATAAACTACTACTGCAAGTAATAGCAGCACAGAACAGAGCAGTACAGGAGCATATATACTTCAAAAATACACATGGATGGCCACTAACCAAAACCCTGATACAACAAGAATCCATCATAGAGAGCTCCAACACAAGTTGATGTTCATCTACAGCAGCTAACCATAGCTAATAGAGCCTCACATTCGACAAGATCAAGAGCTAAAGCTATGCATTAGAGAGATCAGAGGAGGGGAGCAAGGAGAAGCTCAACAAGAGGAGTTGTAGCCGAAGTAGGATACATCCACATCATCACTATGGTGTGACCAGCAGCACAACCAACACCACCACAGCACACCGGAGCTCGCCAGAGAGCACCACAATGGCGGCGCCAGCGAGAGCACGATCATGGAGGGGACCACCCAGGGGCACCGCAGCATGAAGGCGCCACCCAGGGGCACCACCGCGCCACGGCACATCCTGCATCGATGGAGGATCCTCACGGCGATTGTACTATCATTGAGCACCACGGCCGAACCACCACGAGCACCTGAAATCCTAAAGGGGAGAAACTAAAGAGGATGACCGCAGGAGGCGATGTAAAGCAGATCGATGCGGAGGTATCGATAGAGCTTGTCGAGAGAAAGTAGTAGAGGGCCACAACAATGACGTGGTGGCCGAAACCCTAGCCGCAAGGGAGGGTCGCCGTGGTCACAAGAGGATGCGCACGTCGGATCTGGTTGGAGGGGATGGAGGAGCGGGGCGAGGGGGACACGTGGGTATGCTGGGCGCTGTTGAATCCTGCCGGAGCTCGCTGGAATCGGCCGCCGGAGCTGCTCGCGCAAGGGAGATTGAGGGATGAGCAGGAGAGAGATAGGGGGGATTGAGATAGAGGAGGTGTGGCAACGGTTTTTTTTACCCAAAAAAAAAGATAGCCCCCCCTCTTTGCCGTCTGCCAACAGATGGCAAAGAATCTTTGTCTTCTTCCAGCATATGGCAAAGAAGGGGGTGGATACTGGCATCCGCTGGCACCTCTTTGCCGTCCGCTGGCAGATGGCAAAGATTCTTTGCCATCTACCGTCAGACAACAAAGAAATAACAGATGGCAAAGACCTTCTTTGTCAACTGTCAGTTCTTTGTGGTCTGCTGTTTGGTAGGTGATGGCAAATAGCTTCTTTGTCATCTGCTAGCAGACGACAAAGAACTGGCAGACGACAAAATACCTAATTCCAGTAATGATTGCCTTAGTTCAGGTTGTTGTTGTTGTCGCCTTGGTTCTGTATGAGCATCTGCATCAAGGCATTCTGCTGCTGGATCAGCTGAGTGAGCTCCAGCATGAAGTTGAAACTGGGGTCACGTCTCGGAGGCATCTGATGTTTTATAGTGGAAGAGAATTATAATAGAGCAAGGGTAAAAAGGGAGAATAGCAGTACCCATATGCATGAAACACTCATTAACAAACCAATCACTTCGATCAAGTTTCACACATCATTCATAACGAACTAATAGAGAATTCAATCAACTAACAAGTTTCTAATGGTTACATGGTGGTCTAAATCTAGTTCTCATCAGATCAAAGTCAGCTCCAACTTCTTCTTCGCCAGCATCGTCTTCAAAGGACATGTTCTTGTCGGGTTGAACAGACTCGGTGATGGGGTCAACAACTATTTTAGTGAATTAGAGACGAGATAGAAATGAATATAGAAGAGTATTGACTAAAGGATATATAGGAAAATTATAAAATAAGTTTATTTCCTATGGCTTTCCGATCCTAAGGGTTACGTCCTACATCTGCTAGCAAGCTGACCAACTAGAGTCACGACTAAGGTCAACCAAGCCAGAGTGCATAATAGCTTGAGGTTGCACACGTAAGCTTTTCGGCCTTGAAGTATCCATCCATCTCTTTGAGCCTAGGTGGCATTCTATCGGGATAATCACACATATATACTAGGATTCCCGGGCATAACCATGATAGATATTAGGATGCTAGATGTAAACCATTCCAATCCACCCATACATATATTGAGTCCTTGAAATCTTTAAGTCTTGATCATCATGTAGGTCTTGAATTACTTATCCTCACAACACTTCTGAATCTCACATCAAGTAACGTCCCTTCACGGGCAAAGGTAACGGGGTGTTGGTTTTCTCCTACCTCATGATACTACCTCAAAGTTAAACCTCAATATCCTACTATTCAAGGTGTAAATAAACTACTAATGCAATAAAACATGGGTAATAGAAATACATGATCAAAGTGAACTTGCCTTGTTGATGAAGCTGAAACTCTAATGCTTCGTACAAACAAGCCTCACACTCCGAATCGTCTAACGAATCAATCAATAACACACAGTAAGCACTCCTCACCCGAAAATAACATAACAACAAGTAAATTTAGTAAATAAAAAATCAATATAACACACAATCAAAACCAAAAACAAAACCAAAGAATAAAACACAACTCAATGCAAAGCTTTGCTACAAATGAAACACACTACCACTAAGTTTCTGCCACAATTTTTTTTTTACAAAACAGAAATAAAGAATTTGCTACAAAACAGAGAAAAACAAGAAAAACATTATGCAAAAATAATAACATTAAACCTTTTATAAAACTCCTATAATGCCCAAAACAAGTTTTCTAGTAAGATAAAAGAAATAAAATACTAAAAATATATTTTTTAAACAAAAAATTGCTGCTGCTAAGTTAACAGAAAATTTACAGAACTTGACCAAAGTTAAAACAAAACAATTTAAAACAAGTTAAAATTAAAGGAAAATAGCGCAAACCTATAAAGCAATAAATAGTATTGTATTCATGAAAATATAATTTTAATAAATTCTAAAATTCACCAAATTAAACCAATTGGTAAACAAAGTCATTAGAAACCAGTAGCAAAAGGAATCATTAAAAATAATATTCCTAGCTCAAGTTATTGCATATCTAGTGATGTGAACAAATTTGATGTAAATCTAAATTCAATGTTTGAAACATGATCAAACTTGATATCTACAAAAACTTTAAGAAATTTCCAATCTATTGCAAAAACAACTAAAATCCTAGGAGATATTGATAATCTAAGATTGAAACTTTTCCCTTTAAAAAAACAGAAAAGAGAAAAACGGGCAGGTGCTACGTATTGGGCTGTCATTGGCAAGGGAGATGTGGGATTTGTAGATATATGGCGCTCAACCAAAGACTAGCAAAACTGTACACGTGCGTATAAATAAAAGAAATCGGTCGGTCGGTTCGAACTAAACCGTAAACTAAACAGATCTAATAAAAAAGAATTGTTCCCTAATCTAATCTATAGCGTTGACACTAGATCGGACGATCGAGGTGTGCAGGGGAGCTCACATCGGCGACGGCAGTCTCCCGCGAAGTCTGAGGCGGCGGTTGTCGTCGGGGCGGCGTTCAAAATTTTCGACCGGGACAAGGCGATTGGTGGTCGTGGGGAAGCTCGGGGTGGACGGAAGTGGCAAAGCGGGTGAGGGCGGGCGTCGAAGAGGCTCTGCTACGGCGAGCAATCGGGGTGGCAGTGAGGTGAGGGACAAGGGGGTTTGGGGGGGTTGGGTGCGGGGATATGTAGCTTTATAGCCACAGGAGGCTTGGGGCAGGGGACGGTGATTCGATGCCGATTCGAGGAGATTCGGCGGGCGGCATCGGAAAGGATAGGGATCAGCGTCAGGGAAGGAAGGTGACCGCGGCGTCGAGGAAACAAGCAGTAGGTCCAGGCGGTCAGCGAGAGCAGGGAGGGCGAGATCAGATTGATCGGCTGAGACGATAGCGATTCGCTGTCGGGCGCACACACGGTTGGGCCAGTGGGCCACTGGGCCGCCTCGGCCTGGCTCGCGCGGTGGGCTTTTTTGTCCGAATATTGACACACAGAAAACAAACTCAGAAATAACGAAAACTAAAGTAGTTTTATATATGAAATATATATATCAAAATGATTAGCAAAATAAACCCTAAATGGTGAACTATTTTTCAGAGGTAGAAAACAAACTTTAGAAAATCAATTTTTTTGAAAATTCCCAATAAAAATAAATTTGAATTAAAAAACTTTTGGCATTGTTTTCTTCTGACTTTTTGGAGTGTCATGTTATCTCCTGGCTTAGTTTTTGACAAAAATGTATATGTCAGGATTTTTTGAAGTAATTTCAACTGCCAATTGAAGTGAATTTCAAATTAATACATAAAATATCTAAATATATCTGAAGTTTTCAAATTCCACCACAATTTAATCAAGATGCAATAGATGCTTAGCTATAATTATAAAACATTCCAAATTGAAAATTTGAGATGTTACAATTCTCCATAAAAGTACTAACCGCGGTGGAATCAAAAAGATTTCTAGAAACAAAATTCAATCCTTCATAAAAAATTTGTATGATCATCAACAGATTTAAACCATGAGTGGGGTAATTTTTTTTAACAATTTCATCCTTTCCCAATATTGGGAAACATGTTCATGCTCAAGTTGCTTAAAATTCTTGATTTGATTCCCAAGGGAAATAATTTTTGTGGGAGGAAAATACTTAGTGATAAAAAGCATCATTGCACTTGTCCCAAGAATCAATACTATTTCGTGGCAAAGATGAACACCAAATTGTTGCACGATCGTGCAAAGAGAACGGAGATAATTTCAATTTCACAATATCATTGTCCACATCGTTTTCTTTTGCATATCACACAATTCTACGAAAGTATTTAGATGGGACGCGACATCCTCATTAGGATTACCGGAAAATTGCACCTTCATAACAAGATTCGACAAAGCGGCATTAATATCATAAGACTCCGAACTAGCGACTGGAGGAGCAATCGGTGTACTAATAAAATCATTATTATTAGTATTAAAAAACCCACACAACTTGGTATTTTCTTGAGACATTGTGACTACGCAAACAAGATCACAAGCAGACACAAGATCAATCAAGAAAAAGGCAAACGGAATATATTTTTGTATATTTTTTGAAACGTTTTAGAAGTGGGGGAGATGAAAACGATAGGCAAAAGGCTGCAAGGAGATGAGAGTTTACGCATAGGTACTTGATACATGTTGATGATGTCTCCCCGACAACGGAGCCAGAAATTCTTCCTGCTACTTGTGAGCTATGTTGGGATTTCCCCGAAGAGGAGGGGATGATGCAGTAGAGTAGAGATAAGTATTTCACTCAGTTATGAAACCAAGGTTATCAATCCAGTAGGAGAACCAAGAAACACTATGTAAACAACAGCTGCACAGAAACAACAAATACTTGCGACCCAAAGCATAGAGGGGTTGTCAATCCCTCAACGGAGCAAGATTAAGTTGTACGGGTTTTGATAAATAGATATAACTAAAAAATAAAATAAATAAAAGAAAAGAAAATTGCAACAAGGTATTTTTGGTTTTCCTATGATAGAAAATAGACCCGGGGCCGTAAATATCACTAGAAGTTTCTAACGATACCATAGACCTAGGATAGGGTCATAGGCCTGACCTAGACACCCTACCCAAGGTCACTACCCTAGAGTCAAGGACATTCAAAGGATGACAAAATATACCGACTAAAGTAACCGAAGAGTGCAATCCACTAGACCATGTACCTCACTCGGATACCCCAATTCCATTCGACCAGGACGAAGTCACTCGACCACACAAGAAACCAATCGGAACATAGAAGATCTAAGGTCACTCAAGATGGAAACGGAAGGGCATTCACTCCGTATTCTTAAAGGCCATTTATAACTCTTTATTATATGTGTTATCAGTAAAGTCTTGTTGATGTCTACACACGCTTCTACTCTTGTAGACTATGTTGGGCCTCCAAGCGCAGAGGTTTGTAGGACAGCAGCAATTTCCCTCAAGTGGATGACCTAAGGTTTATCGAACTCAGGGAAGTAGAGGTTGAAGATGGTCTCTCTCAAGAAACCCTGCAACTAAGATACAAGAAGTCTCTTGTGTCCCCAACACACCTAATACACTTGTTAGATGTATAGGTGCACTAGTTCGGCGAAGAGACGTTAAATGGCAAGTGATATGGATGGCAAAACAAAGTACTATAAATCTGAAATAAAAAGTGCAGCAAGCAAACAAGTGGTAAACGTGAGCACAAATGGTATTGCAATGGTGGAAACAAGGCCTAGGCTTCATACTTTCACTATTGGCAACTCCCAACAACATTAACATAATCGAATCACATGATATTTCTGATAAAACATGCAATGGAGACGCACCCGGAGGTCATTCCTTCGTGGTCAAAAGAGGACGAGAATTATGTAGGGCTACAAAAGCACACCTCAAAGTTCGTAGTTCTCAATCTAAGGATTTCCCAATGTCACCGAGGCCATCCAAAGAGAGTCCCACAATCACCACAACATATCTATAGGATAGTCAAAGACAAGCACCAAGAGACTCTCAATCTTCAATCAACACACAAGAGAGGAAATCACTCATGAAAATATTTTTCTAATCCATGTCCAATAGACCGTTGTCACCTTGGTCTCGGGGATTATACTAGATAAAGACAAGTGAGTACATCAATCCAATACATAGAGGAAGGGGAAATATCATGGGATCACCCTAGATTAACATAGCCTATGATCACAACGAAGATCTCATCATGGGAGAGAGAATTGACCACATAGCTACTGGTAGAAACCTCAGCCCCGAGGAGGAACTACTCCCGCATCATGGAGGGAGGAAGCAACGTCGATGGAGATGAATCCGGGGGCACTTCCCCATCCCGGCAGGGTGCCGACACAGGAATTCTGGTCCCCCGAAGCTTGATGGCGATGGCGGCGGAGATCGGGATTGCGTCTGGAGAAAAGGGGTTCGGAATCAGGGTTTCTGCGACGCGGTGTAAATATATGCCAAAGGGGGTCGCCAGGGGAGCTAAGGGGGGCCCAGGCGCCCCCCCCGGAGCGGCCAGGAGGGGGGCCGCGTGGGCAGGCCGCCTGGAGCCCCTGTGGCCCCCCTCCGGCTCTACTTTGGCTACCGGGAAGCTTCTGGAACGCTGATTTCTTATATAATTTTTCCGGGATTTTTCTGGCAGTTTTCATAATGGGAAAACCTAAAATACAAAAACAGCAGAAAACAGAAACTGGCACTGGGGTGCACTGAGTTAATAGGTTAGTCCAAATATGATTAAAAGTGTATGGAAGCGTATAAATATCATAGCAATATCACCCAAAAGAGGCATGGAGCAAGCAGAAATTATAGATACGTTTTGGACGTATCAACATCCCCAAGCTTAATTCCTACTCGTCCTCGAGTAGGTAAATGATAACAAGAATAATTTCTGTGGTGACATGCTATTAACCATATAGGACTTTTTCATAGTCACATGACAAAAGATTACTGAGACAATGAATCTGTAGTAATTAAGTTGCCTCATGAGAAAATCACAAGAACTGAAAGTTTCACAATATGATACTGAAACATCAAATAGATTTGTTATGAGCATGGTGTGCAAATATGATAAAGTGATATCTCGCTTGCCCCCTTTAGTGAAGTAAAACAAAAATGCAGGGGCACCTCCAAGGTTTAAGTGATGACTAGATACAATGATTTCAAAATAAACGATATCATAATCATGCAAAAGACAATACTACTTTGGGACAATGCACATTACACTCAGAATGACAATCATGCTCTCAGTAGTTGGTGCTTTAAAAGAAGGTGGAGACTCTCGAACCGTGGCTTTTGTTGGCAAGGTTGAAAACCCGTGGTCGGAAACAAAGAAAAAACATGTACCAGAGCTCTTGGTTTTAAAAACAGAGGTAATAATTATTTTTTTGGATATGCATGTTTCGTCAACGAATGCTAGCAGACAACTCAATTACTTTTTGAGATGGACAAGTTTCGAGGAACGGCTCCCGAATGAGGACGATCACATCCTCTTAATCTCCTTTGTTTATCACTGCCAAAATTTTCTGATTTCTCATGAACAAAGCGTGAAGGAGGGTTTGTTTGTTATATTAATTTTGAGACGGGCGCACTCTTTGCCAGTTCCTTCTCGTATTATGGGTTTGCACATTAGACATGCAATCCCAGGGTGAAGTTTGTCCAACTTAAAAAGATCATGAATTAACTACTACTTCCTCATGAGCTAAAACAGAGGCACAAAACAGAAATGCATTTTTTTGAATAATTTCGAGATGGCACATGAAAGTCTTCGTTAGGAATGGCAGGTAAATACCATGTATAGGAAGGTATGGTGGACTCATATGGCATAACTGGTTTAAAAGATTTTGGATGCACAAGCAGTCAGTCCGCGTAGTACAGGTGAAGGTTAGCAAAAGACTGGGAGCGACCAACTAAGAGAGCAATGACGGTCATAATCATGCAGAGCGACAAAGCAACATTGAATCAGGCATGGAAGTTATATCGCTACTCAGAAATAAAAGATCATCAAGGCTTGACAGGCCTTCTTTACAGTCTTAAATATGCGTGAGCATACGCCAAGTCAATCAAAATAAATTCTTGAAGGAAGATATTACTAAACCATACCACATCATAGGCAAACAAATCATGTTGGTACTCCAATAACACATTGGGAACCCCCCAGCTATTTGAGACTAACCATAAGAAAACATGAATTACTAAGCGCCATTATGCACATAGCATTTTTATCATATACATATCAACCAATGCAACAGAAGCAAACTCTCTTAATAAGATAAGCATGATAACTAAAGAGAGTTCAAGCAACCAACTAAACAAAAGCTCTTTTAAAAAGATAAGCATGAAAAATAAACCAACTAAACAAAAGCTCTTTTAAAAAGATAAGCATGAAAAATAAGAGCGAAGCATGATAGTAGCTATTGAAAGACAAAGAACACACACAGCAAAGATAGACATGAAAATTCTATGTTATGTTCTAGGTAGAAGTGGAGCGTGTTTCTTTCCCACACAAAGAAAGCTGAGTTCCGACTCGTTATGAAAAGCTAAAGAAAACTAAAAAGGAAACTAAAAGCAAGACGCTCCAAGCATAGCACATAACACATGAAGTGATAAAAATATAGTGGAACGAAAGACGAACTGATAATGTTGATGGAGAAGGGGATGCACGGGGGCATCCCCAAGCTTAGACGCTTGAGTCTTCTTGAATATTTCTTGGGGTTCATGGGGGCATCCCCAAGCTTGAGCGTTTGACACTCCTGAATCTTTTTATCATCTTCCCTCGCACACTTGAAAACTCCCTTCATACATAACTCATCATAAACTGATTAGCGAGGTTAGTACCCATAATAAAATAATTGTTCCTTGCTGGAAATAAGGATATTCTTGAAGGTCTATTGTTTCTCAAGATTGCCAAAAGGTTTTTGCAAAGAAAAAGCAAGCTCAAGGTTTGCAAAATGAAGGAAAGGCAAAACAGGACAGAATCTGTGAAAAACAGAACAGCAGGTAGTAAAAGATTTTTTCGGGGCACTTCTGCAACTCTAATCAAAAAACTCAGAATAGACGCTCGAAAGACAATTGTATAGAGCACGCTGTCGAAAAGATTCAGACCAAAAAGATGATCTGGTGATTTTATACGAATTTTTCTGTCCAAGGACAGAATCTGTTTCCTGGACAGCACGTCACAACTTTTGAACTTTCTTGCAATCGGAGGCTAAACTTGGCACAAAGCTGAAAAATAAAGATACAATGATGTTGCTACAGTAGTAACAAACATCAAGACCACTTAAAACTGAAAGAACAAACGGAAAGCAAAGATAACAAGGGTTGTCTCCCTAGAGCTCTTTCTTTATAGCCATAAAGATAGGCTTAAGACTTTAATGATGCTCTCGTAGGAATAAGAGTTGAAGAGCAAAAGAGAGCATCAAGAAGCAAATATCAAACACATTTAAGCCTAACATGCTTCCTATGCATAGGAATATTGCAATAGAATAATTCATTGAAGCACAAAGCAATAAGCATAGGAAGACAAAACAAGTGCAGCTTCAAAACCTTCAACATAAAGAGAGGGAACTTGATATTATTGAAATATCTATAAGCATATGTTCCCTTCTCATAATAATTTTCAGCAGGATCACGGATAAACTCAACAATATAATCATCACATAAAGCATTGTTACCATGATCCACATGCAAAAGGGTACTCTTACTCTCCACATAAGCATAATCTTTCTCATCGGTAATAGTGGGAGTAGGACTATCATAAACAACTTGAACACTATAGATTAGAGTTTTAACATCATCATAGTAGAGACAAGCATTATCATTGCTAGCAACTATACTTGTAAACATGTTGTCTTTATTCTCACTAGCAAAAGAGTTATCAATTATCACATCACTAGTGGTTAAAGGATTTGCAATCCTATCATCCCCAAGCTTAGAGCTTTCCATATCATCACTTTCAGAGTTGGTACCAAAAAGATTTTCAAGGTCATAAGCAGCATTGTCATCATTTTCCCAATCACAATGAGTAACATGTATATCATAATCAAAATCATCTTCAATAGTTCCTACGGACGTATCATCAAGATGATAATTAAGGCAATGGACTTCACCTTCTTCTTTAAACTTACAACCGTTAGGATAAAAGTTGATGGGAGGAATATGCTCAGGCCAGGTTGATACCCATTCTTCTTCCTTTTTGCTCCTCTTCCTCCTCCTCTTCTTTTTCTTCTTCTTCACCTTAGGAGGGGGTGGTTGGAGATGAAGCTTCTCCACATATCCTGGTTTATCATTAGAAACAATAGGGGAAACTTGGGAGAAACTCTCCTTTTTATTAGCAGAAATATAAGAGACATTTTTATACTTTGGTAAAGTCCCCTCGTTTCTAATCTTACTTATGTAATCATTTTCATGGCAATTAACAACACAATAGAGATGGCAATTTTTCAAAGTGTTTTTTATTCCTATGGCATTAACATCTAGCCAAGAAGTCTTTTCTGATAACTCCTCACACATCAAAAATAACATAAGCTCATCATAAAGATCAGAGGGGATCATGTTATCACACAACTGGTTAACAGTTATGTTTTGAAAGTTCATGCATTGAAAATTAAAGTGACCTTCTATACAACAAAGTTCACAAGTAAAAGGATAAAGGTCACACAATTCTCTAGCAATTTCATTTAAATCTCTCACCCAAGTGATTATTCTTTCATGCTTATGTTGCTTACAATACTTCTTTTCTTCAATCATAGGCCTTTCACAAGGTCTATCCACTCCACAAAAATTAACATGCTTACATAAAATTTCATTTTTAGGAATTGGATCATGCATGTTGCAATCATCATGAACAATTTCATTTTCTTTGCAAATCTCTTAAAAAGGTTCATGATGCTTGTTCCAATCCTCCTTAGGCATATTAAGATGTGAAGCAAAAGATTTGAGGAAATCAACAAGGAGCTGAGAATCAAGCCCAAATTTAGCACTAAACTTATTAAAACTTGTAGTTTGAACAAAGGACATAATGCAATCATACTCATAAACTATAGCTGACTCTTTACCTTTGTCGATCTCCCAATCTTCAGTGTTGCATTGAATTCTTTCAAGGAGTTCCCATTTAGCATCAATCTTTTCGTTTGTGAAAGAACCCATAGAGGAAGCATCGAGCGAATCTTTATCCTGTCGAGAGAGCCTCGCATAGAAATTAGTAATAATCATATCTTTGGGGAGCCCATGGTTAGAACATTTTAGCATTAACGTTTTCAGTCTCCCCCAAGCTTGAGCTATGCTCTCTCCGTCATGAGGGTAGAAATTATAAACATAATTCCTATTCTTATGGACTTCATGAAGAGGATAAAACTTGGAGTAAAAGAGAGACATAAGCTCTTGCCTGTCAAGCAAGTGCAAGTTATCGAGAAGCCTATACCAATCTGAAGCTTTATCTATAAGTGATACGGCGAACAATTTCCTCATGACAAACTCCTTTGATACACCTGCAAGCTTAAATAATGAACATAGTTGTGACAGATATAGCAAGTGTTCACCGGGATGTCTGTCTCCTGCATAACGATTAGCCAAAACATAATCGATAATACCAGCTGGTATTTTATAGGGCACAATTTCAGTAGGGGGAGGAGCAACCACCACAGGTGTGGGGCGTCTTCCCGCAAGCAACGATCCAATAGCAAGGTTGTCCATAAGCATAACTAGTGAAATAAAAACAAGAAACAAAAAGATTTAATTGCAAGATCTAAAGATATACCTTCAAGCACTCACTTCCCCGGCAACGGCGCCAGAAATAGCTTGATGTCTACACACGCTTCTACTCTTGTAGACTATGTTGGGCCTCCAAGCGCAGAGGCTTGTAGGACAACAGCAATTTCCCTCAAGTGGATGACCTAAGGTTTATCGAACTCAGGGAAGTAGAGGTTTAAGATGGTCTCTCTCAAGCAACCCTGCAACTAAGATACAAGAAGTCTCTTGTGTCCCCAACACACCTAATACACTTATTAGATGTATAGGTGCACTAGTTCGGCGAAGAGATGTTAAATGGCAAGTGATATGGATGGCAAAACAAAGTACTATAAATCTGTAATAAAAAGTGCAGCAAGCAAACAAGTGGTAAACGTGAGCACAAGTGGTATTGCAATGGTGGAAACAAGGCCTAGGCTTCATACTTTCACTAGTGGCAACTCCCAACAACATTAACATAATCGAATCACATGATATTTCCCATAAAACATGCAATGAAGACGCACCCGGAGGTCATTCCTTCGTGGTCAAGAGAGGACGAGAATTATGTAGCGCTACAAAAGCACACCTCAAAGTTCGTAGTTCTCAATCTAAGGATTTCCCAATGTCACCACGGCCATCCAAAGAGAGTCCCACAATCACCACAACATATCTAAAGGATATTCAAAGACAAGCACCAAGAGACTCTCAATCTTCAATCAACACACAAGAGAGGAAATCACTCATGAAAATATTTTTCTAATCCATGTCCAATAGGCCGCTGTCACCTTGGTCTCGGGGATTATACTAGATAAAGACAAGTGAGTACATCAATCCAGTACATAGAGGAAGGGGAAATATCATGGGATCACCCTAGATTAACATAGCCTATGATCACAACGAAGATCACATCATGGGAGAGAGAATTGACCACATAGCTACTGGTAGAAACCTCAGCCCTGAGGAGGAACTACTCCCACATCATGGAGGGAGGAAGCAACGTCGATGGAGATGAATCCGGGGGCACTTCCCCGTCCCGGCAGGGTGCCGGCATTGGAATTCTGGTCCCCCGAAGCTTGATGGCGATGGCGGCGGAGATCGGGACTGCGTCTGGAGAAAAGGGGTTCGGAATCAGGGTTTCTGCGACGCGGTGTAAATATATGCCAAAGGAGGTCGCCAGGGGAGCTAAGGGGGGCCCAGGCGCCCCTCCCGGCGCGGCCAGGAGGGGGGCCGCGTGGGCAGGCCACCTGGAGCCCCTGTGGCCCCCCTCCGGCTCTACTTTGGCTACCGGGAAGCTTCTGGAACACTGATTTTTAATATATTTTTTCCGGGATTTTTCTGGCAGTTTTCGTAATGGGAAAACCTGAAATACAAAAACAGCAGAATACAGAAACTGGCACTGGGGTGCACTGAGTTAATAGGTTAGTCCAAATATGATTAAAAGTGTATGTAAGTGTATAAATATCATAGCAATATCACCCAAAAGAGGCATGGAGCAAGCAGAAATTATAGATACGTTTTGGACGTATCACTTGTCTTTATGTACATTGAACCCTCTGTAACGTGGAATGGCTGGGGTCCTGGCGCACTCTATATAAGCCACCCCTCCTCCGGTACAAGGGTTCGCACCCCCTGTAACACACACATACCCATATTCCAGTCGACGGCCTCCGGGCACCGAGCCGTAGGGCTTTTACCTCCTCTGTGAGGGGCATGACCTCGTAAAACTCATGTGTACAATCTCGCCGTAGCTAGGACCTTGCCTCCTCCTACATACCCCTACTCTCACTGTCAGGCTTAGTACCACGACAATTGGCGCCCACCGTGGGGCAGGTATCTTAGCGACTTCCGGTGAGGTTGCAAGTTTTTTCCGATCTTCATCAATATGGTTTTTGTCGGTGGTCTGGTTCTGGGCCGCGAGATCCGACTCGGCGCGCTCGTCTTCATTGCCGACGACTCCGCCTAGCTCCAGGAGGCCCCCCTCGACGTAGAAGCACTTCCCGTCCGCGGGGCGGCACACTTTCGCGTGAGTGATTGTCGCGTCCTTCTCCAGTAGCTGTCGACCCGATATCGGTCGGCTCCCTCGTCATCTGCTCTCCCCTCTGCACGTCGTTGCAAGCGGTCCGGTCGATCGTGGCTCCAGCGATGGGTGAAGCATGCGGTGGCTCGCCAGTCGGCCACCCCCAAGTCGCGGCAATAAAGCTCAACGAGTACCACTATGGGCCGGTCGATCTGTCGACTGGCTCCATAGATACAGTTTCCGAGTGCGGGAGCAGCGACCCCGCGACAGAGGTCCTCATGGTCGGCTCCAATCGCAGTCCGCCTAGATAACCCCACGGCGGTGGCGGTGGCAATGATGATGGTCAGTCGTTTGATCACGATGAGTCCGTGCCTCAGGCCCTCACTACGGAGCAAAGGGAAGAGTTGCGCCGCCGTAACATCGAAGTGCTTCAGACCCTCATCTTGGGGGAGACTTCCGAGGCTTGGGCCCTGGAGGCCGCGCGCCAAGCCACCTTGGACGAGCGTGCGCGTCTAGAGAACCTTCAGCGTTCACTCGACGAGCATGCCCGCCGATTGATTCCTGAATCCAGTCGATGGCAGTGACAGTTGTTTCCTCCTAAGCCCCACGTATATCGCACTCCGATTCAATATCTTACAGCTGCAGCCGGTATAGCAGAATCGACTCAGCCATCCCAATCGGAAGCGGGAAGAGGTTTGCTGCAGATTCTAGCGCTACTCCGAGCAACAGGTGAGCAAAATTCAGTTGTTTCCCAGTCGCACAACAGAATTCACAGAAGGTCCGTAGTGGCGGACACAGTCCTGTCGGCTCATAGCCCAAGATCGCCCCTGCAGCGTGAGGATCGTGGACACTGCCAAGAGCAACATCTGGGTCGAAACTATGATCAGTATGACCGTCGACTCGGCATGATGACCGTCGTTGAGTGCCCACGCCACCTCCGGGGAGCGGATCGTATGCGCCCCGGTAGTACAATGGCATGCGCCGGCGGTGACGAGCGAAGGATCCTAGTAGATCCTAGAGAGCCTAGCTTTGATGCAAGATCGATTCTTGTGCAAGGTCTGGTCGACAGAAACCGGGCACACAGAGAAGGGCAGGACAGAGATCGTCCGAGTGGTGGCAGGGTACATGTTTCTGGGCCCGAGTGTTTGAGCAGAGCTGCTGAGATCCCCTCCAACTTCAGGTTGGCGACGGGAGTAAGCAAGTTCACCGGTCAGTTGTAACCAGATACTTGGCTAGAGGATTACCGAGTGGCTATGCAGATTGGCGGTGGCAATGATGATGTAGCCATGAAGCACCTCCCTCTGAGGCTGGAGGGCTCGGCCAAAGCTTGGTTGAATCAGTTGGCTCCTGGTAGCATATTCAGTTGGGAAGAGTTGACCTGAGTGTTTGTCAGGACCTTTGAAGGCACTTGCAAACGACCTGCTGGGCTGGCGGAATTGCAACATTGTGTCCAAAAGCCGAATGAAACTTTGAGAGATTACATCCAGAGGTGGACCACTCGTCATCACACTGTGGAGAACGTATCGTAACATCAGGCAGTCTGCGCCTTCAAGGTGGGCGTTCGGTACAGAGAGCTTAACCTAAAATTTGGTTGGACATGAGACATGTCTCTGGCCCGGATGATGGAAATAGCCGGTTAGTACACTAACGGCGAGGAAGCAGACCGACTCCGCAGTGGCAAAAACAAACCAGTCGCCTAGGATGATGGAGGTGGAAATTCCAGTCGGAAACAGAACCACAAAGCAGAACCCGTAGCTCCTGGTGAGGCCGCAGTCGTGAACCAGGGAAAGAACAAAGTAAAACCTAAGGGTCCTTGGATCCCCAAGAAAGTGAAAGATCAAGAGGGAAATGATGTGCTTGATTTACTGTGTCATATACACACCAAGAAGGATGAATAGGGGAATTACATTTACCCCAAACATACCACTCGACAATGTCGTCTCCTTATTCAGAGCTTCCGAGAGGATCAGCCCAATGAGAAAGAGAAGGAATCTGATAAGGACAAAGACAAAGAGGAGGATGGTGGTTACCCAAACATCAATTCCACTTTGATGATTTTGCTGACGTCGAGAGCAAGAGTCGACTGAAAGTCATCAACATGGAAGTAAATATGGTTGCTCCGGCAACAACGACGTACTTGAAATGGTCAAAGACTCCCATTAAATTCGACCAATCCGACTATCCGACGCGCATTGCTACCCCTAGGCGGCAAGCGTTGGTGGTCGACCCAGTTGTTGAAGGCACTCGACTGACCAAGGTTTTGATGGATGGTGGCAGTGGTTTAAATATCGTGTATGCTGAGACCGTCCGTGGGATGGGCATTCCGATGTCCAAGCTGAGTGAGAGCAACATGCGGTTCCACAGCGTCGTCCCTGGGAAGAAAGCCAACTCACTCGGTTAGATAACTATTGATGTGGTTTTCGGTGATTCGAACAATTACCGCAAGGAAAGTTGACGTTTGAGGTGGTGGATTTTCACAGTGCTTACCACGCTATTATGGGTAGGCCTGCCTATGCTCGTTTCATGGCTCGACCATGTTACGTGTACCTCAAGATAAAGATACCTGGTCCCAAAGGCATGATCACAGTCACCGGAGATCGACAGAAAGCAGAAGAGTGCTTCCAGAAGAGCTCAAAGATTGCTGATGAACAGATGGCAGTAGTGGAAATGGAGGAATATCAGAAGAATGCAGATCCGAGTGATTTGTGGTGAGCCAAGAACCTGCTTCCGAGTCTGCGTTTTAGTCCGCCGGAGAGACGAAGCCTGTGCATATTCATCCGACTGATCCCAATGCTGCTCCGACTCACATCTCAACAATACTTGACAGCAAATAGGAAGAAGCGCTCATCCAATTCCTCCATGAGAACTAGGACATCTTTGCATGGAAACCATCTGACATGCCGAGTGTACCCAAGGGACTGGCTAAGCACCGTTTGCGAGTCGACCCCAAAGAAAAACCTGTTAAAGAGCATATCCGTCGATCCGCTAAGTAGAAGAGAAAAGCGATTGATGAGGAGGTGGCTCAGCTCTTGGCAGTTGAGTTCATCCGCAAGATATACCACTCCGAGTGGATCACCAATGTTGTCATGGTCCCCAAGTAGGACAATTCACTCCGCATGTGCATTGACTTCAAACATACCAGTCGGGCCTGCCCAAAAGATCACTTTCCTCTCCCCCGCATCGATCAAATTGTCGACTCGACTGCAGGGTGTGAGCGTTTGTCCTTTCTGGACGCGTATTCTGGGTACCATCAGATCCGACTGTATGGGCCCGACAAAATAAAAATAGCCTTCATCACCCCGTTCGAATGTTTTTGTTATGTTACCATGCCTTTTGGCCTCAAGAATGCTGGCGCCACATTCATGCGCATGACTCAGAAGTGTCTTCTCAAACAGATCAGTCGGAATGTGGAAGCATACAAGGATGACATCATGGTAAAGTCACGTAAAGGTTCCGACCTACTGACTGATCTCGCTGAAACATTTGCAAACTTGAGAAGTTATGATATCAAGCTTAACCCGTCAAAGTGCACATTTGGAGTCCCAGGTGGAAAGTTACTTGGTTTCTTTAACATCCCAATTTTCAATTTGGATGTTAACATAGATCATTCATATGCATCCATCACTTGAGCATTTTGAATTTGAGTCTATTTGAAAATTGATCCAAAGACTTTAAGCAACTCAAGGACCCAAGTGAGAGAGTTGGAAGTTTTCCAAAGAGAACCCAAAATTTTATTATTTTCCAAGTGGGGTTGGATCAAATATTGTTTTTGCCAATTTTTATTTTCAATCTTTTAAAATAAATGGAAGGTAATATGACTTCTTCAAAAACAGAATAAAAATTGTTGAAAGTTGAATTTTCAGTAAAAATAATTTCATTGGATTTTTTATGTGCGATTTATTTATTTTAAAATTCCATTAAAAAATTGTTTTATTTTAGGCATTTTATTTCAAAAAAATGTTCATTTTGTCCTAAATATTAGGTGGGAACAGAGAAAATTGTTTCTGAAATTTTTAGGATTTTTTTATATTTTATTTTGAAATTTTCTTCGTTCTACGAATTTAAAAAAAAAAATTGGACCGGACCGACTGGGCCGAAGCCCAGTCCGCCGGCCCAGCCCAGCACGCCGCGCCGCCGCCTTCCCGCCGTGCGCAAGATGGACTCCGCCGGAGTCCCGACACCGCACGCCGCCCGGCCGACCGCGTGCCCAAGTCGGACCCCCCCCCTCGGGCCTTTATAAGGCGCCGCCACCGCCGCCACAACGCCACCCCACCACCGCGGCCACCGCCACCGCACCGCACGTCGCTGCCGCTGCGCTAGCTCGCCGCCACCCCGCGCGCCAGCCGCTGCCTCCCCGACCTTCGCCTCCGCACGGCGCCGCACTCGCCGCCGCCCCGCGCGCCAGATGCCTCCTCGCCGCCACCAGCGCCGCCCCGGAGTCCCACCGCCCCCGCCGACGCCACTACCGCCGCCCCGCAACCCGACCCGCCGAACAGCCACCCGACCGGATCTGCCTGCCGAACGGTAAGACCGCCGAGTCTTTTTCCTAGTTTTTCGTTTTCCTTTTTTTTAAACCCTAGATCAGTTTCTTTAGAAAACCTAGATTCGTTTTTTTATGTTTTATTAAACAGCGAACGTCATGTGTTTACATCTGAAAAATGAACGTTCGCTATTTAGATTTTTTCTTTTTCTCTTATTTTCGTCAAAGACCTGTCCACAGTTAAAGTTTTTACAGATCAGTCCCTAGTTTTCAAACAATCATTACTTTTTACTCGTTAGTCGGAATTAGATGAAACTAACGCCAAATTCTACATTTTGATCACATATTTCTAGTAGTGCAACTCAAACTTGTTTTTGAAGGTTTTAAAATTTGAATTCAAACAGATTTGTATTTGAACTTCTTTTGATCATAACTTGAGTTTCGTAACTCCATTTGAGTTGATTCTTTTTGCAAATCGAAGCTCTGGACCTAAACTTTCTGATAAGGCCAAATTCACTTAATTTTGGTACTGTTAGAAATTACTTTCTGTTAAAAGAGCTGTTTGCTTGTTTTCAAGTTCTTTCGAGATCTGTTCTTCGATTCTGTTGCATGATTGCTTATGTATGCTATTGTTTGATTGCGATAGAATTTCCGGAGTGCGAAGCGTGCTACTACGAGTCACATGGTTTCACCGATCGTTAGCAAGGCAGGTTCATACTTTGATCATACCTTCCAATACCCGGATTTTATTGCATTAGTTCTATCCTCAAAGATTGCATGAGTAGGACTTGATCACATGTGGTATTGCTTAGTAGTTCATGAGGTAGTAACCCAATGACTCGAGATCAACCCAAGGGAATATACGCTTTGTTACTTATTTCTTAGGCATGCGTAGACGTGGATTGGTAGGTGAGATTTCATGAAAGTTGTGAGTGTAATAACACCTAAGGGAATGTTTAAGGTAACAACTTTAATACACAACTTGGTGGATTGGTTGCAGGGCACCTAGAGAATCCAGTGTTGTTCCTAGGACATCCCGAAGGACCTGTGTGATTATCCTATGGAATGCCACCCAGGCTCAAAGGGATCATATATCATTCATGCCTAGAAACTTTCGTCTGCAGCCACATGCCATTATGGGCTCTGGCATAGTTGACTATGTTGTGTGAGCTCTTTCAATGGTGGACTGGCAGATGTAGGGGAAAGTAGGTGTACCGGTCCATCCGGGGTAAAGAGTAAATGCTTCTGAAAGACTGTGTCTCGGTCATCCGTTTCTCAAACACCATGCAGTGCGAGAAATTAAACGGAGGCGATCGAGTCTTGTGGGGAAAAGTGCACAAACCTCTGCAGAGTGTACAAACGATTCATGAGTAGCCGTGTCCCCGGTTATGGACATCTTGAGTATCCTGGTATTTGAATTATGGACTGATCTCAACACTCTAATTAATTAACTTGTTGGGTTATTAATGACTTTGGTAATTTGGGTTTGATATGGAGGACCCATTCTCAATATTGCTTAATACAACTAAGTAGTAAATCAAAATGTATTCCTTTGTTGTAGGGAAAAAATTAGCTTTATGCAAAAATTAACCTTACAGCCTCCACCAGCCAAATATGCATATAGTTTTAGAAATTTGTTATTCATTACTTGCTACAGTTTGTTCTTGCCAACATATTCAATGTGCTGACCTACACGGCTGCAACATCTCATGTTGCAGAGTTTACCGACGAAGAATAAGGTGCGATTAGGTCGTTGTCATGCACTCAATGTTTGTCGTGGAGTTGGATGGACTCAACTTATCTTCGATGCTTCCACAAGATTCACATTAGTTTATTGTTATTAAATGGCCTTCAGCCATACTTTTGTAATAAGACACCTTTTGAGGATTTCGATGTAATAAAGTGTGATTGAAACTCTGTTATAAATCCTCGAAGTACTGTGTGTGTCAGCATACTGATCCAGGGATGACACTGAGCAGAGAGACTCCGGTCCATTGGAATCGAGGTTGCTAAAGAGATGGTATCAGAGCACACGTTGACTGTAGGACTCGACCAGTAGGATAAGCCATGGGATGCTCTTCTCTACTCACTCTAATTATTCTCTATTTCTATTCTATAGATGTCAGATCCCCGAGAGCAAGTCCACTCAACAAGACGATGACACCCCTTTCGGAAGACACTTGAAGGAAGTCACTAGATACCTACACATTGGAATACCAAGTATCACTGGAGATTTGTATGCAACATTGCCAGAAGAGGAATGCTCGAAGGTCAAAGTCAGTGTTCCTGGGAGGACTATTGCACCAGTCACGGAACTTCTTGAGCTTTCCTTTGACGCACCTACTTGGATCTTGGGAAAGATTATGGCAGCTCACATCACATTTGGACGCATATGTGAAGTCTACAACAAGGATATTGAAGACACCATCTACCATATTTGTGGACACCGAGATGAGCAATGGGAGATGATTCGCCCTAGGAAGGATGGATCCATTGCAGCATTCATCCAGGAGATGGACCAACACATTCGACGCTACGAGAACCAGATGTGCACACTCATGCTAAAGACTAAGCTGGTGATGACGCGGAACGTGGAGTTAGAAGAGGAACTCAAGACAGTACGTGATGGATATGAAGAGGAAATCGTCGTACTATTGGAGCAGAATGAAGCACTGAAGAAGAAGGTTGGAACAAACACGGTGAAGCCAGAACCAGAGATGGGCATTCATATGGAGAACTACATTCTGATAGAAGACACCTACAGTGATGAAAGTGATTATGAAGAAGAAGCTGGATTAGATATCACGGAGTCTTCGGATGATAGTTATTAGATGACCGCCTTGTAATCATTAGTATTCTTCCAAGTAGTTAGAAATTGTTCGCTAGCTTTGTACTAGGATCTTTTGTGTGACCTTGTTTGAATTGAGTGATATGATCTGAAATTGTTTGTCTCATGTGCATATGGGTAGTGATTTCCCCTAGACCTCACTCTATTCTAACTCACCCCTCTAAACCCCTCAGATGCCTCCGAGACGTGAGCCCGGATTTGAGTTCCCACCTGAGCTCACTCAGTTGATCCAGCAGCAGAACACTTTGATGCAACTACTTGTTCAGAACCAAGGAAACAATAACAACAACCCACCTCCGCCTCCCCATGACAACCTGACCCGGTTTCTAAGGTTGAATCCGCCGGTGTTCTCTAGTAGTACCGAGCTGACTGTTGTAGATGACTGGCTCCGCAAGATGGGAAGAGAGCTAGCAACTGCAGGATGCACAGATGCAGAGAGAGATCGCTTTGCCGCACATCAGCTTGAGGGACCAGCAACCGCTTGGTGGGAGAACTACACTGCCACTTATCCACTTGCTACAGTTACTTGGGACCACTTTCAGGAAGCTTTTCACACTGCACAAGTGTCAGCTGGATCCATGAACCTGAAGAAGCGTGAGTTCCGCAACTTGCGCCAAAGAAACTGTACTGTGGGTAGTACGTGGATGACTTCAGGCAGTTAGCTCGCTGCGCGCCAGATGATATAGCCACTGACGCCGAGAAGCAAGAGAAGTTTCTAGAGGGACTCAACGATGAGTTGAGCATGCAGCTGATGGTAGCCACCTACAACAACTACCAGGAGTTGGTAGAAAAGGCCATCATGATTGAAGGAAAGTAGCAATAGATTGATACCCGCAAGAGGAAGTATGGATCCGGGAAGTTTAACTCTAGATCCTAGCAGAAGCCCCGTTATTCCCCATACTCAGGAGGACATAACCATCCCACCACCGGAGGCCATTCTCACAATGGAGGAAATTCACACAACCAAAGTGGCCCCAAGAATGGCAATGGGAATGGAGGAAACAACAATCAGAACTGTTCCACTCCATCCACGCCCGCCAAGAGAGATTTGAGTCACATTATTTCTTTCAAGTGCGGAAGACTTGACATTTATGCCACAGAATGTCTTTAAGGAAATAATGGAAATGGCAATGGAAGTTCAAGAAAGAAGCCCAACCCTTTCACCAGAGGACATGAGAATCACGTCAATATGGAGGAGATTGACGAGCAGCCCGACGCGGTGGTTGGTAAGTTTTTAGTTAGTTCATTTACCGCCCTTGTTCTTCTTGACACTGGTGCATCTCATTCATACATATCAAGGGGTTTTGTGGAAAAGTATCATTTACCCACCGTAGCCCTTAAGTCGCCTATGTTAGTAAGTTCCCCTGGAGCAGAGTACATGGCTAGCCGAGGATGTTATCACATGCCATTGACCATTGGGAGACATGTATTCCCCACAGGCCTCATCATTTTGGAATCCCAGGGTTTGGATGTAATCATAGGTATGGATTGGCTATCCAAGTTTGGAGAAAACATTGACTGTGCCAGTAGATCAATTCTTCTCACCACTCCGAAACGAAAAAGGATCAAGTATGTGCCGAGGCGCACGCCCCGGAAGATGCATGTGAATGCACTCGCAGGAGTTGTTCAGGAAGAAGTACCAGTTGTGAAGGATTACCCTGATGTGTTTCCGGAGGAGTTACTAGGCATGCCACCGGATAGAGACATCGAGTTCTTGATTGAGTTGTTACCAGGCACTGGACCAATATTCAAGAGACCGTACCGGATGTCCACAAATGATTTAGAAGAGATCAAGAAACCGATGAAGGAGTTAATGCAGAAAGGTTATATCCGACCAAGTTCTTCACCTTGGGGAGCCCTAGTACTTTTAGTCGAGAAGAAAGATGGTTCCCTAAGAATGGTTGTGGATTATCGTGCAATGAATGAAGTGCCTATCAAGAACAAGTACCCTCTGTCGATGATAAATGATCTGTTTGATAAGTTGCAAGGAGCCAAGGTATTCTCTAAGATCGATTTATGATCTGGTTATCACCAGTTGAAGATCCGAGGGCAGGACATACCTAAGACAACTTTTACCACAAGGTACGGGCGTTACGAGTACACAGTTATGTCATTTGGTTTGACTAATGCCCCTTCCTATTTCATGAGTATGATGAACAAGGTATTCATGGAGTTCTTGGATAAGTTTGTGGTAGTGTTCATTGATGACATATTGGTTTACTCCAAGAACGAAGCGGAGCACAAGGAACATTTGCATTTAGTTCTTGAGAAGCTCCGGGAACATCTGTTATATGCCAAGGTCAGCAAATGTGAGTGTTGGTTGAAGAAAGTAGGATTTCTCGGACATGTTATATCAGGAGATGATATAACAGTGGACCCTTCCAAAGTAGAGGCTGTTATGGAATGGAAGGCTCCCACCTTAGTTGGAGAGATTCGCAGTTTTCTTGGACTCGCAGGATATTACCGGAGGTTCATTAAGAATTTCTCCAAGATAGTGAAGCCCATGATGGAGTTGTTGAAGAAGGAAAGTAAGTACATTTGCACCGAAGATTGTGAAGCCAGTTTTTAGGAGTTGAAGAAGCGTTTGGTTACATCCCCAGTGCTTATCCTCCCAAAAATTCGTAAGGACTTTCAAGTGTATTGTGACGCTTCACGTCAAGGACTTGGAGGCGTACTCATGCAAGAAGGAAGAGTTGTTTCATATGCCTCACGTCAGCTTCAACCCCATGAGTTGAATTATGCCATGCATGATTAAGAGTTAGCAGCCGTAGTGCACGCACTCAAGACCTGGAAGGCACTTTCTTATTGGAAACTGTTGTGATGTATACATGGATCATAAGAGTTTGAAGTATATCTTCACGCGGGAGGAGTTAAACCTCAGGCAAAGGAGATGGCTGGAGCTCATAAGGGATTATGACATGAGATTGCATTATCATCCATGAAAAGCCAATGTCGTGGCAGATGCGCTAAGTCACAAGAGTTATGTTAATACTCTCCTAACCGGAGGATTACCCAAGGAGTTGGCAGATGACCTCTAAGAGTTACAGCTGGAGATAGTCCCTAGAGTCTATGTTGCTACATTAATCGAGTCCACTTTGTTGCGTAAGATTCGACAAGCCCAGAAGACGGATGAAGGAATAGCAGAAATAAAGGGCAGAATGGCCAAAGGAAAGGCAGAAGGATTTCGTGAGGATGAACACGGAACACTATGGTTTGAAGAACGTATTTATGTGCCCAATGACCTGGAGATCAGAACTTGATTTTTTTAGAAGGCTCATGATTCGCCGTACTCGATACATCCAGGCAACACTAAGATGTATTTGGACTTGAAGCAAAATTTCTGGTGGATCGGAATGAAGAAGGACATTGCCGAGTATGTAGCGGTATGTGACGTTTGTTAGAGAGCAAAGGCAAAACATCAGAAACCAGTAGGAATATTGCGGCCGTTACCCATACCGGAATGAAAGTGGGATAAAATTGGAATGGATTTTATCACAAGGCTGCCGAGGAACGTTCAGGGTATGATTCCATATGCTTCAAACTCTTAGAGTTGATCATTTGACTAAGTTAGCTCATTTCTTCCCCGTAAAGACCACTTACACGAGTGCTAAATTGGCCAAGATATGCATGACCAGGATTGTATGTCTGCATGGATTTCCGAGGACCATCGTTTCAGATAGAGGAACACAGTTTACTTCAATGTTTTGGAAGCAGTTGCACGAGACTCTAGGTACGAGGCTAAAATTTAGTACAACCTTTCATCCACAGACAGATGAACAGGCGGAGAGAGCCAATCACATTCTGGAGGGCATGTTGAGAGCATATGCGCTAGATTGTGGATCTAGTTGGGATGATAACTTGCCCTACGCAGAGTTTTCTTACAACAATAGTTGTCAGACTAGTCTGCAAATGGCCCCTTTCGAGGCTTTTTACGAAAGGAGGTGCAGAACACCTTTGATGTGGGATGAAGTTGGAGACCTTCAGTTATTTGGACCCAACTTAATCAAAGATTCAGAGGAGAAGGTCAAGTTGATTCACGACAGACTTAAGATAGCCCAGTCCTGACAGAAGAGTTAAGCTGATACGAAACGCAAGGAGGTGACCTACGAAGTTGGAGATAGAGCATATCTTTGTGTGTCCCCACTTCGAGGAGTTAAGCGCTTTGGAGTTAAGGGTAAACTGGCACCACGATTTGTGGGATCGTACAAAGTTTTGGAGCGCAGAGGAGAAGTAGCTTATCAGCTAGAGTTGCCCGAAACCTTGTCCGGAGTTCACGACATGTTTCACGTATCTCAGTTGAAGAAGTGTCACGCAGAGATGGCTGAGATTACGCTACGAGATACAGTGCCCCTGGAAGCAATTCAGCTAGAGAGTGATCTGACTTATGAGGAGAAGCTTGTCAACATTCTCGAGTTTGCCGAAAGAGTTACCCGCAGCAAGGTCATTAAGTTTTTCAAAGTTCAGTGGAGTCACCATACAGAGGATGAAGCCACCTGGGAACGAGAGGATGATCTACGCCAGGACCAGCCACACCTATTTTCTAACCAATTCGAATCTCGAGGGCGAGATTCATCTTAAGGGGGTAGGTTTGTAATATCCCAATTTACAATTTGGATGTTAACATAGATCATTCATATGCATCCATCATTTGAGCATTTTGAATTTGAGTTTATTTGAAAATTGATCCAAAGACTTTAATCAACTCAAGGACCCAAGTGAGAGAGTTGTAAGTTTTCCAAAGAGAACCCACAATTTTATTATTTTCCAAGTAGGGTTGGATCAAATATTGTTTTTGCCAATTTTCATTTTCAATATTATAAAATAAATGATAGAAGATAATATGACTTCTTCAAAAACAAAATGAAAATGTTGAAAGTTGAATTTTGAGTAAAAATAATTTTATTGGATTTTTATTTGCAATTTATTTATTTTAAAATTGCATTAAAAAGTTTATTTTATTTTAGGCATTTTATTTAAGAAAAATGTTCACTTTGTCCCAAATATTAGGTGGAAACGGAGAAAATTGTATTTCAGACATTTTTAGGATTTTTTTATATTTTATTTTGAATTTTTCTTTGTTCTGCGAATTTAAAAAAAATGGACCGGACCGACTGGGCCGAAGCCCAGCACACCGCGCCGCCGCCTTCCCGCCGTTCGCAAGCCGGACTCCGCTAGAGTCCCGACGTCGCACGCCGCCCGGCCGACCGCCTCCCTAAGTCGGACCCCCCCTACTCGGGCCTTTATAAGCCACCGCCACCGCCGCCACAACGCCACCCCGCCACCGCAGCCACCGCCACCGCGCTATCTCGCCGCCGCCCCGCGCGCCAGCTGCCGCCTCGCCGTCGCCCCGCTCGCCATCCACCGCCTCGCTACCACCACCGCCGCCCCTCAACCCGACCCGCCGAACCGCCGCCCGACCCGACCCGTCGGCCGAACCGGTAAGCCATCAGGTCTTTTTCCCTGTTTTTCATTTTTGTTTTTCTAAACCCTAGATTGGTTTCTTTAGAAAACCTAGATTCGTTTTTTAGGTTTTATTAAATAGCGAACGTCCGCAATTTAGATCAGAAAAATGAACGCTCGCTATTTAGAATTTTCTTTTTCTGTTATTTTCGTGAAGGACCTATCTGCAGTTAAAGTTTTTATAGATCAGTCGCTGGTTTTCAAACGATCATTACTTTTTACTCGTTAGTCAGAATTAGATGAAACCAATGCCAAATTCTTCGTTTTGATCTTATCTTTCCAGTAGTGCAACTCAATTTTGTTTTTGAAGGTTTTAAATTTTGAATTCAAACAGATTTGTATTTGAACTTCTTTTGATCGTAACATGAGTTTCGTAACTCCGTTTGAGTTGATTCTTTTTGCAAATCAAAGCTCTTGACATAAACTTTCTGATAAGGCCAAATTAGCTTAATTTTGGTATTGTTAGAAATTGTTTTCTGTTACAAGAGTCGTTTGCTTGTTTTCGAGTTCTTTCGACATTTGTTCTTCGATTCTATTGCATGATTGTTTATGTATGCTATTGTTTGATTGCGATAGAATTTCCGGAGTGCGAAGCATGCTATACGAGTCACTAGATTTCACCGATCGTCAGCAAGGCAAGTTCATACTTTAATCATACTTTCCAATACCTAGTTTTTATTGCATTAGTTCTATCCTCAGAGATTGCATGAGTAGGACTTGATCACATGTGGTATTGGTTAGTAGTTCATGAGGTAGGAACCCAATGACTTGAGATCAACCCAAGGGAACATACGCTTTGTTACTTATTGCTTAGCCATGCGTAGACGTGGATTGGTATGTGAGACTTCATGAAAGTTGTAAGTGTAATAACAACTAAGGGAATGTTTAAGGTGGCAACTTTAATACACAACTGGGTGGATTGGTTGCAGGGCACCTGGAGAATCCAGTATTATCCTTGGAGATCCTGGAGGACCCGTGTGATTATCCTATGGAATGCCACACACGCTCAAAGGGATCATATATCATTCATGCCTAGAAACTTCCGTGTGCAGCCACATGCCATTTATGGGCTCTGGCATAATTGAGTATGTTGTGTGAGCTCTTTCAGTTGTGGACTAGCAGATGTAGCGAAAAGTAGGTGTACCGGTCCATCCGGGGTAAAGAGTAAATGCTTCTCAAAGACTGTGTCTCGGTCATCTGTTTCTCCAACACCATGCAGTGCGAGAAATGAAACGGAGGCGATCGAGTCTTGTGGGGAAAAGTGCACAAACCTCTGCAGAGTGTACAAACTATTCATGAGTAGCCGTGTCCCCCCTTATGGACATATTGAGTATCTTGGTATTTGAATTATGGACTGATCTCAACACTCTAATTAATGAACTTGTTGGGTTATTAATGACTTTGGTAATTTGGGTTTGAGATGGAGGATCCATTCTCAATATTGCTTAATACAACTGAGTAGTAAATAAAATGTATACCTTTGTTGTAGGGAAAAATTAGCTTTATCCAAAAATTAACCTTACAGCCTCCACCAGCCAAATATGCATATAGTTTAGACATTTGTTCTTCATTACTTGCTACAGTGTGTTCTTGCCAGCATATTCAATGTGCTGACCTACACGGCTACAACGTCTCATGTTGTAGAGTTTACCGACGAAGAATAAGGTGCGATTAGGTCGTTGTCATGCACTCAATGTTTGTCGTGGAGTTGGATGGACTCAACTTATCTTCGATGCTTCCGCAAGATTCGCATTAGTTTATTGTTATTAAATGGCCTTCAGCCATACTTTTGTAATAAGACTCCTTTTGAGGATTTCGATGTAATAAATTGTGATTGAAACTTTGTTATAAATCCTCGAAGTATTGTGTATGTCAGCATACCGATCCAGGGATGACACTGAGCACATAGACTTCGGTCCATTTGGATCGACGTCGCTACAGTTTCCTCGTTTCTGAACGAGGGACCGATGCAAACCCAAAAAAGGTCAGCACAATCCCCCGAGTGAAACGCCCCGTGCGTGTGCATGACGTTCAGAAGCTTACTGGTTGTTTGGCTGCATTGAGTCGATTCATCTCGCATCTCGGTGAAAAGGCATTACCTCTTTACCGACTGATGAAGAAGTCTGACAAGTTCGAGTGGCATCCTAAAGCTGAAGCAGCATTTGAAGAGCTCAAAGCCCTGCTTTCCACCTAGCCGATGCTTGCTGCCCCAGTCAGCAAAGAGCCTCTCTTATTATATATCGCAGCTACTGGACAAGTTGTCAGCACAATGCTCATGGTCAAGCGGGAAGAAGAAGGCAAGGCCAATAAAGTTCAACGCCCAGTCTACTACATTTCTGAAGTCTTGACTCCATCCAAGCAGAGATATCCACATTATCAGAAGCTTGTGTATGGAATTTACTTGACTGCGAAGAAAGTTTCACATTACTTTTCAGATCACTCAATTTCAGTCGTTAGCGTTGCTCCGCTATCTGAAATTCTGAACAACCAAGACACAATCGGTCGAGTGGCTAAATGGGCTATTGAACTCCTTCCTATGGATATCAAGTTCGAAGCAAAGAAAGCAATCAAGTCTCAGGCAATAGCAAATTTCGTTGTCGAGTGGATTGAACAGGAGCAACCAACTCAACTTCAGTCAGAACATTGGACTTTTTTTATGGATCTAACATGCTGAATGGATCTGGTGCAGGTGTGGTTTGGTGTCCCTAGAGGCGACAAGCTCAGCTATGTCCTCCAAATTCACTTTGATTCTTCAAACAATGAAGTTGAGTATGAGGCATTTTTGTATGGGTTTGTGTATGGCCATCTCACTCGGCATCCGTCGCCTGATGGTATACGGCGACTCGGACTTAGTGGTCAATCAAGTAATGAAGGAGTGGGACCTCAGGATCCTAGCAATGACTGGTTATTGCAACGTAGTGAGAAAGTTGGAGAAGAAGTTTGAAGGGTTGGAGCTCCACCACGTACCTAGAATCAAGAATCAACTTGCTGATGATTTGGTGAAGATAGGTTCCACTAGGAAACCTATCCTCAATAATGTGTTCTTGGAGCATCTCCACACCCCATCAGTCAAGGAAGATCCCTTCACGGAAGAGCCCCCGCAACCAATAAGTGCAACCAATCCGACTAAGATCGAAGTCCCAGCTCTAGTCAACTTGGTCATGGAGGTTTTAGTGATCACCCTGATGTCTACACACGCTTCTACTCTTGTAGACTATGTTGGGCCTCCAAGCGCAGAGGTTTGTAGGACATCAGCAATTTCCCTCAAGTGGATGACCTAAGGTTTATCGAACTCGGGGAAGTAGAGGTTGAAGATGGTCTCTCTCAAGCAACCGTGCAACTAAGATACAAGAAGTCTCTTGTGTCCCCAACACACCTAATACACTTGTTAGATGTATAGGTGCACTAGTTCAGCGAAGAGATGTTAAATGGCAAGTGATATGGATGGCAAAACAAAGTAATATAAATTTGTAATAAAAAGTGCAGCAAGCAAACAAGTGGTAAACGTGAGCACAAATGGTATTGCAATGATGGAAACAAGGCCTAGGGTTCATACTTTCACTAGTGGCAACTCCCAACAACATTAACATAATCGAATCACATGATATTTCCCATAAAACATGCAATGGAGACGCACCCGAAGGTCATTCCTTCGTGGTCAAGAGAGGACGAGAATTATGTAGGGCTACAAAAGCACACCTCAAAGTTCGTAGTTCTCAATCTAAGGATTTCCCAATGTCACCGCGGCCATCCAAAGAGAGTCCCACAATCACCATAACATATCTAAAGGGTAGTCAAAGACAAGCACCAAGAGACTCTCTATCTTCAATCAACACACAAGAGAGGAAATCACTCATGAAAATACTTTTCTAATCCATGTCCAATAGACCGCTGTCACCTTGGTCTCGGGGATTATACTAGATAAAGACAAGTGAGTACATCAATCCAATACATAGAGGAAGGGGAAATATCATGGGATCACCCTAGATTAACATAGCCTATGATCACAACGAAGATCACATCATGGGAGAGAGAATTGACCACATAGCTACTGGTAAGAACCTCAGCCCCGAGGAGGAACTACTCCCGCATCATGGAGGGAGGAAGCAACGTCGATGGAGATGAATCCGGGGGCACTTCCCCGTCCCGGCAGGGTGCCGGCGCAGGAATTCTGGTCCCCCAAAGCTTGATGGCGATGGCAGCGGAGATCGGAATCGCGTCTGGAGAAAAGGGGTCTGGAATCAGGGTTTCTGCGAGACGCTTTAAATATATGACAAAGGGGGGCATCAGAGGAGCCTCGGGGGGCCCAGGCGCCCCCCCCCC
>LR738712.1:120117679-120170288 GCA_902687465.1 Secale cereale | reverse complement strand
GTACTCGCCTAAGTTTCAAAAACACTCCGAGTGAAGAGCAACCCTCTCACTCTGGGGCTTAGCTGCGACCCCGTACTCGCCTATGTTTCAAAAAACACTCCGAGTGAAGAGCAACCCTCTCACTCGGGGGCTTAGCTGCGACCCCGTACTCGCCTAAGTTTCCAAAAAAAACTCCGAGTGAGGAGCAACCCTCTCACTCGGGGGCTTAGCTGTGACCCTGTACTCGCCAAAGTTTCAGAAACACTCCGAGGGAAGAGCAATCCTCTCACTCAGGGGCTTAGCTGCGACCCCGTTGTAATGCCCAGGATACACCCGCCAGTGGTCGTTACTCCTAGCGGGATCTAGACTGGCCTCACATATCAATACTAGTGTTTTCTGCGCATTTTGTCCTCACTCGTGCGCACCTGGGAGCAACTTCCCGGTCGGTCACCCATCCTGAAATTACTCCAAGCTGAGCACGCTTAACTTTGGAGTTCTGTCTAAATGGGCTTTCAGAAAAGAAGGAATTCATTATTGATATGAGTAGTCTATCATCCCTAATAAGCCAGGCTATCACATACACCCCCACTCAGAGGAACCGACGTCCTCGTCGGGCCACAAGAACGTTCCCTTTGGCATAAACGTCTGTGCATCCAGTCCGATACAAGTGCCATGTCGTGTGCCACGAAGGGTCACAAACGTCATGAATAACATGACCGAGCACCTGTCTGCAAACATCCGTGTAACTGTGAGGGTCGGCTCTGATACCAACTTGTAATGCCCAGGATACACCTTCCGATGGTCATTACTCCTGGCAGGATCTAGACTGGCCTCACATATCAATACTAGTCTTTTCTGCGCATTTTGTCCTCACTCGTGCGCATCCGGGAGCAACTTCCTGGTCGGTCACCCACCTGAAATTACTCCAAGCTGAGCACGCTTAACTTTGGAGTTCTGTCTGAATGGGATCCCGGAAAAGAAGAAACTCCTTATTGATATGAGTAGTCTATCATCCCTAATAAGCCAGGCTATCACACCCGTACTCGCCTAAGTTTAAAAAACACTCCGAGTGAAGAGCAAACCTCTCACTCTAGGGCTTAGCTGCGACCCCGTACTCGCCTAAGTTTCGAAAAATACTACGAGTGAAAAGAAACCCTCTCTCTCTGGGACTTGGTTGCACTCTAAGCTACGCCACAAGTACAACTTATGGTCGCACTCAGAGCTATGCCACAAGTACAACGTATGGTCGCACTCCGAGCCGAGCCATAAGTACAATGTACAGTTGCACTACGAGCTGCACCACAAGTACAATGTATGGTTGTACTCCCAGCTGCGCCACAAGTACAACGTATGGTTGCACTCTGAGCTGCACCACAAGTCCAACGTCTGTTCTGAGTGAAGTAGCAAGGTACACTTGGAATTAAAAGGTCTGAAAATGGTGAAAACAAAGCAATCATATTCCAAGGGAAACCAACTTCAGATAAATCCCGCAAGGTTCGAGCGAAAGTACTCGGGCATCAGGCCCGAAAGAGTTTAACGGTTACAAAATCACTCGGCATTCCGAGTCAAATTGAATCAAGGCAAAAAGTTTGTTCACTCTGCGGGAGGAGGGCTAGCAGGCTCAACAAATTCATCTAGGTCGATTCCGTCAGCAATTCGGGTAGCAGCGTCGATTAAGGTCTCATGAATGTCTGTAATTAAAGCTTCTTGGTGTTGGCGACCTTGAGAGCTGCTAGCTTCTCTTCCTTAGCCCTCCTTGCAATGGACATGGACCAGACACAGAGCCATGTCAGCACCACACCGAGCAGATGACTTCTTCCATTCCTGCACTCGACCAGGGATTTCGTTAAGTCGAGTCATCAGGGACTCGAGGTCATTGTAGAGCACTACTCCCCGCCAGAGCGCCATGTCAATCCGCAACACCGCCACCTTCAGTCGTGCAAGATAGCATGTGATGCTGGCGAGGTGAGATTCTAGTCGCAGCACGTTCATCGCGACCTCATCCTTGACAGGGGAATTGATGGGATCCAGACCTGTCTCGATCTGTCCAGTCTCTTCTTCGAAGTTTTGACCGAATTCTGCACATACAGAGATATAGTGAGTCAACAGTTGGATGGCGAGTCAACAATTACGAATCAGTCGGACAAAGAAAAATACCCTCAAGCATAAGGAACATCTTCTTCACAAGTCCTCCCAGATAAGTCTCCAGCTCGTCCCTCTTCTGGGTGAGATCTCCAACTTTGTCATCCAGAGCCAACTTATCCTTCTTCAGCCGCATCACTTCTCTGTTGGCCTCGTCATGGGAAGTCTTCAGCTTACCATTTTCTTCTACTAACTTGCCGACTAAAGCCAGCTTTTGGTCGGCAAGTTCTATTTTCTCCTACGCCTTCTGTTGCGCCGCTGCCAAGTCAAGGTCCTTCTGCTTCAGAGCTTGCTTCAATTGATCTACAATAAATAACGCTCGTCAGACGAGCTAGGAGCTGTCAGTTTTCACTGTGCACATCTGTTCAAAAATAGACGGCAAGTTTTGTACCTTTCATACCAGATGCTTCATCCTTGGCCTTCTGTAAATTCTCCTTGGCCAGCTTCAGGTCGAGATTGAGTTGGATCTTCTTCTTCTCAAATTCAGCAAACTGAGCTCCGAACTCACAAGATTTCTGAAGTCAACAAATAAGACAATTCAATCGACAAGAACAAGAGACAATCGCTTGCGAGTGATAAGGTGCAGAGATTGAACTATTGCGCCAAAAGAGCTCTAAGACTACCGCCGAATCAAACATTCAACGGTAGTCTCGAGGACTACACCCAGTGAGTGCACTTGGCATGCCCCCACAAATTCCCACTCGACGCGATCCGTCCCGTAAGATTGGAAGGAGCAAAAAATGGCCCTATTCTTAAACCACAACCGACTACCCGCATTCGACCATGGTCTCGGGGACTACACCCAGTGGGTGCACTAGGCGTGCCCCCAGTGGTACAAGAAACAACAACAACAGCATTCGTTCTTAGACCACAGCCGACTGCCCGCAGTCAACCATCGTCTCGGGGACTACACCCAGTGGGTGCACTCTGCGTGCCCCCACTAATTCAAGGATACATCCGACATGACCTGGTCGACTCAAATACAAGAACTATACAGCAGAAGCTAAAACACCCAGTGGGTGAATGAAGCAAAGAGCAGACTCATGATAGATGCTCAGTAAAGGTCTCAAACGCTCATCCACAGACATCACCTTACGAACAAAGAAACAGTATTCAGGTAGAATATCCTATCAGAGCAACGATCAGTCGAAAAAGAACTCGGTCGTAAAAGAACTCACATGTACATTGATTGGAAGGGCAGAGCTGGCATTGTAGGCAGCCATACTAGCCTCGTGCGCCACCTTCATTTGTTCCATCATCAGACCTGCTTGGCGTATAGCCTCCTTAGCCACACTCACTGGGTCCTCTGGGACATGGTGGGTAGCGAAGCGTGAAGTTGATGGAACAGAGGAAGCAGCCAGGGGATCTGAAGCGTGGAGTGACAAATAGTAAAAGTAAATAAGGTGCAGCAAGATGTCCCAATCCTTTTTGTAGCAAAGGACAAGCCTGGAAAAACTCTTATATGAAGGAAAACGCTCCCGAGGACACATGGGAATTATCATCAAGCTAGTTTTCATCACGATCATATGATTCGCGTTCGGTACTTTGATAATTTGGTATGTGGGTGGACCGGTGCTTGGATGCTGTCCTTATTTGGACAAGCATCCCACACTTATGATTAACTTCTATTGCAAGCATCCGCAACTACAAAAGAAGTATTAAGGTAAACCTAACCATAGCATGAAACATATTGTAATGCCTAGGATGGGACTATACCTCCTACGTGTCGAGGCACGACTTAAAGGTATAAGCCCATTCTGGAATGATCGCAAGTTCGGTATCTTTGCACGACTCATGTAAAAATAGGGATGAAATTGCAAAAAGGAGATAGTTGGCTTACACTCGCCACGTCACACACTTCATTACATAGCCAAACATCATTCAAATACATCACAACCCGTCTACGGGTGAAGATCCAAATGAAAGATACCAAACATACATAAAGCCATAGGTCCAAATCGCCCCTAGTAGAAACCACTACTGATCTTCGGGGTAGTGCACATAGTAACGGCTACGTTCCTCATCGTACTCCCAGTATAGCTCTGTGCCGTCACCTGAGTAGCTTACCATGGTACCTGAATCTGGTGTGGTGTAGAATCTGTGAGCCACAGAGGACTCAGCAATCCCGTTCCCGGGTAGCAGAACTATCTAAACCTTGGGTGTGGAACAAGGCTGAAGAAAGAATAAAAGGTTGCAGCTGCACTAGCACTAGCTTACGTAAATAAGAGCGAGAAGAGAAGTGCCACGAGCGGATAAAGTGATCACGAAGTGATCCTAACTAAGCACGTCAAACATAACCCCACCGTGTTCACTTCCCGAACCCCTTTCGGAAAATGACCATCACGGTACTCACGCTGGTAGTGTGTTCTGAACATGGTGTCAAGTTTTCTACAACCGGATATTAACAAATTCCCATCTGCCACATAACCGCGGGCACGGCTTTTGAAAGTTCAAAACCCTGCAGGGGTGTTCCAACTTGGCCCATTACAAGCCCACGATCCGCGGAGTCGCAACTCCAAGGTGGGAAGGCCCGAGTATTCTTGGAATCCCGTGCTCAAGATACTCCGACTAAGGTAAGACTAATCCAGCAAGACCTCCCGACGTGCTGACACCCTGACAGTAGCCGCGCGTATCTAGTCTCAGGCCACAACCGGATGAGCACAGCGTATAGTGACCAAAACCCAAGTTGCCAAGGGGGGTACCGCACACGACTCTAGTTTGGACCAACGCTCAAATCGAGCACTGGCCCAGGGGGGTTGATTAATTAATCCTCGGGTTAATTACTCCCTCGGCAAGTTTTAGTTGTTAGGCGAATGGAGTACCAATGTTGGGCCTCGCTGGAAAAGACTTAGCGCTAAGCGGTTTATCAAGGGGGTCCCATAACCCCAACCGTGTGAGGAACGCAACATCAAGGAACATAACACCGGTTTATACGGTTCCTAGGGCGGCATGAGTGGAACAAATCACTAAGCAAGAGGCTTATCCTTCCACCCATTACCAATATATAGATGATTTCATTTAAGAATTTATATAGTGTGATATCCCAACAAGCTTCAACATGAAGCAAGAATCTTCAAATCTTCTCCTGCAACTAGCAATGCTATAAGAGGGGCTGAGCGAAGCCTACGTAGCCAATCAAAGGTTTGCATAGGTAGGGTGGTTAGACAGATTCATGGTTACAATAGGAGGCTGAAAGGAAAACATGGGCATCGAGGCAATAAGCTAAAGAGCGAGACTTCTAGAAATAGGAAAAGATAGTAGTGATATCTGGGTCAGGTCATCTTACATGTCGAGTCGTCGATGGGATCGTAAGAGGGCTCCTCGTTCTCAACCTCGGTAGTAACATCGTTCTCGTACTCGGTCTAGGCTTCCGGCTCTACTCAACACAAGAACACACGAGGCACGAAATCAAACAAGGTGCAATGCGCAAACTACAGGATGCATGGCTGATGCACTAAGGAAGCACTGAAGATGCACTTAGGATGCACAGAAAGACAACATAGGAAGCACAGAGAAACAGCACAAGAAACATGACAACATACTCAAGCAAGTAGGATGCAAGACAAGTCTATTTAGGATGCAAAACATGGCAGGGTAGGAAGCACAGAGAAACAACACAAGAAACAGCAGGTTTAAATGAGGCCGGAAAACTACTTAAGGCAAATCCGGTAAGCCCTCATGTGCATAGTTTGAAATTAGTCCAGATCTGAACAAGCCTTAAGTTAAAGTTGATAAACAGCAAGTTAACATGCACCATGACAATCTACACGAAATTCTAGTCAAGTTTCATATAAAGTTTGTTTAAAACGGAGCTACGGTCTAGAAGATACACCCCAAATAAGAAACAATGCAAAGCTGAAAATACCAGCCACATAGCAACTTTGGAGCAATAAATATATATTCTACAGCACTCAAACATGGTGACAAGAAGTATGGACAAGAAGTAGACATATCCTACAGCAAACAACTCCATTGGAGCATCTCCATAGGAGGTATGGATCAATAGCAACAAGCTACAACATTTTGATCATGACAATAAAACCTGACAGTAATATTTTATAGCAACTTGGGAGCAAGAATTAAATATGCTACAGCAACCCAAATGAGCATGTGAGGGCATGGATGGATAACAACAACATATACAACAAGGAATCATCAATGGCCACCCCAAACCTAACATGGATTTAGAACATCAAGAAAACATAGCATCAGGATATTACAGATTCCAGACTTAGTGAAATTTCACTAAGTGTTAAAACAGCAATATTATCATAGCATGTTTGTGACCACGTTTAAGTCACCTCAAACCATAACATGGCAAGTGGTTTGCACCACAGCAAAGAACACATGATGGGGAATCCAAAACATATAAGCATGAAACATGGGGACAACCACATCAATAGCAACGAGCTCCTCAACTAGGCATCTCGTAACAAGTTTAAAAACCTAACAGCCACATGCACTTTTGCAACAGAGATAAACATGGCAATATGAACTCTAACATGCATTCTATAGCAACCAACATATAGAGCATCTCATGATGAACATTTGGACATATCATTTGCGTCATTTGGATAAACATGCACCAAGTTATCACATCTCAAACATGGCATGAAAATAACTAATAGCAGCAGTTTATAACAAGTAGCACCCTTGTCATGATGATTAAGGCATCTAGATGTACTCAAACATGCATGACACAATGGAACAAAACATAGTACATGTCACCACGATCATTTTGACATATTATATGCACAAATCGGACATACACACAAAAAGTTATCATCATCACAAAAATGCATATGACAACAAAAAAACACAATGACTTAGGGAAAAAATATAAACCTCAGGGTCAACGGGTTAAACGGGCGCCGGGTCGCGGGTCAAACGGGTCGGAGTGGGTCGCGGGTTCCGGGTCGCGGCCCGTTAGGGTTCCCAGCTCCAGATCGGGACTGGATCGATCTGGGTCCACTCAATCCCGTGGCTCGAGCCAGCCGGTGGGTCGACGCTCGCGGGGAAACAGTGCAGGTGGCCGGTGGCGAGGGCCCGGCGGCCTGCTGCGGTTGGGGCGGCGGCCCTCCTAGCGGCGGCCCTCCTGGCGGCGGCCGGAGGAGCCTGGGCTCGGGCGGCGACGGGGCTCACTTGAGCTCGGGCGGCGGCGATCTTGAAGGGCGGCGGGGCGAGGTTCCAGGCGGCGGGGCCCGGCGCCGGCGACGGGGCCCGGCGCCGGCGGCGGCGAGGTGCGACGGCCCTCGCGGCGCGGAGGCTGCCGGAGGCGAAGGGGGCGGTGGCGCGAGCGAGCGTGGAGGCGCGGAGGGCGACGGGCTCGGAGGGCTGCGCGCGGGCCGGCTGGCCGGGGCGGCGGATCTGCCACGTGGCAGGAGGGGATTCGTCTGGCCGTTGGCTGGACGTGTCCGGCGGCGGTCGGACGTGTCCGGCGCGGTGGGGAGGAGAGAAATTAGGGTTTTGGACGGAAAAAATGGCAAGGGGGACATTTATATAGGCACAACGAGCTAGGAGACTCCAAATGGGAAACGGTTTTCGGCCACGCAATCACAATTCAACGGTCGAGATGATGGGAAGGGTTGAGCTGGGTTGTTGGGCTGTTGTGGAGGGGGTCTTGGGCCTCAAATAGGAGGTACTTTTAGCCCAGCAGGTCACCTGTTGGAGTACCAAACGAACTCCAAACGCGACGAAACTTGACAGGCGGGTTACACGTATCAAAACAACATCGCACGACAAGTCTCACGCCATTCCGGAAATGATACACGGCCAAACACGAAAGAAGGACCCGAGAATGCCACGGGCACGTGTGAGAGCGTCGGAACTCGAAACGGACAACGGGAAGAGATGAGTGGGACCGGATGCAAACGACAACACAAATGCAATGCAATGCACATGACAACATGACATGGATGAAAGCACACACGCACACGACAAAACGACGAAAACCCGAAAAGACGAAGAACCCGGAATGGAAATGATGAAGCCTAAGTTTATATATTGCCATATAGGGAAAGTGTTACATCTGGGGCATTACAAACTCTCCTCTACTACGAAAATATGTCGTCCCGAGATCTAGGACTGGAAGAAGGAAGGGTACTCGGAACGAAGGTGATCTTCTCGTTCCCACGTAGCTTCTCGGTCGGTATGGTGTGACCACTTGACTTTGAGGAACTTGATTGACTTGTTGCAGGTCTTGCGCTCAGTTTCTTCGAGAATAGCAACTGGGTGCTCTCGGTAAGACAAGTCTTGTTGAAGATCAATCTCCTTAAACGGAATGGTGCGTTCAGGTGCCTTGAAGCATTTGCGGAGTTGAGACACGTGAAATACATCATGAACATTAGCGAAGTTGGAAGGGAGCTCAAGTTGATAGGCTAGATCGCCTTTTTTGCCAAGGATCTTGAAAGGGCCCACGTATCTAGGAGCAAGCTTTCCTTTGATACCGAATCTTTGGGTGCCTTTCATAGGAGAAACACGGAGATAGACATGATCCCCAATGTTGAAGGCCAAATCACGATGCTTGCCGTCATAGTAGCTCTTCTGACGCGACTGAGCGGCCTTGAGATTCTCACGTATGACTTTGCACATTTCTTCGGCTTCTGAGATCAAGTCTTTGCCAAGAAGTTGACGTTCACTAGTCTCGGACCAGTTGAGAGGGGTACGGCACTTTCTGCCATAGAGGATTTCAAACGGAGCTTTGCAGTCACTTGCTTGGAAGCTGTTGTTGTAAGAGAACTCAGCAAACGGAAGGCAATCTTCCCACTTCATGCCAAAAGATATGACACAAGCTTTGAGCATGTCTTCTAGAATCTGATTCACTCTCTCGACTTGACCACTAGTCTGAGGGTGAAATGCAGTGCTGAAACGGATCTTAGTGCCCATGGCAGACTGAAAGGAGTTCCAGAACTTGGATGTGAACAAACTTCCACGGTCTGAGGAGATAACTTGAGGAATGCCATGTAAGGTCACAATTCTGGAAGTGTACAACTCTGCCAGTTGAGCAGCATTGATGGATTCTTTGACTGGAAGGAAGTGAGCTACTTTGGTAAGCTTGTCAATCACCACAAAGATAGAATCATTCCCTTTCTTGGACTTAGGAAACCCAGTGACGACATCCATTTCAATGTGGTCGAATTTCCACTCGGGAATAGGAAGAGGTTGGAGAAGACCGGCTGGACGTTGATGCTCTGCCTTCACTCTTCTGCAGACATCACATTCATTCACGAATTGGGCAATCTCCCTTTTCATGCGTGTCCACCAGTAAGATTGCTTGAGGTCTTGGTACATCTTGGAACTTCCAGGATGAATCGACAGGTGGGAGTCATGTGCTTCGCTCATTATGAGCTTCCTGAGATCACCCTTGGGAACCACAAGTCTGTCCTCAAAGAACAAGGTATCTCTCTCATCAACGCGATAGCACTTTTATATGGGAGTACCCTTTGCAATACCATGTTTCACTTTCTGCACCATAGCATCACTGAGTTGGGCCTCACGGATCTGATCTTCCAAGGTAGGAGCAACTTGAAGATTTGCAAGAAAGCCTTGCGGAACAACTTGGAGGTTGAGCTTCCTGAATGCTTCACAAAGCTCAGGCTGAAACGGCTTGATAAGGAGACTGTTGCAATATGCCTTTCTGCTCAAGGCATCTGCAATGACATTGGCCTTGCCAGGTGTGTATTCGATGCTTGGATCATACTCTTGGATCATTTCAACCCAACGAGTCTGGCGAAGGTTCAGGTTCGGCTGTGTGAAGATGTACTTCAAGCTCTTGTGATCGGTGAAGATGTCGACTTTTCTGCCCAACAGAAGGTGTCTCCACGTGATCAAGGCGTGTACCACAGCTGCTAGCTCGAGATCATGTGTGGGGTAGTTCTTCTCACTTGGCTTCAGTTGACGAGAAGTGTATGCCACAATCTTCTTGTCCTGCATTAGCACACCACCAAGTCCTTAAAGAGAAGCATCACAGAATACTTCGTAGGGCTTGGACTCATCTGGAGGAGTAAGAACTGAAGCAGAGATGAGCTTTTCTTTGAGGGTTTTGAATGCCACATCACAATCCGGAGACCAGTTGTACTTGACATTCTTCTGCAGCAATTTGGAGAGACGCTTGGCAATCTTGGAGAAGTTCTCAACGAACCTTCTGCAATAGCTAGCAAGACCAAGAAAGCTTCGGAGTTGCTTGACGTTCTGAGGAGGTTCCCAGTTGACAATCGCTTCAACTTTCTCGGGATTCACAGCAATACCGTCAGCGGAGATGATATGGCCCATATACAAGACCTTATCGAGCCAGAATTCGCACTTGGAGAACTTGGCATAGAACTTATGTTCACGGAGTAGGTCGAGAACCAGACAGAGGTGCTTTTCGTGATCCTCTTCATTCTTAGAGAATACCAAGATGTCATCCAGATACACAAGCACGAATTCGTTGGTGTAGGGGTTGAAAATGTAGTATATCATTCTTGAGAAGGTAGGTGGAGCATTAGCGAGGCCAAAGGACATGACTGTATATTCATAGGAGCCGTAGCTTGTTCTGAACGCAGTCTCGTGGATATCTTCTTCACGAATACGAATTTGGTGATAACCCATCCGGAGATCGAGCTTAGAGAACACTTTAGCTCCCTTGAGCTGCTCGAACAATTCATTGATGTTGGGGAGCGGATACTTGTTCTTTATTGTCTTCTTGTTCAATGGCCGATAATCAACGCAAAGGCTCTCCGTGCCATCCTTCTTTTTGACAAATAAGACACCACAACCCCAAGGAGACGTGCTAGGCCTGATCAGACCCATACGCTCTTGTTCATCAAGCTGTTTCTTCAACTCCTTCAACTCTTCAGGGGAGAGCTTGTACGGACGCCGGCATGCTGGCTCAGTACCAGGCTCGAGTTCAATGACGAATTCAACTTGATGATGCGGAGGCATGCCTGGAAGCTCTTCAGGAAAAACGTCTTCGTATTCATTAACCACCGGAATTTGAGACATGGCATTAATCTCGCCCTTGTCATTGAGAGAGAATAGCCTGATTGTGTTATCTCGAGAGGCGAAGATAATCACGTCTTTGTCGGAATGAGTAATCTTGACTTCCTTATTTGCACAATCAATGTGAGCATCATGCTGACAAAGCCAATCCATCCCGAGGATAAGATCAATGTCGGAATTGCCGAGAATAACCAGAGAAGCCAGAAAATAGTAGTCACCCATGCAAATAGATACATTCGGAGCAAAGTTGTTGGAGTTCATAAGCAAACCCGGAGAAAGCACAGACATCGAACTAGGCAAAGCTTGCAATGGCATATCATGTGACAATGCAAAAGGTCTTGACATGAAAGAATGTGATGCACCTGAATCAAACAAGACTTTTGCAGGAATAGAGTTAACTGGAAGGTTACCAAGTATCACATCTGAAGAATTCTCTGCTTGAGCTGCATTCATCAGATTCACTCGTGCTGACTTGGGGTTGTGCTTGACAATAGCAGTGCTGACAGGTGGAGGGGGGCGGAAGGCGCCTTGGGTTGGGGCACTTGTTAGCGTAGTGACCCTTCTGAGAGCACTTGTTGCAAACCACTTCTGAGAGAGGACGGTAGTGAGGAGCACTTGACTTGGAAGCTTGAAACTGATTCTTTGACTGATTGCTTGGGTCGGGTGGGTGGGAGAAAGCACGGCCACCAGAGTTCTTGTTGTTGTTGTAGGGAGCTCGGATCACTGGAGGAGGTGGAAGCCAAAACTTCTGTTGCTTCGCGACCACTTGAGAAGAAGAGGAGGAGTGAACAACGTCCCTGATCCTCTTTTTGGAAGCTTCCATCTTGAGATGGGCTGCCTCTTGCTTAAGTGCCATGTTATAGAATTTATCAAACTCATCAGGCTCGAACAAGGTGAGAGCAAGTTGGAGTTCATCCTTCAGACCACCACGGAACTGATAGATCTTGCTCTTGGCATCTGGGATGTCTTGCTTGGCATAGCGGGCAAGGTTCTAGAACTTGACATTATATTGGTACACAGACATAGAGCCTTGCTTCAGGTTGGGGAATTGCTCACACATACCCTCGATGACACTTGTTGGAATGTGGTGAGAGCGAAAGTCCTTGCAGAAGTCATCCCATGAGATTACACGCCCTGCTCTGGAGTCTTTGTACTGTTGCCACCAATCAGCTGCTTGGTCCTTGAGTTGGAAGGCGGCAAACTTCACATAGTCCTCGGGCCTGATGTTACTGCACTCGAAATGCTTTTTGATATCTGTTATCCAGTCTTCAGCATCGAGAGGGTCCACGCAGTAACTGAATGCCTTTGGTTGATTTGCCAGGAACTGGTTAGGCATAGCAAAGTGCGGTTGGTTGAACAAATTGCCTTGGTTCCCATGAGCACCCTGATTTGCTTGATTTGCTTGAATATTCTGCATCATTTGCAAAAGCATCTGGGTGTTCTGATTCGTAGCTTGCATAATTTCTCTCCAGGCCTCAGACGGAGGAGGAGGGGAAGGAGGACGATCAGGAACCTCTTCACCCTCTGGGTTAGCATTGGGAACCCTTTTAGGAGCTATCCTGAAAGAGATGACCACTATTAGCCATTGATTGGAAGAATATATAAGCTGAATCAACGGCTAGAATTGCAACATAGTCTTCACAAGAATCATTCGAACAAGAGGAACGAATGAAATTCATAGTTTAATGATAACAACAATCTTCACGAGAAGCTACTTGGGAGACAAAAGGTAAATAAAAACAACAAGGTGCAGATAGAACAAATACAAGATAGAAGCTTCGTTCGACATATTCGTGCTGAAAGCTTATGGAACGTGTTACAAAAGGGTTTTGCAATTCCCGGATGAGCATAGCCAAGGACCCTTTAAGATGCAACTCCCGATCAGAACAACGGCCATAAAACTACTTCACTCAATGTAGAACCCCGAACTCCATATCCTGCATTCGTTGGAAGAATGCCTATGATCTACTAGATGAACCCACCTATTAATTTCCGAAAGTTTCCAGTTATGCAATCAGGTGTTGGGGATACAGGGGAAGCATCGCGCACTCAACTCTAATCCTACATCCAGCTGTATCCATCCTTCAACACATAACCAGTTATTTCCGGAAACCATCTACCTCGGACCTTCGAAACGCATCTACTATACAAGCTATGGCAATACTCCCGAACTACCTCCCCAGTACTGGGTGATGTCGGGGTTATCTTGCCACTAACCGCATAGGAGAGTTTTTGATGTCGGCCGTCTTAAGTATTCCAAAACTGCTGCGATATATTTGTGACGGCAACACCTCGGAGCTCAACTCCCCGGGACACTACCACAACCCCTAAATGACAGGAGGCATCGAGAACAATGTTCTCGTCACAAAGACATCGGAACAATCCAAACAATACTCGCGAGATTCTTTAAAAAAAATTGGTGCAATTTTGAGAGTAGAAGAAGCAAGAGTAATCGTCAGGAGTCCTCACCAGAGTGAAAAGAGATGAGGAGCAAAAGAAATCCTACTCTCCGATATATATATATAGGACTCAAAACATTTTAAGTGTGTGCCTAGACTCAACCGTCAACGATTCGATCAATCAGTGGGGGCTTCTAGGTCGGAGAAGGCTCTGATACCAACTTGTAATGCCCAGGATGGGACTATACCTCCTACGTGTCGAGGCACGACTTAAAGGTATAAGCCCATTCTGGAATGATCGCAAGTTCGGTATCTTTGCACGACTCATGTAAAAATAGGGATGAAATTGCAAAAAGGAGATAGTTGGCTTACACTCGCCACGTCACACAATTCATTACATAGCCAAACATCATTCAAATAACATCACAACCCGTCTACGGGTGAAGATCCAAATGAAAGATACCAAACATACATAAAGCCACAGGTCTGAATCGCCCCTAGTAGAAACCACTACTGATCTTCGGGGTAGTGCACATAGTAACGGCTACGTTCCTCATCGTACTCCCAGTATAGCTCTGTGACGTCACCTGAGTAGCTCACCATGGTACCTGCATCTGGTGTGGTGTAGAATCTGTGAGCCACAGAGGACTCAGCAATCCCGTTCCCGGGTAGCAGAACTATCTAAGCCTTGGGTGTGGAACAAGGCTGAAGAAAGAATAAAAGGCTGCAGCTGCACTAGCACTAGCTTACGTAAATAAGAGCGAGAAGAGAAGTGCCACGAGCGGATAAAGTGATCACGAAGTGATCCTAACTAAGCACGTCAAACATAACCCCACCGTGTTCACTTCCCGAACCCCTTTCGGAAAATGACCGTCACGGTAGTCACGCTGGTAGTGTGTTCTGAGCATGGTGTCATGTTTTCTACAACTGGATATTAACAAATTCCCATCTGCCACATAACCGCGGGCATGGCTTTCGAAAGTTCAAAACCCTGCAGGGGTGTTCCAACTTGTCCCATTACAAGCCCACGATCCGAGGAGTCGTAACTCCAAGGTGGGAAGGCCCGAGTATTCTCGGAATCCCGTGCTCAAGATACTCCGACTAAGGTAAGACTAATCCAGCAAGACCTCCCGGCGTGCCGACACCCTGACAGTAGCCGCGCGTATCTAGTCTCAGGCCACGACCGGATGAGCACAGCGTACAGCGACCAAAACCCAAGTTGCCAAGGGGGGTACCGCACACGACTCTAGTTTGGACCAACGCTCAAATCGAGCACTGGCCCAGGGGGGTTGATTAATTAATCCTCGGGTTAATTACTCCCTTGGCAAGTTTTAGTTGTTAGGCGAATGGAGTACCAATGTTGGGCCTCGCTGGAAAAGACTTAGCGCTAAGCGGTTTATCAAGGGGGTCCCATAACCCCAACCGTGTGAGGAACGCAAAATCAAGGAACATAACACCGGTTTATACGGTTCCTAGGGCGGCATGAGTGGAACAAATCACCAAGCAAGAGGCTTAGCCTTCCACCCATTACCAATATATAGATGATTTCATTTAAGAATTTATGTAGTGTGATATCCCAACAAGCTTCAACATGAAGCAAGAATCTTCAAATCTTCTCCTGCAACTAGCAATGCTATAAGAGGGGCTGAGCGAAGCCTACGTAGCCAATCAAAGGTTTGCATAGGTAGGGTGGTTAGACAGATTCATGGTTACAATAGGTGGCTGAAAGGAAAACATGGGCATCGAGGCAATAAGCTAAAGAGTGAGACTTCTAGCAATAGGCAAAGATAGTAGTGATATCTGGGTCAGGTCATCTTGCCTGTCGAGTCGTCGATGTGATTGTAAGAGGGCTCCTCGTTCTCAACCTCGGTAGTAACCTCGTTCTCATACTCGGTCTCGGCTTCCGGCTCTACTCACCACAAGAACACACGAGGCACGAAATCAAACAAGGTGCAATGCGCAAACTACAGGATGCATGGCTGATGCACTAAGGAAGCACTGAAGATGCACTTAGGATGCACAGAAAGACAACATAGGAAGCACAGAGAAACAACACAAGAAACATGACAACATACTCAAGAAAGTAGGATGCAAGACAAGTATATTTAGGATGCAAAACATGGCAGGGTAGGAAGCACAGAGAAACAACACAAGAAACAGCATGTTTAAATGAGGCCGGAAAACTACTTAAGGCAAATCCGGTAAGCCCTCATGTGCAAAGTTTGAAATTAGTCCAGATCTGAACAAGCCTTAAGTTAAAGTTGATAAACAGCAAGTTAACATGCACCATGACAATCTACACGAAAATTCTAGTCAAGTTTCATGTAAATTTTGTTTAAAACGGAGCTACGGTCTAGAAGATACACCCGAAACAAGAAACAATGCAAAGCTGAAAATAACAGCCACATAGCAACTTTGGAGCAATAAATATATATTCTACATCACTCAAACATGGTGACAAGAAGTATGGACAAGAAGTAGACATATCCTACAGCAAGCAACTCCATTGGAGCATCTCCATAGGAGGCATGGATCAATAGCAACAAGCTACAACATTTTGATCATGACAATAAAACCTGACAGTAATATTTTATAGCAACTTGGGAGCAAGAATTAAATATGCTACAGCAACCCAAATGAGCATGTGAGGGCATGGATGGATAGACAACAACATATACAACAAGGAATCATCAATGGCCACCCCAAAACTAACATGGATTTAGCATCAAGAAAACATAGCATCAGGATATTACAGATTCCAGACTTAGTGAAATTTCACTAAGTGTTAAAACAACAATATTATCATAGCATGTTTGTGACCATGTTTAAGTCACCTCAAAGCATAACATGGCAAGTGGTTTGCACCACAGCAAAGAACACATGATGGGGAATCCAAAAACTATAAGCATGCAACATGAGGACAACCACATCAATAGCAACAAGCTCCTCAACTAGGCATCTCGTAACAAGTTTAAAAACCTAACAGCCACATGCACTTTTGCAACAGATATAAACATGGCAATATGAACTCTAACATGCATCCTATAGCAACCAACATGTCGAGCTTCTCATGATGAACATTTGGACATATCATTTGCGTCATTTGGATAAACACGCACCAAGTTATCACATCTCAAACATGGCATGAAAACAACTAATAGCAGCAGTTTATAACAAGTAGCACCCTTGTCATGATGATTAAGGTATCTAGATGGACTCTAACATGCATGACACAATGGAAGAAAACATAGTACATGTCACCACGATCATTTTGACATATTATATGCACAAATCGGACATACACGCAAAAAGTTATCATCATCACAAAAATGCATCAGACAACAAAAAAACACTAAAAGACTTAGGGAAAAAAATATCAACCTCAGGGTCAACGGGTTAAACGGGCGCCGGGTCGTGGGTCAAACGGGTCGGAGCGGGTCGCGGGTTCCGGGTCGCGGCCCGTTAGGGTTCCCAGCTCCAGATCGGGACTGGATCGATCTGGATCCGCTCGATCCCGTGGCTCGAGCCAGCCGGTGGGTCGACGCCGGCGGGGAAACGGCGCAGGTGGCTGGCGGCGAGGGCCCGGCGGCCTGCTACGGTTGGGGCGGCGGCCGGAGGAGCCTGGGCTCGGGCGGTGACGGGGCTCACTTGAGCTCGGGCGGCGGCGATCTTGAAGGGCGGCGGGCCCGGCACCGGCGGCGGCGAGGCGCGGCGGCCCTCGCGGCGCGGAGGCTGTCGTAGGCGAAGGGGGCGGCGGCGCGAGCGAGCGTGGAGGCGCGGAGGGCGACATGCCAGGAGGGCTGCGCGCGGGCCGGCGGGCCGCAGCGGCGGATCTGCCACGTGGCAGGAGGGGATTCGTCTGGCCGTCGGCTGGACGTGTCCGGCGGCGGTCGGACGTGTCCGGCATGGTGGGGAGGAGAGAAATTAGGGTTTTGGACAGAAAAAATGGTAAGGGGGGCATTTATATAGGCACAAGGAGCTAGGAGACTCCAAATGGGGAACGGTTTTCGGCCACGCGATCACAATTCAACTGCCGAGATGATGGGAAGGGTTGAGCTAGGTTGTTGGGCTGTTGTGGAGGGGGTCTTGGGCCTCAAAGAGGAGGTACTTTTAGCCCAGCCGGTTACCTACTGGAGTACCAAACGAACTCCAAACGCGACAAAACTTGACAGGCGGGTTACACGTATCAAAACAACATCGCACGACAAGTCTCACGCCATTCCGGAAACGATACATGGCCAAACACGAAAGAAGCACTCGTGGATGCCACGGGCACGTGTGAGAGCGTCGGAACTCGAAACGGACAACAGGAAGACACGAGTGGGACCGGATGCAAGCGACAACACAAATGCAATGCAATGCACATGACAACATGACATGGATGAAAGCACACACGCACACGACAAAACGACGAAAACCCGAAAAGACGAAGAACCCGGAATGGAAATGATGAAGCCAAAGTTTATATATTGCCATATAGGGAAAGTGTTACATCCGGGGCATTACACATATGGATCCAAATCAGCCCCTTACAAAGCAACGCATAAACTAGGGTTTAAGCTTCTGTCACTCTAGCAACCCATCATCTACTTATTACTTCCCAATGACTTCCTCTAGGCCCAAACATTGGTGAAGTTTCATGTAGTCGACATTCACATGACACCACTAGAGGGGAGACAACATACATCTCATCAAAACATCGAACGAATACCAAATTCACATGACTACTTATAGCAAGACTTCTCCCATGTCCTCGGGAACAAAAGTAACTACTCAGAAGACATAATATTGTTCATGATCAGAGGGGTATTAATATGCATAATGGATCTGAACATATGATATTCCACCAAGTAAACCAACTAGCATCAAAAACAAGGAGTAATCAACACTACTAGCAACCTACAGGTACCAATCTGAGGTTTTGATACAAAGATTGGATACAAGAGATAAACTAGGGTTTGAGAGGAGATGGTGCTGGTGAAGATGTTGATGAAGATAACCCTCCCCAAGATGGGAGAGTTGTTGGTGATGATGGCGGTGATGATTTCCCCCTCCCAGAGGGAAGTATCCTAGGCAAAACAGCTCTGCCGGAGCCCTAGATTGGTTCCGCCAAGGTTTCACCTTGAGACGGCGGCGTTTGGTCCCGAAAGCCTCCTTCTGATTTTTCTAGGTCAAAACACCTCATATAAGATAAGATGGGCATCAGGGGGTCACCGACTGGCCCACGAGGCAGGGGGGCACGCCCAGAGGGGGGCGCGCCCTCCACTCTCGTGGACAGGTGGTGGCCCCCCTGGCAGATCTCTTTCGTCAGATATTTTTTATATTTTATGAAATGGTGTTTCGTGGAGTTTCGGAGCTTTTTGAGTTGTGCAGAATAGGTCTCTAATGTTTGCTCCTTTTCCAGCCCAGAGTTCCAGCTGCCGGCATTCTCCCTCTTCATGTAAACCTTGTAAAATAAGAGAGAAAAGGCATAAGTCTTGTGACATAACGTGTAATAACAGCCCATAGTGCAATAAATATCAGCATAAAAGCATGATGCAAAATGGACGTATCAACTCCCCCAAGCTTAGACCTCGCTTGCCCTCAAGTGAAAGACGATATCGAAAAATATGTCCACATGTTTAGGGATAGAGGCGTCGATAAAAATAAAATACGGACATGAGGGCATCATGATAATTCTTATAACACCAACACATATATATTGTCATATGATTCTTATGCTAAAGTAACAATTCATTCACAATGTCAAGTATGACTCGGAAACTTCATTGAAAACCAACAAACTATGATCTTGGTCATTGAAGCAATTGCAATTAATCGTAACATCGGAAAGAGTCAATATAAGAGCTTTTCAAAAAGCCCACATACTCAACTATCATATAGTCTTTCACAATTGCTCACACTCATGCAATACTTATGGGTATGGAGTTTTAATTTGACATAGAGAAAGATAGGGGCTTATGCTATTGCCTCCCAACCTTTTACCACAAGGGTAATGTCAACAGTAATAGACCATGATAACTTACATCCAAGTGGGTATATATGTCAGGATCTTTCCAACACAATGTGCTTGCCAAAGGATAAAATGTAAAAAGGAAAGGTGATTTTCACCTTGACTCTTATAAGGCAAGAATAATAGATAGGCCCTTCGCAGAGGGAAGCAGAGGTTGTCATGTGCTTTTTGGTTGGATGCACAAAGTCTTAGCGCAAAAGAACATCACTTTATATTCCCACTTGTGATAAAGACCTCTATTATGCAGTCCGTCGCTTTTATTACTTCCATATCGCAAGATCGTATAAAGCTTATTTCCTCCACACTAATAAATCATACATATTTTAGAGAGTTTGCAACCATGACAACTTACTTGAAGGATCTTACTCAATCCATAGGTAGGTATGGTGGACTCTCATGGCAAAACTGGGTTTAAGGATGTATGGAAGCACAAGTAGTATCTCTACTTGGTGCAAGGAGTTTTGGCTAGCATGAGGGGGAAAGGCAAGCTCAACATGTTGGATGATCCATGACAATATACTTTATTTCGAATATAAGAAAACATAACCCATTATGTTGTCTTCCTTGTCCAACATCAACTCTTTAGCATGTCATATTTTAATGAGTGCTCACAATCATAAAAGATGTCCAAGATAGTATGTTTGTATGTGAAACCTCTCTTTATTATTTACTTCCTATTAATTGCAACGATGACCATAACTATGTTTGTCAACTCTCAAAAACTTTTATTCATCATAATCTTTATATGTGAAGTCATTACTTCCCATAAGATCAATATGATCTCTTTGATATTTTTTATATTTTCTTTTATTCTCTCATGACCAAAGTGAGGAAATCAAGCCCTTTACTCAACACTAATCTTTATTATATAGCTCACGAACTCGATTACAAAGGTAAAGATCATAAAGAAAAAGCTCACAACTAGATCATGCTAAATTTATTCTACTAGATCAAGATATTACCAAAAGGATCAAACTAAGAAAAAAAAGATAAAGATAGGAGTATGATGGTGATACGATACCAGGGCAACTCCCCCAAGCTTGGTAGTTGCCAAGGGGAGTGCCCATACCCATATGATTATGTCTCCTTCTTTGGAGGTGGTGATGTGATATTCTTGGCGATGATACCCCTCAGGATACGATTCTCCTACTCGAGCTTGTTAACTTGCTGCTTAAGGTCCATAATTTCCTTGTGGAGCTTGCCCGTGACGGCTAAAGCTCCTTTCACCCAAGGATGCTGCATAGCTACGGGAGAACAAGTAACACTATTTTTCATATTTTCATAAGTAAGAAACCTGACATTGGTAGGGATGACTGAGTTTGGAATAGCCGAGCTCTATACTTCCCCCATCGTGAATCTAGCTTGAAACCTAGAAGCAACTTATTGATCTTCGTCCATGGCATCTATCCTCTTCAAGTTAGCCTCCATCTCTTCCTCTGTTGATGGACCAAAGTGGTCAGCATCGATGTTTGCTCCTGGGCCAAGTGTTGGATGAGACACCTGACTCTCTCCAACTGACTCCTGAGAAGACATCTTGCTCTTATCTGAGACAGAAACAGCTCGAAAAAAACCAGAGGATTTTTGCGTGATACAGTGGTCAAAACCTTCGGGAGAATATATAGTGAATTTTTACCGACCGAAAGAAGTAACGTGCAAGAAATCGGAGTCCAGGATGCACACGAGGTGCCCACGAGGCAGGGGGCACGCCCAGGGGGGTAGGGCGCGCCCTCCACCCTCGTGGACGCCTCGTGTCTCTTCCGGACTGCCTCTTATTTTTCTATTTTCAAAATATTCCAAAACGGTGAAAAATTGCCATTAGAACTGTTTTGGAGTCGGTTTACTTACCGTACCACATACCTCTTCATTTTCGAGGTCTGAATCATTCTGGAAAGTGTCCCTTATGTAATCCTCCGGGGTTATGGTTTCAATAACATTGGTTTCAACATTTATAGGATTACCTGAGATATAATGTTTGATTCTTTGACCATTCACTACCTTCGGATTTGTGCCTTCGAAGTTGTTGATTTTTATGGCACGGGAACGATAGACCTCCTCAATAACGTAAGGACCTTCCCATTTATAGAGAAGTTTTCCTACAAAAAATCATAAACAAGAGTTGTATAGCAAGACATAATCACCTACGTTAAACTCATGCTTTTGTATCCTTTTGTCATGCCATCTTTTAACTTTTTCTTTAAACAGCTTGGCATTCTCATAAGGTTGGGTTCTCCATTCATCAAGAGAGCTAATGTCAAATAACCTCTTCTCATCGGCAAGTTTGAAATCATAATTGAGCTCTTTAATAGCCCAATATGCCTTATGTTCTAGCTCAAGAGGTAAGTCACATGCTTTTCCATAAACCATTTTATATGGAGACATACCCATAGGATTTTTGTATGCAATTCTATAGGCCCATAATGCATCATCAAGTTTCTTGGACCAATTCTTTCTAGACCTATTAACTGTCTTTTGCAAAATTAATTCCAGCTCTTTGTTACTTAATTCTACTTGACCCATAGACTGTGGGTGATAAGGGGATGCAATTCTATGGTTAACATGATACTTAGCAAGCATTTTACGAAAGCACGATGAATAAAGTGTGAACCACCATCAGTCATTAAGTATCTAGGGACTCCAAACCTCGGAAAAATAACTTCTTTAAGCATCTTAATCGAGGTATTGTGATCAACACTACTAGTTGGAATAGCCTCTACCCACTTAGTAACGTAATCAACAGCAACTAAAATAAGTGTATACCCATTAGAGGAAGGAAACGGTAACATATAATCAAAGCCCCAAACATCAAATGGTTCAATAACAAGTGAATAATTCATAGGCATTTCTTGACGTCTACTAATATTACCAATTCTTTGACATTTATCACAGGATAAGACAAGCTTACGAGCATCCTTGAAGAGAGTAGGCCAATAAAAACCAGATTGCAGTACCTTATGTGCAGTTCTATCTCCAGCATGGTGTCCTCCATAAGCTTCGGAGTGGCACTTGAGTAGGATCTGTTCCTGTTCATACTCAGGTAAACAATGTCTAATAATATCATCTACTCCTTCTTTATAAAGGTGTGGGTCATCCCAGAAGTAATATCTCAAATCATAGAAGAACTTTTTCTTTTGTTGGTATGTGAAACTAGGTGGTATAAACTTAGCAACAATGTAATTAGCATAATCAGCATACCATGGAGCAGTAGGAGAAGTATTTATGATAGCTAATTGTTCATCAGGAAAGCTATCATCTATAGGTTGTGGGTCATCAAGAATATTCTCTAGCCTAGACAAGTTGGCTGCAACAGGGTTCTCAGCTCCCTTTCTATCAATAATATACAAATCAAATTCTTGCAGCAGGAGAACCCATCTAATAAGTCTAGGTTTAGCATCTTTCTTTTCCATAAGGTATTTGATAGCAGCATGATCAGTGTGAATAGATACTTTAGAATCAACAATATAAGGTCTAAACTTATCACAAGCAAATACAACTGCTAAAAATTCCTTCTCAGTAGTAGCATAATTTCTGTGGGCACTGTCTAGAGTTTTACTAGCATATTGGATAACATTCAATTTCTTATCAACTCTTTGTCCTAGAACAGGACCTACAGCATAATCACTAGCATCACACATAATCTCAAAGGGTAAATTCTAGTCAGGAGGTTGGACAATAGGTGCAGAGATCAATGCTTTCTTAAGTATTTCAAATGCTTCTACACAATCATCATCAAAAACAAAAGGAACATCTTTTTATAAGAGATTAGTGAGAGGCCTGGAGATTTTGGAGAAGTCCTTAATGAACCTCCTATAAAACCCGGCATGACCAAGGAAACTTCGTATACCTTTGATGTCCTTGGGACACAGCATCTTTTCAATAGCATCAACTTTAGCTTTGTCAACTTCAATACCTCTTTCAGAAATTTTATGTCCCAAGACAATGCCTTCATTAATCATGAAGTGGCACTTCTCCTAATTCAAGGCAAGATTAGTGTCTTCACATCTCTGCAAAACTCGATCAAGGTTGCTCAAGCAATCATCAAAAGAAGTTTCGTAAATAGAACAATCATCCATGAAAACCTCAACAATCTTTTCACAAAAATCAGAGAATATAGCCATCATGCAGCTTTGAAAGGTAGCAGGTGCATTACATAGACCAAAAGGCATACGTCTATAAGCAAAGGTACCGAATGGACAAGTAAAAGTGGTCTTTTCTTGATCCCCTTTTGACAGAGGTATTTGAGAGAAACCAGAATAACCATCTAGAAAGCAAAAATGAGTGTGTTTGGGTAACCTTTCTAGCATTTGATTAATAAAAGGCAAAGGGTAATGATCTTTCTTAGTGGCTTTATTTAATTTGCGGAAATCAATTACCATCCTATAACCTGTAACAATTCTTTGCGGAATCAATCTATCTCTATCATTAGGAACAACAGTCATACCTCCCTTCTTAGGGACACAATGGACATGACTTACCCACTGGCTATCAGGAACCGGATAGATTATACATGCCTCTAGAAGCTTTAGTATTTCCTTCCTTACCACTTGTTTCATCTTAGGATTTAACCGTCGTTGATGATCGATAACCGGTTCCGCGTCCTCTTCCAACTTTATCTTGTGTTGCCATAGAGTGGGACTAATGCCCTTAAGATCATCCAGAGTATATCCAATAGCAGCACGGTGCTTCTTCAGAGTTTTCAATAATTTTTCTTCTTCCTGCTCTGAAAGGTTAGCACTAATAATAACAAGATATATCTTCTTTTCATCGAGATAAACATACTTAAGAGTATCAGGTAATGGTTTAAATTCAAACACGGGATCACCCTTGGGTGGAGGAGGATCCCCTAGAATTTCAACAGGCAAGTTTTTTTTGAAGACAGGTCCTTGCTTAAAGAATATTTCATCTATTTCCCTTCTCTCATTCATATACATATCATTTTCATGGTCTAGCAGATATTGTTCTAAATGATCATTAGGAGGCACATCAATAGAAGCAAGACTAATAATTTCATCCTTACTAGGTAATTCTTTATCATGGAGTTGTCTACCAAATTTAGCAAAGTTAAAATCATGAGACATATTCCCTAAACCAACAGTAACAATATATTTTACGCAGTCTATCTTAGCATTAACAGTATTCAAGAAGGGTCTACCAAATATAATGGGACAAACATCATCTTATGGGGAACTAAGAATAAGAAAATCAGCAGGGTATTTAACCTTCCCACACAAGACTTCAACATATCTAATAATCCCAACTGGTGAAATAGTGTCTCTATTAGCAAGCTTAATAGTAACATAAATCCCTTCTAACTCAGTGGGTGCAATATCATGCATAATTTCTTTATATAAGGAAATGGGTATTACACTCGCACAAGCACCTACGTCACATAAACTAAGATAGCAACGATCTCCTATTTTTACATAAATAACAGGCAAGCCTACAACAGGTCTATGTTTATTCCTAGTATCGGGTTTGGCTATTCTAGCAGCTTCCTCTTGGAGGTAAATAACATGTCCACCTAAATTTTCAACCAAGAGATCTTTAACCATAGCAACACTAGGTTCAACTTTAATTTTCTCAGAGGGTGTAGGTGTTCTAGTATTACTCTTACGAACCACAGTTGAAGCTTTAGCATGATCCTTTATTCTAACAGGGAAATGTGATTTCTCAATATAAGCAGTAGGAACAATAGGATCAACATTATAAGTGATAGTCTTTTCTTCAACTTTAACAGGTTCAACTACTTTTACTTCAATGGGAGGATGGTATTTAAACCACTTCTCCTTAGGGAGATCAACATGAGTAGCAAATAATTCATAGAAGGAAGCTATTATCTCAGAGTCCAGTCCATATTTAGTGCTAAATTCACGGAAAACATCGGTATCCATAAAATCTTAATACAATCAAACTTAGGGGTCATACCTGACTCCTTACCTTCGTCGAGATCCCAATATTCAGAGTTGCGTTTAATTCTTTCTAATAAATCCCATTTGAATTCAATAGTCTTTATCATAAAAGAACCAGTACAAGAATTATCGAGCATGGAGCGATTACTGAGAGAAAGTCGAGCATAAAAAATTTTGAATGATCATTTCTCTTGAGAGCTCATGATTGGGGCATGAATATAACATTGAATTAAGCCTCCCCCAAGATTGAGAGATGCTTTCTCCTTCGCGAGGCCAAAAATTATATATATAATTACGATCACGATGAACCTGATGCATAGAATAGAATTTCTGATGAAATTCCAACTTCAGTCGTTTATAGTTCCATGATCCAATATCATCACATATCCTAAACCATGTAAATGCATCTCCCTTCAAATATAAAGGGAACACCTTCTTCTTGATAACATCCTCGGGCATACCTGCAAGCTTAAATAATCCACAAACTTTTTCCACATAGATTAGGTGTAAATCGGGATGCAGTGTTCTATCTCCTGTAAATCTATTATCTAGCAGTTTCTCTATCATACCAGAAGGAATTTCAAAGCAAACGTTTTCAGTTGGTTCATTAGGTTGAGGAGCAACACTTTGCTCTACTGGTCGGGGTGAAGATACCCCGAACAAGCCACTCAAAGGATTATGAGCCATAGTAACAAGTGACAGTAAATTTCAGCATACTATATAAATTTTTCCTTACCAAATTCCACTTACCAAACGCACTTCACTACCCGGCAACGGCGCCAGAAAAGAGTCTTGATGACCCACAAGTGTAGGGGGTCTATCGTAGTCCTTTCGATAAGTAAGAGTGTCGAACCCAATGAGGAGAAGAAGAAAATGATAGGCAGTTTTCAGTAAGGTATTTTCTGCAAGCACTGAAATTATTGGTAACAGATAGTTTTGTGATAAGGTAATTGGTAGCAAGTGACAAATAGTAAAAGTAAATAAGGTGCAGCAAGATGGCCCAATACTTTTTGTAGCAAAGGACAAGCCTGGACAAACTCTTATATGAAGGAAAACGCTCCCGAGGACACATTGGAATTATCGTCAAGCTAGTTTTCATCACGATCATATTATTCACGTTCGGTACTTTGATAATTTGGTATGTGGGTGGACCGGTGCTTGGGTGCTGCCCTTACTTGGACAAGCATCCCACTTATGATTAACCTCTAATGCAAGCATCCGCAACTACAAAAGAAGTATTAAGGTAAACCTAACCATAGCATGAAACATATGGATCCAAATCAGCCCCTTACGAAGCAACGCATAAACTAGGGTTTAAGATTCTGTCACTCTAGCAACCCATCATCTACTTATTACTTCCCAATGACTTCCTCTAGGCCCAAACATTGGTGAAGTTTCATGTAGTCGACATTCACATGACACCACTAGAGGAGAGACAACATACATCTCATCAAAATATCGAACGAATACCAAATTCACATGACTACTTATAGCAAGACTTCTCCCATGTCCTCAGGAATAAAAGTAACTACTCACAAGACATAATATTGTTCATGATCAGAGGGGTATTAATATGCATAATGGATCTGAACATATGATCTTCCACCAAGTAAAGCAACTAGCATCAACTACAAGGAGTAATCAACACTACTAGCAACCTATAGGTACCAATCTGAGGTTTTGACACAAATATTGGATACAAGAGATGAACTAGGGTTTGAGAGGAGATGGTGCTGGTGAATATGTTGATGAAGATAACCCTCCCCAAGATGGGAGAGTTGTTGGTGATGACGGCGGTGATGATTTCCCCCTCCCGAAGGGAAGTATCCCCGGCAGAACAGCTCTGCCGTAGCCCTGGATTGGTTCCGCCAAGGTTCCGCCTCGAGACGGTGGCGTCTGGTCCCGAAAGCCTCCATATGATTTTTTCTAGGTCAAAACACCCCATATAGGAGAAGACGGGCATCGGGGGGCCACCGGCTGGCCCACGAGGCAGGGGGCGTGCCCCCCCCCCCACCCTCATGGACAGGTGGTGGCCCCCTGACAGATCTCTTTCGCCAGATATTTTTTATACTAGCAAATGTGCCCGTGCGTTGCAACGGGAAGTAAAAAGATTTATCTAAGCTGCTATCATTCCGGCTCAATTTTGATTCTGACTCGTCATATAGATGACAAGTACCTACAACCACACTCAGCTGTCACCTTTGTGGTGCCGTTTGACACGAAGGAGGCAGCATCAATAACTTAAGTTTATTCAGGAAAGCCTACATATATAACCATCGCATGCAATAGATGGAACACAAATTAAGATTGTATTTATTGGTTCGATTATGAACGTGCATGACTATCACACAAATAGTTTGGATACTTTGAAAATAAACATTCATGTACCTCTGATGTTCATGAATTTGATAAATGTATGTACATTCTATAAAATTTATTGTGTATACACAATAAAAAAGTGTAGTCCAATGGTACATACGCGCGTGGATTTTGCAAAGAAAAGGCACGCATGTAAGGTCTTATCTCATGAAAAATGTACAAAGAGTGAATCTGGTGCAAGTACAACATGCCCAAGAATTATAATTTTACATGTTCCAATATGGATCCGCATCGATACGAAATAAAGTCGGCTCATGCGCTGTTGATTAACATTTTTATCCTAAATAGCATTTAAAAATAAATGAACATGCTAGATAATATCATATTCAAATTCAACATATTTTTTAATCAAAATTCATATATAACATGTTAAAATCGGAGTTATAGTTTAAAAATATGGTTATTTGAATATATATATATAATAGACTGCTTAAAAATATTGGAACATGTTATAGATAACATCATATTCAAATTCTACATCTTTTTTAAGCAAAATTCATATATAACATGTTAAAATCGAAGTTACTATTTAAAAGATATGATTATTTGAATATATATATATATATATATATATATATATATATATATATATATATATATATATATATATATATATATATATATATATATATATATATATATATATTAAATAGACTGTGGGGTAATTATTGTAGATATCAGGGGTGTTTACGTGAAACTGCAAAAAACGATTGGTTGTGACTTGAATTTGGACCGCGGGATAATTAACGCAAAATCAAGGGGGTATTATGTAAACTAAAAAACGGTTCGTTCTGAATTAAATCTGGACCGCGGGTTTATTATCAGAAAAGACATGGTTTTTTTGTAAAAAGACACGACGGACGACAGAAACCCAGTTTTCTTTATTATTAGGTAAATATTTTCTGAAACGGTGGTTCGTGGAGTTTCGGAGCTTTTTGAGTTGTGCAGAATAGGTCTCCAATGTTTGCTCCTTTTCCAGCCCAGAATTCCAGCTGTCGGCATTCTCCCTCTTTATGTAAACCTTGTAAAATAAGAGAGAAAAGGCATAAGTATTGTGTCATAAAGTGTAATAACAGCCCATAGTGCAATAAATGTCAACATAAAAGCATGATGCAAAATGGACGTATCATGGAGTTGCGCAGATGGGGCAAGGACTTGAGCAGTCGACGCCGAAGGATGATCAGTCGACATAGGAACAACGAAAGAAACAGCAGCCCGAACTGTGTCACCCTATTGCTGAGCATCTAAAGCAGTAGGAACCATCCTACCCCTCCTTCCTATGCTCCTTCGAGGCACTTCTTCGTACTCATCATCATCATCCGGCAGTTCGATGATGTTGGGTGGTGCTACAAAACATTCGACCAAAGGAACATTCAGTCGACTGACAGAGCGATCAACAAAGTGGGGACATGGCTGTAGAGCTATACCTGCGCTAGAAGTGGCCGTGTCTGCAGTCTCTTCATCATTGTGGTCCTTGTCAATGTCCATGGAGGTCCCAGAAGCAGCAGCAATATAAGTTTCGGAACTCACTTGGTCAAACAGGCACATGAATCGACAAGATGCATAGAATTTCTCGAACAAGGGAAGAGCAGAAAAGAGTAACACTCTCATGGAAGCAATCGGAACATCCACCTTGATCTTAGGCAGGGCCTTCCGAGGCTTTAAAGGTGCAACCTTAAGCTGCTTTGAGGCCTTCTCAGTAGGATCAGATGAGGATGTCCGGGTGCACTTCGGCACCTGCATGCTTGATGGAGCCGCTTTGCCGCGTGGACCTTCTGGATCATGAGTTAGCTTGGAACGCCTCTCGATGCGAGGTGGTGACTCGACCTCCTCGCCACTGCTTGAGTCCTCACTTTCTTCCTTGCTTTCATCATCAGATCTCTAGTCGGTAACCTCGCCTCCGCCAACCACTCCCTCATGGGCTTCCTCTCCATTGGGCACCGAGTACATCTCAGTATAAATCTGCAAGACAAAAAGTTGAACAAACATCAATCGGATTCGAAGACAGCTATGGATCAGAACAAAAAAATCACTCGGTAATGAAGGTCAAACCATGTCTGGGTCATTGGCTGCATCGAATGGACGAACTCTCCTTGTCCCCATGGGGTTGTCCATGTTCCCGGTGATGCTCCACAACCACTATTCCGCCAACTTCTCGGTGACCTCCTCCGGATGGACTCGAGCAGTCTCATTGGTGCCCGAGTACATCCACATTGGATGATCACGGGCTTGGAGAGGCTGGATCCGCCAACTGAGAAATACCTCCAGCAAATCCATGCCAGTCACACCATCGCGGACTAGTTGGACTTCTCAGTCGACTAGCATGTCAACCTGTACTTTCTTTGCCGGAGTCACAATCAACGACGGAGGTTGGCTGACCCGATATAAGGTGAAGGGAGGAAGACTGGTCGACTGACCTGGAGTCGGAATATCTTTGCAGTAGAACCATGTCGACTACCACCCTCTCACCGACTCAGGAAGGGTCATACTGGGAAAAGTGATCCTACCCCTCATCTGAATCACTAAACCCCCGCACATTTGGATCACATGCATCTTCTCGTCAGTCGGATTCGCCTTCTTCACGGCTTGGGAGCGGCAAGTACAAATGTGCTTGAACAGGCCCCAGTGCGGTCAACAACCCAAGAAATTATCACACGGAGAGACAGACGTAGCGAGATATGTGATTGTGTTGGGAGAGAAGTGGTGAAGTTGAGCACCGTTGAAGTTCAAAAAAACCCGGAAAAAAGGATGCGGAGGCAGGAAGAAACCACAATCGACATGAGTTGCAAGGAGGACGCACTCACCCTCCTGCGGGTGAGGCTCGGTCTCATTCCCCGGCAGCCTCCAGGATCGTGGGCAATCAAGCCCCCACAGACTAGCTCCTCCATGTCCTCTCGCTGCATCGCAGACCGAATCCAGTCCCCCTGGATCCAATCAGGCGGCAGACCAGATCTCGACGTCGACCCCCGACTCGTCTTCTTGCACTTTCCTGTCACCGGCGCCTTCTTCGCGTGCTCCAGAGCCACCATCTTTTCTTTCCCCATGGCGGCGGACTGCGCACGGGCGGAATGGCGGCATCGAGAGTGGCTGAGGATGTGGTGGAGAACCAGGGGAAGAAGAAGAAGAAGAAGAACAAAGCGCACAGTACCGACGCATTAGCCTCGATGCCCTTTTATGGGCCTGCTTCCGAGTGACTGACTTGTGGGCCCGAGAAATCCTGTCAAATCCCGCAACAGTCGCGCACTTGGTACATAGAGGAAAAGGTGGCACGAGAATCGAGGCGCCATGGTCTATCCAGTCCGCCTACTATGGCGCGCTCCGTCACGCGCGCTTCCCCCAAAATCCGAATCCGGCAAAATCCGGGAACCGCAGACCAACCAATCGTGCCGAAGATATCGCACCTCATCAACACTCGAGGAATTACCCGCATAGTTCACTCGACGATTTCTGAATCGATCAAGGCGACCGAAATAAGGTTGAAGCATCAGCCTGATTTCCAGGTTCAAGAAAAATGCCTCCAAAGCATAAGAATTGGGTCGGAATCAACTTCAACCCTCTTTTTCACTTGGACCGCAATCCATTCGGGGGCTACTGACGATTCCATAGACCAACGATAGGGTCATAGGCCTGACCTAGACACCCTACCAAAGGTCACTACCCTAGAGTCAAGGACATTAAAATGATGACAAAGATACCGACAAGTAATCGAAGAGTGCAATCCGCTTGACCATGTATCTCACTCGGATACCCCCATTCCATTCGACTAGGATGAAGTCACTCGACCACACAAGAAACCACTCGGAACATAGAAGATCTAAGGTCACTCAAGATAGTAACGGTCGGGCATTCACTCTGTAGTCTTAAAGGCCATTTATAACTCTTTATTACAAGTGTTATCAGTAATGTTCTGTCTTTATGTACATTGAACCCTCTGTAACATGGGATGGCTGGGGTCCTGGCGCACTCTATATAAGTCACCCCCCTCCTCCGGTACAAGGGTTCGCACCCCTTGTAACACAAACATACCCATATTCCAATCGACAGCCTCCGGGCACCGAGACGTAGGGGTTTTACCTCCTCTGAGAGAGGCCTGAACTCGTAAAACTCGTGTGTACAATCTCGCCGTAGCTAGGACCTTGCATACTCCTACGTACCCCCTACTCTCACTGTCAGGCTTAGTACCACGACAGCTTCTCTCAAGAAAATAGCATACAGTGGGTAAACAAATTATTGTTGGGAAATTGATAGAAACGCAAATAATTATGACGATATCCAAGGCAATCATTATGCATATATGCATCACGTCCAAGATTAGTAGACCGACTCCTGCCTGCATCAACTACTATAACTCCACATGTCGACTGCTATCCAACATGCATCTAGTGTTTTAAGTTCATGAAAGAACGGAGTAATGCCTTAAGCAAGATGACATGATGTAGACAAGATAGACTCACATATGAATCATCCCCATCTTTTTTCCATTAATAGAAACGATACATGCGCATCATGCCTCTTTCTGTCACTAAGATTGAGCACCGCAAGATCAAAGCCATCACAAAGGACCTCTTCCCATGGCATGAAAAATCAATCCAGTTGGCCAAACTAAACCAATAAATCAGAGAAGAAATATGATGCTACACAAATCATGCATAAAAGAGTTCAGAGAAAACTCAAATAATATTCATGGATAGATCTGATCATTAGACAATTCATCAGATCCCAACAAACACACCGCAAAAATTCATTATATCAAATAGATCTCCAAGAACATCAAGGAGAACATTGTATTGAAGATCAAAAAGCGATAAGAAACCATCTACTCCCTCCATTCCTAAATATAAGTTTTTTTAGATATTTCAAATGGATTACAACATACAGATGTATGTAGACATATTTTAAGTGTAGGTTCACTAATTTTGCTCCGTATGTAGTCATTTGCTGGAATCTAGAAAGACTTATATTTTAGAACGGAAGGAGTAGCTACAAAATACGGACCCGTAGGTCTGTGGTAAACTACTCACGCATCATGGGACGGGCGGCAAGGATGGTGCAGAACCCCTCAGTGATCGTTACCCCCTCCGGCAGAGTGCCGGAAAAGGCCTCTAGATTGGGTCTCGTGGTTCTGGAACTTTCGGCGGGAGAGAAAGTATTTCGTCTGCTCCCCTAGGGTTTTGGGATTTTTGAGTATTTATAGAGTTGGAGGTAGGTCAAAATGATGTTCTTGGGCCCCATTGCCCACCTGGGCACGCCGGGGGGCTCAGCCGCGCCCTAGTGCCTAGTGGCCCGCCTTCCATCTTCTGATTCCCTCCCGAAGCTTCTAGGGTCTCTTATTGCTAGAAAAAAATCTCCAGAAAGTTTCGTGGCATTTGGACTTTGTTTGGTATGGATATTCTGCAAAGTAAAAAACAAGCAAAAATAGGAACTAGCACTGGGCACTAAGTTAATAGGTTAGTTCCAAAAAATGATATAAAGTTGCTTGTAAATGTATAAAAAACATCCAAGATTGATAATATAATAGCATGGAACAATTAAAAAAGTATAGATATGTTGGAGACGTATCACGCCTGTTTTTGCCCCTCTCCGCTCCTAATAGTGTGTATTTCATTTCTTTATATCTATATTGTATTTATACACTGTAATACAATTTTTATACAGTAGCAATGAAGAGGTTGTGGAAGAAACACGAATTAGATTAAAGTGTATGGATCCAAGTGAGCAAGTTGAATTAGTAGGACGATATGATGTTGGGACGACAAAAAAGTATTGAATGATGCGTTCTATTCCGTGTTTCTTCCACCCGAATGATATAACAACTGATCATCTGTAGTCATATAATAACTCATCATCAGTCATCATTCTTAGTCATATAACAACTCATCATCCATAGTCATATATGTAATAACTCATCATCATTCTAGCACATGATAAGTAGCGCAGCCTCGTCATGAGCATCATCATCGTAGTCATATAGCAACTCAATCATCATCTTAGTAATATAATAACTCACCATCAATATAGCACATGAAAAGTTAACCAACACACTAGCTAAGGGTAGTCCTGCTAGGTAAATAACTCATCATCATTCTAGCACATGACAAGTACTACCTAAGACCTACTCCTCTCTCTTAGGTAAAATATCATAAAACAGGTAAACTCCTCCATCTCCAAAATGGAGAATAGAGATCCAAATGTGCCCAACCTGTGGCATGCACACATTCATGTTGTGCCCAGTTGGTTGCCTGCGCGCATTCATTACTTTTATCCATCCTTTGATTTCCCGACTTTCATCTTTTAGAGAAATCGAGTATGCACTGTGGAAAGCCACCGACGGATTTGGCCGTAAGTTAACCATACTCCTTCAGTATACATCAGGTTAGGCACAACATCCTTCGGGAGATTTTGTTGAAGAACATAATAGTAACATACATAACAATCTAGTTTACTTAAGAAGAATGTATGTGACCATAGTTAACAAAATCTTACCATGCTATTTGCACTGATGTTACCATCACTCAACTCATGGACTAGTGGCATGTATCCACTATTATTTTGGCTAATTTCATAATTGATCTTAAAAGTCTCAACATCACTAATAAATGAGACAAGAGAAATTTTCTCCTCCCAAGTGAGCATTGAGCCATAATTGTAGTAGGTCTTGTCTAAAACCTTCCGTGTATTTCTTGGAGAAAAGAAATAAGATGTCCATTATAAATAAACAAGTTTAGTAGGGATGAATACCAACTATTCTTCAATAAACAATATACATTACATAACAAATTTGTTTAACAAAATCACATAGAGGTAGAATTGGAATCATGTCCACATCCACCCAAATGTCAGTATTATCTTCAGGACCACCTTCAGGACCAATATCAAAGGTTATTTTCGTATATCGTTCTGAAATCGCTAGGCCTTGCATAGTCCTCTCCAATTTGAACAACCAAAAATGTGAGTGTTTTACTGCATTGTAGAGCTTAACTGCAAAAACGGAACCATGTTTCATCTTAAGATGAGTTTTCTTCGTCTCCATACTCTCACTATCTTGGAAAACAAGCTTCTCTAAGACATACGGTCTTGCATATCAGTGGATGCACTAGTCAAATTGTGAAAAATAAAATTACATGTTAAAGCAAAATTCACAAGTCATGTTTAATTATGAAAAAAATACTTGTCGTCGTTGCATATCATAAAATGTTCGAAGGTCTCCTTCAGTGCGAGGGTGAAGCACCAATTGTTATCCATGTGAGGCATGTCGCACATGCCCCTGTCGCTGGTGAAGTAATCGCACTCGGGGATCCTGTCATCGTGAAACATTTCATGTGTTCATAATTCAAAGATTAAAAGTCAACGTCAATTACCAGAAATTCAACACACAAATCATTATTCAGTATGGGTTGACTTTCGGTCCGTTGAGTCTTCCTTGAAAACTCTCCCTCTTTGATATTGCGACTGTCGGTGATGGTCGCTCCTTCCTTCTTCCCCGAGTGCATTACACCAAAATATCTGGCACGCGGGAAAGAAGAAGAAGCGACCCCCACGACAATATTTGGCATTCTTCCCCTCTGGTATATTGATTGTCGGTGATAGTCATGACCGTCCTTCCCTCGTGCATTACCAAGGTCTATCATGAGGAGAAGAGGAGGAAGTGACCCGCACGGCAACAGTTGGGATTCTTCCTCTCTAAAAGTAACACAAGGAGCCCCAACAGACTAAAAGTCAATCCGTTACATATATTGAGTAATGACATAACAAATGGCCTATGTTTCGCCGGAATGACGTTTAATTCCTGTTCGGGCAAATCACGGGCATTCAATTTTTCCTACTCTATAGCACAAGTCATGCTGCAATTCACAAAAAATTTCGGCATCACCTTTGCTAAAATAGGACATATCGAGTGCCTGAAATTTTCTGGAATAGAAATGAATCAACATTCTGGCAAAACAAAGGACAGTCGGAGGTGTTCCCTGCAAAGTCATACACATGTCCAAAGAGACAACAAATACATGTACATATATCATCATATATACAAACAGTTCCACGCTTGATAGAATTTTTTAGTGACATGAGCGGAGGAGGAGGTGGACTTTTAGCTCACCCACTCGGCTATTGAGGAAGTAGAGGAAACTCCGACGACAATCACTTCAGGGAGACGCAACACTAGATAGCCTGCGTATTCCACTGAGTGAAAATTTTAGATCATCAAATTTCATATAGCATTCTTTGATGAAAAAGTAAGAGTAACATAAAAATAATTGGCAATATAATTGGCAACAACATTTTTTATATTTTATTCGATACCTAAAATATGTAAAGGTAGTTGGTTAATGTAAAGACCCAACAATTTTTTTGTATTTGATACCTAAAACATTTTAATATTCAAAAAACCTATTTGATACCTAAAAATTTCAATTCTATTAATAATTTTCTATTCTATTCAAAAGACCTACATTTACTGAAAAAAAATTATTCTATTAAAAAGCAAGATTCTATTGTATTAAAAGTCTTATTCGATAACTAAAATTTTCTATTATATTACCAATTTTCTATTCTATTCAAAAGACCTACATTTACTGAAAAAATTATATTCTATTCAAAAAATCTAAATTATATTGTATTAAAAAAACTATTCAATACCTAAAATTTTCTATTCTATTACTAATTTTCTATCCTATTCAAAAGACCTACATTTATTGAAAATTTTATATTCTATAAAAAATCTACATTCTATCGTATTCAAAAAACCTATTCAATACCTAAAAGTTTCTATTCTATTCAATAAACATACATTCTAGAAGAAAATTCTACTAATTCAGTGGACATGATTAATAGAATATTCAAAAAACCTACATTCTACAAGAACAGAAGGAGGGGGAGGGAGGGAGGAGCTACCTCGGTGGAGAAGGAGCGGGAGTGTCATCAGCGGCAGCGGGGAGAGGAGAGCGCGAGAGAGTGAGGAGAGTGAGAGTGATGAGAGATGAGGAAGCAAACATCTAGTTAGGTGATAAAGTGAGCTTAGTAATAGCACGAGGCACAGGGCCCGCGCTGCTGCTAAGTCCAATACCTGTAACTGAGACCTTCACTTTTGCTAAATGGGGCCCACCAGCTGGCCCCATGTAAGGGTAGTGGCAGCATGGGCTATAAGCTTTGTGCTACAGCTACTAGATTAGTTGTAGCACAGGGCATACAACCAACGCTGCTACTATGACTTGACCTTCGGGTACCTTGGGGCCCACTTAGCAGCAACGTGGGGTGTGCAAACCCACGCTACCAGTATTTTGTACCTGTAGCATGTGGAACTTGGTCACGCTACCGCTACTTAACAGTAGTGTGGGGCACTTACCCATCGCTGGTACTAGGCATCTAACTATAAGGTATTTCCTAGTAGTGAAACATTTGTCTTAATTATCAAGACTTAGTCCCATTTGCACATATCACACATACTACTACATCTACTCTAAGTATTTCAAGTGCAAAAGATGGGAGCCGTAGGACATACCTTCAAAATTGTGAATTCAAAGACTTCTCTTCCTTACCCTTGCATTCCTCGTTGTCTGTCATAGATCAACTCCACTAGAAACAAAAATGCAAACAAAATCCAAGGGGTGGAGGAGTAAGAGCAAAGCAAAGCTTATTCTATTTCTGTATTTATTGAAATCTAACTTGTAAACGAAAGATCATAAAGGAAAAAACAAAAAGGAAATGGAAAGAAAAATAAAAGCAAAGTGTTGGAACAGACCAAAAAGAGTATTTTAAGCTCCACAAGCTTAAGGACAATGTCCTTACAATTTATTTAAAAAATACCACCACGTCTTGATGTAGAAGTGCTGATGACCTCCCCAAGCTTAAGAAGTTAAGCTTTTGCAAGCCCAAAGAGGTGGGATCATTGTCGCGGTTGGTCAGGAGCCCACTCTTGGCTCCAGTTGGTGAATTTCATGTTCTTGTAGGGGGGCGAGCCTCGAAGGGACATGGAGAGGTTGCTCATATCATTAATAGAGCCCTGGAGGCTGCAAATGTCCGCATATATAGGTGGTGTAGTCTCCTTGTTGTGGTTGTTCTTGGGACTGCTCCTCTTCTTCGTCAGTGGTGAGTTTATCTTCATCTACTTATTCTGGTTGTGGTCCTTCTTGGTCAAAAGTTGATCTACTGCCTATGCAACATAATGCATTTGTCCATGTTCTATGGAAAATGGTTAGGCACAGGAGTGGGTAAGAAGTGTGCCACTCTAGGAATTCTGATGCAATGACGACCATGGATAACTAGCACCATTCCAGTGCTAGTAAGAACACGAATGTTAACAAGGGTGTTACCGAAAATGGGGCGAAGGTGATTGTGGTTAATACTAAGGGAGTTGGCCAACATGATGATCACTCCTCCATACACGACATCTTGTTGTGCATGACTTCTTGATGCCCGAGGTATAGCAGAAGTATTGCCCATAAGTTGGGAGAATAACCAGCGTCATGGTTTACTGCTTTACCGAGAACTATAATGTTCTCTTTATTCACCTTATAAACTTCTCCTCATGTCTGCAAACGAGTTAGTGATAACATAATAGAAATAATATATAGCAGGGCTTTCAATAGAACTAGATCTTGAGCCGCAAATGCTCATTGCATTGAAGGACTGCCTTGGGTGCACATCAATGAACTCATAAACATAGCGGATGTCTTCATCATTGTTGCGGAAGCCAAAGTAATTACATCGGTCTTGAAAAGATGTTGAATTCTTGGGGCAATAGACGGAAAGTGACCCGCTCCTCCTCATATATATTTGGCATCAAACCAACATTATGCGAGAGAGTGCTAAGAAACTCAAGCGCCATGCATTCATATGTCTCACATCCCTCATAAACAAAATGATGCAACCCAGCATTATGACAAAGCAAATTGAAATCATTAGCAATACCTAGCCTGATGACTGTTGTCGCAGAAGCCCACTTGGATGCTTTGATCCTCCTTGTCTTAAGCTTTTAGGATTTCTTCTTGTTTCACAGTCGGTGAAAACGACCCCTGAAGTGAAAACTTGTTCTGATAGTGCGGTGGATGAACTCGAAGCACCACGTACATGAGTGGACTTCCTTGTAAACATCTATAAAACAAATTTTAGCCCAATAAAATTAAACAATATTGATCCTACGGTAGTCACAACATCATTATCCACTAAAAACATCAACGAATCCAAGCCAAACTCAAATTTTGATTAAACAAATATGCACCTTCTAGTCATGGCAATGCTAGGCGTGTAGAACACGGATTCGTAAAAAATAAATTGGGGATCGGAGGAGAAACATACCGTAGATCGATCACACAGAAGGATTTGAACTGAAATCTAACAAGTAGAGAGAAGGGGGAAGTTTTGCTAGGGTTTGGAGAGGTTTGGAGGAAGAATAAGAAGAAAAGAGAGAGATGGGGGGTGATTTTCCTCCTTCCTCGGGCTTATTGTGGCTCCAGGGGTCCATACGATAGCCCATACGAGCACCAGCACTCGTATCAAACACCGTCGTTTACCCTGAAATGAGCGATGTACCGCATTTGGAATGCCACTGATCGTTGTGGTTAATTTCTTCCTCAGGTCAAGGATGCCATACGACCGCTCTGATGAGTGCATTCGCCTATTTGGGACACAGTCAAATGCTCTGGACTCCTTTCTGCTTTCTACGAAGGTTACGAACGACTACTCAAACGAGCGCATGCGCTCGTATGGAACGCCATCGATCACCCTGATGTCTCTGGTTGTTTTGCGTTGGAACCTCCAGGAAACTATACGACCGCCCAAACGACCGCCACGGTCATTTTAAAGACCGTCTTTTTATTTCTTTCTTACAAAACTTTTTTTTCTATGTTCTCCTGCAGGGCTACTTCCAACACAATACATAGACATATTTCCAGGCATCCAAACATCAATACAACATATAATTTAACCTTCACATAGCAAAGCCTTCATTAGAACAACTCTTTCAAACTTACTCCTTTAACTAGAACATCAATCACTATTTTATTACAACAAAAATAAAAACTTACTTATCTACTTTATTGGCATGGCTTGCCTCCCAGTAAGCGCTTGTTTTCGGTCGGTTAGCTCGACCGTAGTGGTGATCAAAGTGGTGCAAACACACGGAGACCATAGCTTCTGGCATTCACAATGATGCCTTCTGTATAGGTCTTCATTTTCTTTTTCCTAGGGAAATGTCTCACAAAATGATCTTTAGCTGGTAAGTCAAATCTTACATTCGCCTCAAAAACGATTATCACTACTTTGATAGTCCTTAGAAAAATTCTGCCAAGAATTATAGGAGCAATAGGATCTTCAGGCATATCTACTATCACAAGATCAATCATGACAGGGAAATCATTAATTTGAACAATAACTCCATGCTTAATGCCTACTACCTCAGTAAAAGTAGAATTAGCCATATTCAATATAATCTCAGTAGTTGCATAAGGACCTAGATTGAGACTATCATAAACAAACTTAGGGATAGTGGAAACACTAGCCCCTAGATCAATCTCTATAGTGGGTTCAAAAGCATCCTCTTGCTTAGCTGGTAACTTACTGTAAAGCTTCTTTCTTTCATCTTCAAGTTCACATACCTTGGCTGCAACATGTTCAACAAAGTCATTATATGCTTCGTTATTAGTTACCTCGGGTAGTGGATATTTCATTGATATCATCTTCACAAGATCAACAACGGTGTGGCACATGGATTGTGTCCAGCACTTCGGTCTTCCCTTCGTTGCTTCTCACCATTTTAACATCTTCAACCGGGTTAGGTTCTAGTATACCTACAAACTTGGCTATGATAAATGTTTGGCTCTCTACAATTTTAGCCACTTGTGCTTCCATATTATTGGATCTCCCTTCAAGTATATGCACGTCATTTGTTAGTGCAACAACCTTACTGGTTAATTGACCAAGTAAGTTGTCATGATTCTTCAAAATATTCTTCAAGTTTTCTTTTTGCTTATTTTAACTAGCAATAAAACTTTCAAGAGTTTCTTCGAGGGTATTTCTATTGCTGCTATTAGCTCCATTATAATTATTGGATGATCCTCCATTACTAGGATAAGGAAGTCTGGGAGCTTAACCATTATTTTTCCAGTTGGGATTATAGCTATTACAAGCAATAAAAGTCACATCACTAGTTTTTTCATTAGTGATGGCATTTGCGTTTACCACTTCTTTACCTTTCATCATGGAGACGAGTTCATCAAGTTTGGCTATCAACTCCCTACTATTTTCTTAAATGGCATTCACCCTCTTGGTGGTAGCTCTTTCAACATGCCATTGAGCATGGTTTTCTTGCATATCATCAAGTAATTTCTTGACATCATGTATGGGATTTCCGATGATTATTCCTCCTGTAGTTGTACCAAGCTTCGTTTTTTACATGTGATTTAAACCATTATAAAAACATATGAACAATTAACCACTCCTCCATTCTACGATTGGGACAGTTCCTTATGGCTTCTTCATTCTATCCCATTCAAGCTCTAGTGGCTCACGTTCTTCCTGCTTGAAACATGTAATCTGAGAACGCAATTGCATAATTTTTTCAAGTCGACAAAACTTCGATAAAAAATTGCTGCAAAAATCAGCCGAAGAAGTAATAATGCCTCTAGGTAGACCTACATGCCATTACATTGCTTTTCCTCGCAAAGAGAAAGGAAACAGATGCAACTTTAAAGTGTCAGGGTCATAATCTCTAATGAGTGTCATGTTGCACAATTCTGTAAAATTATGCAAGTGCATACCGGCATCTTCAGAAGCAGAGCCTACAAATTGGTCTTGTTCAACCATGGAAACTAAGTTAGGTTTGATCTCATAGTCAGCGGCTGCAACCTCGGGTTGTGCTATTGGTTCACGCATAAAGTTGTTGCTCGGAGTAGCAAAACTCCCTAGATTACGAGCCATAGTAATCTTTTTGTTTTTATCAAGTGACAAGACTAGCAACAAAATAAAACTTAAACTTAAAATAGAAAAGTAAAAATAAAAACAAAAACGGAAACTTAACTTTAACAAAAACTCTAAACACAAAGACTAGGAATACCAAACTCCTCCCCGGCAACGGCGCCAGAAAAAGGGTTTGACACCTCCTTTTATTGAACCGGTATTGGAACAGAAGTGTGTATCCAACACCTATTTCCCCAGAGGTGACCCTGGGTTATTGAACCCACGAGAGGAAGATTCCCTTGAAGCGATGGTATCTAGCAAGCTTATGTTAAAGTGTCAATTCCAGCTTTTGGCCGGATCCATCAAGCAAATAGTGATTCAAACACTTATAATAAAAAGTGGTACGAGTATGAGGTCTTAATGCTTACAACCATGTATTTGTGTTGGGACCATATATGATCTTAATTTGTGCGATGGACGTCACCATTGAGATGTGCTTGTTACCAACCGAAGTGGGGGGTGTGTCAAAATAACTTCTTGACATGCACGAGTCCTGCATCAAGAATCAGTTGTCCTACCACAACCCCTATGCGTCGCATGGGGTTTCCTCGATAATTAAGATAATGAAACCAGACAAGAGCTTGAGCGTTTAATGACCACACTTCATGAATCCCAACGGATAGGATCTGTGTTACCCAACTCAACTTTACTGTCATCAGTGTCCCATATAACACTTCACAGTCTCCTTTCTCCTAGCCTCACCGGTGCTCGATCTCCATGATCCTAGGTATCTGCAGGGATGGAGATCGTAGAAAAGACAAGAGACATCTATGGAAAAAAATTGCACATACAGGATGCTAATTCAAAGCCCTAACATTGACCCCCACAACAAATATAGAGGGTTGCAAGGCCTATGTCTCAACCAATACCTGACCGAACTACTCACACATGGAGATCATATCGCAAGATGAAAACATTGAAGACCACATCTTGAAGATTGATTGATTGCAAATATAACTTACAACGGATACCTTGTGCGATGCACGATTGCAAGTATGAACTTGATGAGGAAGCACTATGATGGTGATGGTGGCTGTGGAGATGAAAATGGTGGCGGCTGATGTCGCTTGAACTATGTCGGTATTTCCTCAAAGAGGAAGGGATGATGCAGCACAACTACGGTAGGTATTTCCCTCAGTGATGAGACCAAGGCTATTGAACCAATAGGAGGACCAACCAACACTATGTAAATGATACCTGCACACAAATAACAAATACTTGCAACCCGACGTGTAAGAGGGGTTGTCAATCCCTCCGGGGTAACTGATTGGTAAAAGGATAGATCAGTAGTGGCAAATGGAACAACGAGAATAAAACTCGGCGAGGTATTTTTGGGTTTTTGATAATATAGATCTGAAAATAAAAGTTGCAAATAAAAGAGAACGCAAATGGCAATATAGATCTAAAAGTATATGATAGGAAAATAGACCTGGGGGCCTAGATTTCACTAGTGGCTTCTCTCGAGACATAGAAAATGGTGGGTAGAAAAATTACTGTTGGGCAATCAATAGAAAAAGAGAATAGTTATGACGATATCCAAGACAATGATCATGTATATAGGCATCACGTCCAAGATTAGTAGACCAACTCCTGCCTGCATCTACTACTATTACTCCACGCATCGACCGCTATCCAGCATGCACCTAGTGTATTAAGTTCATGGAAAAACCAAGTAATGCGATAAGAACGTTGACATGATGTAGACAAGATCTATTCATGTAGAAATAGACCCCATCTTTCTATCCTTAGTAGCAACGATACATGGGTGCCTTGCTGCCCCTTCTGTCACTGGGAAAGGACACCGCAAGATCGAATCCATCATAAAGCACCTCTTCCCATTGCAAGATAAATAGATCAAGTTGGACAAACAAAACTCAAATATCAGAGAAGAAATACGAGGCTATAATAATCAACTATGGATATTAAATCAAGGAAAATCTGATCATAAAGTCACAATTCATAGTATCCCAACAAACACACCGCACAATGTCATTACATCAAATAGATCTCCAAAAGAATTTTGTATTGGGAAACAAAGAGAGAAGAAGCCATCTCGTTACTACCTATGGACCCGTAGGTCGGTCTGAGGTGAACTACTCACGCATCATTGGAGAGGCACCAATGAGGATGATAAACCCTTCTATGATCGTGTTACCCTCCGGTGGAGTGCCAGAAAAGGGCTCTAGATTGGATCTCGTGGTTCTAGAACTTGCGGCAGCTAGAACAAAATTTCGTCGACTCACCTACGGTTTCTGGAATATTGGGATATTAATAGAGGGAAGAGGCGGTGCGGGAGGCCACCGAGGTGGGCACAACCCACAAGGGCACTCCTAGGGGCCTGAGCACGCCCTGGTAGGTTGTGCTCCCCTCGGAGCACCCCCCCCAGGTGCTTCTTTGGCCCATTGGGTGTCTTCTGGCCCAGAAAAATTCTCCAAAAAGTTTCGCTACATTTGGACTCCATTTGGTATTGATTTTCTGCGATGTAAAAAACAAGCAAAAAACAGCAACTGGCACTGGGCACTTTGTCAATAGGTTATGTTGGAAATATTCCCTAGAGGCAATAATAAAAGGATTATTATTATATTTCCTTGTTCATGATAATTGTCTGGTATTCATGCTTGAATTGTATTGTACGGAAACAGCGATACATGTGTGAATACATAGACCACAACGTGTCCCTGGTAAGCCTCTAGTTACTAGCACGTTGATCAACGGATGGTCACGGTTTCCTGACCATGGACATTGGATGTCATTGATAACGGGATCACATCATTAGGAGAATGATGTGATGGACAAGACCCAATCCTAAGCCTAGCACGAGATCATATAGTTCGTAATGCTTAAAGCTTTTAAGTGTCAAGTATTTGTTCCTTAGACCATGAGGTTGTGAAACTCCCGGATACCGTAGGAATACTTTGGGTGTTCCAAACATCACAACGTAACTGGGTGGCTATAAAGGTATGCAACGGGTATCTCCGAAAGTGTCTGTTGGGTTGGCACGAACCGAGACTGGGGTTTGTCACTCCGTATGACGGAGAGGTATCTCTGGGCCCACTCGGTAAGACATCATCATGAGATCAATGTGACTAAGGAGTTAGTCACGGGATGATGGATTACGGAACGAGTAAAGAGACTTGCCATGACGAGATTGAACAAGGTATCGGTATACCGACGATCGAATCTCGGGCAAGTACCGTACCGATAGACAAAGGGAATAACATACGGGATTAAGTGAATCCTTGACATCGTGGTTCATCCGATGAGATCATCGAGGAACACGTGGGAACCAACATGGGTATCCAGATCCCGCTGTTGGTTATTGACCGGAGAGTCGTCTCGGTCATGTCTGCGTGTCTCCCGAACCCGTAGGGTCTACACACTTAAGGTTCGGTGACGCTAGGGTTGTAGAGATATATGCACACGGAAACCCGAATGTTGTTCGGAGTCCCGGATAAGATCCCGGACGTCACGAGGAGTTCCGGAATGGTCCGGAGGTAAAGAATAATATATAGGAAGTCCAGTTTCGGCCATCGGGAGATTTCCGGGGGTCACCGGGAGTGTACCGGGACCACCGGAAGGGTCCCGGGGGTCCACCGGGTGGGGCCAGCCATCCCGAAGGGCCCCGTGGGCCGTAAGGGGAGGGGGACCAGCCCCTAGTGGGCTGGCGCACCCCACATGGGCCATCCCCCATGCGCCTAGGGTTGAAACCCTAGGGGTGGGGGCGCCTCCCTTTGGCTTGGGGGGCAAGATACCCCCCCTGGCCGCCGCCCCCCTAGGAGATTGGATCTCCTAGGGCCGGCGCCCCCCACTGGCCCCCTATATATAGTGGGGGGAGAGAGGGCAGCCGTACCTCAGCCCCTGGCGCCTCTCCCCCCTGTCACACCTCCTACTCCTCCCGCAGGGTCTCGGCGAAGCCCTGTAGCTTTTCCCGTTGCATCCACCACCACGCCGTCGTGCTGCTGGATCTCCGTCAACCTCTCCTTCCCCCTTGCTGGATCAAGAAGGAGGAGACGTCGCTGTAGCGTACGTGTGTTGAACGCGGAGGTGCCATCGGTGACGCGCTGGGATCATCGGTGACAAGGATCACGACGAGTACGACTCCATCATCCATGTTCCTTCGAACGCTTCTACTCGCGATCTACAAAGGGTATGTAGATGCACTCCTTTATGCTTGTTGCTAGATGACTCCCTAGATTGATCTTGGTGAAGCGTATGAAATTTTTTGAATTCTGCTACGTTCCCCAACAGTGGCATCTGAGCTAGGTCTTTGCGTAGCATCTTGCACGAGTAGAACACAAACAAGTTGTGGGCGTTGATTTTGTTCAATTCTCTTGCCGTTACTAGTCCAATCTTGATTCGGCGGCATCGTGGGATGAAGCGGCCCGGACCGACCTTTCACGTACGCTTACGTGAGACTGGTTCCACCGACTGACATGCACTAGTTGCATAAGGTGGCTGGCGGGTGTCTGTCTCTCCCACTTTAGTCGGATCGGATTCGATGAAAAGGGTCCTTATGAAGGGTAAATAGAAATTGACATATCACGTTGTGGTTTTGGCGTAGGTAAGGAACGTTCTTGGTACAAACCTATAGAAGCCACGTAAAAACTTGCAACAACAATTAGAGGTCGTCTAACTTGTTCTTGCAGCATGTGCTATGTGATGTGATATGGCCAAGAAGATGTGATGAATGATATATTGCATGTATGAGATTGATCATGTTCTTGTAATAGGAAATCACGACTTGCATGTCGATGAAAATGACAACCGGCAGGAGCCATAGAAGTTGTCTTATTTATTGTATGACCTGTGTGTCACTGAATAACGCCATGTAATTACTTTACTTCATTGCTAAATGTTAGCCATAGTGGTAGAAGTAATAGTTGGCGAGACGACTTCATGAAGACACGATGATGGAGATCATGGTGTCATGCCGGTGACAAAGATGATCATGGTGCCCCAAAGATGGAGATCAAAGGAGCAAAAAAATGATATTGGCCATATCATGTCACTTTATTTGATTGCATGTGATGTTTATCATGTTTATGCACCTTGTTTATATAGAACGGCGGTAGTAAATAAGATGATCTCTCACAAAAAATTTCAAGAATTGTGTTCCCCCTAACTATGCACCGTTGCTAAGGATCGTCGTTCCGAAGCACCACGTGATGATCGGGTGTGATAGGCTCTAACGTTTGCATACAACGGGTGTAAGCTAGATTTACTCACGCAATATACTTAGGGTTCATTTGACGAGCCTAGCATGTACAGACATGGCCTCGGAACACGGAAGACCGAAAGGTTGAACATGAGTCATATAGAAGATACGATCAACATGAAGACGTTCACCGTTGATGACTAGTCCGTCTCACGTGATGATCGGACAGGGGCTAGTCGATTCGGATCATGTATCACTTAGATGACTAGAGAGATGTCAGCCTGAGTGGGAGTTCATTAAATTTGATTAAATTAACTTAATTATCATGAAATTAGTCTAAATTCTTTACAATATTTCTTGTAGATCAAATGGCCCACGCTCATGTCACCCTCAACTTCAATGCGTTCCTAGAGAAATCCGAGCTAAAAGACGATGGTAGCAACTATACGGACTGGGTCCGTAACCTGAGGATCATCCTCATAGATGCCAAGAAAACTTATGTCTTAGAAGCACCGCTAGGTGACGCTCCCGCCCCGGCAAACCAAGATGTTATGAACGCTTGGCAGTCGCGTTGTGATGATTACTCCCTGGTTCAGTGCGGCATGCTCTACAGCTTAGAATCGGGGCTCCAAAAGCGTTTCGAGCACCATGGAGCATATGAGATGTTCCAAGAGCTGAAAATGGTTTTCCAAGCTCATGCCCGAGTTGAGAGATATGATGTCTCCAACGCATTCTACAGCTGTAAGATGGAGGAAAACAGTTCTGTCAGTGAGCTCATACTCAAGTTGTCTGGGTTGCACAACCGCTTGTCTCAGTTGGGAATGAATCTCCCTGACGAAGCGGTCGTTGACAGAATCCTTCAGTCGCTCCCACCTAGCTACAAGAGCTTCGTGTTGAACTTCAATATGCAAGGGATGGAGAAGTCCATTCCCGAGGTGTATTCAATGCTGAAATCAGCGGAGGTGGAGATCAAGAAAGAGCATCAAGTGTTGATGGTGAATAAAACCACTAAGTTCAAGAAGGGCAAGGGTAAGAAGAACTTCAAGAAGGACGGCAAAGGAGTTGCCGCGCCCGGTAAACCAGTTGCCGGGAAGAAGCCAAAGAATGGACCCAAGCCTGAGACTGAGTGCTTTTATTGCAAGGGAACGGGTCACTGGAAGCGGAACTGCCCCAAATACTTAGCAGATAAGAAGGCCGGCAACGTCAAAGGTATATGTGATATACATGTTACTGATGTGTACCTTACCAGCGCTCGTAGTAGCTCCTGGGTATTTGATACCGGTGTAGTTGCTCACATTTGTAACACAAAGCAGGAGCTGCGGAATAAGCAGAGACTGGCGAAGGACGAGGTGACGATGCGCGTCAGGAATGGTTCCAAGGTCGATGTGATCGTCGTCGGCACGCTGCCTCTACATCTACCCTCGGGATTAGTTTTAAACCTTAATAATTGTTATTTAGTACCAGCTTTGAGCATGAACATTGTATCTGGATCTCGTTTATTGCGAGATGGCTACTCATTTATATCCGAGAATAATGGTTGTTCTATTTATTTGAGAGATATGTTTTATGGTCATGCCCCGCTGGTCAATGGTTTATTTTTGATGAATCTCGAACGTGATGATACATATATTCATAGTGTGAATGCCAAAAGATGTAAAGTTGACAATGATAGTCCCACATACTTGTGGCATTGTCGCCTTGGTCATATTGGTGTCAAACGTATGAAGAATCTCCATGCAGATGGACTTCTGGATTCTCTTGATTATGAATCATTTGACACGTGTGAACCATGCCTCTTGGGCAAGATGACCAAGACTCCGTTCTCTGGAACAATGGAGCGAGCAACCAACTTATTGGAAATCATACATACCGATGTGTACGGTCCAATGAGTGTTGAGGCTCGCGGAGGCTATCGTTATGTTCTCACCCTCACAGATGACTTGAGTAGATATGGGTATGTCTACTTGATGAAGCATAAGTCTGAGACTTTTGAAAAGTTCAAGGAATTTCAGAATGAGGTTGAGAATCAACATGACAGAAAAATAAAGTTCTTGCGATCGGATCGTGGGGGTGAATATTTAAGTCATGAATTTGGCACACACCTTAGGAACTGTGGAATTGTTTCACAATTGACACCGGCCGGAACACCTCAGCGTAATGGTGTGTCCGAACGTCGAAATCGTACCCTGTTGGACATGGTGCGATCTATGATGTCTCTCACCGACTTACCGCTATGTTTTTGGGGTTATGCTTTAGAGACTGCCGCATTCACTTTAAATAGGGCTCCGTCAAAATCCGTTGAGACGACACCGTATGAACTTTGGTTTGGCAAGAAACCTAAGTTGTCGTTTCTGAAAGTTTGGGGTTGCGATGCTTATGTCAAGAAACTTCAACCTGAGAAGCTCGAACCCAAATCGGAAAAATGTGTCTTCATAGGATACCCAAAGGAAACGATTGGGTACACCTTCTACCTCAGATCCGAAGGCAAGGTTTTTGTTGCCAAGAATGGATCCTTTCTGGAGAAAGAGTTTCTCTCGAAAGAAGTAAGTGGGAGGAAAGTAGAACTTGATGAGGTAACTGTCACCCTTCCCGAACCGGAAAGTAGCGCAGCGAGGGAAATTGTTCCTGAGGTGCCTGCACCGACAAGGGAGGAGGTTAATGATGATGATCATGAAGATACTGATCAAGTTACTACTGAACTTCGAAGGTCCACAAGGACACGTTCCGCACCAGAGTGGTACGGCAACCCTGTCATGGAAATCATGTTGTTAGACAACGGTGAACCTTCGAGCTATGAAGAAGCGATGGCGGGCCCGGATTCCAATAAATGGCTTGGAGCAATGAAATCCGAGATAGAATCCACGTATGAAAGCAAAGTATGGACTTTGGTGGACTTGCCCGATGATAGGCACGCCATAGAAAATAAATGGATATTCAAGAAGAAGACAGACGCGGATGGTAATGTGACCATCTATAAGGCTCGGCTTGTCGCTAAGGGTTATCGACAAGTTCAAGGGATTGACTACGACGAGACTTTCTCTCCCGTAGCGATGCTGAAGTCCGTCCGAATCATGTTAGCAATTGCCGCATTCTATGATTATGAGATATGGCAAATGGACGTCAAAACGGCATTCCTTAATGGCTTCCTCAAGGAAGAGTTGTATATGATGCAGCCGGAAGGTTTTGTCGATCCAGAGAATGCTGACAAGGTATGCAAGCTCCAGCGCTCGATCTACGGGCTGGTGCAACCATCTCGGAGTTGGAATATTCACTTTAATGATGTGATCAAAGCGTTTGACTTTATACAGACTTGGGGTGAAGCCTGTATCTACAAGAAAGTGAGTGGGAGCTCTGTAGCATTTCTCATATTATATATGGATGACATACTGCTGATGGGAAATGATATAGAATTCTTGGAAAGCATAAAGGCCTACTTGAATAAGAGTTTTTCAATGAAGGACCTAGGATAAGCTGCTTACATATTAGGCATCAAAATCTATAGAGATAGATCAAGACGCCTCATTGGTCTTTCACAAAGCACATACCTTGACAAGATATTGAAGAAGTTCAATATGGATCAGTCCAAGAAGGGGTTCTTGCCTGTTTTGCAAGGTATGAGATTGAGCACGGCTCAGTCACCGACCACGGCAGAAGATAGAGAAAAGATGAGTGTCATCCCCTATGCCTCAGCCATAGGTTCTATTATGTATACCATGTTGTGTACCAGACCTGGTGTGAACCTTGCCATAAGTTTGGTGGGGAGGTACCAAAGTGATCCCGGTATGGAACACTGGACAGCGGTCAAGAACATCCTGAAGTACCTGAAGAGGACTAAGCATATGTTTCTCGTATATGGAGGTGACGAAGATCTCGTCGTAAAGGGTTACGTCGATGCTAGCTTCGACACAGATCTGGATGACTCCAAGTCGCAAACCGGATACGTGTATATTTTGAATGGTGGAGCAGTCAGCTGGTGTAGTTGCAAGCAGAGCGTCGTGGCGCATTCTACATGTGAAGCGGAGTACATAGCTGCTTGTGAAGCAGCGCAAGAAGGAGTCTGGATGAAGGAGTTCATCACCGACCTAGGAGTCATTCCAAGTGCGTCAAGCCCGATGACTCTCTTCTGTGACAACACTGGAGCTATTGCCATTGCCAAGGAGCCTAGGTTTCACAAGAAGACCAAGCACATCAAGCGCCGTTTCAACTCCATCCGGAATTATGTTCAAGATGGATACATAGATATTTGTAAAGTGCATACAGATCTGAATGTCGCAGACCCGTTGACTAAACCTCTTCCACGGGCAAAACATGATCAACACCAGAACTCCATGGGTGTTCGATTCATCACAATGTAACTAGATTATTGACTCTAGTGCAAGTGGGAGACTGTTGGAAATATGCCCTAGAGGCAATAATAAAAGGATTATTATTATATTTCCTTGTTCATGATAATTGTCTGTTATTCATGCTTGAATTGTATTGTACGGAAACAGCGATACATGTGTGAATACATAGACCACAACGTGTCCCTGGTAAGCCTCTAGTTACTAGCTCGTTGATCAACGGATGGTCACGGTTTCCTGACCATGGACATTGGATGTCATTGATAACGGGATCACATCATTAGGAGAATGATGTGATGGACAAGACCCAATCCTAAGCCTAGCACGAGATCGTATAGTTCGTAATGCTTAAAGCTTTTAAGTGTCAAGTATTTGTTCCTTAGACCATGAGGTTGTGCAACTCGCGGATACCGTAGGAATACTTTGGGTATTGCAAACGTCACAACGTAACAGGGTGGCTATAAAGGTACGCAATGGGTATCTCCGAAAGTGTCTGTTGGGTTGGCACGAACCGAGACTGGGATTTGTCGATCTGTATGATGGAGAGGTATCTCTGGGCCCACTCGCTAAGACATCATCATGAGCTCAATGTGACTAAGGAGTTAGTCACAGGATGATGGATTAAGGAACGAGTAAAGAGACTTGCCATGACGAGATTGAACAAGGTATCGGTATACCGATGATCGAATCTCGGGCAAGTACCGTATAGATATACAAAGGGAATAACATACGGGATTAAGTGAATCCTTGACATTGTGGTTCATCCAGTGAGATCATCAAGGAACACGTGGGAACCAACATGGGTATCCAGATCCCGCTGTTGGTTATTGACTGGAGAGTCATCTCGGTCATGTCTGCGTGTCTCCCGAACCCGTAGGGTCTACACACTTAAGGTTCGGTGACGCTAGGGTTGTAGAGATATATGCACACGGAAACCCGAATGTTGTTCGGAGTCCCGGATAAGATCCCGGACATCACGAGGAGTTCCGGAATGGTCCGGAGGTAAAGAATAATATATAGGAAGTCCAGTTTTGCCCATCGGGAGATTTCCGGGGGTCACCAGGAGTGTACCGGGACCACCGGAAGGGTCCCGGGGGTCCACCGGGTGGGGCCACCCATCCCGGAGGGCCCCGTGGGCCGTAAGGGGAGCGGGACCAGCCCCTAGTGGGCTGGCGCACCCCACATGGGCCACCCCCCATGCGCCTAGGGTTGAAACCCTAGGGGTGGGGGCGCCTCCCTTTGGCTTGGGGGACAAAATACCCCCTGGCCGCTGCCCCCTAGGAGATTGGATCTCCTAGGGCCGGCGCCCCCCCACTGGCCCCCTATATATAGTGGGGAGAGAGAGGGCAGCCGTACCTCAGCCC
>LR738712.1:120032500-120117586 GCA_902687465.1 Secale cereale | reverse complement strand
CACCTCCTACTCCTCCCGCAGGGTCTCGGCGAAGCCCCGCAGCTTTTCCCGTTGCATCCACCACCACGCCGTCGTGCTGCTGGATCTCCGTCAACCTCTCCTTCCCCCTTGCTGGATCAAGAAGGAGGAGACGTCGCTGTACCGTACGTGTGTTGAACGCGGAGGTGCCGTCCGTTCAGCGCTGGGATCATCGGTGACGAGGATCACGACGAGTACGACTCCATCATCCACGTTCCTTCGAACGCTTCCGCTTGCGATCTACAAAGGATATGTAGATGCACTCCTTTATGCTCGTTGCTAGATGACTCCCTAGATTGATCTTGGTGAAGCGTAGGAATTTTTTTGAATTCTGCTACGTTCCCCAACAGGTTAGTCCCCAAAAATGATATAAAATTGCTATAAAATGATTGTAAAACATCAAAGAATGATAATATAGCAACATGGAACAATAAAAAGGTATAGATACGTTGGAGACATATCAGTGGCTAGGGTTTGCGGATGATGAAGAAGATGATGATATTCTGGCTTCTGTGCACGCACTCCCTTTGACATCTCAATGGGTCCCCTTTATAAAAGTTGTCCAGGTTTCCATGCCATCCAAGCGCTCAAAATGGGTGCATGCGTCCGTATGGAACACCGTCTTTTGTGATGTCTTTGTAGAAACGCCTCCTGATGATTCCTTATGTCTCCATTTTCCTTCCTTACCATTTCCACACGTGATTTCTTCCCCTTTTAGCCCATTTCCCGTGGACACACATCAAATAGAGGATTTATGGAATCATTTGCATTCATTAGTCATTAGTGGTAATATTAGAGCGAATATCTCTTCTTGAATGAAATATCTCAGTTTAAACAAAGGTGAATGAGTGTAAAAATATCAATCATCACGCCCCACACTTGCTTGTGCATCGCTGCAACAATGTTGATCCTCTCAACAACGCCCAACGTGACTCATCTAGTTCTCTGCAAATGATGGTCCATACCTCCTTGGCAAAAACACAGTTCTAGATTATGTGTTCAATCGTCTCCTCTTCCTATGCACAAAACATGCAGCTCTCCTGATGATCCAAACCACGTCTTTGCAAGACGGTCGATGTGCATCACCTATCTTGGAGCGCAAGCCATGGGAACAACCTACATTGTAGTGGCGGTTTCAATTTCCACGTGAATTCAGCTGCCGAAGAGACCTCTCTTCCCCAGAACTTAGCCTCATACGCCGAGCTAGAAGAGAATTTTCCACCCTTTCCCCAAGACCAGGAAAACAAGTGTAATGCCCAGTATGAGACTATACCTCCTACGTGTCGAGGCACGACTTAAAGGCATAATCTCATACTAGAATGATCTCAAGTATGGTATCTTCGCACGACTCATGTAAAAGAGGGATGAAATTGCAAAAAATTAGTTGGCTTACACTCGCCACGTCACACAATGCATTACATAAACATACATCATCCAATAACATTAGAGTCCGACTACATACGAAGATCCAAATGAAAGATACCATAAATAAAGCAACACAAGGTCCCGATCATCCTAGTAAGAGCCCTACTGATCCTCTGGGTAAGACATGTAGTATCGCCCACGTTCTTCATCGAACACCCAATACAGCTCTGAACCACCAGCTGTGTAGTTATCAATGGTACCTGCATCTGATGTTGTGTAGAATCTGTGAGCCACGGAGGACTCACCAATCCCGTTCCCGGGTAGCAATACTATCAAAGCCTTGGGTGTGGAACAAGGCTGAAAACAAGGTTGCAGCAGCACTAGCACTAGCTTACGTGTTTAGAGCGAGAAGAGGAAGTGCCAACGATCGCCAAAGTGATCACGAAGTGATCCTATCTAATCACGTCAAACATAACCCCACGGTGTTCACTTTCCGAACCCCTTCGGAAAGCGACCGTCACAGTTACTCACGCTGGTAGTGCGTTATGAACATAGTGTCAAGTATTCTACAACTGGATATTAACAAATTCCCATCTGCCACTTAACCGCGGGCACGGCTTTCGAAAGATCAAACCCTGTAGGGGTGTCCCAACTTAGCCCATCACAAGCTCACGATCTGCGGAGTCGCAACTCCAAGGTGGGAAGACCCGAGTATTCTCGGAATCCCGTGCTCAAGATATTCCGACATAGGTAAAACTAATCCAGCAAGACCTCTCGACGTGCCGACACCCTGATAGTAGCCACGCATATCTCGTCTCAGGCCACGACCGGATGGGCGATGCTACAGGTTTTTACCAGCCCTCGGATTTCCCCAAGGTGGCCCTGCAGGCTCCCCAGTTTAGACCAACACTCATGTGGAGCACTGGCTCGGCTTGTTGATTAAGAAAAGGGTTTATAACTCCCTATGCAAGTTTTTAGTTGTTAGGCAAATGTAAAACCAATGTTGGGCCCTGCTGGAAAAGCTTTAGCGCGGGTTATCGAGGGGGGCCCATAAACCCCAACCGTGTTAGGGACGCAAAATCAAGGAACATAACACCGGTTTAAACGGTTCCTAGGATGGCATGAGTGGAACAAAACACCAAGCAAAGGCTTAGCCTTCCACCCATTTCCAAATATATAGATGATTTAGTTTAATAGATTATATATTGTGATATCCCAACAATAACTTCAACATGAAGCAATAATCTTCAGATCTTCACATGCAACTAACAATGCTATAAGAGGGGCTGAGCGGAGCTTATGTAGCCAAACAACGGTTTGCTAGGTTGGGTGGTTAGAGAGTTTCATGGCAACAATAGGAGGCTGACAAACAGACATAGGCATCGAGGCAATAAGCTAAAGAGCGAGACATCTAGCATAGGCAAAGATAGTAGTGATATCTGGGTAAGGTCATCTTGCCTGTTGAATCCTCGGAGGAACGTAACCTTGCTCCTCACACTCAACCTCGGTAGAAACCTCGTACTCCGTCTCGTCACCGGGCTCTAACCAAACACAACAATGCAACAACGGAACAAAATCAATCAACATGCAGTGCTCAATCACATGATGCATGAACATGGAAGCAAATGAACATGGAAAAAATGATGCATGGCCTAGGGGTCACAAGAATGCATCAACATCATAACCAAACCAGATCATACTCAAGCATGAAACAAGCAAAGGAACAACTTAGTAAGTATATGTAGTTTTCCAAACAAGCATGCAACATGTTTTAAAGAAGTTATTTAACATGGCAAGGGTGCAACTAACATAACAGCAACATGCCAGCACATTTAAATGGGCTGGAATTAAATAACACAATATCCAAAAACTCCCATATTAATTTATTTGAATTTGGGACAGATCTGAAAAACTTCTGTGATAAAATTGTCAAACATGCTAAACAACAGCACCAAAATATTCTACACATTTTTCTACCCCAAATGCATATAAAGTTTGTTAAATTTGGAGTTGTAGATATTTAGTTATGATTTTTACAAGTTTAAGCATATTTAAAACAAGTTTAAATTCAAAAAGCATTTTAAATGTTTTTAAACATGGCAGCAAGTAGCATATTCATAATCTACATAAAATTCTAAGCACTTTTCATATAGGACTCATATTCATCAGAAACATATATATGCAGAAATTAAATAAACAAGAAAAACAGAAAAGAAAAAGAAAAACAGAAAAAGAAAATAAAACAAAACAGACGCCACGGTCTAGACTGACCCAGGCTCAGCTAGCCCAAGCCACTGACAGAGGGGCCCGGAGGGGCTGAGCTGGCAGCGTGGGTGCGCGCGGGGGCTGGGACGGCGTTGTGAGGCTGGCAGGTGGGGCCTACCTGTCAGCCTCAGGCGAAATGCAAAAAGGGGGCGAATACCACTGCGCCCGCGAGGGATCGAACCCACGCCCACTCGCTGAAACTGACAGAGACAAACCACTGTGCTACTGAACTGAACTCGATAGAGAACGGGTAGCATAATTGAAGAATATACAGAAGAAGCAGCAAGCAGGGGAAGCACTGGCCTCGTCGGAGCTGCTCGGCGGAGCTGCTTCGGCGATCAAACAACACGGCGGAGGGGTGCGAGGTGCCCCTTGAGGAGTTCCGCATCCATCTAGCACGCTAGCAGCACCTACGGAGCACTACAGCACCGGCAACGAGCAACGACAGCACGGCGGCGACGGAACGATGGCGAGGCTAAGCAAAGCCCTAGGCGGGACGGCGATTGCACAGGAAGATCCTACGTGACTAGACGAAACGAACAGGCGGCACAGCATGACCTAGAGGGGTCGGAACACTCGCCGGCGACGAGGTCCGACGGCGACGCGATCGGGCGCTCGATGAACTAGGGGCTAGAGAGCACGCATAAAGGGGAAAGGGCACGGGGTGAGAGAGGAGCTCACCACGAGCACGACGGTGTGCTCGGCTGGCCTAGTCGTGGACGGAGTCGACGACGGCGTCTCTCGAACACCTACGGCTGCCGGAGAGGAAGAAGAGGAGGAGGCGCTCGTCGTGGAGGCGATCGGGTCTGCGTAGTCCACGTAGAGGAAGGAGTCGACGTCGTGGAAGCAGGTAGACAGGGTTGGCGAGGCTGAGGTCGACGCGGGGTTCGCCGGCGACGTGGTCGCGCTCTCAGATTCGCTCGGGCATCAATGGGATCGACGGATCTGGGGGTACTTGGCTCTCTAGACGGCGACGAGGGGAAAGGGGAACCCTAGGAGAAGGGAGGGGACGAGCTGCGGGTTTAAAAAGGGGGCGGCGACGGCCTCGACGTCCATGAACTCACGGCGCGACGGTGAGCGCGGGCGTGCTCTGTTCTGGCTGACGGATGAAGATGGCGACGTGGCCCTCTGCCACAGATAGGTGGGACCAAGGGGGAAAAGGCCACGGCGCGACGGCGCGGCTGTTGTCTGGGCCTGCGGGTGGAGTTGGGTTGCACTACGGAGAGAAGGAGAGATGGGCCTGGGGGAGAGAGAGAAGGAGGAGGAGGAGGCCCAGGTGCACTGCGCTGGCTGCTGCTTTCTCCTTTTCCTTTATTTCTTCAGGCAGAAAGAAAAAGAAAAGCACCGAAATAAATAAGAAAATTTAGGGGAAAAGAAAAATATCCCCAAGCTCAGTGATTTATGCCCTATTTAAATAAATTGACTTGGATATTTTTAGAGGCAGAAAAATAAAAGGAGTTTGAGTATGGATCAAACTCAAGTCATTTTAAAACCCAACCAAATCATTTTCAAAGGGGCTGATATTTGGTGGAGAGGTTGTACACATGGTGCAAGATTTAAAGGAGGAGAAAGAATCACTAAGGCACTTGGCTAGGTCGCTTGCATAATAGAGCAAAGAAAAGGCCAGAAAAGAAAAGAAAGGAGAAGAAGAAGAAGAAGAAGGAGAAGAAGAGGTAGGGTTAGCTAGGCATAGCTAAACCTCACACACAACACCATCACAAGACCTCACTCTCACTCAACAACAAAGTAAACTATGATGCCATGATGATATGATGATGAGCAATGCAATGATGCAAAAAAAATGAAATGGCAATGCAAATAAATGAAAGACAAGAAACCCCAAGGATAATGACAAGGATCAAAAGAGGAAGCTTTATTGCCATTGTTGGAAAGTGTTACATATGGGGCATTACAAACTCTCCTACACTACAAAAAGATCTCGTCCCGGGATCTAGGACTAGAAGAAGGAAGGATACTTGGAACGAAGGTGATCTTCTCGTTCCCACATAGCTTCTCGGTCGGTATGGTGTGACCACTTAACTTTCAAGAACTTGATTGACTTGTTGCGGGTTTGCGCTTAGTTTCCGCAAGAATAGCAACAGGGTGCTCAATATAAGACAAGTCTTGTTGAAGATCAATCTCCTCGAACGGAATGATGCGTTCAGGTGTCTTGAAGCACTTGAGGAGTTGAGACACATGAAACACGTCATGAACATTTGCAAAGTTGGAGGGGAGCTCAAGTTGATAGGCTAGATCGCCTCTTTTGCCAGGAATCTTGAAAGCTCCCACGTATCTAGGAGCAAGCTTTCCTTTGATACCCAATCTTTGGGTTCCTTTCATAGGAGAAACATGGAGATAGACATGATCTCCAATGTCAAAAGCCAAATCATGATGCTTGTCGTCATAATAACTCTTTTGACGCGATTGAGCGGCTTTGAGATTCTCACGTATGACTTTGCACATTTCTTCGGCTTCTGAGATCAAGTCATTGCCAAGAAGTTGACGTTCACCAGTCTTGGACCAGTTGAGAGGGGTACGACACTTTCTGCCATAGAGGATTTCAAAAGGAGCTTTGCCGGCACTTGCTTGGAAACTATTGTTGTAAGAGAACTCGGCAAACGGGAGACAATCTTCCCACTTCATACCAAAAGAGATGACACAAGCTCTCAGCATGTCTTCGAGGATCTGGTTCACTCTTTCGACTTGACCACTAGTCTGAGGGTGAAACGCAGTGCTGAAACGAATCTTAGTGCCCATGGCTGACTGAAAGGAGTCCCAGAACTTGGATGTGAACAAACTTCCAAGGTCTGAGGAGATGACTTGAGGAATGCCATGCAACGAAACAATTCTGGAAGTGTACAACTCTGCCAACTGAGTTGCGTTGATGGATTCTTTGACGGGAAGGAAGTGAGCTACTTTAGTTAGCTTGTCAATGACTACAAAGATAGCATCATTCCCCTTCTTGGACTTAGGAAACCCAGTGATGAAATCCATTTCAATGTGGTCGAATTTCCACTCGGGAATAGGTAGAGGTTGGAGGAGACCGGCTGGACATTGATGCTCTGCCTTCACTCTTCTGCAGACATCACATTCATTCACGAATTGGGCAATCTCCCTTTTCATGCGATTCCACCAGTAAGATTGCTTGAGGTCTTGGTACATCTTGGAACTTTCGGGATGAATTGAGAGGAGGGAGTCATGTGCTTCATTCATTATGAGCTTCCTGAGATCACCCTTGGGAACCACAATTTTGTCCTCAAAGAACAAGGTGTCTTTCCCATCAACACGATAGTACTTGTATTTGGGAGTACCCTTAGCAATACCATGTTTCACTTTTTGCACCATAGCATCACTTAGTTGGGCCTCACGGATCTGATCTTCCAAGGTAGGAGCAACTTGAAGGTTTGCAATAAAGCCTTGTGGAACAACTTGGAGGTTGAGCTTCCTGAATGATTCACAAAGCTCGGGCTGAAACGGCTTGAGAAGGAGACTGTTGCAATATGCATTTCTGCTCAAGGCATCTGCAATGACATTGGCCTTGCTAGGTGTGTATTCAGTTCTTGGATCATAATCTTGGATCATCTCAACCCAACGAGTCTGGCAAAGGTTCAGGTTAGGCTGTGTGAAGATGTACTTCAAGCTCTTGTGATCGGTGAAGATGTCCACTTTTCTGCCCAACAGAAGGTGTCTCCACATGATCAAGGCATGTACAACTGCTGCTAGCTCGAGATCATGTGTGGGGTAATTCTTCTCATTTGGTTTCAATTGACGAGAAGTGTATGTCACAATCTTCTTGTCTTGCATGAGAAGACCACCAAGTCCTTGTACAGAAGCATCACAAAAGACTTCATAGGGCTTGGACTCATCCGGAGGAGTAAGAACCGGAGCAGAAATGAGCTTCTCTTTGAGTGTTTTGAATGCCACATCACAATCAGGAGTCCAGGAGTACTTGATATTCTTCTGCAATAGGTTGGAAAGAGGCTTGGCAATCTTGGAGAAGTTCTCAACGAACCTTCTGCAATAGCTAGCGAGACCAAGGAAGCTTCGGAGTTGCTTGACATTCTGCGGGGGTTCCCAATTGACAATAGCTTCAACTTTTTTGGGGTTGACAGAAATACCCTCAGCAGAGATGATATGGCCAAGATATAAGACTTTCTCCAGCTAGAATTCAGATTTGGAGAACTTCGCATAGAACTTGTGTTAACGGAGCCTATCCAGAACCAAACGGAGGTGCTTGGCATGGTCTTCTTCATTCTTGGAGAATACCAAGATGTCATCCAGATAGACGAGAACAAATTCATTGGTGTAGGGGTTGAATATGAAGTGCATCATCCTCGAGAAAGTGGGTGGAGCATTTGCGAGGCCAAAAGACATGACTGTGTATTTATAAGAGCCAAAACTCGTTCTGAATGCGGTCTTGGGAATATCTTCTTCACGGATACGGATCTGGTGATAACCCATCCGGAGATCGAGCTTTGAGAACACCTTTGCTCCTTTGAGCTGCTCGAATAATTCATTTATATTGGGGAGAGGATACTTGTTCTTTATTGTCTTCTTGTTCAATGTCCGGTAATCAACGCAAAGGCGCTCCGTGCCATCTTTCTTCTTGACAAATAGAACACCACAGCCCCAAGGAGAAGTGCTAGACCTGATTAGACCCATACGCTCTTGCTCATCGAGTTGTTTCTTCAGCTCCTTCAACTCATCAGGGGAAAGCTTGTACGGACGCCGACATGCTAGCTCGGTATCGGGCTCGAGTTCAATGACGAATTCAACTTGACGATGCGGAGGCATGCCTGGAAGCTCTTCAGGGAAAACATCTTCATACTCATTGACCACCGGAATCTGAGAGATGGCATTAATCTCGCCCTTGTCATTGAGAGAGAATAGCCTGATTGTGTTATCTCGAGAGGCGAAGATAATCACGTCTTCGTCAGGATGAGTAAGCTTGACTGCCTTATTTTCACAATCAATGTTTGCATCATGCTTGGAAAGCCAATCCATCCCAAGAATAAGATCAATGTCGGAGTTACCGAGAATAACCGGAGAAACCAGAAAACTGTAATCACCCATGTGAATAGATATATCCGGAGCAATTACACTAGAAGTCATGCGTTTCCCCGGAGAAGTAACTTGGAACTTTTGAGGTAAATTTTTGGTGGCAAAATTGTGCTTCGTTGCAAATGGGTGAGACATGAAAGAGCATGATGCACCTGAATCAAACAACACTTTTGCAGGAATAGAGTTAACTGGAAGATTACCAAGTATCACATCTGAAGAATTCTCTGCTTGAGCTGCATTCATCAGATTCACTCTTGCTTGCTTGGGATTGTGCTTCACAATAGCAGTGCTGACAGGTGGAGGAGGCGGAAGGCGCCTTGGGTTGGGACACTTGTTAGTATAGTGACCCTTCTGAGTGCACTTGTTGCAAACCACTTCTGAGAGAGGACGGTGATAAGGACCACTTGACTTCGAAGCTTGAAAGTGAGTCCTGGACTGATTGCTTGGGTTGGGTGGGTGGGAGAAACCACGGCCACCAGAGTGCTTGTTGTTGTTGTTTGGAGGGCGGAGCACTTGAGGAGGTGGAAGCCAAAACTTCTCCTGCTTTGCGACCACTTGGGAAGAAGAGGAGGAGATAACATCATCTCTGATCCTCTTTTTGGAAGCTTCAACCTTGAGCTGGGTTGCCTCTTGCTTAAGAGACATGTTATAGAATTGATCAAATTCATCCGGCTGGAACAAGGTGAGAGCTAGTTGGAGTTCATCCTTCAGACCACCACAGAACTGATAAATCTTGCTCTTGGCATCTAGGATGTCTTGCTTGGCATAGCGAGCGAGATTCTGGAACTTGACATTGTATTGATAGACGGACATGGTGCCTTGCTTCAGGTTGCGGAATTTCTCACGCATGCCTTCGGTGACACTAGTTGGAATGTGGTGAGAGCGGAAATCCTTGCAGAAGTCAGTCCATGAGATTTCACGTCCACCTCTGGAATCTTTGTACTGTTGCCACCAATCAGCAGCTTGATCCTTGAGTTGGAAGGCGGCAAACTTGACATAATCCTCAGGTCTCACATTACAAACCATTGCGCTACTAAACTGAACTCGACAGAGAACAAGTAGCATAACTGAAGAATATACAGAGGAAGCAGCAAGCATGGGAAGCACTGGCCTCGTCGAAGCTGCTCGTCGGAGCTGCTCCGACGACCAAACAACACGGCGGAGGAGTGCGAGATGCTCCTTGAGTAGTTCCGCATCCATCTAGCACGCTAGCAGCACCTACGGAGTACTACAGCACCGGCGACGAGCAACGACAGCACGGCGGCGATGGAACAACGGTGAGGCGAAGCAAAGCCCTAGGCGGCACGGCGACTGCACAGGAAGATCCTACGCGACTAGACTAAGCGAATGGGCAGCACAGCACGACCTAGAGGGGTCGGAACACTCGCCGGCGACGAGGTCCGACGACGACGCGATCGGGCGCTTGACGAACTAGGGGCTAGAGAGCACGCAGAAAGGGGAAAAGGGCACGGGGAGAGAGAGGAGCTCACCACGAGCACGGCGGTGTGCTCGGCTGGCCCAATCATGGACGGAGTCGACGACGGCGACTCTTGAACACCTACGGCTGCCGAAGAGGAAGAAGAGGAGGAGGCGCTCGTCGTGGAGGCGATCGGGTTCGCATAATCGACGTAGACGAAGGAGTCGACATCGTGGAAGCAGGTAGACAGGGTTGGCGAGGCTGAGGTCGACGCGGGGCTCGCCGGCGATGTGGTCGCTCTCAGATGCGCTCGGGCATCAATGGGATCGACGGATCTGGGGGTGCTCGGCTCTCTAGGCGGCGACGAGTGGAAAGGGGAACCCTAGGAGATGGGAAAGGACGAGCTGCGGGTTTAAAAAGGGGGCGGCGACGGCCTCGACGTCCATGAACTCACGGCATAACGGTGAGCGCGGGCGTGCTCTGTTCTGGCTGACGGAGGAAGACGGTGACGTGGCCCTGTGCCACAGACAGGTGGGACCAAGGGGGGAAAAGGCCACATTGCGATGGCACGGCTATTGTCTGGGCCTACGGGAGGAGTTGGGCTGCGCTGCGGAGAGAAGGAGAGATGGGCCTGGGGGAGAGAGAGAAGGAGGAGGAGGAGGCCCAGGTGCACTGCGCTGGTTGCTGCTTTCTCCTTTTCCTTTATTTCTTCAGGCAGAAAGAAAAATAAAAGCACAGAAATAAAGAAGAAGAGTTAGGGGAAAAGAAAAATATCCCCAAGTTCAGTGATTTATGCCCTATTTAAATAAATTGACTTGGACATTTTTAGAGGCAGAAAAATAAAAGGAGTTTGAATATGGATCAAACTCAAGTCATTTTAAAACCCAACCAAATCATTTTGAAAGGGGCTGATATTTTGTGGACAGGTTGTACACATGGTGCAAGATTTAAGGGAGGAGAAAGAATCACTAAGGCACTTGGCTAGGTCGCTTGCATAATAGAGCAAAGAAAAGGCCAGAAAAGAAAAGAAAGGAGAAGAAGGAGAAGGAGGAGGAGGAGAAGAAGGAGAAGAGGTAGGGTTAGCTAGGCATAGCTAAACCTCACACACAACAACATCACAAGACCTCACTCTCACTCAACAACAAAGTAAACTATGATGCCATGATGATATTATGATGAGCAATGCAATGATGCAAAAAATAATAAATAAAATGGCAATGCAAATAAAAAAAAGACGAGAACCCCAAGGATAATGACAAGGATCAAAAGAAGAAGCTTTATTGCCATTATTGGAAAGTGTTACATATGGGGCATTACAACAAGTCTAGGTTGTTTTAATGCAGCTCCAATGTGGATACTAACATCCACAAATTCATAATCAAGAAGCTCCTTGGAAGTCAAGTTTGGTCCAATGGCCCTCGCCAAAACTCCATCAGAATTTTCTTGGCTAACCAATCTTGACCTTGTCACTTGTGAATTGACCCATGCATAAAGACATGGGGCTATTCATTGTACTCTTAGTCCGTTCAACCATCACTTCCCCCAAAATTGGGTGCTCATACCATCACTAATGGTGACACGAGTCTCCAGCAGCATAGTGATACGTCCAAAATGCATCATTATTTTGTATTATAATTTATCCTTATTCATTGATATATTTCACGTTATGATGATGTTCTTATGTTGTTTTGGTCTATTTTACACAGTTTGCAACTTTCCGATACCGAAACAGCAGACGCAGGATTCAGCAGGAAAAAGTAGATGCTGAGTTGCTGAAGAAGAACACCTCCAAATTACCTGAAAATTGACGGGAGGTATTTTTCAGAAGAATAACGAAGACACGCAAAAGGGGAGTCAGAGGGGGGCCACAGGGTGCCCAGGCGGCCTGGGGGCGAGCCCCCCCTGCCCGCGCCGGGGGGGCGCCTGGAGCCCCTGGCCCACCTCTGGCCGCCCCCTTTTGAATATATGCTCTCCGTCCCCCGAAAACCCTAGGCACGGGACTTTTTACGGAGTTCCGCCGCCGCTTCGAGGCGGAAACCTACAGAGAAGAAAAGGGCATCTCCGGTGGGCAGATTCCGCCGGGGAGATCACCTCCCGGAAGGGGAGATCGTCGCCATCGTCATCACCATCGTCACGGGCATCATCGAGATCATCATCAACATCATCCCCAACACCAGCACCATCTCCATCTTCATCCAAATCTCATCTTTCCATCTCAACTCGTGTTGTAACTTGTACTACCTATCCTCTCTACTCCATCGGTGTTGATTACTACCTTGTGGTGAATGCTATTGAGTTTTGTTGGAAAAATATTATTATGTCCAGATTGTTTATCACATATTTATTCCCACTAATCATGATCTCTTTTATGTCTTGTGAGTAGTTACCTTAGTTCTTGAGGACATGGGGGAAGTCTTGTTGTTAGTAGTCATATGTTGTTGAAGTAATATGTGTTGTTTGATACTTAAGTTGTGTTGTCATTCTACTAGTGGTGTTGTGTGAGTCGAACACCCAACACTTCGCCTTATTAAGGACCTAGGAGAATACATTGTGTATAAAGAATGCTTATGGTGGGTTGCCGGAGTGACAGAAACCTGAACCCCAGTTCGCACGCTTTTGCATAAGGGAATAATGGATCCTCGATCATATTGCTATGGTTAGGCTTTTGCCTTAAATTCTATCTTGTATTTGCGGATGCTTGCAAGGTGTTTAATCATAAGAGTGCATTCATCTTAGTCTAGAGAGTGCACTATCATAGATCCACCCACCAACACTTATCAACACATAACATAGTATCGATACAGAATATGGCGAAAGCACATGACTACCTCTCCCGTGTGTCCTCAAGAACGCTTTAGTCTTTATAAGTTCAGTTGCTAGGCCTCTCCTTTGCTAAGAAAGGATTGGGCCACTTGTTACTCTCAGTATCTTTTACATTACTTGCCTTTACATTCCTGTTGCTTATATCGAGAAAACCCCTAAAAGTTATCTTTCAGTGCTTGCAGTAGTTTCTTGCTCAGAATCGCTTATCAATACCTTCTGCTCCTCGTTGGGTTCGACACTCTTACTTATCAAAAACGCTGCAACAGATCCCTTACGGTTGAGGGTCATCAAGTACCGTTTTCTGGCGCCGTTGCCGGGGCGCGTAGCGCTATTGGTAAAGTGAAACTGGTAAGAAAGTCTTTTTATAATTCTATTTTTATTTTTGCTATTGCTGCTCTTTGTCCTTATGGATAACCCTATTATTGGAGCGTTGCTTGTGGGAAGACACCCCACACCTGTGGTGGTTAATCCTCCCCCTACTAAAATTGTGCCTTATAAAATACCAGCTGGCATTATCAATTATGTTTTGGCTAATCGTTACGCAGGAGACAGACATCCCGGTGAACACTTGCTATATTTGTCACGACTATGTTCATTATTTAAGCTTGCAGGTGTATCGAGGGAGTTTGTCATGAGGAAATTGTTTGCCGTATCCCTTATAGATAAACCTTCAGATTGGTATGGGCTTCTCGCTGACTCACACTTGCTGGACTGGCAGGAGCTTATGTCTCTCTTTTATACTAAGTTTTACCCTCTTCATGAAATTCATCGAGACAGGAATTGTATATATAACTTTAGGTCTCGTGACGGAGAAAGCATTGCTCAAGCTTGGGGCAGATTGAAGTCTCTAATGCTCAAATGCCAAATTCATAAGCTTCCCAAGGAAATTATACTTACAAATTTTTATGCCAGGCTTTCTCGTCAGGATAAGGAGATGCTGGATGCCTCCTCTAGTGGGGTATTTCAGAAGAAGAGTGTTGAAGAAAGGTGGGATCTCCTTGAAAGAATCCAAAGGAATACTGAAGATTGGGAAATTGATAAAGGTATTGAACCCGCTATAAATTATGAACATGATTATATTGAGAGCTATGTGGAAACTGATTACTTCAATACTTTTTGCTCTAAGATTGGTCTTGATTCCCATCTAGTGATTGATTTATGTAAGAACTTTGCCTCTCACGTTGATTCTTTTAAAAAGAATAGAGACCAGCACCATGCACCTTTTAAAGAACCATCTATTGATATTTATGTTGCTGAGCCTATTTTGCCTGCAGTCATATATGAAAAGCCTCCTTTTCCCACGAGGATAAAGGAACACTCTCTCGTAACAGGCATAATAATTAAAAGTGAGAGAAGAGTTGATGAACCTGAGGACCAGATCAGGGTCGATCCTCGAGTTGCATTGATTAAAGACCTTGTTACTGATGATGTTTTGGATTCCAATATAACTTTTTGTGCTGTTTCCACTAACCTTGTCACAGCCAAGAACAAAGGCCCAATTTCAGGTACTCCGGTGGTATCTGTTAAAATAGGAGATCATAATTATTATGGGCTATGCGATTTGGGATCGTGTGCAAGTGCTATTCCTTATTCACTCTATGAAGAAATCATCGGTGAGATTTCCCCTTGTGAACTTGAAGAAGTTGATGTTACTATTCATCTTGCAAATAGATCAACTATCTCTCCTATCGGAATTGTGAGGGACATTGAAGTCCTATGTGGAAAGGTAAAATACCCTACCGACTTTTTGGTACTTGGTTCAGCTAGGGACAATTTTTGTCCCATCATTTTTGGTAGACCTTTTCTTAGAACTTGTGGAGCTATAATAGATTGCAAGAAAGGTAAAGTTTCTGTTGAATTCGATGGTGAGCCATATGAATTTAATTTTTCTAAGTTCTCTAAGCAGCCTCGTGGTACTGATTTACCTAGTGATGATAAAATTATTGAAAGTATTGCCTCTATTGCAATTCCCCCTGATGATCCTTTGCAGCAATACATGGAGGACCACGAGAATGATTTGCATATGCAGGAAAGAAATGAACTACATGAAATATTCTTGAGACAGCCTGCTATCCTAAAGCACAACCTTCCGGTTGAACCTTTGGGAATTTTATCAAAACCAAAAGAAGACCCGGTGTTCGATCTTAAACCTCTTCCCGATACGCTCAAGTATGCTTATTTAGATGAAAAGAAAGTATATCCTGTTATTATCAATTCTAACCTTTCAGGATATGAAGAAGAACGATTATTGGAAGTACTTCGTAAACACCAAGGCGCAATTGGCTACACCCTTGATGACCTTAAGGGGATTAGTCCATCTATCTGTCAACATACTATCAACCTTGAGCCTGATGCTAAACCATTTGTTGATCATCAACGACGGTTGAACCCGAAGATGATGGATGTCGTGAGAACTGAGATTCTCAAGCTTCTAGCCGCAGGTATTATCTACCCTATAGCTGACAGTAAGTGGGTAAGTCCGGTACATTGTGTTACTTAGAAAGGAGGTACAACTGTGGTTCCTAATGATAAAAATGAACTAATACCTCAGAGAATTATTATTGGATATAGAATGTGTATTGATTACAGGAAGTTGAACAAGGCAACCAGGAAGGATCACTACCCATTGCCGTTCATCGACCAAATGCTTGAAAGGTTATCCAAAAATACCCACTTTTGTTATCTCGATGGTTATTCTGGCTTCTCTCAAATTCATGTTAACACTGTCGATCAAGAGAAGACCAATTTTACTTGTCCTTTTGGTACTTATGCTTACAGACGTATGCCTTTTGGTTTATGTAATGCCCCTGCTACTTTTCAAAGGTGTATGTCTGCCATCTTTCATGGTTTCTGCAGGGATATTATGGAAGTCTTCATGGACGATTTCTCCGTCTAAGGAACTTCATTTGACCATTGTCTTCACAACCTTAATAAAGTTTTGCAGAGATGCGAGGAGACAAATTTGGTACTCAACTGGGAGAAGTGCCACTTTATGGTTAATGAAGGAATTGTTCTTGGTCACAAGATTTCCGAAAGGGGAATTGAAGTGGACAAAGCCAAGATTGAAGCTATTGAGAGGATGCCCTATCCAAGGGGACATCAAAGGTATTCGCAGTTTTCTCGGTCATGCAGGTTTTTATAGAAGATTTATTAAAGACTTTTCTAAAACCTCGAGACCCCTCACTAATCTTCTCCAGAAGGATGTTCCTTTTGCGTTTGATGAAAATTGTAAGGAAGCTTTTGAAATCCTTAAGAAAGCTTTAATAACTGCTCCTATAGTACAACCACCTGACTGGAACTTACCTTTTGAAATTATGTGTCATGCAAGTGATTTTGCTGTTGGAGCTGTTTTAGGACAAAGGGTTGATAAGAAATTGAATGTTATACATTATGCTAGTAAAACCCTTGATAGTGCTCAAAGAAATTATGCTACTACAGAGAAGGAATTCTTAGCTGTAGTTTTTGCTTGTGATAAGTTTAGGCAGTATATTGTTGATTCTAAAGTTATTATTCATACTGATCATGCTGCCATTAAATATATTATGACAAAGAAGGATGCCAAACCAAGGCTTATCAGATGGGTACTCCTTCTCCAAGAATTTGATTTGCAGATTGTTGATAGGAAAGGGGAAGACAATCCGGTAGCGGACAATCTTTCAAGAATGGAAGATATACCGCATGACCCCATCCCAGTTAACGATAGTTTTCCAGACCAGCAACTTGCCGTTGTAAAAATACAACCTCTTTCCGACCCTTGGTATGCAGATTATGCTAATTTTATTGTTGTGAAGTATTTTCCTCCTGGTCTAACATTTCAGCAAAGGAAGAAGTTCTTTCATGATTTGAGGCACTACTTTTGGGATGACCCACATCTTTTCAAAGAAGGTCCCGACGGGATCGTGATAAGATGCATTCCGGAACATGAGCAGAAGGACATTCTCAGACGGTGCCATGACAGTCCCTATGGAGGACATCATGCCGGCGAAAGGACTGCACATAAGGTTCTTCAATCAGGTTTTTATTGGCCCACTCTCTTTAAAGATGCTAGAAATTATGTTTTAGCTTGTGATAAATGTCAGAGAGTTGGTAACATTAGTAGAAGGAATGAGATGCCTATGAATTACTCACTAGTGATTGAACCTTTCGATTGTTGGGGTTTCGATTTTATGGGTCCTTTTCCTTCTTCGCACAAGTACACTCACATTTTAGTAGTTGTTGATTATGTGACCAAGTGGGTTGAAGCAATCCCCACTGAAAGTGTTGATCACAAAACATCCTTGAAAATGCTTAAGGATGTAATATTTCCTAGGTTTGGTGTACCAAGGTACCTCATGACCGATGGAGGATCACACTTCACGCACGGAGCTTTTAGAAAAGCTCTGGCTAAATATGATGTTAATCATAGAATTGATTCACCGTATCATCCTCAAACTAGTGGGCAAGTTGATCTCACCAATAGAGAGATTAAGTTGATTTTGCAGAAAACAGTAAACAGAAATAGGAAGGATTGGTCAAATAAATTAGGAGATGCTTTGTGGGCATATAGAACTGCTTACAAAAACCCCATGGGCATGTCTCCTTATAAGATGGTGTATGGCAAGGCTTGCCATCTTCCATTAGAGCTAGAGCACAAAGCTTTCTGGGCTATTAGAGAGCTTAGCGCTGACCCAAAACTAGCTGGTGAGAAGCGTCTCATGAACTTGACTTCTCTAGATGAATGGAGAAGTGAAGCTTACGAGAGCGCAAAAATGTTCAAAGAAAAGGTAAAAAGGTGGCATGATAGGAAGATTCTGAAACGTGAATTTAATGTTGGTGATAAAGTTTTGTTGTTTAGACCCCGTTTCAGGTTTTCTCTAGGTAAACTACTTTCCAGGTGGGAAGGACCATTTCATATAGAAGAAGTTTATCGGTCTGGCGCAATTAAGATTAATAATTTTGAAGGCACCAAACCTCAAGTTGTGAATGGGCAAAGACTTAAACATTACATAGCAGGAGACCCTGTCGATGTTGATGTGAATATAATATACACAACAACCCACGAAGAACATGTTGCAGCCCTGTTTCAGACGCCAGCAGAAGCAGAATAAAGAAAAGGTATGTAGTACGGTAAGAAAACACCGCAAAACATCATAAAAGTTTTGTATTATGAATTTTTGCAAAATTGGTAAAATTCCGAGTCGAAGTGGAGCCGGAGACGACCACCAGGGAGTCCAGGCGCGCCCCCCCTGGGCCGCGCCGGCAGGCCGCCTGGACACCCTGGAGCCCGTCTCCGACCCCGCTTTGGTCTGTTACCTTCCTTTCTGTGCATAAAATTTTCCTATATATTTGCCCGGGTTGTTCCGGCAACGTATCTTGTGATTTCGCGTGTTTTCTCTTCGATCTGTTTCTGCCAGGAAATCTGTCAGCTAAATTTAGGTGCCATGGCTTCTCCAAGTTCCCCCAAGGACACGTTCGTCGTCAACGTCATCAACCCTTACCTCGCTGAGGTGAAGAAGCACCCTCAGGTTGTTCAGATGAAGGAGGGCGTCCTTCATCAAAAAGATCTGAAGGGACCTATCAAGGAGGGGAGCGTCCAGGCCAGGCTGGAAGAAGTGGAGCAAGAAGTCTTCAAGTACAAGAAGATGACCGAGCGTGGTGTCGAAGCCAACTTTGACATCACCAACGAGCTGAAGAACTACTTTCTGAAGGAGATGAAGGAGATGCGGGAAAGAATCGCCGCGTCTGAAGACAGAATTATAGAACTCCAAGGGCAAATTAACGATTTATATAACCAGAACTGTGAGTATGAACTAAGATTTATGCGCATGAGTTTGGGTGCTGAATGCAGGATTTAGGAGATGAGCCTCTCACAAGAGACTTTAGCAAGATATCCATGGAAGCGTTTCGCCAAGGACTACGTGATTAACGCCAGAAAGTATGGGTGAAATCTCCGTGGGTAATGGCATTCCCTTGGCTTGTTCCAAGCTTGGGGGAGTGCCCGGTATCTTTATCTTTTACCTTTTGTCTTTCAGAAGTCAAGTAGAGTCGTATCATGTCTAGGGAGATTATTATATGAGATAGGTGTGTCAATTGAGGTCTATCACCCCCTTGGTGAAGAATTGTATCCGTGTGTGTGGAGTCGTTTATGATGGAATATTAATGAGAAGTTTATCGGTTCCTTTTTGCTGCACTCGGTATTCTCTTCACGCAATCGATCTTATATGATGATTCTTATGGGGAGTATTGACCTTATGTCAGGTATGGCTATGAAACTTTATTTAATCTTGGCAAATATAGCTTTGGTCATAACAACAAGCATGATTCTCTTAAAGTATCAACATAGCCAAAACCTTTATGTCATTATGCTTGAAGTGTTATGTTGACAAGGAAGACAACTTGATGTGTTATGCTTATTTCAATGTTCATGCTTTATAATGCTTTGCATCTTAGTCATCATCAATTGTCTGCTCTTTCAAAACCTTTGCTAGCCTAACTCTGTACTAAGCGGAATTATGCTTGTGCGTCAATACCCTTAAGCCAATACCTTCCACATGAGTCCACCATACCTACCTACTCGTGGTACTCCACTACCACCTCCTAAAGTATATAATTTATGTGTTATCCTTAAATGTTCAAAATCTTTTATTTTGTGCATCTACTTTAGCTCATGAGGAAGTAGTAGCTAATTCATGACCTTTTTGAGTTGGACAAGCTTCACCCCGGGATTGCATGTATAATGTGCAAACCCATAATACGAAAAGGAACTGGCATTGAGTGCGCCCGGCTTAAAAATAATATAACAAACAAACCCTCCTTCACGCTTTGTTCATGAGAAATCAGAAAACTTTGGCAGTGATAAACATAGGAGAATAAGAGGATGTTATCGTCCTCATACGGGAGCCGTTCCTCGAAACTTGTCCAGTCCAAGAAGTAATTGAGTTATCTATTAGCATTCGTTGACGAATCATGCACCTCTCAAAAACTTGTTTTCATTCTGTTTGATTTGAGGATAGCACATGAGTTTTCCCTACTACCCTAGAGCAGGGCCTATCTTTTAATTTTAAGTTGAGTCAGTTATTTCTACTTCCCTCTATTTCTTAAAGAGAGCAGACGTTTGATGTTGATAAGGATTCATTCATATAAAGCTGCATTAAGATTTGTCATATCATATCCTTGTTGACATTATCATTTGATAAGTAAGTTGTTTGTCATGCCCAGCTAAGGCAAATATCTTCCTTCGTGTTAACACTTTCACTTCTTGCTTATTAACTTGTTATTTCAAAAAGCTTCAATTAATCCCATCAAAAGCAAAAGTTAAAATTATTTGTTGTTCTTTGACCAAAGGACATGTTTGCCATGATATAATGAGTTTCCATTGGTCCTACTTTCGAATATAAGTGTTGACACTCTTTCATAAGAGCCTTATGAGTTGAAGATTGTTGCTGAGGATATTTGAGTTGGTGAAGAGACTATGATGCTTCTTGTCCGTATTCTATTTATCGACACTTCACTCTCTAAACTTGTGGACAGGTTTACCGAGTTCATATTCGCTTGGGGACAAGCGAGGTCTAAGCTTGGGGGTGTTGATACGTCCAAAATGCATCATTATTTTGTATTATAATTTATCCTTATTCATTGATATATTTCACGTTATGAAGATGTTCTTATGTTGTTTTGGTCTATTTTACACAGTTTGCAACTTTCCGATACCGAAACAGCAGACGCAGGATTCAACAGGAAAAAGTGGATGCTGAGTTGCTGAAGAAGAACACCTCCAAATTACCTGAAAATTGATGGGAGGTATTTTTCAGAAGAATAACGAAGACACGCAAAAGGGGAGTCAGAGGGGGGCCACAGGGTGCCCAGGCGGCCTGGGGGCGCCCCCCCTGGCCGCGCCGGGGGGGGGCGCCTGGAGCCCCTGGCCCACCTCTGGCCGCCCCCTTTTGCATATATGCTCTCCGTCCCCCGAAAACCCTAGGCACGGGACTTTTTATGGAGTTCCGCCGCCGCTTCGAGGCGGAAACCTACAGAGAAGAAAAGGGCATCTCCGGTGGGCAGATTCCGCCGGGGAGATCACCTCCCGGAAGGGGAGATCGTCGCCATCGTCATCACCATCGTCACGGGCATCATCGAGATCATCATCAACATCATCCCCAACACCAGCACCATCTCCATATTCATACAAATCTCATCTTTCCATCGCAACTCGTGTTGTAACTTGTACTACCTATCCTCTCTACTCCATCGGTGTTGATTACTACCTTGTGGTGAATGCTATTGAGTTTTGTTGGAGAAATATTATTATGTCCAGATTGTTTATCACATATTTATTCCCACTGATCATGATCTCTTTTATGTCTTGTGAGTAGTTACCTTAGTTCTTGAGGACATGGGGGAAGTCTTGTTGTTAGTAGTCATATGATGTTGAAGTAATATGTGTTGTTTGATACTTAAGTTGTGTTGTCATTCTACTAGTGGTGTTGTGTGAGTCGAACACCCAACACTTCGCCTTATTAAGGACCTAGGAGAATACATTGTGTATAAAGAATGCTTATGGTGGGTTGCCGGAGTGACAGAAACCTGAACCCCAGTTCGCACGCTTTTGCATAAGGGAATAATGGATCCTCGATCATATTGCTATGGTTAGGCTTTTGCCTTAAATTCTATCTTGTATTTGCGGATGCTTGCAAGGTGTTTAATCATAAGAGTGCATTCATCTTAGTCTAGAGAGTGCACTAGCATAGATCCACCCACCAACACTTATCAACACATAACATAGTATCGATACGGAATATGGCGAAAGCACATGACTACCTCTCCCGTGTGTCCTCAAGAACGCTTTAGTCTTTATAAGTTCAGTTGCTAGGCCTCTCCTTTGCTAAGAAAGGATTGGGCCACTTGTTACTCTCAGTATCTTTTACATTACTTGCCTTTACATTCCTGTTGCTTATGTCGAGAAAACCCCTAAAAGTTATCTTTCAGTGCTTGCAGTAATTTCTTGCTCAGAATCGCTTATCAATACCTTCTGCTCCTCGTTGGGTTCGACACTCTTACTTATCGAAAACGCTGCAACATATCCCTTACGGTTGAGGGTCATCACATAGCTGTTGTGATCCCCTCGGCGCCTCAATCTCAAATTCAGACCATGGCTGTGACACATCTCTACGCTGTGACCATGGCCTGCATTGCGATGTTTAGCCATCTAAGGTTAGGGATGACCAATCCTTCGGCCCACTTGGGGGAACAAACCTTTTCCCACGTCACCGTGCATTGGCCCCCATTCGCGGTATCGTTGGCACACCATAGAAAGCCTCTATAGATGTATGTCATTGCCTTGATTGTTTTTTGTGGAATGTCAGGGGCCATCATCGCACACAGGACTGACTTCACCAACAGCAGACATCCACTCTTCGGCATTGTCCCCGCTCTCCACTTTGGCAGCTTTCCTGCCGGCTAATCAACCATCTCTGATAATTGGTCCATAGACTGTTTACGTATTGTTAGTGGGAGGCCCGAGTACTTGCATGTGTGGGCAGCCCAACACTTCCTCCACCCTGTCCATCAAGTCAGAGTTGCACCGAATGGGAAGTGTTGCGCTCTTTGCTAGATTGACCCCCAATCCCGAGGCATTTCCAAATATCCACATCATAAGTGAGCAAGCCTGGAGATCCATCTCGGTTGGCTTGAGAAATATCATGACATCATCGGCGAGCATCGAGAGGCGTTGCTTCGTGCCCAGTCTTGCAATAGGTGCAAGTATTCCACGGTTGGTGGCGATCTCGAAAATCTTTTAGAGTAGTTCCATTATGAGTATGAATAGCATCGGGGAGAGGGGGCCCCCTTGCTATAGACCCTTGCGGTTTAAGATGGGCCATCCGGGTGCTCCATTCACTATGTTCTCGTCGAGGAAGTAGCCAACAGTCCACAAACCCATGCTATCCACTTAGATCCAAAACCAATCCGCTGCAGAATCTCCACGAGAAAGGGCCACTGGACCGTATCAAACACCTTAGTAATGTCGAGCTTTAACATGGAATGAGTTCTTCTTGCCTAATCATCATTCCGATGGTGTTTCTTGGCATCATAGGGAGGCGTGTGGATAGTGGTGTGTCCCCATATCTGGTTCTCCATGTTGGGATTTTTCTTCTAGATGTTTGTATCAGTGGTGTTATCCTACAGAGCGGATGTCTTGTCCATGCGCCTTGATCCTCTAGCTCTAGTTCCGACCGACATTGGTTGGCCAACTATGGCCTCATTGGGCAGCGTGTGTGTGTTGTGTTCTACAACTCCGCATGGCCAAAACTAGGGTGTTATACATGCCCTCGTCAGCATTTTCTTCTCAAAGGCGGCAATTGTCTTTGTAAGGGTCTATGCTTCTTCATATATGACTCTGGCCTTTTCACACAAAAAAACTTACACCAATGGCAAAATATTTCACCAAATGTTATCTTGGGTTCTCTGTGCAGGCTATGGGGATACATAAATTGTGACAATGGCATATGCTCAATACCGAATATTTGAAGAAAATGTCTTTTTAAACATTTTGTCAAGTCAAGCTTTCCTCTTTGCTTGCAAAAGCTATGCATTTACTATATATGCTAAGGCTTAAGAATGTCATGGTGGAGTTACAACAACCTGCAGTCTAGATGAAAAAGAATTAAAGGCTTCATATTTGAACTCCCTGCACAACAGCTTGGTATACTTATACCTTACATTAACATGTCTGCCTATTTTTTGTAGGTTGGTGCAGTAGAAGCAAACGGAATAAAGGCGAGCACTACACAAGTTAAAACCAACGGTTGGATGGTTTGTCTATTTTTTGCATGTTGTTCATGTAGTTCCATCATGTGACATGACTTCGCAATGTTCTCATAGTTTGAGAATAGGGTTTAGGGTTTTCCGTGGGGCAAAACCTCTCCACGTCTCTCTATATATAACAATCATCATATAGAATGACATACGTACAAAGTACATGTACACGACACGCTAGACCTATTTAACACTCCCCCTCAATCTAAACTTCTATTTTGTACAAGGTTTAGATTGGTACTAAAACGGTCTAGCATCTGTCTGGTGGCTGGTTTAGTAAACACATCAGCCAGCTGATCGTTGGAGGAAATGAATCTGACTTCAAGCGCTCCAGAGGAAACACGCTCCCGCACAAAGTGGAAATCAATGTCAATGTGTTTGGTACGCGCATGAAAAACCGGGTTGGCAGTCAGATATGTGGCCCCTAAATTATCACACCATAGAACTGGATCACGCTGCTGAGACACTCCAAGCTCTTTGAGTAGCGACTCTACCCAGATGGCTTCAGCAGCTCCATTCACCAAGGCTTTGTACTCAGCCTCTGTGCTTGATATCGACACTGTTGGTTGTTTCTTCGAACTCCAGGAAATGAGATTCGGTCCAACAAATATGGCGAAACCTCTAGTTGATCGACGATCATCCGGACATCCTGCCCAATCTGCATCAGTGAAGATACTAATGCTAGTAGAGACAGCCTTGCGAAACTATAGCCTTGTGTGCAATGTTCCTTTGACATAGCGTAAAATCCGCTTAACGGCTTACCAATGAACATCAGTGGGTTGTGAGAGGAACTGGCATACCTTGTTCACTACAAATGAAATGTCCGGGCGAGTGAGTGTTAAATACTGCAGCCCACCAACAACACTGTGATACCGGAAAGAATCATCAGTACTGAGAGGGTGTCCAGACACTCGTGCAAGCTGATCAGAAGTGGACAACGGTGTGGAAGTAGGCTTACAATTCTCCATGCTCACACGATGCAAAAGATCCAAGGCATACTTTCGTTGAGTCAATGTCATCCCCCCTGAATTGTATGACGCTTCCAGACCAAGGAAATACTCCAACGGCCCAAGGTCCTTGATAGGAAAACTGGCCGCTAGGGCATGAACAAGACCATCAACCACACGTGGAGAAGATCCGGCAATAACAATGTCATCCACATAGACAAGCATATAGATCTGAACATCACAATAGTGGAAGAAAAACATAGAGGTATGTGCTTTGCACGAGACAAAACCCAACTCGAGAAGGCGGGAACTGAGCCGAGCATACCAGGCACGAGGAGACTGTTTGAGGCCATAAAGAGCACGCTGATGCATGCACACATGCGAGGGAAAACGAGCGTCCTCAAAACCTGGTCGCTGCTGCATATAGACGTCCTCAGAAAGATACCCATGAAGGAAAGCGTTGCTGACACCAATTTGCCGAAGACTCCAACTGCGAGACACAGCCAAGGCAAGGACTAGTCGAACGGTGACTGGCTTGACAACCGGACTGAACGTATCACCATAATCAATGCCAAGCTGCTGGGTGAAACCACGAGCGACCAGTCGAGCTTTGTACTTATCAACGGAGCCATCTGGACGGTGCTTGGTCTTGAAAATCCACTTGCTCCCAACAACATAGACTCTGCGCGGTCGCGGCACAAGAACCCACGTCTTGTTATGATGAAGTGCAGCGAGCTCATCAATCATCACAGTATGCCAAGCAGTCTCACGGAGAGCGTCACGGTGAGAAATAGGCACCGCATGAAACGCACGACGACGGGGATCATAGCGGATGGTCCCATCAGTGGGAACAAGGGCACGACGAGTATGATCGCGGGTGCGCATAACCATGGTGTGTGCAGGGGCAGCTGGAGGCGTCGCGGTCGAGGGAGTAGGACTGCCCTCGATAGAAGGCGACGCGAGCTGTGATGGCGATGATGGAGCAGCATCCTCGAGCACCGGGCCAGGCGACGGCGTGCCAGTACGCATCGGGGAGATCACCGCGGTGCTGGGCGAAGCGGCCGAGGCCGAAGACGGGCCGACCGAGCCGGGCGAGGCGGCCTCGGACGGGGCAGGCGACGAGGCGGCCTCGGACGGGCCAGGCGACGAGGCGGCCTTGGACGGGCCAGGCGACCGAGCCGGGCCGTGCGACGCAGGAGCGGAGGGGCAGGGGGACGTGCTTGTCACATGCACGTCGATCGCCCAGGAGTGCGGCGCGTCTGCCACATGGGGGCGTCGAGCAAAGGCCGTGCAAGCGCCATCTGTGCCAATCGTCGAGAGTGGAGCCGCCGTAGAATCCTGCACAGCAGCAACAGAGCCTGGAACAGGCGTGTCAGTAGACAAATAGGACAAGTTGTCTTTGCACATATGGTCACCCGTAACCGGTTCAGTGGGAGGAAAGGAGAGAACATCAGCCAAGGAAGAGACATCGACGGAGACCCCATGGGTTGCATAGGGAAAAACAGACTCGTCGAAAACGACGTCACGAGAGATGTAGATACGTCCCGTAGAACGATCAAGACACTTGTATCCCTTATACATTAGACTATAGCCCAAGAAGACACACATGGTGGAACGGAACGCATGCTTGTGTGCATTATATTTGTGCAAGCTAGGCCAACAGGCGCAACCAAAAGTGCGAAGAAACTTGTAATCGGGTTGTACCTTAAGGAGATGATAGATGGGTGTATCTTGTTGAAGAACAAGTGTAGGCATGCGATTAATAAGGTAGCGCGCCATAAGGAACGCTTCATCCCAAAAACGTAATGGGAGAGAAGAATGAGCCATCAAAGCAAGACCTGTTTCGACAAGGTGACGGTGTTTGCGTTTAGCAATGCCGTTTTGCTGAGAGGTGCACGGGCATGACACACGATGAGAGACTCCGGTGCGTTGGAAATACCGGTGTAGTCGGTGATACTCACCACCCCAGTCTGACTGAACAGCTATGATGTTAGTGTGAAGGAGGCGCTCAACATGAGCCTGAAAAGCATAAAACACTTGCTCAACGTCAAACTTGTGCTTAAGGAGATGAATCCAAGAGTGTAATGCCCAGGATGGAGCTAAATCTCCTACGTGTCGAGGCACGACTTAGAGACTTAACCCCATGCTGGAATGATCGCAAGTCTGGTATCTTTGCACAACTCATGTAAAAGATGGGGATGGAAAACATAAAATAGTTGGCTTACACTCGCCACGTCACACAAATACATGTCTCAAACATCATACATTAAAACTCACAGCCCTCTAAGGGTAAAATCCAAATGACAAGATACCAAACATAATTTAAATCCACAGGTCGGATCGAATCCTAGTAGAAGTCTCGACTACTGATCATCAGGATAACGAACATAGTATCGACTACGCTCCTCGTCGTACTCCCAGTCTAGCTCGGTGCCATCACCTGGATAGCTCACAACTGGACCTGCATCTGGTGTGGTGAAGTAACTGTGAGCCACAGAGGACTCAGCAATCCCGTTCCCGGGTAACAAGACTATTTAAGCCTTGGGAGAGGATAAGGCTGAAGAAAAGCATAAGTGTCTGCAGCACCAACTAGCAACTAGCTTACGTGAGAGAGTGCGAGAAGAGAAAGCATCGGTCGAGAGATGATCACGAAGTGATCCTAGCTAAAGCTCAACAAACATAACCCCACCGTGTTCAACTCCCGAATCCCTATTCGGAAATTGACAGTCACGGTACACACGCTGGTAGTGTATTGAAACATTGTGTCAAGTTATTTACAACCGGATATTAACAAGCTCCCATCTGCCACATAACCGCGGGCACGGCTTTCGAAAGTTCATAACCCTGCAGGCGTGTTCCAACTTGACCCATTACAAGCCCACGATCCGCGGAGTCGCAACTCCAAAGTGGGAAGACCCGAGTATTCTCGGAATCCCGTGCTCAAGATACTCCGAACTAAGGTAAGGCTAATCCAGCAAATCCTCCCGGCGTGTCGACACCCTGATAGTAGCCGCGCGTATCTAAGTCTCAGGACACGACCGGATGGGTGAAGCTACAAGTGTATGCCAGATACCTCGGGTTGCCCCAAGGCGGCCCCGCAGGCTCCCCGTTTCGGACCAACACTCATGTGGAGCACTGGCCCGGGGTTGTTGATTAAGAAAGAGTGTTAATTACTCCCTATGCAAGTTTAATTTGTTATTAGGCAAATAGTACCAATGTTGGGACTTGCTGGAAAAGACTTAGCACTTAGAGGTTTATCGAGGGGGTCCCATACACCCCAACCGTGTTAGGAACGCATAATCAAGGAACATAACACCGGTTTATACGGTTCCTAACGGCATGAGTGGAACAAATCACCAAGCAAAAGGCTTAGCCTTCCACCCTTGCCAATATATAGATGATTTCATTTTAAGCGTTTATATAATGTGATATAACCCAACAAAACTTCAAGATGAAGCAAGCATCTTCGATCTTCACCTGCAACTAGCAATGCTATAAGAAGGGCTGAGCGAAGCGTACTTAGCCAAGCAACGGTTTGCATAGGTAGGTTGGTTAAACATGGTACTGGTTACAAGTAGGAGGCTGACATGAAAGACATGGGCATCGAGGCAAAACTATAGAGCGGAACTACTAGCAATAGGCAAAGATAGTAATGTTATCGGGGTTCGGTCATCTTGCCTGAAGAGAAGTCGTTCGGATCGTAAGAAGGGTCCTCGTGCTCAACCTCGTTGGTAACCTCGTGCTCGTACTCGTACTCGGACTCAGCTTCCGGCTCTAAACAATACAACCACACAAGGCACGAATCAACAAGATGGAATGCGCATTCGGAAAAGATGGATGCATGATGGATGCACTAAGGATGCACACGGAGCACGAAAAATAGCACTCAAGCAAAACACCTCAAAACATGATAACAATAAGATATTATGAATCTACACAGAAAATCAATCAAGTTTCATATAAGACTCGCTGAAATCGGAGCTACGGGCTAAAAGTAATGCCCGAAACAAGAAATGAGCGAAAGCTGAAAATTACAGCAACATAGCAACTTCAGAGGACAAAATAATTAAGCTACAGCACTCAAACATCATGAACATAAACTAGACATATCCTACAGCAAATAAGTCCAAAGGTGCACCCCCAAAGGAGCCACGGGTCAATAGCAACAAGCTTGGACATATTGAACTTGACAATAAAATTCTGGCAGCAGAATTTTATTGAAACTTTGGAGCAAAAGATAAACATGTTACAGCCACTTAAATAAGCATGTGAGAACATGAATGGAAAGCCAACAATATATACTACAAGAAACAATCAAGATCCACTCAAAATCTATCATGGTTTATCCTAGAACATCACTCAAACATGGCATCGGAACATTACAGATTTCAGACTTAGTGAAAATCCACTAAGTGTTAAAACAACAGTTTCATCATGGCATCTAAAAGAGCAAGTTTAAGTCACCTCGAAACTAAACATGGCAAGTGGTAAGCACCACATCAAAGTACACATGATGGTGATTCCGAAACATACAAGCATGCATCATGGAGATAAACACAACGATAGCAACGAGCTCAACAAGATGGCATTTCATAACAAGTGAAACAACATCACAGCCACATAGCACTTTGCAACGAGGATATTCCTGGCAAGAATAAATCTATCATGCAACCTAACACAAGCAACATGTAGAGCACGGCAAGACAAACACGTGGACATGTCATTTGCATCATTCGGACAAACGAGCTAAAAGTTATCACTATGCAAAGATGGCATGAAAACATCACATAGCAGCAGTTTTATCACGATGCACTATTGCAACAGAAAAACAAGCAACTAGATGATCTCTAACATGCATGACACAAAAAGATAAAATGTAGTGCTAATCACCACGAACGTCTGGACATGCTATTTGCGCGAAACGGACAAACACACACAAAGTTAGAGCAGTATGAAAAGTGCATCACAGAACAAAACAACAGGGACTTAGGAGGAAAAAGGTCAACCTCTCCCTCGGATCTGGAAAAAAAAGGATTTCGGGCCGGATCTGGCGCAGCGGCCCGGCTGGAGCAGAGTGGACGGAGGCGGCAGTTGGGCCCTGGAGCGGAGGGAGGCCCAGCGCGGCTGCGGCGATGTGGAGGTGGCCTGCGGATGGGCCGGGGCGCTGGAGCGGAGAGGCGGCCCGCCTTGAGGAGCGGCGGCTCGGGCCTGGCGGAGGCGCGGCCCGCTGGAGGAGGCGCTGGCGCCCTGGCGTCGGGGCGGCCAGGCGGGGTGACTGGGCCGGAGGAGGAAGGGCCCACGCACGGCGCGGCGAAGTGGACCCGCGGACTGGAGTGAGGCGGACGCGTTGGCGGTCCGGCTGGGCCTGGTGACGCGCGGCCCAGCGCTTAGGAGGGAGTGGCGCGCGAAGTGGGGCTTGGGCCGGTCGGAGGCGAAGTGGTCCACGGGAGGGACGCGGCGCCTGAGCCCTGGAGCGCTGGTGCGGGCGGAGGGGAGTGGAGCGAGGCGGTGGAACGAGGTGGCGCTGGCGGATCGGCTTGGGCCAGCGCGGAGGAAACGAGGCCCGGCTCGGTGATGTGGTCCTCGCGGTGGCCTGGAGCGGTCGAAGGAGGCTGGGCCTCGAGGGAGGAATCGCCCGGCGCTGAGGGAACCGATCGGGGCGGCAGGAGGAGCGATCGAAGGATCCAGATCGGATCGATCTCTCGATCCCAGAGGAGCGGCGACCTGGAGCGTTGACCTGCCTCGAGGCTGGCGGCGGCTGCTCGAGGAGAACTAGCCAAGTGGCTGAGAGGGGGTTGGTGGATCTGAGAAAAAGAGGGGGAGAGAGGAGCTAGAGGTTAGGGATGCCCAAAAATGAACCTAGGGGGTCTATATATCTCAGATCTGCTAGGGTTAGGGTTTGTGGGGGTGTTTAGAGCCCTCCGATCGCGATCCGACGGATCCGATCGCGGGAAAGTTTAGATGGGCCTAGGAGAGGGTAGTGGGCTGCTGTAGGGGTGTTTCGGGCCACAAAGTGAAGGCACTTTGGACCCACACGAATAACTATTGGGATAGCAAACGGAGTCCAAACGCGACGAGATTTGAGAGGCGGGTTACACACAACAAAACAACAACACACGACAAGTCTCGCGGCACACCGGCAACGTTACACGCCCAAACAACAAAGTAGGCCTACGGGACGTCACGGACACGTGAGGGAGCTCCGGAACGCGAAACGGACAACGGGAAGGAACGCGTGGAACCGGATGCAACCGACAACACAAATGCAATGCGATGCACATGTCTACATAATATGAATGAATGCCACACACGCACACACAAAAACGATGAAAACCCGAAAGACAAAGAACCCAAAATGGAATAGATGAAGCCGGAGATATATTATATGCCAAAAAGGGAAAGTATTACATCCGGGGCATTACAAACTCTCCTCTACTACAAAAAGATCTCGTCCCGAGATCTAGGACTGGAAAAAGGAAGGGTACTCGGAACGAAGATGATCTTCTCGTTCCCACGTAGCTTCTCGGTCGGTGTGATGTGACCACTTGACTTTCAAGAATTTGATGGACTTGTTGCGGGTCTTGCGCTCGGTTTCTTCGAGAATAGCAACGGGATGCTCTCGGTAAGACAGGTCTTGTTGAAGATCAATCTCTTCAAACGGAATCATGCGCTCAGGTGCCTTGAAGCATTTGCGGAGTTGAGACACATGGAACACATCATGAACATTGGCGAAGTTGGAAGGGAGCTCAAGTTGATAGGCTAGATCGCCTCTTTTGCCAAGAATCTTGAAAGGCCCGACGTATCTAGGAGCAAGCTTTCCTTTGATACCGAATCTTTGGGTGCCTTTTATCGGAGAAACACGGAGATAGACATGATCACCAATGTTGAAAGCCAAATCACGATGCTTGCCGTCATAGTAGCTCTTCTGACGCGACTGAGCGGCCTTGAGATTCTCACGTATGACTTTGCACATTTCTTCAGCTTCTGAGATCAAGTCATTGCCAAGAAGTTGACGTTCGCCTGTTTCAGACCAGTTGAGAGGGGTACGGCACTTTCTGCCATAGAGGATTTCAAACGGTGCTTTACCGGCACTTGCTTGAAAGCTGTTGTTGTAAGAGAACTCGGCAAATGGAAGGCAGTCTTCCCATTTCATGCCGAAAGATATGACACAGGCTCTGAGCATGTCTTCTAGAATCTGATTCACTCGCTCGACATGACCACTGGTCTGAGGGTGAAAAGCAGTGATGAACCTGATCTTATTGCCCATGGCAGACTGAAAGGAGTCCCAGAACCTTGAAGTGAACAAACTTCCACGGTCTGAGGAGATAACTTGAGGAATGCCATGTAAGGACACAATTCTGGAAGTGTACAACTCTGCCAATTGAGCTGCATTGATGGATTCTTTGACTGGCAGGAAGTGAGCTACTTTGGTAAGCTTGTCAATCACCACGAAGATAGAATCATTTCCTCGCTAGGATTTAGGAAAGCCAGTGACGAAGTCCATTTCAATGTGGTCGAACATCCACTCGGGAATAGGAAGAGGTTGGAGAAGACCGGCTGGACGTTGATGTTCTGCTTTCACTCTTCTGCAAACATCACATTCATTCACGAATTGGGCAATTTCCCTTTTCATGCGTGTCCACCAGTAAGATTGCTTGAGGTCTTGGTACATCTTGGAACTGCCAGGATGAATGGAAAGGAGAGAATCATGTGCTTCTTCCATTATGAGCTTCCTGAGATCACCTTTGGGAACAACGAGTCTGTCCTCGAAGAACAAGGTATCTCTCTCATCAACACGAAAGCACTTGTATTTCGGAATGCCCTTTGCAATAGCATGTTTCATCTTCTTCACCATGGTATCACTGAGTTGGGCCTCACGGACCTGATCTTCCAAGGTAGGAGCAATTTGAAGATTTGCAAGAAAACTCTGCGGAACAACTTGGAGGTTGAGTTTCCTGAAAGCTTCACAAATCTCAGGCTGGTACGGCTTGATAATAAGGCTGTTGCAATATGCCTTTCTGCTCAAAGCATCTGCAATCACATTCGCCTTGCCAGGAGTGTATTCAATGCTGGGATTATACTCTTGGATCATTTCAACCCAACGAGTCTGGCGGAGGTTCGGATGCGGCTGTGTGAAGATGTACTTCAAGCTCTTGTGATCAGTGAAGATGTCGACCTTTCTGCCCAACAACAGATGTCTCCACGTAATCAAAGCATGTACCACAGCTGCTAGCTCGAGATCATGTGTGGGATAGTTCTTCTCACTTGGCTTGAGCTGACGAGAAGTGTATGCCACAATTCTCTTGTCTTGCATAAGCACACCACCAAGACCTTGAAGAGAAGCATCACAGAATACTTCATAGGGCTTGGACTCATCTGGAGGAGTAAGAACTGGAGCAGAGACAAGCTTTTCTTTGAGAGTTTTGAATGCCACTTCACACTCTGGAGACCAAAAGTATTTGACATTCTTCTGAAGCAAGTTGGAAAGAGGCTTGGCAATCTTGGAGAAGTTCTCAACGAACCTTCTTCAATAGCTGGCAAGACCCAGAAAACTGCGTAGTTGCTTGACGTTCTGAGGAGCTTCCCAGTTGACAATTGCTTCAACTTTCTCGGGATTAACCGCAATACCGTCAGCTGAGATGATATGGCCCAGGTACAAAACCTTATCGAGCCAAAACTCGCACTTGGAGAACTTGGCATAGAACTTATGCTCACGGAGTCGATCAAGAACCAGACGTAAGTGCTTTTCGTGATCTTCTTCATTCTTGGAAAACACCAGAATATCATCCAGATACACAAGCACAAACTCGCCAGTATAGGGGTTGAAGATGTAGTGCATCATCCTCGAAAAGGTAGGAGGAGCATTGGCGAGACCAAAAGACATGACGGTATACTCGTATGAACCGTAGCTCGTTCTGAAGGCCGTCTTGGGAATGTCTTCCTCGCGAATGCGAATTTGATGATAGCCCATTCGGAGGTCGAGCTTAGAGAACACTTTAGCTCATTTGAGCTGCTCAAAGAGTTCATTGATGTTGGGGAGCGGATATTTGTTCTTAATCGTCTTCTTGTTCAATGGCCGGTAATCAACGCATAGACGCTCCGTGCCATCTTTCTTCTTGACAAATAAGACACCACAGCCCCAAGGAGACGTACTAGGCCTGATGAGACCCATACTCTCCTGTTTATCGAGCTGCTTCTTCAATTCCTTCAATTCATCCGGAGAGAGCTTGTACGGACGCCGGCATGCTGGCTCAGTACCCGGCTCGAGTTCAATAACGAATTCCACCTGACGGTGTGGAGGCATGCCTGGAAGTTCTTCAGGAAAGACATCTTGATATTCGTTCACCACCGGAATTTGAGATATTGCATTAATTTCTCCTTTATCATTGAGAGAGAAAAGCCTGATAGTGTTATCCCTGGAGGCAAAGATAATCACATCTTCATCAGGATGAGTCATCTTGACTTCCTTTTGAGCACAATCAATGTGAGCATCATGCTGAGAAAGCCAATCCATTCCGAGGATGAGGTCGATGTCAGAATTGCCGAGAATCACCAGTTTAGCCATAAAGCGATAATCGCCCATGCGAATAGAAACATTCGGAGCAAATATGTTGGAAGTCATACGTCTCCCCGGAGAAATGACTTGCAACTTCTGAGGCAGACTCTGGACGTCAACATTATACTTGGATGCAAATGGTTGAGACATGAAAGAACATGAAGCACCCGAATCAAACAACACTTTAGCTGGAAAAGAGTTAACTGAGAGGTTACCCAAAATGACATCAGAAGAATTCTCCGCTTGCGCTGCACTCATCAGATTGACCCTTGCTGCCTTTGGATCATGCCTGACAATAGCTGAACTCACAGGCGGAGGAGGAGGAAGACGCTTTGGGTTCGGACATCTGTTGGCATAGTGACCCTTCTGGCCACACTTGTTGCACACCACTTCTGAGAGAGGACGGAAATGAGAGCCACTTGACTTGGAGCCTTGAGACTGAAACTGCTTCTTCGACTGGTTGCTCGGGTTGGGTGGGTGGGAGAAACCACGTCCACCGGAGTTCTTGTTGCTGTTGGAGTTGTTGGAGTTGTTGTAAGGAGCTCGAATCACTGGAGGAGGAGGAAGCCAAAATTTCTGTTGCTTCGAGACCATCTGGGACGATGAGGAAGAGTGAACGGCATCTCGAATTCTCTTTTTAGAAGCCTCCATCTTGAGCTGAGCTGCCTCTTGTTTCAAAGCCATGTTATAGAATTTGTCGAATTCATCGGGCTCGAACAAGGTGAGAGCAAGTTGAAGTTCATCTTTGAGACCTCCACGGAACTGGTAGATTTTGCTCTTGGCATCAGGAATGTCTTGCTTAGCATAGCGGGCGAGGTTTTGGAACTTGACATTATATTGATAGACTGTCATAGAGCCCTGCTTCAGGTTGCGTAATTGCTCACGCATACCCTCGATGACACTTGTAGGAATGTGGTGCGAGCGAAAGTCCTTGCAGAAATTCTCCCAAGAGATCACTTGACCTGGCCTGGAGTCTTTGTACTGCTGCCACCAGTCAGCTGCTTGGTCTTTGAGTTGGAAGGCTGCAAACTTCACATAATCATCTTCCTTCACGTTACTGCACTCAAAATGCTTCTTTATGTCGGTTAACCAATCTTCAGCATCAAGAGGGTCGACACAGTAACTGAAAGCTTTTGGATTATTGGCCAAGAACTGGTTGAGAGTAGCATGGTGCTGCTGGTTGAAGAAGTTGCCTTGATTCCCTGGAACACCCTGATTACCTTGATTAGCTTGCATCTGCTGCATCATCTGCATCAACATCTGGGTGTTCTGAGCTGTAGTCTGCATAATCGCTCTCCAAGCCTCAGACGGAGGAGGAGGGGAAGGAGGACGATCTGGGACCTCTTCACCCTCTGGGTTAGCGTTGGGAACCCTTTTCGGAGCCATCCTGAAAGAGATGACCACGAATCAGCAATTGATTGACATAAGGTATAAGCTGAATCAATGGAATGAATTGCAACAAGTCTTCACAATAATCATTCGAACAATAGGAACGAATGAAATCATTCGAACAAGAGGAACGAATGAAATTCTCAGTTAAATGATAACATCATCTTCACGAGAAGCCACATAGGGGACAAAAGGTAAAATAAGAAAACAACAAGGTACAGACGGGAACAAACACAAGATAGGAGCTTCGTTCTAACATCTTTGTGCTGAAAGCATATGAACGCGTTACGAAAGGGTTTTGCAATCCACGGATCAGCATAGCCAAGGACCCTTTAAGATGCAACTCCCGATCGGAACATTGGTCATAATACCACTTCACTCAATGTAGAACCCCGAACTCACTAACCTGCATTTGTTGGAAGAATGCCTACGATCTACTGGATAACCCACCTATTAATTTCCGAAAGATTCCAGTTATGCAATCAGGTGTTGGGGATACACGGGAAGCACCGCGCAATCAACTCTAAACCTACATCCAGGTGTATCCATCCTTCAACACATAACCAGTCTTTCTCGAAAACTGTTTACCTCGGACCTTCGAAAAGCATCCACTATACCAAGCTATGGCAATACTCCCGAACTACCTCCCCAGTACTGGGTGATGTCGGGGTTATCTTGCCACTGGCCGTATAGGAGAGATTTTCGATGTCGGCCGTCTTAAGTATTTAGTACTGCCGCGATATGCTTGTGATGACAATACCCCGAAGCTCAACTCCCCGGGACACTGCCACAACCCCTAATGTCAGGAGGCATCGAGAACAATATTCTCGTCACAAGAACATCGAAACAATCCCAGAATACTTGCGAGATTCCTAAAAAAAATTGGTGCAATTTTTGAAAGTAGAAGAGGCAAGAGTAGACGTCAGGAGTCCTCACCAGAGAGAAAGGAGATGAGAAGCAAAGAAATCCTACTCTCCGATATAATATATAGGACTCAAAATGTTTTCAGTGTGTGCCTAGACTCGACCGTCAACGATTCGATCAATCAGTGGGGGCTCCTAGATCGGAGAAGGCTCTGAATACCAACTTGTAATGCCCAGGATGGAGCTAAATCTCCTACGTGTCGAGGCACGACTAAGAGACTTAACCCCATGCAGGAATGATCGCAAGTCTGGTATCTTTGCACAACTCATGTAAAAGATGGGGATGGAAAACATAAAATAGTTGGCTTGCACTCGCCACGTCACACAAATACATGTCTCAAACATCATACATTAAAACATCACAGCCCTCTAAGGGTAAAATCCAAATGACAAGATACCAAACATAATTTAAATCCACAGGTCGGATCGAATCCTAGTAGAAGTCTCCACTACTGATCATCAGGATAACGAACATAGTATCGACTACGCTCCTCGTCGTACTCCCAGTCTAGCTCGGTGCCATCACCTGGATAGCTCACAACTGGACCTGCATCTGGTGTGGTGAAGTAACTGTGAGCCACAGAGGACTCAGCAATCCCGTTCCCGGGTAACAAGACTATTTAAGCCTTGGGAGAGGATAAGGCTGAAGAAAAGCATAAGTGTCTGGAGCAGCAACTAGCAACTAGCTTACGTGAGAGAGTGCGAGAAGAGAAAGCCTCGGTCGAGAGATGATCACGAAGTGATCCTAGCTAAAGCTCAACAAACATAACCCCACCGTGTTCAACTCCTGAATCCCTATTCGGAAATTGACAGTCACGGTACACACGCTGGTAGTGTATTGAAACATTGTGTCAAGTTATCTACAACCGGATATTAACAAGCTCCCATCTGCCACATAACCGCGGGCACGGCTTTCGAAAGTTCATAACCCTGCAGGGGTGTTCCAACTTGACCCATTACAAGTCCACGATCCGCGGAGTCGCAACTCCAAAGTGGGAAGACCCGAGTATTCTCGGAATCCCGTGCTCAAGATACTCCGAACTAAGGTAAGGCTAATCTAGCAAATCCTCCCGGCGTGTCGACACCCTGATAGTAGCCACGCGTATCTAAGTCTCAGGACACGACCGGATGGGTGAAGCTACAGGTGTATGCCAGATACCTCGGGTTGCCCCAAGGCGGCCCCGCAGGCTCCCCGTTTCGTACCAACACTCATGTGGAGCACTGGCCCGGGGTTGTTGATTAAGAAAGAGGGTTAATTACTCCCTATGCAAGTTTAATTTGTTATTAGGCAAATAGTACCAATGTTGGGACTTGCTGGAAAAGACTTAGCACTTAGCGGTTTATCGAGGGGGTCCCATACACCCCAACCGTGTTAGGAACGCATAATCAAGGAACATAACACCGGTTTATACGGTTCCTAACGGCATGAGTGGAACAAATCACCAAGCAAAAGGCTTAGCCTTCCACCCTTACCAATATATAGATGATTTCATTTTAAGCATTTATATAATGTGATATAACCCAACAAAACTTCAACATGAAGCAAGCATCTTCGATCTTCACCTGCAACTAGCAATGCTATAAGAAGGGCTGAGCGAAGCGTACTTAGCCAAGCAACGGTTTGCATAGGTAGGTTGGTTAAACATGGTACTGGTTACAAGTAGGAGGCTGACATGAAAGACATGGGCATCGAGGCAAAACTATAGAGCGGAACTACTAGCAATAGGCAAAGATAGTAATGTTATCGGGGTTCGGTCATCTTGCCTGAAGAGAAGTCGTTCGGATCGTAAGAAGGGTCCTCGTGCTCAACCTTGTCGGTAACCTCGTGCTCGTACTCATACTCGGACTCAGCTTCCGGCTCTAAACAATACAACCACACAAGGCACGAATCAACAAGATGCAATGCGCACTCGGAAAAGATGGATGCATGATGGATGCACTAAGGATGCACACGGAGCATGGAAAATAGCACTCAAGCAAAACACCTCAAAACATGATAACAATAAGATATTATGAATCTACACAGAAAATCAATCAAGTTTCATATAAGACTCGCTGAAATCGGAGCTACGGGCTAAAAGTTATGCCCGAAACAAGAAATGAGCGAAAGCTGAAAATTACAGCAACATAGCAACTTCGGAGCACAAAATAATTAAGCTACAGCACTCAAACATCATGAACATAAACTAGACATATCCTACAGAAAATAAGTCCAAAGGTGCACCCCCAAAGGAGCCACGGGTCAATAGCAACAAGCTTGGACATATTGAACTTGACAATAAAATTCTGGCAGCAGAATTTTATTGAAACTTTGGAGCAAAAGATAAACATGTTACAACCACTTAAATAAGCATGTGAGAACATGAATGGAAAGCCAACAATATATACTACAAGGAACAATCAAGATCCACTCAAAATCTATCATGGTTTGTCCTAGAACATCACTCAAACATGGCATCGGAACATTACAGATTTCAGACTTAGTGAAAATCCACAAAGTGTTAAAACAGCAGTTTCATCATGGCATCTAAAAGAGCAAGTTTAAGTCACCTCGAAACTAAACATGGCAAGTGGTAAGCACCACATCAAAGTACACATGATGGTGATTCCAAAACATACAAGCATGCATCATGGAGATAAACACAACGATAGCAACGAGCTCAACAAGATGGCATTTCATAACAAGTGAAACAACATCACAGCCACATAGCACTTTGCAACGAGGATATTCCTGGCAAGAATAAATCTATCATGCAACATAACACAAGCAACATGTAGAGCATGGCAAGACGAACACGTGGACATGTCATTTGCATCATTCGGACAAACGAGCTAAAAGTTATCACTATGCAAAGATGGCATGAAAACATCACATAGCAGCAGTTTTATCACGATGCACTATTGCAACAGAAAAACAAGCACCTAGATGATCTCTAACATGCATGACACAAAAAGATAAAACGTAGTGCTAATCACCACGAACGTCTGGACATGCTATTTGCGCGAAACGGACAAACACACACAAAGTTAGAGCAGTATGAAAAGTGCATCACAGAACAAAACAATAGGGACTTAGGAGGAAAAAGGTCAACCTCCCCCTCGGATCTGGAAAAAAAGGATTTCGGGCCGGATCTGGCGTGGCGGCCCGGCTGGAGCAGAGTGGACGGAGGCAGAGGCTGGGCCCTGGAGCGGAGGGAGGCCCAGCGCGGCTGCGGCGATGTGGAGGTGGCCTGCGGATGGGCCGGGGCGCTGGAGCGGAGAGGCGGCCCGCCTTGAGGAGCGGCGGCTCGGGCCTGGCGGAGGCGTGGCCCGCTGGAGGAGGCGCTGGCGCCCTGGCGTCGGGGCGGCCAGGCTGGGCGACTGGGCCGGAGGAGGAAGGGCCCACGCGCGGCGCGACGAAGTGGACCCGCGGACTGGAGCGAGGCGGACGCGTTGGCGGTCCGGCTGGGCCTGGCGACGCGCGGCCCAGCGCGGAGGAGGGAGCGGCGCGCGAAGTGGGGCTTGGGCCGGTCGGAGGCGAAGTGGTCCACGGGAGGGACGCGGCGCCTGAGCCCTGGAGCGCTGGTGCGGGCGGAGGGGAGTGGAGCGAGGCGGTGGAACGAGGTGGCGCTGGCGGATCGGCTTGGGCCGGCGCGGAGGAAACGAGGCCCGGCTCGGTGATGTGGTCCTCGCGGTGGCCTGGAGCGGTCGAAGGAGGCTGGGCCTCGAGGGAGGAATCGCCCGGCGCTGAGGGAACCGATCAGGGCGGCAGGAGGAGCGATCGAAGGATCCAGATCGGATCGATCTCTCGATCCCAGAGGAGCGCGACCTGGAGCGTTGACCTGCCTCGAGGCTGGCGGCAGCTGCTCGAGGAGAACTAGCCAAGTGGCTGAGAGGGGGTTGGTGGATCTGAGAAAAAGAGGGGGAGAGAGGAGCTAGAGGTTAGGGATGCCCAAAAATGAACCTAGGGGTCTATATATCTCAGATCTGCTAGGGTTAGGGTTTGTGGGGGTGTTTAGAGCCCTCCGATCGCGATCCGACGGATCCGATCGCGGGGAAAGTTTAGATGGGCCTAGGAGAGGGTAGTGGGCTGCTGTAGGGGTGTTTCGGGCCACAAAGTGAAGGCACTTTGGACCCACACGAATAACTGTTGGGATAGCAAACGGAGTCCAAACGCGACGAGATTTGAGAGGCGGGTTACACACAACAAAACAACAACACACGACAAGTCTCGCGGCACACCGGTAACGTTACACGCCCAAACAACAAAGTAGGCCTACGGGACGTCACGGACACGTGAGGGAGCTCCGGAACGCGAAACGGACAACGGGAAGGAACGCGTGGAACCGGATGCAACCGACAACACAAATGCAATGCAATGCACATGTCTACATGATATGAATGAATGCCACACACGCACACAACAAAACGATGAAAACCCGAAAGACAAAGAACCCGAAATGGAATAGATGAAGCCGGAGATATATTATATGCCCAAAAGGGAAAGTATTACATCCGGGGCATTACAAAGACAAGCGAGAATAATCGTCAACAAAGTTGACATAGTACTTATAGCCTCCAGAGGAGGCAATAGCAGCCCCCCAAACATCAGAATGAATTAACTCAAGAGGCATAGTAGAAACATGATGTGATAAATGATAAGGCAATTGTCGACTTTTAGCACGCTGACAAGCATTACACACGGAAGTCTGATGTTCAGAGGAACACTCTAAATCATTATTCCTAACAATGTTTTGAAAATATTATTCGAAGGATGACCGGGACGCTGGTGCCACTGGGACGGGGTGGTCTTGACGCTGAGAGACGCTTGGCGGTGGGAGGAGGATGACGCACGACCAACCGGGATGGGGTAGAGTCCGCCATGACATCTACCGTGAACAAGGATTTTCTTCGTGGCCGTGTCCTTAACAAGGAAAAAGGAACGGTGAAATTACACAAAAACATCATTATCAAGGACGAGACGATAAATGGAAAGAAGATGTTGATGAATATGTGGAAGACGAAGAATATTTCGTAAGTGAAGAAATGAACCAGGTATATAGTGGAATGACCAATATGCGAAATAGACAAACCTGCACCATTTGCTACTTGCACTTGATCCTTCCCGCCATAGCGCTCGTGGAAGTGTAGACGGTCGAGATCATTCGTCAGATGGTCCGTGGCACCGGTGTCGAGGTTCCAGTGCAGCGGCTGATACGTCCAAAACGTATCTATAATTTCGGCTTGCTCCATGCCTCTTTTGGGTGATATTGCTATGATATTTATACACTTCCATACACTTTTGATCATATTTGGACTAACCTATTAACTCAGTGCACCCCAGTGCCAGTTTCTGTTTTCTGCTGTTTTTGTATTTCAGGTTTTCCCATTACGAGAACTGCCAGAAAAATCCCGGAAAAATTATATAAAAAATCAGCGTTCCAGAAGCTTCCCGGTAGCCAAAGTAGAGCCGGAGGGGGGGCCACCAGGGCTCCAGGCGCCCTGGTGGCGCCCCCCCCCCCCCTGGCCGCGCCGGGGGCGACTAGGCCCCCCGAGCCTCCGCTGATGCCCCCCTTCGGCATATATTTAACACGCATCCCGAAACCCTCGAGACGGGAACCCTTTTTCGCGATCTCATCTCTGTTCCGCCGCCGCCGCGCTTCCAAGATCGGGAGCACCAGGAGAACTCTTCCTGGCACCCTGCCGGAGGGGAGGATCACCACCGGGAGCCTCTCCACCACCATGGACGCCTCCCGGATGAGTTGTGAGTAGTCTCCCTTGGACCATGGGTCCATGACCAATAGCTATGTGATGTTCTCCTCCCCTTCTTATGCTTCACTAATTAGACCTCGTGAGCTGCCCTACATGATCGAGGCACATATGTAATCCTTATGCTGTTGCTATGTTGAGTTTGCTGGGATCCGATGGATTGTGAGATTATGTTCAGATTGTGTTTGAGTAATATATTTGATTTACCTCTTTTATATTTATGTTCGTAAGTAATTCTTGCATGTTCTCTGTTGTTATTTATTGCTTTGGCCAAGTAGTAGGTAGTGACTCCAAGAGGGAACGTTATGCTTGATTGTGGGTTCATGCCCCTCGATGACTAGCTTGAGTGACAGAAACATGAGTCTAGGGGATGTGCTGTTGCCACAAGGGGGAAAACAACGGTGCTTGTGCCCGCGGGTGCAAGGATTGTTTACTTTACGCAAAGTTCTTTTAATGCAGTTGTCTGTTGCTTTGAGTTTACACTATGGGTGGGACTCGCAACTTAATACCAGCGAGATGTTCTGGATAGATATCTCAAGGTGGATGATTAGTAGTAGATGCAGATGGATTTCGGTCTACTTGCCTTGGCGTACCGCCCATGCTTTGAACCTCTACCTTTCTTGCAACATAGTTAGCATTGGTTTGCGCACATAATTCTGTCAATTGCCCAGCTATAATTCGTTTACCTCACATAGTTGTTTTATCGTCTTTTGGGAGAGAGACATCACTAGTGAACATCATGGGACCCCGGTCCATATTACCATCACTGATCACATCCGCTATTTACTTTCTGTTTTTACTTACTATTTGCAGCAATACCCATCACTATTATCACTTGCGTTTTATCCTTTGTAAACGACAAGGCCGGAGGGATTGACAACCTCTCTGTACTCGTTGGGAGCAAAGTTATTTGTATCTGTGTGCAGGTCCACGTTGATTGCTAATATATGGCGCCGTTAGCAGTTGACACCTTCTTGTTGAAACTGGGAGTCTCAGGGGAAATCGATCCTTGGTATCTTGCCAAGGGAAAACTTCCGCTACACTGCATCTCAAACCTTCCACTTGGGGTAACCAACGAGGGGCGAGAAGCCATCAAGCAAAGTTTTCTGGCGCCGTCGCCGAGGACTCCACTCTTCAAGATAGGGGAGTTGCATGGTATCTTTTACCTTTGCTTTTTAGTCTTGTTAGTTTACCTTTCAGTTTTGCTTTAGTATCTTTTATCGAAAATCACAAAAAAATTAATTATTTGCTAGTAGTCCTTTCTGTTTAGTCAAGCATGTCAGGACTTGGTGCTTTGAGGGAATCAGAAGTTTTGGATTTCCATCAAAAGGATGGAGAAAATATGAAGAAGGCATGGGACAGAATTTCTGATGCACATAGGAGAATTATTCCTTGGATACCTATAAAAATTGTGCTTAGAAATTTTTACCATGGTCTTTTTAAATGGTGTAAACACTCTCTTGATATTATAGCTGAAGGAGATTTCCTAGAGTGTGATGAAGCTAGAGCTCTTGAAATTATACATGGTCTATCTAGTTACTTTGTTTATGATCATAGTTTTGATACTGTCATAGATAGACTTGCTACTATTGAGAAGAGAATGGATGCTCTAGACTTAATAAAGGAAGAGAAACCCAAACCCAATAAGAGAGATATTTTGGAAATAGACAATGATTGGGAGCCTTTTGTTAGGATTAGTATCTCTAATCAAGACTTCCTTGCTTATTGTGATATTGGATCTATGGTTTCTACTATGCCAAAAATTGTTCATGATTCTTTAAAATTTAACATGGATAGATTATCAACTTATCATGAACACACTAATGGAGATATTTCTGAAATCCAGGGAAGAATAAAAGATGTGCCAGTTAAATTCCTTAAAGGGATTGCAATGATTGATTTCATCCTCGTGAAGCCAAACCAAGGAAATATAGTGCTTGGAAGGGACTTCCTCCGAGCAGTAAAAGGCTTCATCGATATAGGTAAGGGACAAATCCGCTTACGCGGGAAGGCAAAAGGTGTGTACCCCTTTCCTAGAAAGAACAAAAATGAACTTGTTGAGGAACCATTTGAAGCAATTTATAACTCCGATTATTATGATGGTTATTGATTCCTCTATGCATTATGCCTAGCTTAAAGGCATAAAACAAAGCGCTTTTGGGAGGCAGCCCACATGAATAAAATTTTACTTTGCTTTTGTTGTGTCTTGATGTTGTTACTACAGTAGCATCATCATTGTATCTTTACTTTTCAACTTTGTGCCAAGTGTAGCCTCTGATTGCAAGAAAGTTCAAAAGTTGTGACGTGCTGTCCAGGAAACAGATTCTGTCCTTGGATAGAAAAATTTGTATAAAATCACCAGATCATCTTTTTGGTCTGAATTTTTTTGACAGCGTGCTCTATACAATTGTCTTTCGAGCGTCTGTTCTGAGTTTTTTGAATAGAGTTGCAGAAGTGCCCCGAAAAAATCATTTACTACCTGATGTTCTGTTTTTCACAGATTCTGTCATATTTTGCCTTTCCTTCATTTTGCAAACCTTGAGCTCGCTTCTTCTTTGCAAAAACCTTTTCGCAATCTTGAGAAACAGTAGACCTTCAAGAATATCCTTATTTCCAGAAAGGAACAATTATTTTATTATGGGTACTAACCTCGCTAATCAGTTTATGATGAGTTATGTATGAAGGGAGTTTTCAAGTGTGCGAGGGAAGATGATAAAAAGATTCAGGAGTGTCAAACGCTCAAGCTTGGGGATGCCCCCATGCACCCCCAAGAAATATCCAAAGAGACTCAAGCGTCTAAGCTTGGGGATGCCCCTTCTCCATCAACATTATCAGTTCGTCTTTCGTTCCACTATATTTTTATCACTTCATGTGTTATGTGCTATGCTTGGAGCGTCTTGCTTTTAGTTTTCTTTAGCTTTTCATAACGAGTCGGAACTCAGCTTTCTTTGTGTGGGAGAGAAACATGCTCCACTTCTACTTAGAACATAACATAGAATTTTCATGTCTATCTTTGTTGTGTGTGTTCTTTGTCTTTCAATAGCTACTATCATGCTTCGCTCTTAGTTTTCATGCTTATCTTTGTAAAGAGCTTTTGTTTAGTTGGTTGCTTGAACTCTCTTTAGTTATCATGCTTATCTTATTAAGAGAGTTTGCTTCTGTTGCATTGGTTGATATGTCTATGATAAAACTGCTACGTGCATAATGGCGCTTAGTAGTTCGTGTTTTCTTATGGTTAGTCTCAAATAGCTAGGGGGTTCCCAATGTGTTATTGGAGTACCAACATGATTTGTTTGCCTATGATGTGGTATGGTTTAGTAATATCTTCCTTCAAGAATTTATTTTGATTGACTTGGCGTATGCTCACGCATATTTAAGACTGTAAAGAAAGTCTGTCAAGCCTTGATGATCTTTTATTTCTGAGTAGCGATATAACTTCCATGCCTGATTCAATGTTGCTTCGTCGCTCTGCATGATTATGACCGTCATTGCTCTCTTAGTTGGTCGCTCCCAGTCTTTTGCTAACCTTCGCCTGTACTAAGCGGATTGACTGCTTGTGCATCCAAAATCCTTTAAACCAGTTATGCCATATGAGTCCACCATACCTTCCTATACATGGTATTTACCTGCCATTCCTAACGAAGACTTTCATGTGCCATCTCGAAATTATTCAAAAAAGCATTTCCGTTTTGTGCCTCTGTTTTAGCTCATGAGGAAGTAGTAGTTAATTCATGATCTTTTTAAGTTGGACAAGCTTCACCCCGGGATTGCATGTCTAATGTGCAAACCCATAATACGAGAAGGAACTGGCAAAGAGTGCGCCCGGCTCAAAATAAATATAACAAACAAACCCTCCTTCACGCTTTGTTCATGAGAAATCAGAAAACTTTGGCAGTGATAAACAAGGGAGATTAAGAGGATGTGATCGTCCTCATTCGGGAGCCGTTCCTCGAAACTTGTCCATCTCAAAAAGTAATTGAGTTGTCTGCTAGCATTCGTTGACGAAACATGCATATCCAAAAAAATAATTATTACCTCTGTTTTTAAAACCAAGAGCTCTGGTACATGTTTTGTCTTTGTTTCCGACCACGGGTTTTCAACCTTCCAACAAAAGCCACGGTTCGAGAGTCTCCACCTTCTTTTAAAGCACCAACTACTGAGAGCATGATTGTCATTCTGAGTGTAATGTGCATTGTCCGAAAGTAGCATTGTCTTTTGCATGATTATGATATCGTTTATTTTGAAATCGTTGTATCTAGTCATCACTTAAACCTTGGAGGTGCCCCTGCATTTATGTTTTGCTTCACTAAAGGGGGCAAGCGAGATATCACTTTATCATATTTGCACACCATGCTCATTACAAATCTATTTGATGTTTCAGTATCATATTGTAAAACTTTCAGTTCTTTGTGATTTTCTCATGAGGCAACTTAATTACTACAGATTCATTGTCTCAGTAAGATTTTGTCATATGACTATGAAAAAGTCCTATATGGTTAATAGCATGTCACCACAGAAATTATTCTTGTTATCATTTACCTACTCGAGGACGAGCAGGAATTAAGCTTGGGGATGTTGATACGTCCAAAACGTATCTATAATTTCTGCTTGCTCCATGCCTCTTTTGGGTGATATTGCTATGATATTTATACACTTCTATACACTTTTGATCATATTTGGACTAACCTATTAACTCAGTGCACCCCAGTGCCAGTTTCTGTTTTCTGCTGTTTTTGTATTTCAGGTTTTCCCATTACGAGAACTGCCAGAAAAATCCCGGAAAAAATATATAAAAAATCAGCGTTCCAGAAGCTTCCCGGTAGCCAAAGTAGAGCCGGAGGGGGGCCACCAGGGCTCCAGGCGCCCTGGTGGTGCGGCCCCCCCTGGCCGCGCCGGGGGGGCGCCTGGGCCCCCCGGGCCTCCGCTGATGCCCCCCTTCGGCATATATTTAACACGCGTCCCGAAACCCTCAAGACGGGAACCCTTTTTCGCGATCTCATCTCTGTTCCGCCGCCGCCGTGCTTCCAAGATTGGGAGCACCAGGAGAACTCTTCCCGGCACCCTGACGGAGGGGAGGATCACCACCGGGAGCCTCTCCACCACCATGGACGCCTCCCGGATGAGTTGTGAGTAGTCTCCCTTGGACCATGGGTCCATGACCAGTAGCTATGTGATGGTCTCCTCCCCTTCTTGTGCTTCACTAATTAGACCTCGTGAGCTTCCCTACATGATCGAGGCACATATGTAATCCTTATGCTGTTGCTATGTTGAGTTTGCTGGGATCCGATGGATTGTGAGATTATGTTGAGATTGTGTTTGAGTAATATATTTGATTTACCTCTTTTATATTTATGTTCGTAAGTAATTCTTGCATGTTCTCCGTTGTTATTTATTGCTTTGGCCAAGTAGTAGGTAGTGACTCCAAGAGGGAACGTTATGCTTGATTGTGGGTTCATGCCCCTCGATGACTAGCTTGAGTGACAGAAACATGAGTCTAGGGGATGTGCTGTTGCCACAAGGGGGAAAACAACGGTGCTTGTGCCCGTGGGTGCAAGGATTGTTTACTTTACGCAAAGTTCTTTTAATGCAGTTGTCTGTTGCTTTGAGTTTATACTATGGGTGGGACTCGCAACTTAATACCAGCGAGATGTTCTGGATAGATATCTCAAGGTGGATGATTAGTAGTAGATGCAGATGGATTTCGGTCTACTTGCCTTGGCGTACCGCCCATGCTTTGAACCTCTACCTTTCTTGCAACATAGTTAGCATTGGTTTGCGCACATAATTCTGTCAATTGCCCAGCTATAATTCGTTTACCTCACATAGCTGTTTTATCGTCTTTTGGGAGAGAGACATCACTAGTGAACATCATGGGACCCCGGTCCATATTACCATCACTGATCACATCCGCTATTTACTTTCTGTTTTTACTTACTATTTGCAGCAATACCCATCACTATTATCACTTGCATTTAATCCTTTGTAAACGACAAGGCCGGAGGTATTGACAACCTCTCTGTACTCGTTGGGAGCAAAGTTATTTGTATATGTGTGCAGGTCCACATTGATTGCTAATATCGGGCGCCGTTAGCAATTGACACCTTCTTGTTGAAACTGGGAGTCTCAGGGGAAATCGATCCTTGGTATCTTGCCAAGGGAAAACTTCCGCTACACTGCATCTCAAACCTTCCACTTGGGGTAACCAACGAGGGGCGAGAAGCCATCAGCGGCTCATGGGAGGAGGATGTGCACGCGGAGTTGGCAGAGCGATGGTCATGATCGTAGCGGCTGCGACAGTCGCCGGCCTCGTGACCCCAGTTCTTGCATATCTGGCAACGAGGACGCCAGCGCCGGTTGCGGCCACCCCCATTACCTCCTCCGTTTCCTCCTCTGTTGCGGCTGTTGCCGCCGTTGTTGTTGTTGTGGCCAGGCGGGTTGCCCTGGCTGGTGTCGTAGCCTCCCGAGCCGGGCGGGAGAGAGCCAGCGGAGGGACGACCGCCGCTCGGGCGGCCAGAGTCGGGGGCACGGCCGGAGTTGTTGTGGTAGACCGGCCGGGACGCGGCATTGGCAGAGGACTGCCAATCCTCGAGTTCCGACTACTGCTGCTGAAGGGCCTCGTAGTGAAGGACACTGGAGTAGAACGCGGGAAGCGTGACAGGTGCGCCCGCGAAGTTCATGGAGGCAGCGATGAGGTTGAACGCCGAGCCGAGCCCGGTCAGCATGTAGTCGATGATATCATCGTCACGAAGAGGAGAGCCGGCGGCGGCCATCGCATCAGCGAGGGCCTTGACCTTCTGCATGTACTCGCCGGCGGGGCGATCTCCCTTCCGCAGCGCCTGGATGGCGCCGGAGGTTACGCACGCCAACGTTGTTCTCGGCGGCGAACATGGTGTGGACGACCGTCCAGGCGGCGGCCACCGATCTGCAGCCAATGAGCTGCGTGGAGATCTCCACGTTCATTGAACCGAGGAGATGCCCGAGAACCTTCTGATCCAGCGTCCACCACTGCTCATAATCAGGGTTGGACATGGTGCGGGCGGCCGTGCCGGTGCCAGTCGTCACGGTCGGCGGCGGCGCCTCGGCCGAGCCATCGAGGAAGCCGTGGAGGCGAACGCCGGCGAAGTTGGGAATAGCGAGGGCCCTCCAGAGCATGAAGTTGCTGCGGTCGAGCGAGACCGCGATGGGCGGAAGGACGGGGGTGGGAGCCGACGCGGTGGGTGGGGCGATGACGGGGGTGATCGGGGTGGGCACGGAGGTTGTGGTGAGCATGAGCGCGGAGGAGGAAGTCATCATGGGTGCCGGCGTGGTGGACATCACGGCAGCCGCGAGGAACTGTGGCGGCGGCAGGAGCGGCGGCGGGAGGAGGGCGGCGGCGGCTAGGCTAGGGTAGGCTCTAATACCAAGTTTGAGAATAGGTTTAGGGTTTTCCTTGGGGCAAAGCCTCTCCACGTCTGTCTATATATAACAATCACCATATACAATGACATATGTACAAAGTACGTGTACACGACACGCTAGACCTATTTAACACTCATCTAGAAGAATTTAGTAACATTCAATCGTCATTGTAGACTTGTTTATTTACCAGCGAATAGTAAAAAAGTTTGTCATTGAGGGATGGAAAATATATTATTAGATTAGATTTAATATCATGAAGAGTGCTTCAAAATAATTCTAGAATTTAAACCGTTTACTTACAAACTATTTTTTTGCAGGTGTTTACTTACAAACTCAATAAGAAAATTACAATCGAAGTTCTATGTTGTAGTTGTTGCTCATGTATAAAACAGTCCAACGTTTGTTTTACTGTTATGTGTGGAGAAAAGTTGCATAAAGTGGTGAACCAACCTGTGGTTGGATGGTTAGAGGGACAGTGGTATCCCGAATCCATTCGTAAATCTCAAGATGATATGCCGGCTCAGACTCTCGAAGGTGCTCATAGGGATAGGGTGTGTGTGTGTGTTCATAGGGGTGGGTGTATGTGCGTATGTATGAGTGCTTGCGTCTGTATTGTGTGAAAAAAAGCTGCATAAAGTGATTTTGTTATTTCATAGGAAACTATATTTGATTATAATGTGGATGACTGCTCGATCTAACTTCACGAGTTATGCATGTGGAGATGTGACGAGAAGATCTTGTTCTTATGGCTATGGTTAGTTGTCTAGAAATTACTGTTTCTAAGTAGTTAGTCATATATAGGCCCTCCCAATCAATAATTAATTTAGCAAACTAAACGGCATTCACCCTTTAGTTTGCAAGAAAGAAAAGGATATACCGTTTGAGTAGTTACTAACGGAAGTGTCTCTAAATTCACAACATTGGTAAACTTGACATAGCCTCGGCGACTTCGCTCCCCCGCGACAGGAGGCCTCGCGATCTGGTGCGTAGCGGTCGTCAGGGACGGCGGCGGCGTGATCGGATCTGTTCGCGGCGGCGCGGCCGGATCAATGCCCAAGCGTGGGCCTTGATCGCTGGTCTGCCGTTGGCACGGTGGCGGGTGCGACTCGTCGGTAGCTGGGCAGATCCGCTGGGATTCTACCCTTGTCTGGTCCTTGACAGCGCGGGCAACTCCGGGGGAAACCCTAGATCTCCTTGGGATCGAGCGATGACGGCGATTTTGCGTCGTAGTCCCTCTTTAGGGCATCGTTTTGGAGTTTACTCCGGTTGAAGGGACCAGCGACGTCGGTGGCGCACGTCTGGTGGAGCAACTGCCGATGAAAATCGCGCCGACTACGGTCATGGCGGACGATGATGGCATCTTTGATGTCATTCCCTTGTCGAGGCATCGTCGTTGCAGTCTGCGTCATCATGCTCGGGATGCTCCGGGGGAAACCCCATATCTGGGTCTTCCGGATCGGACGATGATGGCGTTTTATCGCTGTCCCTCCTGGGGGCATCGTTTTGGAGCAAGTGATGGCTGGGGGGATGGTGGAGCGATACTTCATCTCACACATTGATGGCGGCGAAGATCGGCGGCATGGCGCTGTGGAGGCTCGGCGTCCGATGCGCGGAGATGGACTCGCGCAGGAGGAGGTGGCTATCTGGCGTCATGGTGACGTCGACGGCAAAGTGGCCAGACAAGGAAGAAGCCTCAATATGATCTGAAGACGGACTTGTGGAAGATGGCGGCGACGACACACGAGTGCGTCTGACCGGATTATGCCCCAGATCCGGTATGTGGCTCGGCTGGGGCTTCCGGCGTTTGATGTTAGGCTTAGGTGAGTGGTTTGGGTAGTGGCCCAGCTAGCACCCCTTCATCATTTTGATGTTAGGCTTAGATGAGTGGTCTGGGTAGTGGCCCAGCTAGCACGCCTTCATCATTTGAATAGGAGTAGCGGCATATGTTGCGAAGATTGCGGATTCAGACATACTGTTGTAATACTTTGTAAGGTCTTCGAGAATAATCAATAAAGTGGTCGTATGCATCTCCTAAATGCAGAGGCCGGGTGTCATCCTCCTTTTCTAAAAAAAAAACTTGACATAGCCTTAAACAAATTATCTTTTAACGATCTTGTTGCCCTTTTTTTTATCACGCTGCTTTCATTATGTGTTGTCTCGGTGTTCCCGAATTACTTGTTGGAGAAATGGATGTATTTAAATACATCTATTTTTGTTCATGTATTCTAGATGGAGTATTAACTTATACTGTAGTATCAAGTGGATAAAACGTACTGACTATACAGCAGAGTTTTGATTTTCGGCCGAAAAAAAACGAATTTCTGCCGAATTTCGTCCGTTTCGCTTGGGCCCAATATATGGGCCTGCCGGCCGAATAGTTTGGCCCAGTTTGAATTTTTCTTGCCCGGCCCAGCTTCGAGAGACTTCCAGTTAGGCCTCCGCTCGAACAAAACCACGAACTCACGTATCCTAACCCTAAATCGATCTTTCCCTGTCCCTCCTCCCGTGTGTGCGGCGCCGCCGCTGCGCACTGGACTCCCACATCTCCTCGCCCTCCTCCAGACCTCCACATCTCCGACGGTCCGGCCAAGGTGCTCACTTCTCCGGCCCTCCTTCACATCTCCGGCCAAGGCGCTCACTACTCCGGCCCTCCTCCACATGTCCTCGTCTCCACCCCATCTACTTCAAGACAGCAGCATGGCGCTCGGAGGCTGCGGCAACGGAGCTAACGGAGCGCGAGCCGACCAGTTCAACGGAGGCAGTAGCACGGGGCAGCGGCATCAGCATGGAGGGCGTCCGCTTGATTGGGAAGGTAGAGATGTTCTTGATGCAGTTTCAGTACGTGTATGTAGTTTCAGTCTTCAACAATTTGTCTTGTCCAAGTACGTCTATGCAGTTTCAGTTCTTCAGCAATTTCAGATTGATGTTGCTTTGTTTCTTGGTTATAATATGTGTCTACTTGTGCTGCTTTAGATTTAGGAGAGGTCCCTGGTAAATGCCTTGGCAAATGCTTATATCATACGGGGGTAAGAAAAATTGAGTCTTGATGAGTTGAACACAGTTGTGACATTATTAATCTGAATTATATATACATCTTGTAGTCACCAAGGAAGCTCTAGATCTGGTAATATTTTATTTGGAGTTATTGAGATGATGCTTGTGCGGTAGTAGCATGATGCTTGTTTTTGAGCTGTTGAGATGATGCTTCTGCGGCAGCAGCATGACGCTTGAGCTGACCGGTGTCCTTTTGTCACTTGATTTTCAGGTAATGGAACTGCAAATAGGAGTGGCAGCGGCAACCATGATGCAAGTGCAAGTGGTTCCCAAAGCTCTTGGAAAGGTAACATACTAACATGATATGAGCTGTGAGATTGCATGGGGTTCTTATAGAGCTCTAACTTAGTTCAAATAAAAAAAGATGGCATAGAGGTCTCACTTAATTCAGTACTTCCATGAAATTATTTGGTATTTGTTCGTAAATTGTTTGGAGTTATTTGGTGTGAGTGGACATAACAGTACACTACCTTGTTCATGTAGTGAGATGAGGATGATCACAATTTAGAGTATTTGGATCTCTCTTTCATATTGCTATATAGTAAGGCATATATCTAGATCTTATTGGTGCACATTTCTATAGTATTTGCTTGTTATGCTGCCAGATTACTATGCTTTGCTTGTTTACACGATGCAAATGGAATATTATTAGGTTCAATTGAAGTGATGTTGTTTGTAACTTTGTAATGCAGGAATTAAAGATAATAACCTATATGATCCTTGGAACCATGCTTGGCCGTATTATGGGGGTTTTCATTGTATGTACTGTGGCCTAAAGCACAAAGGTGGAGGTGCAACCCGTGCCAGGGAGCACCTTGGTTGGATTGTAGGTAACGTGAAGAAGCTGCCCAAATGTGCCAAGAAATGTGAGAGAAGCAATGAGAGAGTGTCGGGATGAATCAAAGAGGAAGAAAAGAGAGAAACAAAACAGTAGGCTGAGAATTGAAAGAAATATTATGGAAGGGCTGTATCGACAAGGAGGGGTGATTAACATACTAGATGATGAAGAAGAAGAAATTCAGATGAATATTAGAGATGCATTGCGTGACCCAAATGTCTCCCGTAGAGTTGATAGGAGGATTGGCAAGGGGAGTGTGGGCGATGTGCGAGTTTCTGTTGGCAAAAAGAGTATCACCGCATATTTTGACAAGCAATTATGCAGCAACAAAATATCTATGCAGCCCAAGATCAGTAGTGCTTTGGATCCTAATTCGAGAGATGCACTTGGCCTAGCTTGGTCCAAGTTTTTTCATGCCAATGATATTGCTGGACGTAAAGCTGACTGTCCATACTTCCGAGCTGCTTTGAAGATCACTCAACAATTAGGGCCTACTCCTATACCAACCGCGAAGGAGATTGATGGGAAATATTTGGATGCAAACTATGATGAAGAACTTCGTTTCTTCAGAAATTCAAACAAGATTGGAAAAACTTCGGTGTGACTCTTATGTGTGACTCTTGGACTGGTCCAACAGGAATGAGTCTCATAAACTTCATGGTGTATTGCAATACACGAATGTTCTTCCTCAATACTATTGATGCATCCGGTCAGACTCAGAATGCAGGTTACATCTTCCTCCTCTTCTTCGTGTTTTACTTTCTTCTTGAATACTTGGATTTGTCCTAGAATTGTATTATGTTCTTGAAAACATTTGCTTTGTTCTAGTTAGGTATATACATATGTTATTACAATACTTTTCTTGAATAGTTGGATCTGTCTTATAATTGTTTTACGTTCTTAATGCTTTGTTTACATATGTTCTTACAATACATGCTTCTTGAATACTTGGATCTGTCCTAGAATTGTTTTATGTTCTTAAAATACTTGCTTTGTTCTAATTAGGTATATGCATCTTACATAATTTTGCAGACTTTATCTACAGAGAGATTGAGAAGGTTGTAGAAGAGATAGGCCATGAACATATAGTTCAAATAGTAACCGATAATGGCTCCAATTATAAGAAAGCTTGCAAAACCCTTATAGAAGAACCAAAGTACTCTCATATTGTTTGGCAACCGTGTGCTGCTCACACCGTCAATCTTATGTTAAAAGATATAGCCAAATTTCCTGAGGTTGATGTGATAGTGAAGAGTGCCAAGACAATCTGTAGGTTCTTGCATAAGCACAATAATCTACATGATAACATGAAGAAGAACATAGGTGGTGAACTAATTAGACCAAATGCCACCCGTTTTGGGACTGTCTTCATGTTCCTTGAGAGTTACCATTTGAAGAAAGATAAGTTTAGGGAGTGGATGGTTTCTCAGGATTGGAAGGAGTGTCAGTGGAGGTATGAGTCTGGATACGTGTTTTCTGAAGAATGTTTGTCTAGTAATGTTTGGTGGAACGCACTAGAGTGGGTGTTGGGTTCGTTAAGGCCACTTTATAAGGCCATGAGGTATGCTGATACACAGAAACAATGCACTCTTTCTGGCTTCAAAAAAAGTATGATGCTCGCTATACAACGGATGGAAGCACATCTAGGCCCTACATCAAGGTTGTACCTTAGTTTCATGCGCAAGGTGGGCAAGAGGATAGATGCAATGGAAGAAGATACATTTATGGTTGCAGCTGCCGTCCTTGATCCATATACACATTACAGCCTCAACCTTTGCAACCATACAGATTATGCTACTGCACTAACAGATGCGATAGCGAAGATATTAGATCCAAAGAGTGCTCTTTCAGCCATTGATGAAGTTAGTAAGTTTAGGGAGTGCCAAGGAAGGTTTGGGACCAGATTAGCAGAAGAAGCTGCGGCGAGAATGGAGCCAAGTAAGTCATGGTCTTTTAGTTTTAGAATTTCCATTTCCATTTCCTTTTGTTATGTAATTCTGAAAAGTTCATTGGTGATATCTTCCAGCCCAATGGTGGTTTCAATTTCGAGGGGATGTTCCTGCATTGCAGAAGTGTGCAATGAGAATGTGCTCACAATGTGTCTCATCTAGTGGGTGTGAGAGAAATTGGAGCGCCTTTGCTTTGGTGCACACAAAGCAAAGAAATCGCCTTTTATATGACAAGCTCCACAAGCTAGTTTCTGTCCGCTACAACCTAAAGGTATAAACCAACTTAAATTTACTTTGTACCTTGTATTGTCCTTGCATATCATATAATTTACTTGGCTTACTATTCAAACCTTGAAGATACGTGCTGAAGAAGATCAAGAGAAAGAGAGAGATATAGATAAAGAGGTTGATCCAAGTGCATTGCTGATAGATACAACAATATTTGATGAGACAAATCCAATAATGGAGTGGCTGAATGAGGACGAAGAGGATCCAATTGTGGATGGAGCTGATGCGGCCAGTGCTGTTTTTGAGAAAATAAGGCGCCTCAACTCAAGCAGGAAGGATTCTCATGTCGGTACAGAGGCTAATAAGAAGAAAAGAAAGAGGAATCATGATGAGGAGAATGAGTATGTCGAAACTGAGAGTGAGGATGACGACAATGAGAATGAATATGTTGATAATGAGAGTGGGGATGATGATGGGGTGAGTGAGGATGATGAGGATGATCAACAAGATCAGCAAGAGACACAAATGCAAGTGGAAGAAGAGACACAAGTACAAGTCGAAAAGGAGACACAAGCAAGCGTTGGCAATTTGGAGACTCGTAGATCTGGACGACTAGTTAGGAAGAAGACCAAGGAAGTCAACAGCCTCTACTCGTAGATTTGGTAAGTCTCTTCTTTTCAGTGTTTCTTCTTCATGATGATTACTTTGAAAAATCTAGCTTGATGTATACGTTTGAAGCGGTTGATCTCTAAATAGCTTGATGTACATTGCTTTCTTATTCTGGTGCTCTAATGTTTATGCTCGCTGGAATGATCAATACTATTGTTCTAATCGCTACTTGTCAATAATCACCTAGTACCGTTGAATTACTACTTATCTTCTTGTATGGCTGTTATAATTGCTACTTATCACCTACTAGTGTTGTTCTAATTTCTATGAATCAACTACTAGTGTTGTTCTAATTGCTACTTGTCTCTTAGTACTGCTATTCTAGTTGCTACTTATCATGTAGTAGTGTTGTTCTAAATGCTACTTATCACTTGTATTTGTGTTTGAAATGGTACCTAGCTGGTCTGATACTAGTTGGAGGTTGGAGCATGATGCTAGTTGGAGGCTTGGAGCATGGAAGCTGGATCTTTTTCAATGGAACAAGACCTTCCCGTCCATGCTTTCATGGATTTCTTTTGGAGCTGTTGTTCGTTGTGATGCTTTGATGGCTGTCTTTTGGAGCTGTTTCTATGTGAAATCCTTTAAATTTTAGTGCTGGTTGTACTGGAGTATTTAAACTTTGAACTATGATGTGATGGTTGTGGACTGTAAGCTTAGAACTAATGTGCGTGAGGGTTATATTGGACTGACGCTCTTATTTTAATCCCTAGAGCTAATTTGCTAAACATTATATGATTACTCCTGATGGTTGTTGGGCTGCTATGCTTTTGCTTTGCTTGATTTCAACTTTCTGTGAATTTTTTGACAAATTTCGGCCAAATTTCGGCCAAATTTCGGTCAAATTTTGTCTGAAAATTTAAAATTTGATTTTGTGATTTCGTCCGAAATTTTGCCGAAATATTTGAATGGGCCGAAGAAAATGGCAAACCGAAAATCAAAACACAGCTATACAGCCGTCCTTTGTATATGCAGTAGCACACAGCAGAAATTCAAATTAATCCTGAAAACACCAACGATGTGCCACAAACCTTATTTGATCGATCAACAGTTCAACACATGATCATGCTCAACAGTTCAACACATGATCATCACAGTTATAATTAAGGCCCTCCTTGATCGCTGCCATAAACAATGCATGCATGCGCCTATCTAGCCTGTTAATTACCAATTAACGGCGATGCAATGCTCTAACAACACAGATCGATCGACAAGTTGATGGAGGCGGCAGCCGGCCGCTTCCTGCGATCGATCGTTCCTTTGCCACGGTTCACGAGGACACGCCGACGCCGAGGAAGTCGATGAACGGTGGCGCATCCTTCGTTTTCAGTGGCTCGTCGCCGCCGTCGACATGGTAATCCGTCCTGCGGTGATGGTCAGGGCCGCCACGGCCATCCAAAGCTAGTGCTTCTCTTGAAGGTGGGGAGGAGAAGGCGATGGAGAGAGAAGACGGCGCCGCCGGTTGTTTGCCTCCATCCAGGTAGCTACTGTACCTTGACAGCAAGCTCTTGCTTCCTGAAGCGCCGTAACCATTGAACAGTACTGGAGTAGAAGAAGGCGCCACTGCCGCTGCCGCCGGCGGTGAGCCGAAGAAACCGCTTCCACTAGGCTTGGAGAAGCCAAAGCAGAACGACCCGGCCGACGCGCCGGCGAAATCGAGCTGGGCGCCGCCGCTGTACGAGTAGGACGGGAAGGTGGACGAGGCTGCCTTGGCGAGGAGCCTGCAGCGCTCGCGGCTGCGGCGGGCCCTGACGACGTGCCAGTGGTTCTTGACGGCGTTGTCGGTGCGGCCAGGAAAGTGGCGGGCGATGAGAGCCCACTTGTTGCCGTGGACGCGGTGCGCCGCTAGCAGACGCTCCTCCTCTTCCTCCGTGAACGGCCGCTTGTTGATCCGCGGGTCAAGCTGGTTGAACCACCGGAGACGGCAGCTCTTGCCTACAATCAAGTACCACAAATTAGTTTAAAATATCACAGATAAAATTGAAAGCTCAGCAGGTCAGGAAAATACATTCTAGTTTATAAACAAATGAATGAAAATCATAATTCAGTGTAATTCATTAGCGAATGAAGAATTAGTTAGGTTTTTTTTTTTGGCGAATGGAGAATTCATGGTTAAGTAGTGCAATTTGCAAGGACGTGAAATTCTAATAAAGCAGTGTAATGTTGTAGGATTGCAGGAAAAATAAATCGGGAGAGCAATTACATAATTAACACACTCAAGAGAGTAGGTCAGGGCACATAAAGGTTATTGCGTGCAGATCGATTTAGTTGCATCAACCTTCATGCATGCACGCCTGAGAGAGACGAGTGAAGAAATCTTCTCATTAGGCTAAGCCGTCTAGGTGATCAACTCTTGACACATGCATCCTTATATACATCATGGATTTTTCACATATATAAACATAAAACTAACCGTGCTTTGCCTGGTGATTAACTAATTAATGCTGTTTCAGTGTTGTTACTTGTTAGTAAGAACACACCCTACCGCATCTGTGATATTAAGTGACTCTATACACGGTTTTAGTTATGTTGTTGCTTCCCTTTACCTCATACTATGTAACTTTTTTTGTGAAAAATATTATGCAACTACATGTTTTGGGGGAAAATTGAGCAGTTTTAGCATGGTCCCTCTTACCCCCTCTTTTCACATGAGAGGTAAGAGTATGTAGTAGATCTGAGCCGTTGATCACATTAATTAGTGGTCGGATTAACTCTTACCTTCTTACCTCTCATGTGAAAAGAGGGGGTAAGAGGGACCATGCTAAAATTTGCCGGGAAAATTATTTGAGTGAAACTAAAAAAAGGAGATTTAGAATAATAAAGATGCGTGCATGCTAATTTCACCTTGTTCTTGAATTTTGCAAGCTAGTAGTCATGCAAATGAAACCTTGTGTTCATAATTTCTTCTTCAATCTAGAACAAGTATTTCAGGGATATAACTAATTCCGAACTTCTAATTTTTTTTATGTATCAATTAGACAAAGATCACTTAATCTTACATGTTTGCCTTTATGGCCATCAGACTAGATTTATCTTTGGTCTAAGAAAAGTAACACTAATCTTTTCAAATTTCCGAAAATATTAGGAGAGTTGTGTGTCATTCCATCGAAGCGCCTTGAAAGATAGAAAAAGTTACATCCACAAGCACAGCAAGAGAACTATATGGGTACCCCAAAACAGATTCAACTCGTCATCGTGCACACTAATGAACAACTTATGTCTAAATAAAACTTCCATGTCCAAGATACCCAAAGACTAAAGAAGAAAAAACTAAAGCCCAGCGCAAATATCATTCCCCTCGAGGAAAGATTTTCTTGGTAGATGGTACAAGCAGCGCTAAAACAGTCTGACCGTGCTGAAAATTAGTATGGCAAACTGAACCAAGATGCGTAGATCATCTACTTCCTGAGCACAAATCCCATCAACCAAAGTCAATTTCTTAAGTTCATATGCATCAACGTCACCTCAAAAAGAAAATTAAGAAACATTTCTTGTTGGAAACAGATCGGTGATCAAAGATACAGACCAGCAGTTCCACCCACCTGATCTGCCCTCGAGCTTCTCGGCTATGGAGTTCCAGTTCTGGGGGCCGTACTTCTCCACGAGCTGGCGCAGCTTCTCGTCCTCCCCCGGCCGCCAGTGGCCTCTCGGGCACAAGGACGACGGCTTGGCGCCACCTTCCGATGTGTTAGTCGTCGAGGACGATGCCGCCATCGTCCTCCGCCTGCCGGAGAAAGAGAGAACGAGATCGAAGCCTGGCTCGCGAGAGAGCTCGGAGCTGCGCTTGAGAGAGAGGAAGCTAATGCGTTTTTGGTCCCTAATGAGCTAATGGCCACAAGTCAGAGGGACGTATGTATATAGAGGTAGAGTGAAAGAGAAGGGTATGGTGTGTGTGCTAGCTTTACCCACACACACGCACGCAGGTAATGACACGCATGTTGGGCTAGGGTTTGGGGAAGAGGTCCTTTTAGTTTAGTTTTACACGACAAGAGAGGGAGTGGGCTGTGAATGATGCATGCACGCTCACATACACCGCTAATGGAGTATTCAACATCTCTCTTTCCCCCTCTCTCCTGCGTGCGTGTGTGTAGGGCTAGCTACCGTGTGTCCATGTCATCTCTATCTCCCACCAACTTGCCCCGTTTGGCTATTCGCCAGAGACCACTCCTCTCACAGCCCCCATCCAACACAAACCTATCCCCGGCCGGATTACTTCCAGCTGCAATATTTGTACTTCTTCTCTAACTTCCCTAACAATATTCTCCCCCCTCCTCCATCTGCAATGCAAAGACATCATCAACTTTCTTAACAAACGATCTTATCTAAACAACTCCCTCCCATGTTGTACGTGTTCTTGACGCTTCTTTTCAATTACGTATGTCGTTTGTTCTGACTCCTATATATATTACATATCACAGATCAAAAGGCACTTTCTTACAATCTTATGTTTCATATGCATGCATCCCATTTACACCAGATGAAAAAGTTGAGAGAGGTTGTTATGGTCAACATCTGGGTGCACCCCCAAGAGGGCAAACCGTTCTATCTCAGCCATTACAGCCATGCACAAAAACAGCAGCCGTAGTAATGGCCAATGAGCTAGCACACACACAAGGAAGGTGGTTGGCTGCCTGCATCCTGCAGAGCAGAAGCCCAAAACCTGCAAACCTTTGCAGCATGGGATGTGCTGCAGAAATGGGATGCATTCAAGCGTTCCATGCCGCCCACTGTTCGTTTTGTATGGGTGGTATGGAGTAACATATATATCTTGATGTGAGCGAGAACAGTAGATCGGTACATGCATATGCACTCTGCGCCGTAAATGTGACCATCACCATGTGACCTGCAGGGATGTTGCTCTGCACTATTAATTGCTACGTTTGTTGTAGTACTTGTACTACACATGTAACTAAGCAAAACGCATGCGCTCTCCATGGGGTGTCCAGTGTCCTGTCCTGCACTGGTACATTCAATTTCTACTTGCAGAACAAAAGGTAGGAGGGTGAAAAGTTTGCATTCACAAAATGGGTTTTACAACGATTTTCCATGAGACCGGAGAAAACATGAACTGCAGCAGCATTTGGGAGACTAGATTGCAGAACAAACAAAAAGTCAAACCTGTGAATATATTAGTTGCTATACTAGTCCTTCCAGTGTTGTCTTCGCATGTACAAATGGTCAATATTTTGCTCAACTGTTTGCGAGTGAACATCTTATAGCATATATATGGTCAATACTTTGCTCAACTTAACTAAAGGCTGCGCCAGCTACCAGTATTAGAAAATGTACAAGAGTGTTGCTGCGTAGAGCAAAATTAACTCTCATGCATAGCTTTTTTTTGTATGACTTGTTTTTTTTCCCTCACATGTGTTTTTGTGTGGGCGCGTTGGTTTTGATTGTCCGCATTCTAGCTATGCGAAGGCTGGTTGTGTGCTCACTGTGTATGCATCTCCTGTGCTTCATGTTGAGTCCATAAAATTCACTCATTGTCAAAAAAACAGAAATAATACTCATAAAAAACTAAAAGGCTTATTGCTTAGACGTTCCTATAACTAGTCCTAAGAATATACCAAAACTGATCAACCCTTCCACCCAAAATATGTAACATTGATAGCTCTTGTTTGGTTTAGCAAGGCAAGCACATAACTAAGTGAGGAAGTAGGCCCCAACAACAATGGACAGAATGCACATCCGTAGCAAACTGCGGAAATCTGATGCAACCACTAACCAAAACATGCTCTACAAACATATATATATATATATTCATTCCTAGTTGCAAGTGTAAAGAGACAAATATATCTTGGTTCTTACTGCATATACAAAGTGGTTTTTTGCTGACCGAGACTTTTTCAGTTTTCACGGTTTTAGTTAATTAAATCAACAAAAAAAATGTCATCAGCTCATTGGCTATAAGTAGCCTAGCTGCAACAAGTATGACTGTGCCACCTGCTTAAACGTACACTTCGTGGATGCACCCGATTGCAATAGCTTTCCATATTAAACATATGGTCATCCATCACAAATACGGCCCCCTAAATTTTGTAGTCAAAGTAGTTTCACCCGTGAGATGCTGACGTTGAAAATTCGGGCACCAACGACCTATTAACAATGACTTGAATACAGTTTCAGGTTACGAATTCCGTTCCAAGAAAGTGCGATTGATAACGCACTCGCAACCGCTAGTATTATATGAACCATTGTTTTACTAGTGCATAAGTTAATACAGGTTAGTTTGTCAGTCTGACTTGGCATGTGTTGAAGGTGTAGCTTTAACTTGCTGCTTTGGAATTAGAATCGGTTCCAGAAAAGTTTTGGTGATATCAACAGGTGTTGTGAACCTTGAAGGAAAAAGCAGCCAAAGTTACCACAAGATCAATGTAGTGTTACACAAGCTTTAGGCTGGTAAAGGATTGAGAGCTTTGACAAATCATGACTACAAGAGCTAATTGATGAGCTTAATAAGAATCCTAACTAATATAACATGCATTAGGCACACATGCAGTCGGCATATCCGTTGATCGTTATGATCAAACTGATTTAATCTAACTATTTTCGTCACGAAGGTTCCTAATCATTTGCCATTAAGTAGTCGACACGATGACATGGATAATCCCAAAAGGGAACCAAAAGAGCTCCCCAGCTGTTCAGCTGACATGTGTAGAGGGAGTTGTATAGCTGGCCACGCCACATTCCTGACATAATAATAATTAACTGATTTCGTCAGGCAACGCTAATTTTGGGGATTGACACGCTAACTTTTCTTGTATAATTGTGATTGTTAAACGGTATGTTGACTCAGCTAGGGAATTAAATAGTAACAACCACGTGTGCATGATGGAGCCACCTAGGAGCATGAGAAAGAACAAACACTGTCTAATCGACACTTGATATATAATGTCCAAAAGAGATGAGAGATTTTCAGGCATTGAGAGGGACTTGCAACCAATCCCCTGAAGAGATGGGAATGACAAGAAAACGGAAACTCTTACCAAAGTACATATGATTTCGTATCATCTTAAACAAGGAACCAAAGGTGTAATACTATTAAACTATGGGGTGTGACCAACTACTTGAGATTCTACAGTGGTTAATGAGTTTGATTTGGGAAATTAATTATCTGTTTTTATTTTTATTTTTTAAAGGAGGCATAAGATTTGCCCCATCCATTAAATAAGGAGAGGATAGAGTTTTACAAAACACCACACACAAGCAGCATGACAATTACTCACACAAAATGATAGTCCCTAATTTCTTTGGGTCGGCAGTAACCCATAACTTTGCCTCTTCAAGAAGGGTTCTAAGAAGAATAGGCGGTGGGACAATTTTTTTGTCGAAACACCCTAGCATCCGCTCGTTCCAAACTGTCGATGATATGAGCATGGTGAGGGAGGTCATGGCATGCGAATTTGGGTTTCGGTTATCGGTTCATTTGTCCCACCACTCATTGACGGATTCATCTATCTAGATGGCATGCAGGGATGTTGACATGAGGTAGCCCAAACTTCTCGATGATTGATCTCCAAAGCCTATGCGTGTAGCGACACGGTGTGGCCCATGCTCCTTGCATGTATCATTAGGGTGACACGGTGGTCATTCCTCGATGTCGCTACACGGATCCTGTTCTGGTCATCCATCGCCACTGTTGGACAAAGCCGGTATAACATCCTACATGTCAAGGGAAGCATCCCTGGAAGATGGGCCACGAACGGCTATCCGACGAGTCTTGTAGTAGCGGTGGTGGCTGCTCCTCGGTCTCTACTGGCGAACGAGCCACCGGCGACTCGTTTTGGTTGCCGCTGGATCTTTTCTTTCCTCTTGATCTCTGTCAGAGAGTCCGTGGATTTCCCTCCCGTACGCCTACCGGCAGGTGGTAAGTATAGGATGCTAGTGCACCGGCTCCGTTTAGTAGACAGATTAGGATTTTAATCCTTGCAGTGGCGGTGCTCGAACGGATGGCATCGCTTCACCCTCTAGTCAGCTTTTTGGGCTCTGATCCTCCTTGAGTCCGTCCATCAGGATGAATTAGTCGGAGCTCCGTCATAGATTTCTATCAGCTTCTCGAGCAACGAGGTTTCTAGCAACGCGTACGCAACGACGAGATTTGGTTGCATGTTCTTCCAATAGATTTAATGGCCCGACGACGACTGCGGCTTGGGGTGTTGGTCCTTATGGGCACACGCATGAAGGCTTTCTGACTGTCATAGATAGGGTCGGGTCGGTTCCGGTATGGGAGCAAGGACATCGGCGTGTTGGCAGCTCGCTCTCACGGTGGTAATGGTCGTCCGGTGGTCCAAAAACCTTGATGTAATTTTTATTATGTTTGGGGTGCTTTTGACTTCCATTGATTCTTTATAATAGAACTAGGGGTCTGTTTGGACTGCTCCGCTCTATGAAAATCAGTTTTACTCCACCAAATTCACTTTGGAGCAGTTTCACATAGGAGTTGCAACTTCACCAAAGAGAATGGTTAACTCCAACTTCAAGAATGAGAATTTGGTGGAAATGATCTATTTGATTGGTTGACGGAAGGAGAAACAATGATGTATCTACTTACTTGTTGCAGTGGTGGGTAATTTCCCATCAATTCTAGCTTCTATAGTTTTTGGAGCATCCCTTGAAAAGCTTCACGAAAAACAGGAAGTTGGACCCCATATTTTAATTTTTTTTTTTTTTTGCGAAGCTGCATATTATGAAGCTACCTCGTTTGGCATGTGTCTTTTAGAGCGGAGCTGAATTTTAGGAAGCGAAGCATTTTCAAACGGGCCCTAAGTCATCCTACCAAAATATGATTAGGAGGTTGGGAGCCCCGAACATACTAGGAATCCAACCCTAGGTTTGGCACTTTGTGTCTCATAAAAGCGGAGACATTCTTTCAATGGGAAGCAACGTTCTCTTTGATGCATGTGGTGACTTCCAATCTCAAGATCCATCGGCTCGGCCTCTCCGAGATGCTCATTCGATAGGGTAGTTCATTGAGACGAGTTCATGTACGTGTTGGTAAACGTCTCTGTGTCTGCATCCGTATTGTGTTTTTTTATTGAGATGATCAATTCATGTTTAACTGTGCCACTGTTCAATGCTTGCCGAGTCCTTTTTTTTTTGCTTGCGATAATGGTGAAAAAATAATTTGATAACGAGATTGTGTAGATTTTTTACACATTCATATACACACTGACCTTTTGGGTTTTTTTTTCTGCTAGGTCCTGACCGGAATGTTGGGCTCTTTGATTAATTAGATTAGGGGTTAAGTGTACCCGTTTGAGGTGAGTATGTGGGAGTGGAAGATTGAGTAGCGATTTAGTCAATTGTATGGAAGACATCCAATCAAATCATGTATCCGTGTGAGGTTGGAAGATATGTACTACTAGATGAGAAATTGTTGGTTATTGTATTGGGTCATAGCTGACCAGACTAGGTCAGCTGCGGTGCAACACGCGTACACCTGAAACCTTTCTCTTTGGTGCATGTACGTCTATTGCACGTGCGCGTTGAGAAACTCTGATCAACAGATAACTGCTTATTGTTGAGGGATTAGAGTTAAAATCATGTGACGCTGATGTTTTCGTGACGAAAACAGCAATAACACTGGTGAGAAATCATCGCCTTAATTTTATTTTCTTAACCCGACCACTCGTTAGTTGCTCTCGAGGAACAATTCGTCATTAAAGAGAAGAAATCTTACTGCATGGTAAGTCGCTATAGGGTTCGCGTGAGTGACAATTAAGCGAGACCCAGAGCAGTACGAAGCGAGCTGACCAGGTCGGGTCGCACCTAACCTAATACGCACCGATCGAGGAGCAGTAGATCTAGCTGAACCAGGTTGGACCAGATCAGTCTGGTTTGCTCGGGACAACGGGGCTACCTTCATCATCCTTCCCACTCTGCCGCCTCTACACACAAGGCAGAGAAGCATTTGCATGTGTGCGCATTTCCCACTCACGGCAAAGTGGGACCAACGTGCCGGGCCTGAACCCCGGCCAAAACATTGACCGGCCGGATGCAACAGTTCATTCAGATGAGTGCAAACTTCGAACCCCGGTGAAAATCCCGCTGCTTTTCTTCCAGAAGTACGTGCGTACATGGGCTCCGCCGATGGTGAAGGTGTAGCTAGATCGAGTATCGGGGACGCTCCTCTCTAGTCGGCCATAGCATGTCGTCTTCGATTCGGTTGGCCACACTTGAGGCATCGACGATGTTGCCTTTTCCGGAGAGAAAAATAGTGGTTCATGGTGTCTCTCCAAGCAATAATAATCCTACTATCACTACTAGCACACCCGAGCAATGTGAGGACCAACTGAACAACTGGAGCTGGACGCATAAAAGTACGGGTGGTGGTTGGTTTCAAACTTGAATCCAGGAGTCACTTGTCCGCAACCAACATATTCCCAAAGCAAGCCAGCAGGGGAGTGAGTTGCACCAGCCCCAAATAAGCAATCCAGCTCTCTCTGGCGCCTCGGCTAGACAACACACGCAAGAATCCAAGGCGCGATTAAGCTTGAAGGTGGTTTGTTATGGGAGCGGACAAGTGCGTGCTCGCCGGTAGATGCATGAAAGCGACGTTAAACCACGCTGCCGGGTGTGTTTGTTTGTCACTGGTAAGCCACTGAGGCACGAGCCATTTGCGGCAAGAAGCTTAATTGGGGCTCTACGTCCGGCCGGTGTCAGTCAAGGCCACTGGAACTCGCTGCCAGCCATCTGCTGTTTCAATGCGGAGCAGGCGCATGTGCATCGGCGCATGCATGCTTGTGTTGTTTTGTGTCTGACACGGGCTGGGCTAGTTAATTAATTAGCAGTGTCTTTGGAAATATGTATGATCGAATTAATACACTGTTGGTACACTAAGTCACTAACTAGTAGTAGCAAGTTAGAGCAGTGGATTTCCCTTATAATTAACATGAAAATTGTAGTTACTCGTGCTCACCTGTCTGTTTAGAGCAAAAATCAGTTTTATCTTCCAACAAAGAATTTGTTTTTGGTAGCAAGTCTTGCTTGCCTGGCCGGTTTCTTGTTAGAGCTGTTGGACAGCCAAGACTTTGTGAACGTAGCCCAGATCTGTCTTGATTTTGAGCAGCTTGCGCACTCGCCATAATATGTGTATAACACCCGAACAGTTTTTTGCGCTTTCAGGAAGTTTGTTGTGAACTGAGATCATCAGACTGAGAATACGCAGGATAAAACCCAGTTTCTGGAAAGCAAAATGTTTTTTCGTGGATTCTCCTCAGCATCAAGTTAGAGGTTGCCAACATGCCATTGCACAGACATCACTTATGTTCTTCAGATTCCGATATCCTTTTACTTGGTATCCATGATTTTCTTTTTCTTTTTGAAACGGTCACGGGGGAAAGGCTCCCCACCTCAATATATATTACAGCCTCCAACATTTTACAAGACAGAGTTTTTAGACAAGACATGAGGATAGGTAATCACGTCACAAGCCCGCATGATCCCTAAGTTCATGCTTTTTGAGGCGGTGAGACCAAAGAGTAAGGCCATCTCTAGCTGATCCCCTAAGTTCATGCTTAGTGGATTACCCTTTGAGGGCAAGATCAATGTATTCTTCTTCCCAATACCAAAACAAGCATCCATCATCCTACACACACAGATGAGCATCAATGAGCTATCAAAATTGAAGCGAATCCGGTGAAAAAACGAATCAAAACAAGCAGATACCTCGTGGTTTGTGCATTTGAAGAACACACATCCGGGGTGTTTCGGCCTGATAGAAACTCGGCGCACCACTTGCCATGTGCAGTTGTCGCATTGTATGACCAACAACTGCCAACGAGTGAGCCGCTATGCGAGCGCCGAGCCCGGGCGACGGTCAGCCCTGTAGTTCCCGGAGAACCGGCGGGGGGAGCGATTAGAGTGGCTAGAGGAAGAGCCGGTACATGCATGCGGCACGGAGGCTTTGCCGGGGCTGTGTGGGCTGCTTCCCGACCAATCCATGGCAAGGCGCAGCCACCGGCGGTCGGAAACGCCAAATCCGGCGGCGGCGACAGCAGCCGCAGATCCCCTCAATTTTTGGTCGACGGCGGGACGAGGAGGTGGTGGAGGACAACAGCGGAGGCCTACAAGGTTTCCCCAGCGGCCGACCGTTCTCGGTGGGGAGGGGGGTAGGAGGGCGACGGGGTCGAAGATGCGGCGCGGTAAGGGAGGGAGAGGCAGCAGAGGAGAGCCGCGCCGTTTTACTTGGTGGAGCAAAGATGGAGTAAATATTGGGAAATATTTAGGGAGAGGAGTAAAATTTTACTCTGCTAGGTGCCGGTTAGTGGAGTAAAAATCTAAATATACTCCACTAACCAGTTATAGGGATCGGTTAGAAATGTCCTAAGGTCATCAATAATGTTAGAGATTACAGCATTGGGTAAGATATCAACCTTCCGGAGGACTTTAGCATTCCATGCATCCCAAATCTTCCAGAACAGCAAAATGATGATAAGTGGCCACACCGTCGAAGGAAGATCCGGGGCAGCTGGGGCTACCCAAAGTGAAGTAATGCGCTAGGAGGAAGGCATAAAACCCAGAGCCAACCACACAGTGGCTGAAGTCGGGCATCCAAAGAACGAGTGGCTCCGGTCCTCCACTGCATTTGAGCAGAGAGCACAACTTTGGGAATCGATGATGGTCTTGCGGTGGAGGTTGGCGTAAGTATTCAGCCGATCCAAATAGAACAACCAGCAAAAGACTGGATTGCGGATGGGCACTCTAGATGACCAAATGAAATCCATGCAGGGGGTGAGAGAGCTACGATCCCAATGCATCTTAAGCTCCTTTTGTAGTGAAGGGGGAGCCATTTAGTAGTGTGCGGGCATCCGGAACCTGCACGAGTGATACATCCTGCAACAACAAACGCAAAGAGGCAAGCCCATGAGTAGCAGTTAAGGTTAGTCGGCTACACAAGCCTAGATTGATCCCCATCATCATAATTGAGCAAACTATGGGTAAAAGGAGCAGTGTATGCGCTACAAAGGGGCTCTGGAAGTAGCCAACGATCTAGCCAAAAGAAAGTGGAAGATCCATCACCAATTTTAACTTGTGAAATATCTCAAAGGGTGTCCAAGTGTTTGATATAGCCTTGCCAAGAAAGATGAATTTTTACCTAGTCCTATGTGGAGGGGGGACTGGCACATAATTGAATCCTCCCAAGGCAAGTTTGTGGAATGGAGGAATTTGTAAGCAAATTTCAACATAAGACAAAAAAATTGTGCTTGTAAGTTCTTTACACCTAGACCACCTGCCACATTGGGCATGCGCACCCGGTCCCACGCCATCAAGCATTTTGCACATGAGGATTCAACATTGGACTCGAAGAAAATTCGTCTACACTTGTGTTGGATCGGAGAAGATAGGTCTAGAAGGGGGGTGGTGAATAGACTCTTAACCAACAAAAGGTGCAGTTTTTTGTTCTCTTAAAAGTTAGGCAGCCTTTGGCACAAGTTAAGATATCACCAACACTTTATACACATGTGTATCTCAAGATAGAGCAGCGAAAATAGTAAGCATGCAATTGTGGAGAAAGTAAAGGGTAGTGATGGAGGATCAACCACAATGAGGACACATTGAGTTTCGGCGTGGTTACGATAGGTGGTGCTATCGTACGTCCACGTTGATGCAGACTTAAACCCGCGAAGGATAAAGGTTGCGTGAGTCCACGGAGGGCTCCACCCATGAAGGGTCCGCGAGGAACCAACCTTATTTATCCCATCATGGTCAACGCTCATGAAATACTTGTCTCACTTGGGTAGATCTTCACGAAGTAGGCGATCTCCTTGCCCTTACAAACTCCTTGGTTCAACTCCATAGTCTGTTGGAGGCTCCCAAATGATACCTAGCCAACTAGGAGATACCACTCTCCAAAAGGTAATAAATGGTGTTGTTGATGATAAACTCCTTGCTCTTGTGCTTCAAATGATAGCCTCCCCAACACTCAAACACTCTCTCACAGATTTGGCTTTGGTGGGAGAGGGGATTGAATGGAAAGCAACTTGGGGAACGCTAGAAATCAAGGTTCAAATGGTTGGAATGGAATCTCTTAATCTCAACACATGAGTAGGTGGATCTCTTCTCAGAAAATGAGTATTGGAAGTTGTGTCTCGTTCTGATGGCTCTCTTAGAGAGTAGGTGGTGGTGGAGGGGGTATAAATAGGCAGCACCAAAATCCGACCCTTACTAGTCTTTGACCCAACTCGGTAACACCGACATGAAAATCTCGGTGAGACCGACTAGTGGAAAAGACTTGACCGTTAGGCTTTTCGGTGAGACCGATCATACCAACTTGGTGGGACCGAAATCCGTTTCGGTTGCACTAAAGTATTAGGGCTTGGCATATGGAAGTGTATATGGTAATCTCGGTGAGTCCAGATAGGAGTTTTCTGTGGGATCGAGATGGATATTTAGAGTTTTGGATAAGATAGAAGTGGAGAAATATGAGGATTTTGGAGCAATATCACTAAGCACTTGAGCAATTGAGTCATGATCAAAACATCATCCCTTTTTAATGGTATTGTCTTTCCTATGGACTAAATGTGATCTTGGATCACTAAACAAAAAATGTAAAGTATTGGAGATTTTCCAATCTTTATCCTTTGTGTATTCAAAGCGTCCACGTCCTCATGTCCTTGCCATGCCACTGCTGAACTTGTCTGAAATATAATAGATAAAAGTGTTAGTCCAACAATATGTATGTTGACACTAATTACTAAAACCACCAAGGGAGAAAGTGTGCTTTCAATCTCTCCATTTTTGCTAATTGATGACAACATACATCAAAGCTTCAAGCAAGGATATAGCAAAATGTATATTAAAGCTTAGATAAAGACATGTCTCGTGCATCTCCTCCTACAAGTGTGCAACCATGCAAGTGATAGAATTTTATAAAATATGAGTGCACAAAAGGAAGAAATGAGTAATGAGTTACATGTATCTTGGCTACATGCATCAGAGCAACATGATGAAAGAGGTACCTTCATGTCCATGATTCTTTCTTCCAAACAATATGTGTAACAAGAAAGAGATCATCATGCACATGAGTGAGATGCATATACTTACCTTGAGGTTCTTAAACTGGTCTATGAAGAAATAAGCTTGAGAAAACAAAAGTTAGATAACACAAGATAATTTCAACAAGAGAAGACACAAGACCAACAAGAGTACCAAGATTGGAATGACATGTATGAGATGAGTATCACTGGGTGAGTACTTCTTTAGATGTAGACATGCCCCCAAAATGATTAAAAAAGATTTGCAATATAATTTCAAGGATTTTTCTCCCCTAAACTGGAAATTCCTCTCCCCCCGAATCTGACATTGGATAATGGGAGTAGGTAGTGTGAGATAAAATCAGAGCAAAACTGGAATTAGAGAAAAATTTACTTATCAAGCTGAGAGAGCAATGATTCAACTTGAATTCTCAACATGTTTCTCCCCTCTTAGAAACATGTAGGTTCTCTCCTCTCTTGTAAAGGGCATCTCTCTTCCCTAGGATATTCCTTTTGATATAGAAGATATTTGAAATGAGCTTTGATGTGCCTCAATTGATTGTAGCCCTATCTGCCTCACGGACTTGCCTTGGATAATGAGCTGAGAGAGCAATTGATTGTAGCCCTATCTGCCTCACGGACTTCCCTTGGATAATGAGCTACAATCAATTGATAGCCAGGTCAAGCGAATTCGCTCCCTTAAAATCGAACCTCAAGCAATAAGCAAACACGTAGGAGTAGGCTTTTACCTCGATCGTGAGGGGCGGAACCTAGGTAAACTTGTGTCTCTCGATTCTGATCAACCTCGATAAGCTAACCGCCCGGTTGCAATGGCTTCACGACTAATTGCTCACACTAGGACATCTTTCGTGACAAAACCACAATAGTTGGCGCCCACCGTGGGGCCAGCGCATGGTGGTTTCGAGTTCTTGAAGGTCTCTTTCCCAGGAAACGAGGGATACGCCTACGGTAGGATGACGAAGAGTCGCCGCGGCAAGCTCTACATCGACGATGCCGGCTGGGGCCCCAAGGCCGACTCAATTGAGTACGGATATCTGGTCCACTTCGGCAAGATCCATGTCTTCATTGGCAAGATTGGTAGATCTAAGCCTGAGCTGGACCTCTGCACCGACCTCGTCGAGCTGGCTCGGTGCGCGCAACCCACACGGATTCAAGCCGGCCGGAAGCATGTCTTCGTTGGCTTCACGCAAGGTGTGGAACTTGCAGAAAATTCTGCGTCTGGAGGAGAGACTCTCATCTACTCAGATGATGAGTCCTCAGTCGGGGATACTGAATCAATCTACCCGCTTAATAACGGTAGGCTTGGGGGCTGTTCCGGTGGAAACATTATTTCGGACCCTTACGAGCCACCGTGTTGAGACGCCATCTTTATGGCAGGAATGGCGCCGGTCCTAAACTTGTCGGCGGCTGGAGCAACAGCAACTACTGACCCTTCAGCGCCGATGGCTGGTACATCTGGCTTAGTCAGACCGCCGGCTCAAGTTTTGTCTAAACTGATGACCGCCCTGATGACCTTGTTGGGGACCGACACTGTGGAGAACCAGATGGAACGCAATGTGGAGATTGCAAAGCTTCGGGGGCATATGACCAAGGCCCGGGAGGATATCAAGGCTGAAAACACCCAGATAGCCGCGTCGCGGGCTCAGGTTAGTGCAGAGGCGGAGCACCTGAAGACGAAGGCTTGGCATCTTAATCTTGAGCAGAACACTTCGAATGCAGTTCATCGGAGGAGGCACCACAGTAGTTTACCTCAGGTTTACGAGCCCACGCGTTTGTTCAACACGCCAGAAGCAGGCCCAAATACTCCAAGAGCACTGGTTCTACCCTAGTTAACCTCTGATATACCTGGGAGCAGGGTAGCGGCTCAACCTCATCGGCCATAGCCGGTTCAGAGGGATGACTGACTCTAGACCCTCACTTTGTCCAGACACCATCGGGTCACTTCTCCAACCAAGTGGATAACATGGTAGCAGCGGCAACCCGACTTATTGCGCTTCCTATCACCGGTGAATCACCGGTTGCAGTTGAAGCCTGGAACGTCATTGGATTTTTGCAAACGGTGATTGCTCAGCATACTAATTATTCTTATAGTCGGCATCGTGTACACTCCAACCCGCTACTTAGTCACAGCTATAGCCAGCATGTTGAGTCGCCAGCAGTTTCCAACAGTGAGTAACATCGTAACCCGCCCCAGGATAAACCGCCCGCAACACACGTTCAGATGCTCAGGCAATTGTGGATGAGGCAAGGGCCCGTCGCGAGGCGGAGGTAGTGAACCAGGAGGCTCAACAGCAGCTCCCGGTAATTCCTTAAACTTTGATAGGAGCCGGGTCGAGCACCAGAACCACTGAAGTGCCGTTCCTAGTGTCGGCTCTACGTAACGAGAGCATGCCTAAAGACTTTAAGGGTCCTCGCAAAGTACCCAACTACACGGCAGATCTTGAGCCTGCGTCTTGGATCGAGAGATATGAGCTGGCCATGGATATATTGGACGTCGACAATGCGTTATGTGCCAAGTATTTCACCATGATGCTGGAAGGGGTTGCCCGTACATGGTTCAAAACCTACCCCCCCCCCTCCCGATTCTATCAACACCTGGGTAGACTTGAAGAAGTGCTTCGTCAAGAATTTTCAAGGAACTTGCAAACAACCGATGATAATTGTTGATTTGGAACACTGTGTGCGACATGAAGATGAGTCAGCCCATCATTGGGCTCGCCGGGTCGCGAACATTTCCACTCTTGAGACAACATTGGGGCGGCTCAAGTTGTTTTGATCTTCAAGAAGAACTTTTATTTCCAGCCTTTTGTGCATAAGCTAGGGCGGCTTAAGCGCAAGTGCTAGGATATGGGCATTCTCATTGATGTACTTACCAGATACGCCGACTTTGATGTTACAAAGGATCCCAATTCTGATTATGATAAATCAGGAAAAGACAAGAAAAATGGTGGTGGTATAAGGAACAACAATAGAATGCCTCGGGGCATAACGGTAATTTCAATAACCATGGTAATGGTGGAAAATGCAAAAAACCCGATGGCGGGTCAGATTTTGTGGCCAGCGCCAACACAGGGTTCAAGAATCAACGTCGCAATGGCAAGCAGTCATATGTCGGGGGAAAACCCAAGAAGTATGAGGAAGCTCTTAATGCGCCGTGACCGAAGCACATTTATCCTCACAAGTCGTCTACTTGTGCTTGGAAGGACTCTTATATTATGCAGGAATATAGGAACCAGTCATTTCAACAGCATCATGGTAACGATATTGGGCTGCCAGGCAGGTCAGGCTCCAGAGGTTTTCGGGAGCCGGCTTCGATGGTGGCGGCTCAAGTTCTGGCTATCAAGGGAACTGTGGTGGTCATAATCAGCAATCTGGTCAAATTAATCAACAGGAGAATAACCAGTAAGGATATCAGAGTTATCCTAAGCAGCTCAACAGTGGCCAATACCATGTCTTTACCACAAGTACCCGCAAGTGTGACCGTAAAGTCCATAAGCGGACATTCATTGTGATTGAGCCGGCAGTGCCACAATATTTGAATTGGTCTGAGCACACGATAACTTGGAGCCAGGCGAATCACCCGCCCCGTGTTGATAATCTGGGTCATCTAGCCCTGGTTGTGGCCCCCCAAGTGGGCGGTTACAAATTCACTTAGGTTCTTATGGATGGTGGAAGCAGCATCAACATATTGTACTATGACACTTTTTGACGAATGAACTGACAGAGAAGGATCTCAAGCCGTCTTCTACTATATTTAACAGAATTTTTCCTGGCAAGTTGGCTTATCCTGTAGGGAAGATTGCTTTGGGGTGGCTTTTGGTGATGAGTATAACTACATAGCAGAGACATTGTGGTTTGAGGTGTTCATGATCAAGAACCTTATCATGCACTGTTTGGACGGCCATCTTACGCCAAATTCATGGCTCACCCTTGTAACATATATTTGCAGCTTAAGATGCCCGGGCCACGAGGGCGGTTCATGGGGATCGTAAGATAGCCTTAGAATGTGAAGAAGGAGATGTTTCTTACGCAGAGATGGCTTGTGTTGCCGAGGAGCTCAAGTTTTGCAAGGACAGTGTTGACCCGGCTGACATGAACCCTCTGAAGAAACCCACCACCGAGAAGGACCCTCTTCTCAAGTTTAAGTCGGCAAAAGACATGTAGCAAGTTGACTTTGTCCCTGGTGATTCTTCTAAGCAGTTCACCGTTGGGACCGGGATGGATCCCAAATAGGAAAGCGCGCTCGTCGAGTTCATCCGTGAGAATCGGGACATCTTTGAATGGAAACGTTCTGACATGCCAGGTATATCGAGAGAATTCACTAAGCACCACCTTAATGTGGATCCTTAGGTAAAACCTATCCGACAGTTCCTCCATCGTTTTAATGAAGAAAGGCGTAAGGCTATTGGAGAAGAAGTAGCTCGACTTTTAGTTGTCGGGTTCATAATTGAAGTTTTTCACCCTCCGTGGTTGGATAATCATGTGCTTGTGCTCAAGACGAATGGCACTTGGTGTATGTGTGTTGGCTCCACAGATCTTAACAAGGCTTGTCCATCTGACCCATTTGCTCTCCCCCATATTGACCAGATCATTGATGCAACGGCGGGTTGTGAGAGCCTATGCTTCCTGGATGCTTATTCTGGTTATCATAAAATCAAGATGACAGTTGAGGATCAGGAGAAAACAACATTTATCATGCCATTTGGAGCTTTCTATTACATTTCTATGCCTTTTGGGCTTAAGAGTGCTCAGGAGACTTACCAGCGATGTGTTCAGAATTGCTTCCATGGACAGATTGGATGCAATGTTCATGCTTATGTCGATGATATTGTGGTTAAGTCCGGGAAGAAGGAAACTTTGCTTGATGATTGGAAAGAAACCTTTAACAATCTCCGGGTGTACAAGATGATGCTTAACCCGGCCAAGTGTGTTTTTGGCGTAGCTGCAGGACAATTTCTAGGTTTTCTGGTTTAGAAGAGGGGCATCGAAGCTAACCTAGAGAAGATTGAAGTGATTACATCCATGTCTAAGTTGGCCTGTATTAATGACATTCAGCACCTGGTGGGCCGTATTGCAGCCTTGAGCCAGTTCATAAGCTGCCTGGGGGAGAAGACGATTCCCCTATACTAGATGATGAAAAGACTGATAACTACGTCTATAGCGATGCTGCTAATGAGGCTTTCGAAGCACTTAAAAACAGTTGGCTAGGCTGCCTGTCTTGGCTCCTCCAGTAGACAAAGAGCCTATGCTCCTGTATGTGGCGGATAATAATAAAGTTGTCAGTGTGGCAGTGGTCATGGAGTGCAAGGAGGCAGGGAAGGAATATCCAGTCCAGAGGCCAGTTCATTATGTCAATGAAGTCTTGATGGAGTCCTAGCAGAGATATTTGCATTGGCAGAAACTGGTGGTTGGTATGTTCATGGATAGCCGCAAGTTGAAGCATTATTTCCTTGGGCACGCAATCATTATGGTTAGTTCATCTCCTCTAGGAGATATCATCCAAACCAGAGAGGCTACATGCTGGGTTGCTAAGTGGGCAATTGAGCTTGTGCCACATCATCTGAAATATGTGCCTAGAACCGCCATCAAATCTCAGGCTTTGGCGGATTTTATCAATGACTGGACGTAGTTGCAAACACATGAGGAAAGGTCGGGCAATACATATCGGATGATACACTTTGAGGGTCCAGGCAGTTGGAAGGCTCGGGGCTAGTGTTATTTTATTTTCCCTGTGAGGTGAAAAATGTGTTATGTCTTGAGGCTTATGTGTCCTTGTACTAACAATGCAGTTGAGTATGAAGCTTTACTACATGGGCTCCACATGGCCAAGGATATGAACTTGAGTCGGGTTAGATGTCGTGGCGACTCAGATCTCGTTGCACAACAAGTTTTACGGAATTGGGATTCTAAAGACCCGCTCATGACGGCTTATAGTCATGTAGCGACTAATATCGCTGGCCACTTGCTTGATGGCTTCTCGCCCCTCGTTGGTTACCCCAAGTGGAAGGTTTGAGATGCAGTGTAGCGGAAGTTTTCCCTTGGCAATACCAAGGATCGATTTCCCTGAGACTCCCAGTTTCAACAAGAAGGTGTCAACTGCTAACGGCACCAGATATTAGCAATCAACGTGGACCTGCACACATATACAAATAACTTTGCTCCCAACGAGTACAGAGAGGTTGTCAATCCCTCCGGCCTTGTAGTTTACAAAGGATCAAACGCAAGTGATAATAGTGATAGGTAATGCTGCAATAGTAAGTAAAAGTGTAAAGTAAATAGTGGATGTGATCGATGATGGTAATATGGACCGGGGTCCCATGATGTTCACTAGTGATGTCTCTCTCCCAAAAGACGATAAAACAGCTATGTGAGGTAAACGAATTACAGCTGGGCAATTGACAGAATTATGTGCGCAAACCAATGCTAATTATATTGCAAGAAAGGTAGAGTTTCAAAGCATGGGCGGTACGCCGAGGTAAGTAGACCGAAATCCATCAATATCAACTACTAATCATCCACCTTGAGATATCTGTCCAGAACATCTCGCTGGTATTAAGTTGCGAGACCCACCCATAGTGTAAACTCAAAGCAACAGACAACTGCATTAAAAGAACTTTGTGTAAAGTAAACAATCCTTGCACCCGCGGGCACAAGCACCGTTGTTTTCCCCCTTGTGGCAACAGCACATCCCCTAGACTCATGTTTCTGTCACTCAAGCTAGTCATCGAGGGGCATGAACCCACAATCAAGCTTAACGTTCCCTCTTGGAGTCACTACCTACTACTTGGCAAAATCAATAAATAACAACGGAGAACATGCAAGAATTACTTACGAACATAAATATAAAAGAGGTGAATCAAATATATTACTCAAACACAATCTGAACATAATCTCATAATCCATCGGATCCCAGCAAACTCATCATAGCAACAGCATAAGGATTACATATGTGCCTTGATCATGTAGGGCAGCTCACGAGGACTAATTAGTGAAGCACAAGAACTGGAGGAGAACATCACATAGCTACTGGTCATGGACCCATGGTCCAAGGGAGACTACTCACAACTCATCCGGGAGGCGTCCATGGTGGTGGAGAAGCTCCCGGTGGTGATCCTCCCCTCCGGCAGGGTGCCGGGAAGGGTTCTCCTGGTGCTCCCGATCTTGGAAGCGGCGGCGGCGGCGGAACAGAGATGAGATCGCGAAAAAGGGTTTCCGTCTCGAGGGTTTTGGGAGACGGTCTAAATATATGCCAAAGGGGGGCACCAGACGAGGCTCGGGGGGCCCAGGCGCCCCCACGGCGCAGCCCAGGGGGGCGCGCCACCAGGGCGCCTGGAGCCCTGGTGGACCCCCCCCCCCCGGCTGTACTTTGGCTACCGGGAACCTTCTGGAACGCTGATTTTTTATATAATTTTTCCGGTATTTTTCTGGCAGTTCTCGTAATGGGAAAACCTGAAATACAAAAATAGCCGAAAACAGAAACTGGCACTGGGGTGCACTGAGTTAATAGGTTAGTCCAAATATGATCAAAAGTGTATGGAAGTGTATAAATATCATAGCAATATCACCCAAAAGAGGCATGGAGCAAGCAGAAATTATAGATACGTTTTGGACGTATCAACATCCCCAAGCTTAATTCCTGCTCGTCCTCGAGTAGGTAAATGATAACAAGAATAATTTATGTGGTGACATGCTATTAACCATATAGGACTTTTTCATAGTCACATGACAAAATCTTACTGAGACAATGAATCTATAGTAATTAAGTTGCCTCATGAGAAAATCACAAAGAACTGAAAGTTTTACAATACGATACTGAAACATCAAATAGATTTGTAATGAACATGGTGTGCAAATATGATAAAGTGATATTTCGCTTGCCCCCTTTAGTGAAGCAAAACATAAATGCAGGGGCACCTCCAAGGTTTAAGTGATGACTAGATACAATGATTTCAGAATAAACGATATCACAATCATGCAAAAGACAATTCTACTTGGGACAATGCACATTACACTCAGAATGACAATCATGCTCTCAGTAGTTGGTGCTTTAAAAGAAGGTGGAGACTCTCGAACCGTGGCTTTTGTTGGCAAGGTTGAAAACCCGTAGTCGGAAACAAAGACAAAACATGTACCAGAGCTCTTGGTTTTAAAACAGAGGTAATAATAAAAAAAATTAGATCATGCATGTTTCGTCAACGAATGCTAGCAGACAACTCAATCACTTCTTGAGATGGACAAGTTTCGAGGAACGGCTCCCGAATGAGGACGATCACATCCTCTTAATCTCCTTTGTTTATCACTGCCAAAGTTTTCTGATTTCTCATGAACAAAGCGTGAAGGAGGGTTTGTTTGTTATATTAATTTTGAGCCGGGCGCACTCAATGCCAGTTCCTTCTCGTATTATGGGTTTGCACATTATACATGCAATCCCGGGGTGAAGCTTGTCCAACTTAAAAAGATTATGAATTAACTACTACTTCCTCATGGACTAACAACAGAGGCACAAAATAGGAGTGCATTTTTCTTTGAATAATTTCGAGATGGTACATGCAAGTCTCCGTTAGGAATGGCAGGTAAATACCACGTAGGAAGGTATGGTGGACTCATATGGCATAACTGGTATAAAAGAATGTGGATGCACAAGCAGTCAGTCCGCTTAGTACAGGTGGAGGTTAGCAAACGACTGGGAGCGACCAACTAAGAGAGCAATGACGATCATAATCATGCAGAGCGACAAAGCAATATTGAATCAGGCATGGAAGTTATATCGCTACTCAGAAATAAAAGATCATCAAGGCTTGACAGACTTTCTTTACAGTCTTAAATATGCGTGAGCATACGCCAAGTCAATCAAAATAAATTCTCGAAGGAAGATATTACTAAACCATATCACATCATAGGCAAACAAATCATGTTGGTACTCCAATAACACATTGGGAACCCCCCAGCTATTTGAGACTAACCATAAAAAAACATGAACTACTAAGCGCCATTATGCACGTAGCATCTTTATCATAGACATATCAACCAATGCAACGGAAGCAAACTCTCTTAATAAGATAAGCATGATAACTAAAGAGAGTTCAAGCAACCAACTAAACGAAAGCTCTTTAAAAAGATAAGCATGAATACTAAGAGCAAAGCATGATAGTAGCTATTAAAAGACAAAGAACACACACAGCAAGGATAGACATGAAAATTCTATGTTATGTTCTAGGTAGAAGTGGAGTGTGTTTCTCTCCCACATAAAGAAAGCTGAGTTCCGACTCGTTATGAAAAGTTAAAGGAAAACTAAAAGGAAAACTAAAAGCAAGATGCTCCAAGCATAGCACATAACACATGAAGTGATTAAAATATAGTGGAACGAAAGACGAACTGATAATGTTGATGGAGAAGGGGATGCACGGGGGCATCCCCAAGCTTAGACGCTTGAGTCTCCTTGAATATTTCTTGGGGGTGCACGGGGGCATCCCCAAGCTTGAGCGTTTGACACTCCTGGATCTTTTTATCATCTTCCCTCGCACACTTGAAAACTCCCTTCATACATAACTCATCATAAACTGATTAGCGAGGTTAGTACCCTTAATAAAATAATTGTTCCTTGCTGGAAATAAAGATATTCTTGAAGTTCTACTATTTCTCAAGATTGCCAAAAGGTTTTTGCAAATAAAAAGCAAGATCTAGGTTTGCAAAATGAAGGAAAGGCAAAACAGGACAGAATTTGTGAAAAACAGAACAGCAGGTAGTAAATGATTTTTCCGGGGCACTTCTGCAACTCTAATAAAAAAACTCAGAACAGACGCATGAAAGACAATTATATAGAGCACGCTGTCGAAAAAATTTAGACCAAAAAGATGATCTGGTGATTTTATACGAATTTTTCTATCCATGGACAGAATCTGTTTCCTGGACAGCACGTCACAACTTTTGAACTTTCTTGCAATGAGAGGCTATACTTGGCACAAACTTGAAAAGAAAAGATACAATGATGATGCTACAGTAGTAACAACATCAAGACACAACAAAAACAAAATAAAATTTATTCATTGGGCTGCCTCCCAAAAGCGCTTTCTTTTATGCCTTTAAGCTAGGCATAATGCAAAGAGATCAAGTTTTATCAAGAGTAAAAGAATAGCTAGCCCGTATGACGGACTCAAAAGGTAACTTAATCTTCTTTCGAGGGAAATGTTCCATACCTTTCTTGAGAGGAAACTGGAATTTTATATTCCCCTCTTTCATGTCAATGATAGCACCAACGGTGCGTAGAAAAGGACGTCCCAAATAATTGGACAAGAAGGTTCACATTCAATATCCATAATAGTAAAATCAACGGGAACATAGTTGTCATTGACAATGATAAGAACATCGTCGATCCTCCCCAAAGGTTTCTTTGTGGAAGAATCAACGAGACGAACACCAAAAGAACAAGAATCAAAAGGTTTCAATTTAAGCATATCATAAATTCTTTTGGGCATAACAGAGATACTAGCACCAACATCACATAAAGCATAGCAAGAGAAGTTATTCAACTTAATTTTTATCATAGGATCCCAACCATCTTCTAGCTTTCTAGGTATGGAGGCTTCTACTCTAAGTTTCTCCTCCCTAGCTTTGATAAGAGCATTAGTGATATGCTCTGTAAAGGCAAGGTTAATCGTGCTAGTGCGGGGATCTCTAGACATCTTGTGAAGGAAATCAATAACTTCGGTAAGAGTGCAATTGTCAAAATCAAGGTCACTACTATCAAGTAAGGTGGTAGTGGTGTCCTTTAGGTTCACTTGTTTGGTAGTTTCTATAGTCATAGCATCACCATTAATAGGTCCATCGGGACCAGGAGTGCGTTGGGTGCTAAGAGTTTGGATATCCTCAACAACTTGGATAGTAGCAACAGTGTGGTGGGTAGGAAGGCTCTTAATTCTATCTTCTTCCTCCCTTAGGGGTGCAACCACTTCGGGTTTAGCTGCCATTTGGTTTATCAAAGTGGCTTGTGTGTGGGACATGTTGGAAACTTGGGTCTCAGTGATAGTGAGCCTAGTCTGGAGGTTAGAAATCTCAATATTTATGCTCTCTAATTGTCTACTAATGTTTTGCAAGATAGCAGTATGCTCATTTAATTGCCTCGAGAAGGTTTTGTTTTGTTCATATTGGGTGTGCATGTAATTCTTAGTGGCCTTCTCTATTTCTAGAAGTTTCTCATAGCCAGGCAAGTCTCTATCTTTTTGGGTGGAGTTCTTGGTGATAGGATAAGCATTGTTGTTCCCATAAGAATTAGAGGGGAACGGTCTAGGATTGCTACCAAAATTACTCCTATAAGCATTGTTATTAAAATTGTTTGTAGAGATAAAGTTCACATCTACTTGTTCCTGAGCAATCAAAGAATTTAAAGGAACATCACGAGGATCAACAGAAGATTGCTTCGAAAGTAGAGACATGATCAAGTCAACTTTTTCATTTAGGGAGGAAATCTCCTCGATAGAGTTTACCTTCCTACCTGTTGGAGCGCGTTCGGTGTGCCATTGGGAATAGTTGGTCATCATCTCATCGAGAAGCTTCGTGGCAGCACCAAGTGTAGTTGACATAAAGGTTCCTCCCGCGGCCGAATCTAACAAGTTCCGCGAGGTAAAGTTCAAGCCTGCATAAAAAGTTTGGATAACCATCCAAGTAGTCAAACCATGAGTAGGGCAGTTCTTGATAAGAGATTTCATACGTTCCCAAGCTTGGGCAACGTGTTCATTATCCAATTGTTTAAAATTCATTATGTTACTTCTTAGTTGGATAATTTTAGCAGGTGGATAGTATTTTCCAACAAAAGCATCTTTGCACTTGTCCCATGAATCTATGTTGTTTCTAGGCAAAGACTGAAACCAAATTTTAGCTCCTCCTCTCAAGGAGAAAGGAAAAAGCTTAAGCTTAACAATATTACCATCTATTTCTTGGTACTTTTGCATATCACAAAGTTCAACAAAGTTGTTCAAGTGTAAAGCAGCAGCATCTCCAGCACCGGAGAATTGATCTTTCATGACTAAGTTCAGTAAAGCAGGTTTAATTTCATGAGAAGGTGCTGAAGTGGCAGGTGTAGTAATAGGTGTGCAGATAAAGTCATCGTTGTTGTGACTAGTGAAGTCACACAACTTGGTGTTCTCGGTGGAACCCATTGTAGCAAGCAAGCAAGATAACTATTTTTGTGATTTTCGATAAAAGATACTAAAGCAAAACTGAAAGGTAAACTAACAAGACTAAAAAGCAAAGGTAAAAGATAGCGTGCAACTCCCCTATCCTGAAGAGTGGAGTCCCCGGCAACGGCGCTAGAAATTGCTTTGCTTGATGGCTTCTCGCCCCTCGTTGGTTACCCCAAGTGGAAGGTTTGAGATGCAGTGTAGCGGAAGTTTTCCCTTGGCAATACCAAGGATCGATTTCCCTGAGACTCCTAGTTTCAACAAGAAGGTGTCAACTGCTAACGGCACCAGATATTAGCAATCAACGTGGACCTGCACACATATACAAATAACTTTGCTCCCAACGAGTACAGAGAGGTTGTTAATCCCTCCGGCCTTGTAGTTTACAAAGGATCAAACACAAGTGATAATAGTGATAGGTAATGCTGCAATAGTAAGTAAAAGCGTAAAGTAAATAGTGGATGTGATCGATGATGGTAATATGGACCGGGGTCCCATGATGTTCACTAGTGATGTCTCTCTCCCAAAAGACGATAAAACAGCTATGTGAGGTAAACGAATTACAGCTAGGCAATTGTCAGAATTATGTGCGCAAACCAATGCTAATTATATTGCAAGAAAGGTAGAGGTTCAAAGCATGGGCGGTACGCCGAGGTAAGTAGACCGAAATCCATCAATATCTACTACTAATCATCCACCTTGAGATATCTATCCAGAACATCTCGCTGGTATTAAGTTGCGAGTCCCACCCATAGTGTAAACTCAAAGCAACAGACAACTGCATTAAAAGAACTTTGCGTAAAGTAAACAATCCTTGCACCCGCGGGCACAAGCACCGTTGTTTTCCCCCTTGTGGCAACAGCACATCCCCTAGACTCATGTTTCTGTCACTCAAGCTAGTCATCGAGGGGCATGCACCCACAATCAAGCATAACGTTCCCTCTTGGAGTCACTACCTACTACTTGGCCAAAGCAATAAATAACAATGGAGAACATGCAAGAATTACTTACAAACATAAATATAAAAGAGGTGAATCAAATATATTACTCAAACACAATCTGAACATAATCTCATAATCCATCGGATCCCAGCTAACTCATCAAAGCAACATCATAAGGATTACATATGTGCCTCGATCATGTAGGGCAGCTCACGAGGACTAATTAGTGAAGCACAAGAACGGGAGGAGAACATCACATAGCTACTGGTGATGGACCCATGGTCCAAGGGAGACTACTCACAACTCATCCGGGAGGCGTCCATGGTGGTGGAGAAGCTCCCGGTGGTGATCCTCCCCTCCGGCAGGGTGCCGGCAAGGGTTCTCCTGGTGCTCCCGATCTTGGAAGCGGCGGCGGCGGCGGAATAGAGATGAGATCACGAAAAAGGGTTTCCGTCTCGAGGGTTTTGGGAGACGGTCTAAATATATGCCAAAGGGGGGCACCAGACGAGGCTCGGGGGGCCCAGGCGCCCCCCCCCC
>LR738712.1:119924975-120032264 GCA_902687465.1 Secale cereale | reverse complement strand
CCCCCGGCTGTACTTTGGCTACCGGGAACCTTCTGGAACGCTGATTTTTTATATAATTTTTCCGGTATTTTTCTGGCAGTTCTCATAATGGGAAAACCTGAAATACAAAAACAGCCGAAAACAGAAACTGGCACTGGGGTGCACTGAGTTAATAGGTTAGTCCAAATATGATCAAAAGTGTATGGAAGTGTATAAATATCATAGCAATATCACCCAAAAGAGGCATGGAGCAAGCAAAAATTATAGATACGTTTTGGACGTATCACCACTTCAATGGTTTTCAAGTGGATCACATAGATCAGCGGCTTAGTGAGGCGGCTGGTGCTTTCTCTCGGTTGGGTTCTCAGCGTAAGCCGTTTCCACCCAATGTATTCCTTGATGTGATGCATAATCCTTCTGTCAAGTTACCTTCAGAAGAAGATCTGGCTATCCTTGATCCGAAAGGGCAGTTGGTGGCGGCTCTACATGCTATTCCAGATTGGACGATGCCTTATCTGGCTTATTTGACTCGGGGTGAGCTTCCAGATGATGAAATCCTGGCCTGACAGATCATCGGAAGGTCTAAGTCCATGACAATTGTCAATGGCAAGTTGCACAGGAGCAGTGTGACTAGCGTGTTCCAACGTTGTGTTTCCCCTGAATAAGGTCGTGGGATTCTACAGGAAATTCATGCGGGGGATTGTGTTCATAATGTCGGGTCAAGATCTCTAGTAGCCAAGGCATTTCAACATTGTTTTTTTTGGTTGACGTCTCATGCTGATGCAGAGGACATTGTTTGTAAGTGCGACGGTTGCCAGAAGTTTGCACGACAAGCTCATGTGTCGGCTCAAGAATTGCGGATGATTCCAATAACTTGGCCTTTTGAAGTTTGGGGGCTTGATATGGTCGGGCCCTTCAAGAGATCTCAGGATAAAAAGACTCACCTTTTGGTTGTAGTCGATAAGTTCACCAAGTGGGTTGAAGCATAGCCAATCAGCAATTGTGATGCAGGGACTGCAGTTCAGTTTGTGAAAAAGCTAGTCCTCCGCTTTGGTTATGTCACACCCTGCATTTTGTAACATGTTATTTGTAACTTTGAAGCATGAAAATTTTGACCAGCAAATTTTTTTAGCATCATTTGGCCTTTATTTGAAATTGAGTTTTTCTGCATTTGCTTTTTCATGTGCTCATTAAAGTCAACTATGACCTCTTGCAGATTTCATTTCCTTATCCAAAACTTCTGCCCAATGATCATGCCAAGTGTTATATAGCAGTATAGTATTTTCTTATAAAATTAATTTGGCCAAAAAGTATTTTATAAATTTAGTTTTCCAAAAACCCCTAAATTGAGGTTTGCACTGCAAGTACTTGATTAAGGGTGAGAAAATTATTTCAAAATATTTATTTGAGACCTAGTAGTCATAGGACTCCCAGAAACCACAAAGGTATAATTTTAAAAGTTATTTTCCTATTTTATTTAAAAGCTTATTCTTAAGGCCAGAAATGGTCTTTAATAGGGAAAAATTATTTAACTATTTCAAAAATATTTGCCAAAATTCAGAGAGACTCAGGGGACATATATTGTCCATATATAAGAGTTTCAACACTTGGTCATGTTCAAAATATTGGGCTAAACCCTCTAAAACCCTTTCTGGATATTTCAAGCTTTTGAAATATTTACAAAGGAATTTTTCTCCAAAAGTTCTAGGGAAATTCTATCATGTCACATATGACATATTTGATGATCTTGCAAAGCCTCATGCATTGGAGATCAAGGAAACCTCCTCAAACCCCTTCATAACCATTCTGTCCATATTTGAAGTTTGAGCAACTTTACATTGCCAAACTTGTCCAAATGCTCTCAAACTTGGTGCACATGCTAGGATAGCCTAATAAGGCACCTAGACCAAATGACACAAGATTTGGAATAAAGCAACTTGATCAGATCACCTCAAAACCCTTTCTGTTCAAATGCAAATTTGAACAACTTTACATTACCAACTTTTTATCTGGAGCCTCAAACTTTGTGAGCATGATCAATACCCCAAATGATGATGCTACACCAAGTGGTGCATCAAGGGGAGATGATTAGCTTGACTCAATCAAGCTGAAACTGTTTCTGTTGATTTCTAGGGTTCACCAAAGTTACATTGGCTAGTTTCTCCAAATGAGGCCAAATTTGGTGAAGCACCCTATTTTCTCATGTCTTTCAACCTTGTAAAGTGCCATGTCAATTGGATCTCATTTACTTGATCAAACCATGATCAAACACCTTCTGCAGAAATCTTAAAACCTCTACTTTTACCACTTTCACCTTTCTCCATGGCCTCAGCTCTTTACCACAGACTCATGGGGTTACTAGCAAACCCCAGTAACTCCCCCAGCACCTCATCTCCATGATTGGGGGGTGAAACCTCAACTTTACCCTGCTGGACATCCCACTTTCATCATTTTTACCAGCACCCTCCCTCTCTCTCTACACCACAGAGCATCCAAGGCCTTAGGGCAATTCTTTACTACTCCCTCTACTCGCCAGACACTGTTGGGCACGCTGGAATGGACCAAGCCGGCGAGAGCGTGCTGATGCCAGCCATACGCGCGCTCCAGAGCGCGTGAACAGTGCGGCTCACACGCTGGCTCGGGCCAATCGTTGGTCCCCGACCGCCTCGAGCCTCCCCCTCGCGCCAGTCGAGGCGCCTCGACGTCCGCAACGTCACCGGCGCTGTCCCCCCTCCTCCTGCGCCCTCCAGTGAGCGTCGCCGCACGCGCACCGGCCGCCCGCTTCGGCCAATCTTCTGCTCCACACGCGCACGCCTCCCTGCTGCTCCCCCGCTCCTCCTCTTGCCTCAGCTGGGCGTGGGACTCGTCCAGCAACACCCCTGGCTCACTCCCGCAGCCTCCCGTGCGTTGTAGCGACGAGCCGGAGCTCGCCGGCGCACTGAACCACGGGTCCTCGTCGGAGCTCTATAAATAGGCCTCCCCGAGCCCTTCCAACACCATCACCAGCCTCACCACTCTCCCCTAGTCCCTCCTGCACCCTCAGTTCAGCCCCGGAGCGCCCCTGCGCTCGGGATCGACCGGAGCTCCGCCGCGTCGGGCCGCCGGCGATCTCGAGGTACAGGCCTCCCCGGCCCCTCCTTTCGCCCGTTTTGAAACCGCAGCACGCCACTGACTCTTTCCCCTCTCTTTCCCCTCTGTCCGCAGTCGGAAACGGCCGCCGCAGCTGACCTCCGACGAGCCTCCGCCGTCGCATCTCGTCGCCGGCGAACCAGGGCTCCCCGCCGAGCCACACCACCACCGTTGCAACCGCAACACGACGTTGAACCCGACCCTGCCCTCCGTTGCCGTCGCCGTGGCCGGAGTCGACGCCGGTGAGCTCGCCGCCGCCGTGACCGCGGGGTTAGGGATGACAGGCGGGCCCCGCCTGTCATCCTCCCACCTCTCTCCCCTCCTCTGAGCCACTGACCCACGGGCCCCGCCCGTCAGGTTTGAAACCTGACGTGCGCGCGCGCTGGCTCCGTGCGGCCAGGCCGAGCCGTTTGGGCCATGCACTGTGGCCACTTCTGGCCCAGTGCACAGGAACCCTTTTTCTTTTTCTTTTCTGTTAATGTTTCAAACATTTATGCAGAAAAGAATATTGATCCAAATTAATTATTTCCAACTCCTAAAATCTTGTAATATTCCAACCTATTTAATGGTACTACTTTCATTCAAATCCATGAAACTTTTCTGTACTGTTCAAATTTAAATTCAAATTTGAGCAGTATAACTCCTGTTCAAAAATCAATATGTCCTATTCTGCAACTCCAAAACTTCAACTAAGATTTTTCCCCATCTTAGAAAACTCTCTAGTATTTTACAAAAATGAGTTGACATTTTTCTGAGCACTTTGGTTTTTCTGTTTTATTTGTATTCTTATTTTTCCGTTATTATTATGCGACGTATAGATCCCGTATTTGACGAAGTTGCTGTGGAAGAAGAAGGAGAAGGACTAGAAGACTTTGAAGACCAAGCTAATCCAGGCAAGCAGCCCTTTGACCATGATACACTTGTTCCTCGGAACCCGTTGGTTTCCGATACATGATGATTAGGGTTACGATGGTAACCTAGATGAACCACCACATGATGCATGCTTTATTGTTGATCTTGCTACATGCTAGATGACATGCAATAGTTGGTCTTGATGCTCATATGATGCATGTGTGATATGAACCCCCGTAGTGGAAACTTTGCATGAACCCATCGGGTGCCCCTAATGCCCGAGGGTGATGAAGTGTTAGGTCATCACTTGAGAAAGAAGTGATGTGCCGGTAATATCATGTGCATGGTGGAATGATGGATTAGATTTATGTGTGACTACCGTACCAACCAAACATGTGCAACCACACTACCCCTTATGGGACGGGGCTTTATTGATTACTTAGATCGATACTAGCATGGTGCCCGCATTACTAGTGACGGGAAGACTTGAGGTCTTTCCCGGGACGGGGTCGTGCTTGGATAGACGACCATGACTGTTTTTACAGGGCACCGGACACACCGTTGGTCCCTTCGGGTACGCGTAAACATTGAATTAGGGCATGTCCCGTAATCTATTGTTTGTACCCCAAGGCCGTGTGCCAACGAGTGGACTCTATGTTAGTGTCGTCTAAGGAAAGGTAATGATCGGGTGCTTACCCCGGGTACTTGAGGTACCGCGGGTCGTGGATGCCACGGAAGTTCCCCGGATCTTGTGGGTAAAGTGCGCAACCTCTGCAGAGTGTAAAACTATTCGAATAGCCGTGTCCACGGTCATGGACAGTTGGGTGGTGCTACTTAAACTATGTCCAGAATTTTACTTCTTTGGTGATACATTGTGTGTGATGAGTCAAGCTGGTGACTTGACTCAGTGAGATGAATTATATTCATGTTGATGTCGGTAACCTGTCTTCAAGGTTACGCAAGGTTATTGATGCATAAGCTTGATGACAACATTTTGTTCTAGCCTCCTGCTAGAATGTTCATTATTATTCAATTGCATTGTTGCTTGAACCACATCATGGGTTGCTTGCGAGTACATTCAAAGTACTCATTGGCTTGCCACTGGTTATTTAATTGGCCAGGCATGGAAGAGCAGGACTATGAGGAAGAGTTCTTTGGAGACGACCATGCGAACTAGGACGCTATCCCAGTCAGAATGCCTGTAGGGTTAAGGCAGATGGCATGGGTTCTACCCGTTTTATCGAAGACTTCCGCTACTTAAGATATTTGCTATTCAGCCCGTGAGGCTCTATCTATGTAAGACTTGGCCATAACGGCCTTAATTCGTGTAAGACTATTTGTATGGATGTAAGACTCTTGTTATTTCAGCTTCTGTGTGTTCAGTGAGCATTGATCTCTGGGATCACTGTACACGTGCATTCGGTGATCTCGACTTCTAAGTCGGGGTCCCCACAGAGCTGGTATCAGAGCCATCCTGACTGTAGGAAGCCTTAGTTAGCATGGGCGTTAGTTAGTTGAGACCCCTTTTTCAAAACCTTCTGAACCTCTCTTCTTTTCTAAACCTGAGATTTCCTCAGCTTATTAACCCCTCCTATTCCACCTTTGTAGATGGCCGCTGTTCCCGAAGAGCACCTGACCACTGGGTTTCCCCTGCTTCTCGAGGATAGCCTCCAGGAGTGTCAGTTCCACCGAGCACCCATCCTCACCTACCACGAGCATTGGGTGAGCGATACTGAGGTGGAGTACCACGTGGAAGTGATTGTGAAGGCAAACGATCCTCCCACAAGTTGGTTCTTCGAGGGACCCCAGATGACAACACTACCACTCGCTGCCGAGGCTGCTGCACTCAAGGCACTAACCCGTCTCCGTGAGCTTCTTCCGGAGATGACAGCCAAGATGGCAACTCGCTTCTTACCTTACCGGAAGGAAGGTGACGAAGAAAGCAGCGCACTAGCCCCTCCACTGAAGGATGGACTCTCGCTTCGGTTCCAGACCTACTTCAGTCTATGTGCCGACAGCTTGGCACAAGACTTGGCCTCGGAATCAATGAAGCTTCGAGAAGAACTTTACAAGACCAAGGCACTTCTTCGTCGAGCTCAAGAGAAGGCAAACAGGATTAAGAAGGAAGGAGCACCTTCTGGACAATCCGCTATCGCATATCGAGGCGGAAGACCCTCCGAGGATGTGTCTTCCAAGGGAGAAGAACCACCTCGGCGACGCCGGATGACAGCAAGGGAATATCGCAAGCTTTTCCCTGCACCACCGTCCAAGCACCGTCGCATCCAACTCCTCCACTCCCCCACTCCCTCAAGCGATAAGGGAGCTCAGTCAGATGAAGACAAGGAGGAAGACCCAGAAGAGCCGGAATACGCGACCGAGCATTCCGCCGCTTAGGCATTATTCGCTACTCGGATATGCCCGTTGTAACCCCTACGGTAGGATAGGTCGTGTAACCCCTATGCGCAGTCGAGTCCTTGGATGGTTCATATGAAACCATCTAGTGCTAGCTTTTGCCGTGTCTGGATGTAAGTCGTAATCTTCCTTCGGGAATGTGTAAACGACTACATCACCCATTTGGATTTTAATGAATGTGTTTTGGCCTTTCGGCCCTTGCATGATTTGATTTAGTGTCACACCCACCCCCTTACTAGGCACCCATCTATCTTGCTTTTCCTCTTCCAAGTCATGAGACCTTTTACCGCTCCAACAGGATGCCTGTTGTAACTCGTACTGGTACCTCTACCCAGCAGCCCGAAGCCGGAGCGTCCTCTCAGCCAGAGGCAGACCACGACCAAACCAACGACCAAGCTCCACCACCACCTCCTCCAAGCATGGACATGGCTCAGCTTCTCCAAGCTTTCCGAGAGGAACGCCAAGCCAACACTGCAGCTCTTCAGCTGATTGCTCAAGCTGTTGCCAACAACCGCCAGCCGGCGGGGAATGGCAATGGACGTTCCACGTTGGCAGAGTTCAAGAAGCATGCACCGCCAACCTTCATCGAGACTGCTGAACCCCTGGATGCTGATGACTGGGTCCGTTCCATTGAGGAGATTCTGGAACTAGTCGGATGCACCGAAGATCGCGAGAAGGTGGCTTTTGCAGCCCACTGCCTCGGGGGAACCGCAAGAGCTTGGTGGGATGGATTCAAGGTCATGCATGCTGAACAAGACATCACTTGGGTTAACTTCAAGGCAGAATTCCGCAAGGCCCACATTCCTTCTGGAGTCATGGCCATCAAAAAGCGCGAGTTCCGAGCCCTGAAGCAAGGAAGTGGCACTGTCAAGGAGTACATGCAGAAGTTCAGTATTCTGTCAAGGTATGCCCCTGAGGATGTCAGCACTGATGCTGCCAAAAGGGAGCGCTTCATGGAAGGTCTTAATCAGACTCTGCAATATTCGCTTGTCGTGTGCGACTGCCCGTCTTTCCCTGACCTGGTAAACAAGGCACTTATGCTTGAAGACAAGCGGCGTGCTTTGGAGGACACTCGCAAGCGCAAGTTGATCAGTAAGGGAAGTTCCAGCAACCAGAAGCCTCGTCCGTGGCAGTCTGCCCCGGCCAAGCCAACCTATCAGCAGCCAAGAGCTCCTGCACCTCGTGCCAATCCTCAGCCTCAGCAGTATGCCAACCCCAGGCCAGCTTTCAACCCCAATACCAATGGTGGCAACAAGATCAACCCTCCAAATCAAGTCACTTGTTTTGGGTGTGGTCAGCCCGGACATATCTCCAGGGTATGCCCCAACAAGAAGCCTGATGCCCCGCGCCCCAATGCGCAGAACCAGGGACAAGGCCGTGGAATGCCACCAAGGAACCCAGCTCCTCGCAATCCGCCAAACTATGGGAAGGGGCGTGTGAATCACGTCACTGCTGAAGAAGCCCAGGAAGACCCGGACGTCGTGCTGGGTACGTTCCTTGTCAACTCAGCACCTGCAACTGTCTTGTTTGATTCTGGAGCAACGCATTCATTTGTCACTCAGAGATTTGCGTTAAAAAGTGGCATGACCCCTACACCCCTGAATAACCCTATGGTGGTACAAACCCCCGGAGCCGAGATGAGAGCCAAGATAGGCTGTAAAGGAGTCGGTATTACCATTAACGGTGTAGACTTCCTAGCAGACCTTATCGTCCTGAGATCGCAAGGCTTGGATGTGATCCTAGGTATGAATTGGCTCAGCAAGCACCAAGGCTTGTTAGACTGTGCCAATCGGACAGTCACTGTGACCAATGACCAAGGTGTAGAAGTCAAGTTTGCCCCCAACTCCTCTTCCGCTCAAGCCGCTAAAATCAACTGTCTGTCTGAAGTTGGGCTAGACCAAGTACCGGTGGTATGTGAGTATCCTGATGTCTTTCCGGATGAACTACCGGGAATGCCCCCTGACCGTGACATTGAGTTCATCATCGAGCTCGTGCCCGGAGCAGGACCCATCTATAAGAAGCCTTATAGAATGGGGACAGAAGAACTAGCCGAGTTGAAGAAGCAGTTAGAAGAGCAGCTAAGGAAAGGATTTATCCGCCCGAGTGCCTCCCCTTGGGGATCTCCTGTTCTGTTTGTGGCAAAGAGGGACGGTACCATCCGCTTATGCATTGACTATCGTTCCCTCAATGAAGTTACAATCAAGAACAAGTACCCACTTCCCAAGATCGAAGATCTGTTTGATCAACTCAGCGGAGCCAAGGTATTCTCCAAGATCGACCTCAGATCTGGGTATTACCAGCTGAAGATCAGACCCCAAGATATTCCGAAGACGGCATTCGTAACCAGATATGGCCTGTACGAGTGCACGGTCATGTCTTTTGGGTTAACCAATGCCCCAGCTTACTTCATGTATCTCATGAATAAAGTCTTTATGGAATATTTGGACAAGTTCGTTGTTGTCTTCATTGATGACATCCTTGTGTTCTCAAAGTCGGAGGAAGAACATGAGCAACATCTGAGGATGGTCCTAGATAAGCTTCGTGAGCACCAACTGTATGCCAAGTTCAGCAAGTGCGAGTTTTGGCTGCACAAAGTTGGATTCTTAGGTCATGTCTTGACCGAAGAAGGATTATCAGTTGATCCTGCAAAAGTCGAAGCTGTGACCCAATGGCAATCTCCAACGACCGTCAAGGAAGTCAGAAGCTTCCTCGGATTGGCGAGCTATTACCGCAAGTTCGTGGAAGGATTCTCTAGCATTGCACGACCAATGACTCAGCTCCTCAAGAAGGATAAGAAGTTCGAGTGGACGCCAAAATGCGAAGAGAGCTTCCAAGAGCTCAAGAAGAGATTGACCACCGCCCCAGTTCTGGCAACACCTGATATTCACAAGGAGTTCGTGATATATTGTGACGCCTCTCGAACCGGATTGGGAAGCGTTCTAATGCAAGAAGGCCGCGTCATAGCATACCTCTCCAGGCAGCTACGACCTCATGAGGAGAACTATGCTACTCACGATCTTGAGCTAGCGGCAGTAGTTCATGCCTTGAAGACATGGCGGCATTACCTCCTAGGGAAACGGTGTGAGATTTACACAGACCACAAAAGTCTGAAGTATATTTTCACCCAAAAAGAGTTGAACATGAGGCAGCGGAGATGGTTGGAACTCATCAAGGATTATGACCTCAGTGTTCAGTATCACCCTGGGAAGGCCAACGTGGTGGCCGATGCCTTAAGCAGGAAGGCTTGCACTTTGAATGTCATTATTCGAGAAAGACAGCCAGCCTTGTTTAAGGAGATTGAACAATTCAGTTTGGAATTGGTCACCCCCGGATTTCTGGATCATTTGGAAGTCAGACCAACCCTGATGGACGACGTCAAGAAGGCTCAAGATGGACACGCAAGCATTGAAGGTATCAAGAGGAAGATGAAGATGGGCAAGGCCCCAGGATTCTCTGAAGACGAGCACGGGATTGTTTGGTACAAAGGTCGTCTCTGCGTACCAAACAGCCCCGAGTTGAAGACGCTGATTCTGCAAGAAGCCCACGACACCCCGTATTCCATCCACCCCGGAGGAACCAAGATGTACCAAGACTTGAAGGCACGATTCTGGTGGCACGGTATGAAGAGAGAGATTGCAACCTATGTTGCAAAGTGTGATGTGTGCCAAAAGGTCAAGGCTGAATATCAGCGACCCGCTGGATTGCTTCAACCACTCAAGGTTCCTGAGTGGAAGTGGGACAAAGTCGGAATGGACTTCGTCACTGGATTACCAAGGTCAAATAGAGGACATGACTCTATCTGGGTCATAGTCGATCATTTGACCAAGGTAGCTCATTTCATTCCTGTCAAGACCACTTATGATGGCAACCGGCTGGCAGCTCTCTACATCGACCGAATCGTAAGTCTTCACGGTGTTCCCAAGGAGATTGTGTCAGATCGAGGAACCCAGTTCACCTCAAGGTTCTGGAAGAAGTTCCAAGAAGCCTTGGGAACCAAGTTGTCTTTCAGCACAGCTTTCCACCCACAGATCGGAGGTCAAACTGAGCGAGTCAATCAGATTCTCGAGGAGATGCTCCGAGCCTGTGTCCTGGCATATGGAGCCAAGTGGGAAGACTGTCTCCCTTTTGCCGAGTTCTCCTATAACAACAGTTACCAGTCAAGCCTTCAGATGGCACCATTTGAGGCATTGTACGGACGCAGATGTCGCACACCCCTCAACTGGTCAGAGACTGGAGAAGGCCTAGTCTTTGGACCAGATGTTCTCCGCGCAGCAGAAGAGCAAGTCCAACTAGTCAGAGAGCGATTAAAGGCAGCCAAGTCAAGGCAAAAGAGTTATGCTGACACTCGACGCCGAGACATGAGTTTCCATGTTGGGGACCATGTGTACCTGCGGGTGACTCCTCTGAAGGGAACCAAGCGTTTCCATGTCAAGGGGAAGCTCGCACCAAGGTTCATTGGACCCTTTGAGATCACTGCACGACGAGGAGAAGTGGCTTATCAATTGGAACTACCACCTGAGCTATCCGATGTGCACAATGTGTTCCATGTGTCACAACTCCGGAAATGTCTCCAAGTTCCAGACAAGCCCAGTCTCTACAAGGATGTGGATCACCAAGCCATTGATCTGCAGCCTGATTTGACCTACCGCGAGAAGCCCATTCGCATTCTGGACGAAGCAGAATGACGTACGCGGAGCCGTACCATCAAGTACTTCAAGGTCCAGTGGAGCAACCACACCGAAGCAGAAGCAACCTGGGAACGAGAAGACTATCTTAGATCCGAGTTTCCCGACCTCTTTTAAGCGCTAGTTTAGGAATCTCGGGGACGAGATTCTTGTAAGGGGGGTAGGTCTGTCACACCCTGCATTTTGTAACATGTTATTTGTAACTTTGAAGCATGAAAATTTTGACCAGCAAAAATTTTTAGCATCATTTGGCCTTTATTTGGAATTGAGTTTTTCTGCATTTGCTTTTTCATGTGCTCATTAAAGTCAACTATGACCTCTTGCAGATTTCATTTCCTTATCCAAAACTTCTGCCCAATGATCATGCCAAGTGTTATATAGCAGTATAGTATTTTCTTATAAAATTAATTTGGCCAAAAAGTATTTTATAAATTTAGTTTTCCAAAAACCCCTAAATTGAGGTTTGCACTGCAAGTACTTGATTAAGGGTGAGAAAATTATTTCAAAAGGTTTATTTGAGACCTAGTAGTCATAGGACTCCCAGAAACCACAAAGGTATAATTTTAAAAGTTATTTTCCTATTTTATTTAAAAGCTTATTCTTAAGGCCAGAAATGGTCTTTAATAGGGAAAAATTATTTAACTATTTCAAAAATATTTGCCAAAATTCAGAGAGACTCAGGGGACATATATTGTCCATATATAAGAGTTTCAACACTTGGTCATGTTCAAAATATTGGGCTAAACCCTCTAAAACCCTTTCTGGATATTTCAAGCTTTTGAAATATTTACAAAGGAATTTTTCTCCAAAAGTTCTAGGGAAATTCTATCATGTCACATATGACATATTTGATGATCTTGCAAAGCCTCATGCATTGGAGATCAAGGAAACCTCCTCAAACCCCTTCATAACCATTCTGTCCATATTTGAAGTTTGAGCAACTTTACATTGCCAAACTTGTCCAAATGCTCTCAAACTTGGTGCACATGCTAGGATAGCCTAATAAGGCACCTAGACCAAATGGCACAAGATTTGGAATAAAGCAACTTGATCAGATCACCTCAAAACCCTTTCTGTTCAAATGCAAATTTGAACAACTTTACATTACCAACTTTTTATCTGGAGCCTCAAACTTTGTGAGCATGATCAATACCCCAAATGATGATGCTACACCAAGTGGTGCATCAAGGGGAGATGATTAGCTTGACTCAATCAAGCTGAAACTGTTTCTGTTGATTTCTAGGGTTCACCAAAGTTACATTGGCTAGTTTCTCCAAATGAGGCCAAATTTGGTGAAGCACCCTATTTTCTCATGTCTTTCAACCTTGTAAAGTGCCATGTCAATTGGATCTCATTTACTTGATCAAACCATGATCAAACACCTTCTGCAGAAATCTTAAAACCTCTACTTTTACCACTTTCACCTTTCTCCATGGCCTCAGCTCTTTACCACAGACTCATGGGGTTACTAGCAAACCCCAGTAACTCCCCCAGCACCTCATCTCCATGATTGGGGGGTGAAACCTCAACTTTACCCTGCTGGACATCCCACTTTCATCATTTTTACCAGCACCCTCCCTCTCTCTCTACACCACAGAGCATCCAAGGCCTTAGGGCAATTCTTTACTACTCCCTCTACTCGCCAGACACTGTTGGGCACGCTGGAATGGACCAAGCCGGCGAGAGCGTGCTGATGCCAGCCATACGCGCGCTCCAGAGCGCGTGAACAGTGCGGCTCACACGCTGGCTCGGGCCAATCGTTGGTCCCCGACCGCCTCGAGCCTCCCCCTCGCGCCAGTCGAGGCGCCTCGACGTCCGCAACGTCACCGGCGCTGTTCCCCCTCCTCCTGCGCCCTCCAGTGAGCGTCGCCGCACGCGCACCGGCCGCCCGCTTCGGCCAATCTTCTGCTCCACACGCGCACGCCTCCCTGCTGCTCCCCCGCTCCTCCTCTTGCCTCAGCTGGGCGTGGGACTCGTCCAGCAACACCCCTGGCTCACTCCCGCAGCCTCCCGTGCGCTGTAGCGACGAGCTGGAGCTCGCCGGCGCACTGAACCACGGGTCCTCGTCGGAGCTCTATAAATAGGCCTCCCCGAGCCCTTCCAACACCATCACCAGCCTCACCACTCTCCCCTAGTCCCTCCTGCACCCTCAGTTCAGCCCCGGAGCGCCCCTGCGCTCGGGATCGATCGGAGCTCCGCCGCGTCGGGCCGCCGGCGATCTCGAGGTACAGGCCTCCCCGGCCCCTCCTTTCGCCCGTTTTGAAACCGCAGCACGCCACTGACTCTTTCCCCTCTCTTTCCCCTCTGTCCGCAGTCGGAAACGGCCGCCGCAGCTGACCTCCGACGAGCCTCCGCCGTCGCATCTCGTCGCCGGCGAACCAGGGCTCCCCGCCGAGCCACACCACCACCGTTGCAACCGCAACACGACGTTGAACCCGACCCTGCCCTCCGTTGCCGTCGCCGTGGCCGGAGTCGACGCCGGTGAGCTCGCCGCCGCCGTGACCGCGGGGTTAGGGATGACAGGCGGGCCCCGCCTGTCATCCTCCCACCTCTCTCCCCTCCTCTGAGCCACCGACCCACGGGCCCCGCCCGTCAGGTTTGAAACCTGACGTGCGCGCGCGCTGGCTCCGTGCGGCCAGGCCGAGCCGTTTGGGTCGTGCACTGTGGCCACTTCTGGCCCAGTGCACAGGAACCCTTTTTCTTTTTCTTTTCTGTTAATGTTTCAAACATTTATGCAGAAAAGAATATTGATCCAAATTAATTATTTCCAACTCCTAAAATCTAGTAATATTCCAACCTATTTAATGGTACTACTTTCATTCAAATCCATGAAACTTTTCTGTACTGTTCAAATTTAAATTCAAATTTGAGCAGTATAACTCCTGTTCAAAAATCAATATGTCATATTCTGCAACTCCAAAACTTCAACTAAGATTTTTCCCCATCTTAGAAAACTCTCTAGTATTTTACAAAAATGAGTTGACATTTTTCTGAGCACTTTGGTTTTTCTGTTTTATTTGTATTCTTATTTTTCCGTTATTATTATGCGACGTATAGATCCCGTATTTGACGAAGTTGCTGTGGAAGAAGAAGGAGATGGACTAGAAGACTTTGAAGACCAAGCTAATCCAGGCAAGCAGCCCTTTGACCATGATACACTTGTTCCTCGGAACCCGTTGGTTTCCGATACATGATGATTAGGGTTACGATGGTAACCTAGATGAACCACCACATGATGCATGCTTTATTGTTGATCTTGCTACATGCTAGATGACATGCAATAGTTGGTCTTGATGCTCATATGATGCATGTGTGATATGAACCCCCGTAGTGGAAACTTTGCATGAACCCATCGGGTGCCCCTAATGCCCGAGGGTGATGAAGTGTTAGGTCATCACTTGAGAAAGAAGTGATGTGCCGGTAATATCATGTGCATGGTGGAATGATGGATTAGATTTATGTGTGACTACCGTCCCAACCAAACATGTGCAACCACACTACCCCTTATGGGACGGGGCTTTATTGATTACTTAGATCGATACTAGCATGGTGCCCGCATTACTAGTGACGGGAAGACTTGAGGTCTTTCCCGGGACGGGGTCGTGCTTGGATAGACGGCCATGACTGTTTTTACAGGGCACCGGACACACCGTTGGTCCCTTCGGGTACGCGTAAACATTGAATTAGGGCATGTCCCGTAATCTATTGTTTGTACCCCAAGGCCGTGTGCCAACGAGTGGACTCTATGTTAGTGTCGTCTAAGGAAAGGTAATGATCGGGTGCTTACCCCGGGTACTTGAGGTACCGCAGGTCGTGGATGCCACAGAAGTTCCCCGGATCTTGTGGGTAAAGTGTGCAACCTCTGCAGAGTGTAAAACTATTCGAATAGCCGTGTCCACGGTCATGGACAGTTGGGTGGTGCTACTTAAACTATGTCCAGAATTTTACTTCTTTGGTGATACATTGTGTGTGATGAGTCAAGCTGGTGACTTGACTCAGTGAGATGAATTATATTCATGTTGATGTCGGTAACCTGTCTTCAAGGTTACGCAAGGTTATTGATGCATAAGCTTGATGACAACATTTTGTTCTAGCCTCCTGCTAGAATGTTCATTATTATTCAATTGCATTGTTGCTTGAACCACATCATGGGTTGCTTGCGAGTACATTCAAAGTACTCATTGGCTTGCCACTGGTTATTTAATTGGCCAGGCATGGAAGAGCAGGACTATGAGGAAGAGTTCTTTGGAGACGACCATGCGAACTAGGACGCTATCCCAGTCAGAATGCCTGTAGGGTTAAGGCAGATGGCATGGGTTCTACCCGTTTTATCGAAGACTTCCGCTACTTAAGATATTTGCTATTCAGCCCGTGAGGCTCTATCTATGTAAGACTTGGCCATAACGGCCTTAATTCGTGTAAGACTATTTGTATGGATGTAAGACTCTTGTTATTTCAGCTTCTGTGTGTTCAGTGAGCATTGATCTCTGGGATCACTGTACACGTGCATTCGGTGATCTCGACTTCTAAGTCGGGGTCCCCACAGGTTATCCTCATAGCATTATCACGGATAACTGGACAAATTTGCCTAAAGGTTCTATGAAAGAGTTATGTCAGAGGGAACACATCCGGCTTGATGTTTCATCAGTAGCTCATCCACAGTCCAATGTCTAGGCCGAGTGTGCTAACCAGGAGATTTTATGAGGGATCAAGCCTCAACTCATTGTTCCATTGGAACGTACTCCGGGTTGTTGGGTTGAAGAGCTTCCTGCAGTTATTTGGAGCATAAGGACTACTCCCAACAGATCGACAGGCTATACGTTGTTCTTCACGATTTATGGCGCAGAGGCGGTTCTTCCAAGTGATACCCATCATGAATCGCCCCGTGTGGCAGCTTACGTTGAAACGACAATGAGACGGCTCGACAAAATGCTTTGGGTGCCTTGGAGGAAGAACGTGATCTCGCGGTGGCTCAATCTGTGATTTACAAGCAAGACCTGTGTCGCTATCACAGTCGTAGGGTTCGAAGCCACACTTTCCAGGAGGGTGACTTAGTGCTCCATTTGATTCAAGATCAGAAAGCCATGCATAAGCTTTCACCTCCTTGGGAAGGGCCCTTTGTGGTTAGCAAAAACCTCAACAATGGGTCATATTATCTCATCAACATACGCGAACACAATAAGTCATGTACCTCTGAGGAGAAGACCAACAGGCCATGGAACATTGCTCATCTTTGGCCTTACTATACTTGAGCCACTGGATCCAGTTATTGTACAGACCTATATCATGTATATACCTTCTTATGATCAAATATAATAAAGTCGGCATCCCCAAAATTCGGGGCCTCTGTCGTTTCATCTCATATATTGTGCATGAGTCTTTTATTTGTTTATCATAGGTCAGTTGCGGCTTCCAACTCACCGAGTTTAGCTTTCTCACCCTCTTAACCCGGCAAAAATGCCACAATATGTTGGTTAAATCTGCATGTCTGCTTGATACTACTCCGAAAAGGTGACTTGCCGTACTCTTGACAGTCATTCTTTATGACCCTGAACTTGTCAAGGTGAAAACGATGGCTTAAGTCATGTGAGAGCCGGCTTACAAAAAGTGAGGATAAACCAAGGATATCATTCCAGCTTCACTGAAGCAAGACTTGAGCCTCGAAAGCCAGTATTTTTTGTCAAGCCTCAAAAGGCAACTTATAATTCATTCTATATATATATATATATATATATATATATATATATATATATATATTGGTATTTCTTATTTCTATTTTCAGGATTTTTTTCTCTTAGATCACATTATTACAATGACTATAAGTCGCCGGGTCAAAAGAACTCTGGGTTATTTGTGATCAACATTGAGTATTTAACGACCAAAAGTCAAATCATTGGGTTATTTCACACCAGTTATAACTTGGTGGTATTTTTTGCACACATATACAGTTTCTACACACACAAGTTGCTACAGGTGACTTATCAGAAACCAGTGCAAGCATTATCTGCAAAATATTAAGGACAAGACATCCAAGGTGGGTATTAAAATGCGTCGACCCAATTTTTTCATTAGCAGACAAACAAGTATTGATAAAAAGTTAACGTGCAAGAAGGCACAGCAGGGCAACCAAGTATTTTTGCCAATCCTATTACAAGGCTCCAGCTGAGCTCAAAATACTCATTGAAGTTTTTTTGGAGTTTATAAAACTCCTGCAAGCGGGCCTCAATGCCGTACGGGTTGTTGACATCCTGGTTAGATCCTTGCCGACCCCCAGCAGTTGATGCCTCCGGATCATCCTGCGCTGACTCTTCTACGTCTTTGATCTGAAGGTTCTCCAGATTCCAGTCGACATAGGTTAAGGCTTGGAAGACGATGTCATCATGCATGATAGGAGACGGGTCAACATCAGGGGCAAATATATGCTTACGACGTTGTGGAGTCAAGTCAAAAGATTCCGCGTGTTGTTGCCATCGTAAGCCGCCTCATATTTCTTCAAGTCCATGTCTTCGACAAGTTCACTCGTCAGCACTCGAGTCTCCTTCACACAACGGGCGTAATCTACAGGGGAAAATTCAGTCCCGTCATCCTTGTATTGTGGGAACCCGCCGGCCATCTCCGATGGATCCAAATCAGGCGCATAAGCTTTGGCCCGGCTTAGCGAGGTTATTGCTCCTGCCCGGGTGGCTGATTTCTTAAGCTCTTTGATCTGCTTCGTGATGGTTCAGAGCCGCTTCAGCACCTCTCTTATGAATTGTGGCAGATCTTTTCCACCCATTATAGCCATGATGGTAAACATGCTTCCATCATATAATTTCTCTATGAGAGAATACACAGCCTTCAACTTCATTAAGTTATCTTCCTAGAGGTAGCGAGTTCTATTACCTTCAACAGTTTCAATGTATGAGCCGGCAGGTGAGTTATTACCTATATAAGACACGTTAGGCGAGTTATAGCATGAACTCAGGGAATTACTTACCAAATATGGCCTGTGTCATTTGGGAGATATGGCGTTTGAACACGGCCAGTTCTTCAGTAACTGGTTTCAGTTGGTTCTTGACGGCTTCTGCACGCTTAATCAGAGCAGCTTTTTTGGTTTCAAAGTAGGTCTTTTCTGTTTCAAAAGGCATTTTGATTTTCTCCAGTTCTCCCAAAGAGGACTGCAGGCTTGATTCAACCTTGGCTCGTAGAGCTTGTTCAGACTCAAAATATTTTTTCAAGCCGGTCAAATTTGATTTGGCCATGCTAAAAGCCTCCTGCAAGACAAGGAGCTAATTCAGTTACAAGTTGTTTTAATAGTCCCAAGTCGGCACCAATGTACAACCCGGTACTTGGGGGCTATGACAGGCCAATCAATTTTATTATTGAAGTCCCAGGTACTTGCAAGCAACGTACTTAGCACTTGGGGGCTAATGCATGTTGTTTTTCTTGAAAACAGAAGACCCGACTCAGTTTATAAAAATGAGTCAGCCCTTGGGGCCTACAAGCTGAAGCTCTAAATTTATTTATTTGAAAAACCAGTCTGATCTCAGGAAGATGGGTTGGCCCTTGGTGGCTGCAAGCTGAAGCTCTAAATTCTTTTATTTGAAAGGCCCGCCTCATCTCAGAAAGATGAGCCGAAACTTGGGGGCTATACAGTGTTTCTTTTTATAAATCTATATTTGAAGAATCGGCTTATCATTTGCATGATAACCCGGCCCTTGGGGACTACACATCGAAGAACTCTAGGTTCTATGCACAAGTCTTACACATATTCAACCTTCCTATATCTAAGACTTGGGGCTACATGAGGATATATACTATTGTAGAGGGTTAAATTCCTCATACCTCATATTTTCTCTTCATCATATTTACCATACGGGCTTCCATGTCCCGGCTTGTAGAAAGGCAGGCTAAGTAGCCTACGTGCAACTCATCCACATTGAAATTCTCAAAGTTGGGCAACTGAAGCTTTGACTTTCCCTTCTCAGACAAGGGTGTCTCATCTTTGCTTACGGGCTTGGTTAACATGTTTGAGACTTTTGGAGTTTTATAAACCTCCCCATAATAACAACCTCATCATTGTTCTTCTCACAAGAGGGAATATCTCCAGTCGCCTTTGCTGGACTAGAAGTATGAGCCAGAGTTGGATGGTTAAGATCATCCACCGTGTTATGAGGGCCGGATGGGACATCCATTGCCTCGATAGCCACTCTCTCATTCTGTTGGGGCGGCTCCACTTGATCATCAAGACAGACTTCTGGTATCTCATTGTGGGCATCAGGAGTCACCAAATTTGGGTCCTCTAGTTCAGGAGTTGTTGATGACATGCCAACTTTTCTCTTCTTGGCTTTGGCTTTGGCCCTACAAACAAGATTGCATGTTAAAATATATGCGGTAATAACTATGATAAAGTATAACTCGGTTAAAAGAAGGTTACCCTGGCTTTATGATCAAGGGTGGCAGCTGAGTAGCAGACAAGCCTCCAGATGATGGTGGTGACTCCTGATAATTTGAATCAGAGGGATTAAGAGGTTGCCTGATAAGGCCGGCTCTTGGAAGAGAAGAGGTTGGGCTGTGAGGCACCTCATTACGTTGCTTGCGGGCGGCTGGTGTGTTAGGTAAGCCGGTTGCAAGATCTCCAGAGCTGCTTTGAGTCTGGCGCCTTGATTCATGTTGTGTTTTATTCAAAAGAAAGTTTGGATCCTAATGAGCGTCGGGATGAGAAAATCTTACTTTCCGAATGACCCGCCTAGTTTTGTTTAGATACAAGGATTCTGAGACGAAGGACATGGAAATTAGCTCAATGTCATCAGCCCGGCTTGTTTCAGCATCGCCCTGGGAAGAATGAGCATCAGCAAGTTGTATAAGAAGAAGGCCAAGAGAGTCAAGATCTACCTCTGACTCATCTTCCTAGGGAGTGTCATCATTGTTGACCAGCTCATTTATCCGAACAGCCGGATCAGGAGCATGCTTGTGGGCTTGTGTTTTCTTCTTTTTATTATTCTAGAATGGAGAGTTGGCCCGCACAATTTTGACAAGTTAAGCAAGTCATGTTCAGCTTAAGTAAAGATTGATGTGCCAGACGAATAGTTGTATATATACTTACTGGAGGAGCCGGGTTAAGGGCATATAACAGATTCAGCCCCATCTTATTACAGGCTTCGTGAGACTCCCCAAGTAGTTTCTTCACGATCTTGTTTATCTCAATGAATGTGAATATGACCGTTGCGCGTAATTTGAGTCGCCAGAATAGTTGCACATTAAATCATCTCGATGACTTAATGGCAGGATCTTCCAGGTGATCCAGCACCGGGTTAAATCAACCCCAGTTAAACCATTGGCCAACAAAGCCCTCAGCTTTGGATATACGTGGGCGACTTGAGCACATTCTTCTTGAGGACCCCAGCCAGGGATTTCAATAGTAGTGTCAAGACGGTCATGTCTATAACCCGGCAAGGAGTTCTCCTCAGTAGGAGTTGTGTTCTTACGGTAGAACCAGGTTTTGATCCATCCTTTAGGGTGACTTGGTAGAGCAGCTGGAGGAAAAGGAACACCTTTCCACCTCTGAATTGAGACCCTGCCAAGTTCTAGGATGGGGCCATCCGCACATTTAGTTTGGCGGTTGATATAGACAAATTCCCTAAAGAGAGGAATAGTATCGTCCATTTGCAGATACACCTCACATAGGACTTGAAATTGGCACAGATTGGATACAGGGTTTGGAGCGAGGTCTTGAGGATGAAGGTTGTAAAAACTTAAGACGTCCCGGATTTTTTTTGACCCGGGTGGAGAGAACCCCCTAAGAAGATGGTCTATAAACACGACGACTTCTCCTTCGCCGGATTGGGGAACATTTTCTCCTTGAGGAGATTGCCAACCAATCACCTCTTAAGCACGCAGAAAACCTTGTTGCTTATAATCATTGAGCACTAGTTGAGAAACCTAGGAACTCACCCAATTGCAAATTGTGGTTCTCGCCATGATGAGCCGCCTAAGTTAAGCTAAGAGTTGCAGAAGTATGAATGGTGGGTCATTTATGAAACGATAACTTGTCCGATTAACTGTGTGATAAAGAGGCAGTGCCCTAGCAAATATAATTAAAGATAAGACGACATAGTTATTAACAATGGATGAGTCGCCCAAAAAATGAGCTGGCTTAACACCATAGTAATTTCTAAGTCGGATGAACAATGACAAACTCTGATGATCTATAGAAGGACAATGTGGATCTAAAGGTAAGGGATTTGTGTACATGGATGCGGTAGAAGACGACTGAGATGCTTGACCGAACTCCGGCGAAGACTGGATGGCGTCGCGGTCCTGGACGAGTTGGTCTGCGGCGGATGAACTGGGGCAGCGGCGGTCCGATGCAGGAGAGATTGGGCTTGAAGAAGAAGAAGCAAGGGGGGCGAGGTAAAAGTGAAAAGAAGGGCCTCCATGTATATTTAAAAGGCCAAGAGATAAGAATAAATGCAGGGGCGAAAATCGAGGGGGCGCAATAACTTTTGGAGCAAGGGACGCCTTGGTTTTCGGATAGATGGATATGCGTAAAGATTTGTTATGATTGTTGGAAATATGCCCTAGAGGCAATAATAAAAGTATTATTATTATATTTCCTTGTTCATGATAATTGTCTGTTATTCATGCTTGAATTGTATTGTATGGAAACAGCGATACATGTGTGAATATATAGACCACAATGAGTCCCTGGTAAGCCTCTAGTTACTAGCTCGTTGATCAACGGATGGTCACGGTTTCCTGACCATGGACATTGGATGTCATTGATAACGGGATCACATCATTAGGAGAATGATGTGATGGACAAGACCCAATCCTGAGCCTAGCACGAGATCGTATAGTTCGTAATGCATAAGCTTTTCGGTGTCAAGTATTTATTCCTTAGACCATGAGGTTGTGCAACTCCCGGATGCCGTAGGAATACTTTGGGTGTGCCAAACGACACAACGTAACTGGGTGACTATAAAGGTACGCAACGGGTATCCCCGAAAGTGTCTGTTGAGTTGGTACGAACCGAGACTGGGATGTTGTCACTCCATATGACGGAGAGGTATCTCTGGGCCCTCTCGGTAAGACATCATCATAATGAGCTCAAGGTGACTAAGGAGTTAGTCACGGGATGATGGATTACGGAATGAGTAAAGAGACTTGCCATGACGAGATTGAACAAGGTATCGGGCATACCGACGATCGAATCTCGAGCAAGTACCGTACCGATAGACAAAGGGAATAACATACGGCATTGAGTGAATCCTTGACACAGTGGTTCATCCGATGAAGATCATCGAGGAACACATGGGAACCAACATGGGTATCCAGATCCCGCTGTTGGTTATTGATCGGAGAGTCGTCTCGGTCATGTCTGCGTGTCTCCCGAACCCGTAGGGTCTACACACTTAAGGTTCGGTGACGCTAGGGTTGTAGAGATACATGCACATGGAAACCCGAATGTTGTTCGGAGTCCCGGATGAGATCCCGGAAGTCACGAGGAGTTCCGAAAGGGTCAGGAGGTAAAGAATGATATATAGGAAGTCCAGTTTCGGCCATCGGGTGAACTCTGGGGGTCACCGGGAGTGTCCCGGGACCACCGGAGGGGTCCCGGGGGTCCACCGGGTGGGGCCACCCATCCCGGTGGGGACCCTAGGCCACAAGGGGAAGGGGACCAGCCCCTAGTGGGCTGGCGCACCCATATGCCCCCCTCCATGCGCCTAGGGTTGAAACCCTAGGGGGAGGGGGCGCCCCCTATGCCTTGGGGGCAAGATTCCCCCCCTTGGCCGCCGCCTCCCTGGAGATCAGATCTCCTTGGGCCGGCGCCCCCCCTGGCCCCTATATATAGTGGGGGGGAGAGGGCAGCCGCACCCCAGGCCTCTGGCGCCTCTCCCCCTCCCCGTCACACTTCCTACTCCTCCGCAGGGCGCCGACAAAGCCCTGCAGGATTTCCTGCTGCATCCACCACCACGCCGTCGTGGTGCTGGATCTCCGACGACCTCTCCTCCCCCCTTGCTGGATCAAGAAGGAGGTGACGTTGCTGTACCGTACGTGTGTTGAAAGCGGAGGTGCCGTCCGTTCGGCGCTAGGATCATCGGTGACGAAGAACGCGAAGAGTACGACTACTTCATCCACGATTCTTCGAACGCTTCTGCACGCGATCTACAAAAGGGTATGTAGATGCACTCCAGTATGCTCGTTGCTAGATGACTCCTTAGATTGATCTTGGTGAAAGCGTAGAATTTTTTTGAATTCTGCTACGTTCCCCAACAGTGGCATCTGAGCTAGGTCTTTTGCGTAGCATCTTGCACGAGTAGAACACAAACAAGTTGTGGGCGTTGAGTTTGCTCAATTTTCTTACCGTCACTAGTCCAATCTTGATTCGGCGGCATCGTGGGATGAAGCGGCCCGGACCGACCTTACACGTACGCTTACGTGAGACTGGTTCCACCGACAGACATGCACTAGTTGCATAAGGTGGCTGGCGGGTGTCTGTCTCTCCCACTTTAGTCGGATCGGATTCGATGAAGAGGGTCCTTATGAAGGGTAAATAGAAATTGGCAAATCACGTTGTGGCTTTTGCGTAGGTAAGAAACGTTCTTGCTAGAGAACCTTTAGAAGCCACGTAAAACTTCCAACAACAATTAGAGGTCGTCTAACTTGTTCTTGCAGCATGTGCTATGCGATATGGTATGGCCAAGAAGATGTGATGAATGATATATGTGATGTATGAGATTGATCATGTTCTTGTAATAGGGAATCACGACTTGCATGTCGATGATGATGACAACCGGCAGGAGCCATAGGAGTTGTCTTAATTATTGTATGACCTGCGTGTCACTGAATAACGCCATGTAATTACTTTACTTTATTGCTAAACGTTAGCCATAGTAGTAGAAGTAATTGTTGGCGTGACGACTTCATGAAGACACGATATTGGATATCATGATGATGGAGATCATGGTGTCGAGCCGGTGACAAAGATGATCATGGTGCCCCGAAGATGGAGATCGATGGAGCAAAATGATATTGGCCATATCATGTCACTTTATTTGATTGCATGTGATGTTTATCATGTTTATGCATCTTGTTTACTTAGAACGACGGTAGTAAATAAGATGATCTCTCACTAAAATTTCAAGAATTGTGTTTCCCCTAACTGTGCACCGTTGCTAAGGATCGTTGTTCCGAAGTACCGCGTGATGATCGGGTGTGATAGGTTCTAACGTTCGCATACAACGGGTGTAAGCCAGATTTACACAAGCAATACACTTAGGGTTCACTTGACGAGCCTAGCATGTACAGACATGGCCTCGGAACACGGAAGACCGAAAGGTCGAACATGAGTCGTATAGAAGATACGATCAACATGAAGATGTTCACCGTTGATGACTAGTCCGTCTCACGTGATGATTGGACACGGGCTAGTCGATTCGGATCATGTATCACTTAGATGACTAGAGAGATGTCAATCTGAGTGGGAGTTCATTAAAATTTGATTAGATGAACTTAATTATCATGAACTTAGTCTAAATTCTTTACAATATGTCTTGTAGATCAAATGGCCCACGCTCATGTCACCCTCAACTTCAACACGTTCCTAGAGAAATCCAAGCTGAAAGACGATGGTAGCAACTATACGGACTGGGTCCGTAACCTGAGGATCATCCTCATAGCTGCCAGGAAAACTTATGTCCTAGAAGCACCGCTAGGTGACGCTCCCGCCCCGGCAAACCAAGATGTTATGAACGCTTGGCAGTCACGTTGTGATGATTACTCCCTTGTTCAGTGCGGCATGCTTTACAGTTTAGAATCGGGGCTCCAAAAGCGTTTTGAGCACCACGGGGCATATGAGATGTTCCAAGAGCTGAAAATGGTTTTCCAAGCTCATGCCCGAGTCGAGAGATATGACGTCTTCGACGCATTCTACAGCTGTAAGATGGAGGAAAACAGTTCTGTCAGTGAGCACATTCTCAAGATTTCTGGGTTGCACAACCGCTTGTCTCAGTTGGGAATGAATCTCCCAGACGAAGCGGTCGTTGACAGAATCCTCCAGTCGCTCCCACCAAGCTACAAGAGCTTCGTGTTGAACTTTAATATGCAGGGGATGGAAAAGTCCATTCCCGAGGTGTATTCAATGCTGAAATCAGCGGAGGTGGATATCAGGAAAGAACATCAAGTGTTGATGGTCAATAAAACCACTAAGTTCAAGAAAGGCAAGGGTAAGAAGAACTTCAAGAAGGACGACAAAGGAGTTGTCGCGCTCGGTAAGCCAGTTGCCGGGAAGAAGCCAAAGTATGGACCCAAGCCTGAAACAGAGTGCTTTTATTGCAAGGGAACGGGTCACTGGAAGCAGAACTGCCCCAAATACTTAGCGGACAAGAAGGCCGGCAACGTCAAAGGTATATGTGATATACATGTTATTGATGTGTACCTTACCAGCACTCGTAGTAGCTCCTGGATATTTGATACCGGTGCAGTTGCTCATATTTGTAACTCTAAGCAGGAGTTGCAGAATAAGCGGAGACTGGCGAAGGACGAGGTGACGATGCGTGTCGGGAATGGTTCCAAGGTCGATGTGATCGCCGTCGGCACGCTGCCTCTACATCTACCCTCGGGATTAGTTTTAAACCTTAATAATTGTTATTTAGTACCAGCTTTGAGCATGAACATTGTATCTGGATCTCATCTTATGCAAGATGGCTACTCATTTAAATCTGAGAATAATGGTTGTTCTATTTATTTGAGAGATATGTTTTATGGTCATGCCCCGCTGGTCAATGGTTTATTTTTGATGAATCTCGATCGTGATGTTACACATATTCATAGTGTGAATGCCAAAAGATGTAAAGTTGACAATGATAGTCCCACATATTTGTGGCATTGCCGCCTTGGTCATATTGGTGTCAAACGTATGAAGAAGCTTCATGCTGATGGACTTCTGGAGTCTCTTGATTATGAATCATTTGACATGTGCGAACCATGCCTCTTGGGCAAGATGACCAAGACTCCGTTCTCCGGAACAATGGAGCGAGCAACCAACTTATTGGAAATCATACATACCGATGTGTGCGGTCCAATGAGTGTCGAGGCTCGCGAAGGCTATCGTTATGCTCTCACCCTCACAGATGACTTGAGTAGATATGGGTATATCTATTTGATGATGCACAAGTCTGAGACCTTTGAAAAGTTCAAGGAATTTTAGAATGAGGTTGAGAATCAACGTGACAGAAAAATAAAGTTCTTGCGATCGGATCGTGGGGGTGAATATTTAAGTCATGAATTTGGCACACACCTTAGGAACTGTGGAATTGTTTCACAATTGACACCGCCCGGAACACCTCAGCGTAACGGTGTGTCCGAACGTCGAAATCGTACTCTGTTGGACATGGTGCGATCTATGATGTCCCTCACCGATTTACCGCTATCTTTTTGGGGTTATGCTTTAGAGACTGCCGCATTCACTTTAAATAGAGCTCCGTCGAAATCCATTGAGACGACACCGCATGAACTTTGGTTTGGCAAGAAACCGAAGCTGTCGTTTCTGAAAGTTTGGGGTTGCGATGCTTATGTCAAGAAACTTCAACCTGAAAAGCTCGAACCCAAATCGGAAAAATGCGTCTTCATAGGATACCCAAAGGAAACGATTGGGTACACCTTCTACCACAGATCCGAAGGCAAAGTCTTTGTTGCCAAGAATGGATCCTTTCTGGAGAAAGAGTTTCTCTCGAAAGAAGTGAGTGGGAGGAAAGTAGAACTTGATGAGGTGACAGTCACCCCTCCCGAACCGGAAAGTAGCACAGCACAGGAAATTGCTCCTGAGGTGCCTGCACCGACAAGGGAGGAAGTTGATGATGATGATCATGAAGAAACAAATCAAGTTACTACTGAACTTCGAAGGTCCACAAGGGCACGTTCCGCACCAGAGTGGTACGGCAACCCTGTCATGGGAATCATGTTGTTAGACCACGGTGAACCTTCGAACTATGAAGAAGCGATGGCGGGCCCGGATTCCAATAAATGGCTTGGAGCCATGAAATCCGAGATAGAATCCATGTATGAAAACAAAGTATGGACTTTGGTGGACTTGCCTGATGACAGGCACGCCATAGAAAATAAATGGATATTTAAGAAGAAGACAGACGCGGATGGTAATGTGACCATCTATAAGGCTCGGCTTGTCGCTAAGGGTTATCGACAAGTTCAAGTGATTGACTACGACGAGACTTTCTCTCCCGCAGCGATGCTGAAGTCAGTCAGAATCATGTTAGCTATTGCCGCATTCTATGATTATGAGATATGGCAAATGGACGTCAAAACGGCATTCCTTAATGGCTTCCTCAAGGAAGAGTTGTATATGATGCAGCCGGAAGGTTTTGTCGATCCAGAGAATGCTAAGAAGGTGCGCAAGCTCGAGCGCTCGATTTACGGGCTGGTGCAAGCATCTCGGAGTTGGAATATTCGCTTTAATGATGTGATCAAAGCGTTTGGCTTTATACAGACTTATGGAGAAGCCTGTATCTACAAGAAAGTGAGTGGGAGGTCTGTAGCATTTCTCATATTATATGTGGATGACATATTGCTGATGGGAAATGATATATAATTCTTGGAAAGTGTAAAGGCCTACTTGAATAAGAGTTTTTCAATGAAGGACCTTGGAGAAGGAGCTTACATATTAGGCATCAAAATCTATAGAGATAGATCAAGACGCCTCATCGGTCTTTCACAAAGTACATACCTTGACAAGATATTGAAGAAGTTCAATATGGATCAGTCCAAGAAGGGGTTCTTGCCTGTTTTGCAAGGTATGAGATTGAGCAAGGCTCATTCCCCGACCATGGCAGAAGATAGAGGAAAGATGAGTGTCATTCCCTATGCCTCGGCCATAGGTTCTATCATGTATGCCATGCTGTGTACCAGACCTGATGTGAACCTTGCCATAAGTTTGGTAGGGAGGTACCAAAGTGATCCCGGTATGGAACACTGGACAGTGGTCAAGAACATCCTAAAGTACCTGAAAAGGACTAAGGATATGTTTCTCGTTTATGGAGGTGACGAAGAGCTCGTCGTAAAGGGTTACGTCGATGCTAGCTTCGACACAGATTTGGATGACTCGAAGTCACAAACCGGATACGTGTATATTTTGAATGGTGGAGCAGTCAGCTGGTGCAGTTGCAAGCAGAGCGTCGTGGCGCATTCTACATGTGAAGCGGAGTACATAGCTGCTTCTGAAGCAGCACAAGAAGGAGTCTGGATGAAGGAGTTCATCACCGACCTAGGAGTCATTCCAAGCGCGTCAAGCCCGATCACTCTCTTCTGTGACAACACTGGTGCTATTGCCATTACCAAGGAGCCCAGGTTTCACAAGAAGACCAAGCACATCAAGCGCCGTTTCAACTCCATCCGAAATTATGTTCAGGATGGAGATATAGATATTTGTAAAGTGCATACGGATCTGAATGTCACAGACCCGTTGACTAAACCTCTTCCACGGGCAAAACATGATCAACACCAGAACTCTATGGGTGTTCGATTCATCACAATGTAACTAGATTATTGACTCTAGTGCAAGTGGGAGACTGTTGGAAATATGCCCTAGAGGCAATAATAAAAGTATTATTAATATATTTCCTTGTTCATGATAATTGTCTATTATTCAGGCTTGAATTGTATTGTACGGAAACAGCGATACATGTGTGAATATATAGACCACAATGAGTCACTGGTAAGCCTCTAGTTACTAGCTCGTTGATCAACGGATGGTCACGGTTTCCTGACCATGGATATTGGATGTCATTGATAACGGGATCACATCATTAGGAGAATGATGTGATGGACAAGACCCAATCCTGAGCCTAGCACGAGATCGTATAGTTCGTAATGCATAAGCTTTTCGGTGTCAAGTATTTATTCCTTAGACCATGAGGTTGTGCAACTCCCGGATGCCGTAGGAATACCTTGGGTGTGCCAAACGTCACAACGTAACTGGGTGACTATAAAGGTACGCAACGGGTATCCCCGAAAGTGTCTGTTGAGTTGGTACGAACCGAGACTGGGATGTTGTCACTCCGTATGACGGAGAGGTATCTCTGGGCCCTCTCGGTAAGACATCATCATAATGAGCTCAAGGTGACTAAGGAGTTAGTCACGGGATGATGGATTACGGAACGAGTAAAGAGACTTGCCATGACGAGATTGAACAAGGTATCGGGCATACCGACGATCGAATCTCGGGCAAGTACCGTACCGATAGACAAAGGGAATAACATACGGGATTGAGTGAATCCTTGACACAGTGGTTCATCCGATGAAGATCATCGAGGAACACGTGGGAACCAACATGGCTATCCATATCCCGCTGTTGGTTATTGACCGGAGAGTCGTCTCGGTCATGTCTGCGTGTCTCCCGAACCCGTAGGGTCTACACACTTAAGGTTTGGTGACGCTAGGGTTGTAGAGATACATGCACATGGAAACCCGAAGGTTGTTAGGAGTCCCGTATGAGATCCCAGACGTCACGAGGAGTTCCAGAAGGGTCCGGAGGTAAAGAATGATATATAGGAAGTCCAGTTTCGGCCATCGGGTGAACTCCGGGGGTCACCGGGAGTGTCCCGGGACCACCGGAGGGGTCCCGGGGGTCCACCGGGTGGGGCCACCCATCTCGGTGGGGCCCCTAGGCTGCAAGGGGAAGGGGGCCAGCCCCTGGTGGGCTGGCGCACCCATATGGGCCCCCCTCCATGCGCCTAGGGTTGAAACCCTAGGGGGAGGGGGCGCCCCCTATGCCTTGGGGGGCAAGATCCCCCCCCCTTGGCCGCCACCCCCCCTGGAGATCAGATCTCCCAGGGCTGGCGCCCCCCTGGCCCCTATATATAGTGGGGGGAGAGGGCAGCCGCACCCCAAGCCTCTGGCGCCTCTCCCCCTCCCCGTCACACTTCCTACTCCTCCGCAGGGCGCCGGCGAAGCCCTGTAGGATTTCCTGCTGCATCCACCACCACGCCGTCGTGCTGCTAGATCTCCGACGACCTCTCCTCCCCCCTTGCTGGATCAAGAAGGAGGTGACGTTGCTGTACCGTACGTGTGTTGAAAGCGGAGGTGCCGTCCGTTCGGCCCTAGGATCATCGGTGACGAAGAACGCGAAGAGTACGACTACTTCATCCACGATTCTTCGAACGCTTCTGCACGCGATCTACAAAATGGTATGTAGATGCACTCCAGTATGCTCGTTGCTAGATGACTCCTTAGATTGATCTTGGTGAAAGCGTAGAATTTTTTTGAATTCTGCTACGTTCCCCAACAATGATGTCATCATGGATTTCCTAGGTTTTCGAAAGATGACGTCATTAATGAGAAGAAGTGAAAAATGACAAGTCTCGAAGTATCATAAGCCGGAATTTTGTGACCCGGAGAAGATGCAGGTATGACAAGGAGATAAGCCGCCAGATTATAAGTTTGGAGATTGACATGAATGAGTTCAAATCAATTTGGGGCTATTGTTGGGGATATGACCCCACAATATGACCCGCCATATTGGGTCGGGTCAAAAAGGTGGCGGCTGATGAGCAATACTCAAGATGGGCCATGGCTCTTAGCTGCAAGACCAGTAGGGCGGCTCGCAGAGTGGGCTGACTCGGGGCCAGGTATCTGAATATATCGTCTCATGACTCAGAAGTACAAGTCGCCTCGAGTTTCTTTGTTTAGGGAACAAGAAAAGTTAGAGACATACTGGGTCACAGATCATAGTATGACCCAGATTCTTGTAAGCCTAGGGCCTCGACATGTGTATAAAGGTGAGTCCCTGAGGCAGATAGGGCTAAGTTACAATGAATCGATAGCCAGGTCAAGCGAATCCGCTCCCTGATAATCAAACCTCAAGCAATAAGCAAACAAGAAGGAGTAGGCTTTTATCTCGATCATGAGGGGCTAAACCTGGGTAAACTTGTGTCTCTTGATTTCGATCAACCTCGAGAAGCTAACCGCCTGGTTGCGATGGCTTCATGACTAAGTCGTCACACTAGGACATTTGTCGTGCAAAACCACGACATATTGTGTCAAAGGATATCTTTGAGTTGTCTTGTTCCTTGGGCACACAAAAAGTATAGATACTTGGTTCAATTTTCCTTGCTCAAGATAAGAATGTTGTGAGCAAGCTTGTGGAATAGTGCATATCCAAGTACCAACAAGGGTTAGATGCAATACAAGGGAGCAATGTATCCATGACATGAAATGATCATCATAAGAGAGACTAGATCATCATAGGCGCGCGTTGTTGCGCCCGTCCAGTTTGGCAGTATAATATTAGTGTTGATGAATTCATATAAAAGAATAGCATTTTGATCATGTGATATACATATCACATTAAATTCAATGGTAGTATTTCAATCATGTGATATAATTATCTCAGCCATGAATCATGTCTTTTGACCTGTGTTTTGGCATTTCATGTTCATCCAATGGTTTTTTAATTTTTGTGTCTCTTTATTTTCGGAGTGATCATGTTTGCTATTGAAGGAAAAAATACATGTTGATTAATATTTTATGTACAAATATGTTAGATGGTAAGAAGTCTGGTAGGTTTTGAATTTTTTTATAAGAATAGCAAGGTTTCTAAACCATGGGAGGGACAGAAAGCGAGAGGCAAGGAAAAATATATGGGCACTAAAATAGTTTATGGGTAAATACAACACTTGTGCAGTATATCGTGATACCGTAGGTTGCCACACCCATATATTTTGACAATAAAATCATGAGTGGAGCATATGCAGTACTCAATACTAGTGAATATTTCTGAAGCAATAATATTGGAAAAACTTGAAACTAAAATGTGCTCAAACTTCAAGGAGCACTTCGAATTACCAAGTGGGGGTAGAAGTTTCTCAATATATCGATGTCTCAATTTTAAGAAAGAAGACAACTACATCTATTAGAATTTGATTTATAGTCTACGTGTTATATAGTAGCAACAACCAATGTACGCCATGATTAAAAGAAGTATAACCTCTTCAATGATGTAGGGTGACTCATTACTTTAACATGCATCAAGTGATACAATCCTATCAAATAGAATACATACTGGCAAAACCAGTGCCTCATGAGTGTTCACAGGTGAATCTGACATATGCATAATCAAATAATTATTTTGGCGGACAAAAGCATGAAGTATACCAACATATAGATCAACTTGGGTAAGATGCCTAAATTGATGGATGGGCCTTGAAAGGTACTTGCACTATCCAAGAATAAATATTATTTGACAACTATGAAATTTCATATTTAGATTTCCCTAAAACTGATACACTATCCAAGAATGGTATAAATGAGATCATAACTCTTTTGTTTTGAACCGATAAATAGAGTCGGTATTTTTAGCTATTTTCGAGTAGACAATATACTAAAACTTCTTGAAAAGTCGAAGAAAACATTAATCTTGATTGTCCAATTGAACGATAAAAATATACACAACTAATATTAAGAGGGAGTTCCCAATGTTGGTATATATGTATCTTATATAGCTAAATGGAACAAACGAGTGTGCTACAACCTGTTGAACCACTGGAGCTTTGGAAATTTCTATCATATAAAGCAAATTCTATAATGTTCACAAACGGAAGGCTAGATATAACTTTGACTGGGACAAGTAAAGTTGTCTCCAAGTGGTAATGATGAAACCAACGCAGGTGTTTGAGAATATCAGACCAAACATTCAAGTTTTATTAGCTTTCAAAACTAAGCACCTACCTTGTCAAGGCCTATTTCCTGAAAGTTGAGCCTTTATCTTGGCATCTCATTGGTATTTCACGTGCAAAAATTTGAACAGATAAAATTTCAAATATGGAACATGAAAATAAAATCATATTAGCACACAGAGAAAGTTTTATCACAACTAGAACAGACTATATACGTAGATTTACACAATTACAATAAATAATGATATAAATTTGAAAAACATGCATTTTATTAATAAAATTAAGCATAAACCATCAAGGAGTGTGTTATGATATTAGCATAACAATAAGCAGTTCTTGATCCCTGTTTCTGTTGCATTTTGTGTAATTGGGATCAGAAAAATACATCGTTGAACCATAAAAAAATTGCAGTGTCATCTCAAGGAAAAAGAATCAACATTAAGGGTACATGCATATATGAAGGAGCATAAGATATAGCATCAATTGGTACACATGGAAAATTATTGGACCAAAGAAAAACATGTTAGCTAGCGTCAGATCTCCTCAGATGTAAAAAGAAACACCATGCTATTTAGTATTTACCACCTATATCGCATCAAGGGATCTCCTCAGATGTAAAACATCATTTCTTGAACAACATTGTACATTATATGCAGTTTAAAATTCATATGGAATTTTAAATTCGGTAAATTTGAATAAGCAGATGAAAAGCGAGTTATGCACTTGTAATACCAATTTCAAATTTGAATGGCCCATAGTTTTAGATTGAACTAAACTGTTTTGAGACACTTCCCTGAATATTACTGGTACATTACATCATTCATTTTCACTTTATTTTCTGTAGAAATTTGGGGCTATCATTCTACTGACTATAATTTAGTGCATCGTTTCTTTTCAATTCATTCTTCCTAGATGCTCACTCCCTGCTTACTACAATATCCATCGGCACAAATAAATAAATTATACACAAAAAATCAAAAGTAACATCAGTGATTGCAAATAACAAGCGAGAGAAGAGAGCATGGGAGAGGGAGAGCAAGATTGTCAAGAGAAAGTTACCTGAACTTACAGGTTTTTAGCACACATGGACATGGTACGGTGGTGAATCAGGCCAAGGTCGAGGTGCATGCGGTAGAGGTGTCACACTATGTCGCTGCTTCCTACGGACCACCACTCCATGATCGCACCATCACTTACACGTACAACACTGAAGGTGAAAGGAGAGCTGCCCACAATAGTGTTGGGGAACGTAGTATTTCAAAAAATCCCTACGATCACGCAAGATCTATCTACTAGAAGCATAGCAATGAGATGGGAGATTGTGTCCATGTACCCTCGTAGACCGGGAGCGAAAGCGTCTAGTGATGTGGTTGATGTAGTCGAACTTTCTTCGTGATCCAACTGATCAAGCACCGAACGTACGGAGCCTTCGTGTTCAGCACATGTTCAGCTTGATGACGTCCCATGAGCTCTTGATCCAGTAGAACTTTGCGGTAGAGTTTCGTCAGCACGACGGTGTGGTGACGGAGATGACGAAGCTACCGGCGCAGGGCTTCGCCTAAGCACTGCAACGATATTGCCGAGGTGTGTTTCTGTAGAGGGGGGCACCGCACACGGTTGGGAGAGATCAATTTCATCAAATTGTGTTTCTATGGGGTGCCTCTACCCCCGTATATAAAGGACGAGGGGAGGGGAGGGGCCGTCCCTCTCTATGGCGCGCCCTAGGGAGTCCTACTCCCACCGGGAGTAGGATTCCCCCCTTTCCCAAGTAGGAATAGGAGAAGAAGGAAGGAGGAGAAGGAGAAGAAGGAAAGTGGGGCCGGCCCCTTCCCAGTTCGGATTGGGCTGGTCGGGGGTGCGCCCCCACCTTGGCCGCCTCCTCTCCCTTGTCCCTATGGCCCATTAAGGCCCATTAACTCCCCGGGGGGTTCCGGTAACCCCCCGGTACTCCGGTATATGCCCGAAACCTCCCGGAACCCTTCTGGTGTCCAAACATAGTCGTCCAATATATCGACCTTTATGTCTCGGACATTCCGAGACTCCTCGTCATGTCTGTGGTCTCATCCGGGACTCCGAACTACCTTCGGTACATCAAAACTCATAAACTCATAATACCGATCGTCATCAAACGTTAAGCATGCAGACACTATGGGTTTGAGAACTATGTAGACATGGCCGAGACTCATCTCCGGTCAATAACCAATAGCGGAACCTGGATGCTCATATTGGCTCCTACATATTCTACGAAGATCATTATCGGTCAAACCGCATAACAACATACGTTGTTCCCTTTGTCATCTCTAGGTTACTTGCCCGAGATTCGATTGTCGGTATCTAAATACCTAGTTCAATCTCGTTACCGGCAAGTCTCTTTACTCGTTCCGTAATACATCATCTCGTGACTAACTCATTAGTCATTTGCTTGCAAGGCTTATTATGATGTGTATTACCGAGAGGGCCCAGAGATACCTCTCCGACATTCGGAGTGACAAATCCTATTCTTGATCTATGCCAACACCACGAACACTTTCGAAGACACTTGTAGAGCATCTTTATAATCACCCAGTTACATTGTGACATTTGATAGAACACAAGGTGTTCCTTCGGTATTCGGGAGTTGCATAATCTCATAGTCATAGGAACATGTATAAGTCATGAAGAAAGCAATAGCAGTAAAACTAAACTATCATAGTGCTAAGCTAACGGATGGGTCTTGTCCATCACACCATTCTCCTAATGATGTGATTTTGTTGATCAAATGACAACTCATGTCTATGGCTAGGAAATATAACCATCTTTGATCAATGAGCTAGTATAGTAGAGGCATACTAGGGACACTCTGTTTTGTCTATGTATTCACACATGTACTAAGTTTCCGGTTAATACAATTCTAGAATGAATAATAAAATTTATCATGATATAAGGAAATAAATAATAACTTTATTATTGCCTCTAGGGCATATTTCCTTCAGTCTCCCACTTGCAGTAGAGTCAGTAATCTAGATCACATCACCATGTGATTAACACCAATAGTTCACATCACCATGTGAGTAACACCCATAGTTCTCATCGCCATGTGACCACTACCCAAAGGGTTTACTAGAGTCAACAATCTAGTTCACATCGCCATGTGATTAGCACCCAAAGAGTACTATGGTGTGATCATGTTTTGCTTCATGAGAGAAGTTTAGTCAGCGAGTCTGTTACATTCAGATCCGTATGTATTTTGCAAATTTCTATGTCTATAATGCTCTGCATGGACCTACTCTAGCTAATTGCTCCCATTTTTAACACGCATCCAGATTGATACTTAGAGTTATCTGGATTAGTGTCAAAGCTTGCATTGGCGTAACTCTTTACTACGAACTCTTTATCACCTCCATAATCGAGAGACATTTCCTTAGTCATCCAGTAACTAAGGACAATTTTGACCGCTGTCCAGTGATCTACTCCTGGATCACTATTATACCTCCTTGTCAAACTTATGGCAAGGTACACAACAGGTTTGGTGCACAACATGACATACTTTATAGAGCCTACGACTGAGGCATAGGGAATGACTTCCATTCTTTCTCTATCTTCTGCCGTGGTCGGGTTTTGAGTCTTACTCAACTTCATACCTTGTAACAGAGGCAAGAACCCTTTCTTTTGACTGATCTATTTTGAACTTCTTCAAAACTTTATCAAGGTATGAGCTTTGTGAAAGTCCAATTAAGCGTCTTGATCTATCTCTATAGATCTTGATGCCTAATATATAAGTAGCTTCACTGAGGTCTTTCTTTGAAAAACTCCTTTCAAACATTCTTTTATGCTTTCCAGAAAATTCTACATCATTTCGACAATATGTCATTCACATATACTTATCAGAAAGGTTGTAGTGCTCCCACTCACTTTTCTTGCAAATGCAGGCTTCACCGCAAGTCTGTATAAAACTATATCCTTTGATCAACTTATCAAAGCGCATATTCCAACTCCGAGATGCTTGCACCAGTCCATAGATGGATCGCTGGAGTGTGCACATTTTGTTAGCACCTTTAGGATTGACAAAACCTTCTGGTTGCATCATATACAACTCTTCTTTAATAAATCTATTAAAGAACACAGTTTTGCTATCCATTTGCCAGATTTCATAAAATGTGGCAATTGCTAATATGATTCGGACAGACTTAAGCATCGCTACGAGTGAGAAAATCTCATCGTAGTCAACACTTTGAACTTGTCGAAAACCTTTCGCAACAAGTCGAGCTTTGTAGACAGTAACATTACCATCGGCGTCAGTCTTCCTCTTAAAAATCCATTTATTTTCAATGGCTTGCCGATCATCGGGCAAGTCAACCAAAGTCCACACTTTGTTCTTATACATGGATCCCATCTCAGATTTTATGGCCTCAAGCCATTTTGCGGAATCTGGGCTCATCATCGCTTCCTCATAGTTTGTAGGTTCATCATGGTCTAGTAACATGACTTCCAGAACCGGGTTACCATACCACTCTGGCGCAGAACGCACTCTGGTTGGCCTACAAGGTTTAGTAGTAACTTGATCTAAAGTTTCATGATCATCATCATTAGCTTCCTCGCTGATTGGTGTAGGTATCACTAGAACTAGTTTATGTGATGTACCACTTTCCAATTCGGGAGAAAGTACAATTACCTCACTAAGTTCCACTTTCCTCCCACTCACTTCTTTCGAGAGAAACTCCTTCTCTAGAAAGTATCCATTTTTAGCAATGAATATCTTGCCTTTGGATCTGTGATAGATGGTGTACCCAACAGTCTCATTTGGGTATCCTATGAAGACACATTTCTCCGATTTGGGTTCGAGCTTATCAGGTTGAAGCTTTTTCACATAAGCATCGCAGCCCCAAACTTTAAGAAATGACAACTTTGGTTTCTTGCCAAACCACAGTTCATAAGGCGTCGTCTCAACGGATTTAGATGGTGCCCTATTTAACGTGAATGCAGATGTCTCTAAAGCATAACCCAAAACGATATTGGTAAATTAGTAGGATACATCATAGATCGCACCATATCTAATAAAGTGCGGTTACGACGTTCGGACACACCATTATGCTGTGGTGTTCCGGGTGGCGCGAGTTGTGAAACTATTCCAGATTGTTTCAAATGAAGACCAAACTCGTAACTCAAATATTCACCTCCATGATCAGATTGTAGAAACTTTATTTTCTTGTTACGATGATTCTCTACTTCACTCTGAATTTCTTTGAACTTTTCAAATGTTTCAGACTTGTGTTTCATCGAGTAGATATACCCAAATCTACCCAAATCATCAGTGAAGGTCAGAAAATAACGATACTCGCCGCAAGCCTCAACACTCATCGGTCCACATACATTAGTATGTATGATTTCCAATAAATCAGCTGCTCGCTCCATTGTTCCGGAGAACAGAGTTTTAGTCATCTTGCCCATGAGGCATGGTTCGCAAGCACCAAGTGATTCATAATCAAGTGATTCCGAAAGTCCATCAGTATGGAGTTTCTTCATGCGCTTTACACCAATATGAACTAAATGGCAGTGCCAAAAATAAGTTGCACTATCATTATTAACCTTGCATCTTTTGGCTTCAATATTATGAATATGTGTATCACTATGATCGAGATCCAACAAACTATTTTCATTGGGTGTATGACCATCGAAGGTTTTATTCATGTAAACAGAATAACAATTATTCTATGACTTTAAACAAATAACTGTATTGCAACAAACATGATCAAATCACATTCATGCTCAACGCAAATGCCAAATAACATTTATTTAGGTTCTACACTAATCCCGAAAGTATAGGGAGTGTACGATGTTGATCATATCAATCTTGGAACCACTTCCAACACACATCGTCACTTCACCTTTAACTAGTCTCTGTTCATTCTGCCACTCTCGTTTTTTAGTTACTAATTTTAGCAACTGAACCGGTATCAAATACCCATGGGCTGCTATGAACACTAGTAAAGTACACATCAATAATCTGTATATCAAATATACCTTTGTTCACTTTGCCATCCTTCTTATCCGCCAAGTATCTAGGGCAGTTCCGCTTCCAGTGACCATTTCCTTTGCAGCAGAAGCACTTAGTTTCAGGCTTGAGTTTAGCTTTGGGTTTCTTCACGGGAGTGACAACTTGCTTGTCATTCTTCTTGAAGTTCCCTTTCTATCCCTTTTCCCTTTACTTGAAATGAGTGGTCTTGTTAACCATCAACACTTGATGCTCTTTCTTGATTCCTACCTTCGCCGATTTCAGAATCGCGAAGAGCTCGGGAATTACTTTTGTCATCCCTTGCATATTATAGTTCATCACGGAGTTCTACTAACTTTGTGATAGTGACTAGAGAATTTTGTCAGTTACTATCTTATCTGGAAGATTAACTCCCACTTGATTCAAGCAATTGTAGTACCCAGACAATCTGAGCACATGCTCACTGGTTGAGCTATTCTCCTCCATCTTGTAGGAAAAGTACTGTCAGAGGTCTTATACCTCTCGACACGGGCATGAGTATGAAATACTAATTTCAACTCTTGGAACATCTCATATGCTCCGTGGCCTTCTAAACGTTTTTGAAGTCCCGATTATAAGCCGTAAAGCATTGTGCACTAAACTATCAAGTAGTCACCATACCGAGCTTGTCAAACGTTCATAGCGTCTGCATCTGCTCCTGCAATAGGTTTGTCACCTAGCGGTGCATCAAGGACATAATACTTATGTGCAGCAATGAGGATAATCCTCAAGTTATAGACCCAGTCCGTGTAGTTGCTAGCATCATCTTTCAACTTAGCTTTCTCTAGGAACATATCAAAAACATAGGGGAGCTATAACGCGAGCTATTGATCTACAACATAAATTGCAAATACTATCAGGACTAAGTTCATGATAAATTAAAGTTCAATTAATCATATTACTAAAGAACTCCCACTTAGATAGACATCCCTCTAGTCATCTAAATGATCACGTGATCCAAATCAACTAAACCATGTCCGATCATCACGTGAGATGGAGTGGTTTTCAATGGTGAACATCTTATGTTGATCATATCTACTATATGATTCATGCTCGACCTTTCGGTCTCTAGTGTTCCGAGGCCATGTATGTACATTCTAGGCTCGTCAAGTTTAACCTGAGTATTTTGCGTGTGCAAAACTGGCTTACACCCGTTGTATGTGAACGTAGAGCTTATCACACCCGATCATCACATGGTGTCTCGGCACGACGAACTTTCGCAATGGTGCACACTCCGGGAGAACACTTATACCTTGAAATTTAGTGAGAGATCATCTTATAATGCTACCGTCGTACTAAGAAAAATAAGAAGCATAATAAGATAAACATCACATGCAATCAAAATAAGTGATATGATATGGCCATCATCATCTTGTGCCTTTGATCTCCATCTCGAAGACACCATCATGATCACCATCGTCACCGACGTGACACCTTGATCTCCATCGTAGCATCGTTGTCGTCTCGCCAACTATTGCTTCTACGACTATCGCTACCGCTTAGTGATAAAGTAAAGCAATTACATGGCGATTGCATTTCATGCAATAAAGCGACAACCATATGGCTCCTGCCAGTTGCCGACAACTTTACAAAACATGATCATCTCATACAATAACGTATAACTCATCACGTCTTGACCATATCACATCACAACATGCCCTGCAAAAACAAGTTAGACGTCCTCTACTTTGCTGTTGCAAGTTTTACGTGGCTGCTACGGGCTGAGCAAGAACCGTTCTTACCTACGCATACAAAACCACAACGATTTTTCGTCAAGTATGTGTTGTTTTAACCTTCCCAAGGACCGGGCATAGCCACACTCGATTCAACTAAAGTTGGAGAAACTGACACCCGCCAGCCACCTGTGTGCGAAGCACGTCGGTAGAACCAGTCTCGCGTAAGCATACGTGTAATGTCGGTCCGGGTCGCTTCATCCAACGATACCGCCGAATCAAAGTATGACATGCTCGTAAGCAGTATGACTAGTATCGTCCACAACTCACTTGTGTTCTACTCGTGCATATCATCTACGCATAGACCTGGCTTATGATACCACTGTTGGGGAACGTAGTATTTCAAAAAAAAATCCTACGATCACGCAAGATCTATCTACTAGAAGCATTGCAACAAGAGGGGAGTGTGTGTCCATGTACCCTCGTAGACAGGGAGCGGAAGCGTCTAGTGATGTGGTTGATGTAGTCGAACTTTCTTCGTGATCCAACCAATCAAGCACCGTACGTACGGAGCCTCCGCTTTCAGCACACGTTCAGCTTGATGATGTCCCATGAGCTCTTGATCTAGTAGAACCTTGCGGGAGAGTTTCGTCAGCACGACGACATGGTGACGGAGATGATTAAGCTACCGGCACAGGGCTTCGCCTAAGCACTGCAACGATATGACCGAAGTGTGTTTCTGTCGAGGGGGGCACCGCACACGGTTGGGAGAGATCAACTTGATCAACTTGTGTTTCTGTGGGGTGCCTCTACCCCCGTATATAAAGGAGGAGGGAGGGGAGGGGCGGCCCTCTCTATGGCGCGCCCTAGGGAGTCCTACTCCCAACGGGAGTAGGATTCCCCTCTTTCCCTAGTAGGAGTAGGAGAAGAAGGAAGGAGGAGAAGGAGAAGAAGGAAAGGATGCCAGCCCCCTTCCCAATTCGGATTGGGCTCGTGGGGGGTTGCCCCCACCTTGGCCGCCTCCTCTCCCTTTCCCCTATGGCCCATTAAGGCCCATTAACTCTCTGGGGGGTTCCGGTAACCCCCTGGTACTCCGGTATATGCCCGAAACCTCCCGGAACCCTTCTGGTGTCCAAACATAGTCATCCAATATATCGATCTTTATGTCTCGGACATTCTGAGACTCCTCGTCATGTCTGTCATCTCATCTGGGACTCCGAACTACCTTCGGTACAAAAAACTCATAAACTCATGATATCGATCGTCATTAAACGTTAAGCGTGCAGACCCTACAGGTTCGAGAACTATGTAGACATGGCCGAGACTCATCTCCGATCAATAACCAATAGCGGAACCTGGATGCTCATATTGGCTCCTACATATTCTACGAAGATCGTTATCGGTCAAACCGCATAACAACATACGTTGTTCCCTTTGTCATCGGTATGTTACTTGCCCGAGATTCGATCGTCGGTACCTCAATACTGATGGCTTCTCGCCCCTCGTTGGTTACCCCAAGTGGAAGGTTTGAGATGCAGTGTAGCGGAAGTTTTCCCTTGGCAAAGATACCAAGGATCGATTTCCCCTGAGACTCCAAGGTTCAACAAGAAGGTGTCAACTGCTAACGGCGCCAGATACTTAGCAATCAACTTGGACCTGCACACGGATACAAATAACTTTGCTCCCAACGAGTACAGAGAGGTTGTCAATCCCTCCGGCCTTGTCGTTTACAAAGGATCAAACACAAGAGATAATAGTGATAGGTATTGCTGCAACTAGTAAGTAAAAGCGGAAAGTAAATAGCGGATGTGATCAGTGATGGTAATATGGACCGGGGTCCCATGATGTTCACTAGTGATGTCTCTCTCCCAAAAGACGATAAAACAGCTATGTGAGGTAAATGAATTACAGCTGGGCAATTGACAGAATTATGTGCGCAAACCAATGCTAACTATGTTGCAAGAAAGGTAGAGGTTCAAAGCATGGGCGGTACGCCAAGGTAAGTAGACCGAAATCCATCTGCATCTACTACTAATCCTCCACCTTGAGATATCTATCCAGAACATCTCGCTGGTATTAAGTTGCGAGTCCCACCCATAGTGTAAACTCAAAGCAACAGACAACTGCATTAATAGAACTTTGCGTAAAGTAAACAATCCTTGCACCCGCGAGTACAAGCACCGTTGTTTTCCCCCTTGTGGCAACAGCACATCCCCTAGACTCATGTTTCTGTCACTCAAGCTAGTCATCGAGGGGCATGAACCCACAATCAAGCATAATGTTCCCTCTTGGAGTCACTACCTACTACTTGGCCAAAGCAATAAATAGCAACGGAGAACATGCAAGAATTACTTAAGAACATAAATATAAAAGAGGTAAATCAAATATATTACTCAAACACAATCTGAACATAATCTCATAATCCATCGGATCCCAGGAAACTCAACATAGCAACAGCATAAGGATTACATATGTGCCTCGATCATGTAGGGCAGCTCACGAGGTCTAATTAGTGAAGCACAAGAAGGGGAGGAGAACATCACATAGCTACTGGTCATGGACCCATGGTCATGGACCCATGGTCCAAGGGAGACTACTCACAACTCATCCAGGAGGCGTCCATGGTGGTGGAGAGGCTCCCGGTGGTGATCCTCCCCTCCGGCAGGGTGCCGGAAAGAGTTCTCCTGGTGCTCCCGATCTTGGAAGCGCGGCGGCGGCGGAACAGAGATGAGATCGCGAAAAAGGGTTCCGTCGTCGAGGGTTTCGGGACGCGTGTTAAATATATGCCAAAGGGGGGCATCAGCGGAGGCCTGGGGGGCCCAGGCGCCCCCCCGGCGTGGCCAGGAGGGGGGCCGCGCCACCAGGGCGCCTGGAGCCCTGGTGGCCCCCCTCCGGCCCTACTTCGGCCGTGTGGAAGCTTCCGGAACGCTGATTTTTTTATATAATTTTTCCGGGATTTTTCTGGCAGTTTATGTGACGGGAAAACCTGAAATACAAAAACAGCAGAAAACAGAAACTGGCACTGGGGTGCATTGAGTTAATAGGTTAGTCCAAATATGATCAAAAGTGTATGGAAGTGTATAAATATCATAGCAATAACACCCAAAAGAGGCATGGAGCAAGCAGAAATTATAGATACGTTTTGGACGTATCAACATCCCCAAGCTTAATTCCTGCTCGTCCTCGAGTAGGTAAATGATAACAAGAATAATTTCTGTGGTGACATGCTATTAACCATATAGGACTTTTCATAGTCATATGACAAAAGCTTACTGAGAAAATGAATCTGTAGTAATTAAGTTGCCTCATGAGAAAATCGCAAAGAACTGAAAGTTTTACAATATGATACTGAAACATCAAATAGATTTGTAATGAGCATGGTGTGCAAATATGATAAAGTGGTATCTCGCTTGCCCCCTTTAGTGAAGCAAAACATAAATGCAGGGGCACCTCCAAGGTTTAACTGACGACTAGATATAATAATTTCAGAATAAACGATATCATAATCATGCAAAATACAATGTTACTTTGGGACAATGCACATTACACTCAGAATGACAATCATGCTCTCAGTAGTTGGTGCTTTAAAAGAAGGTGGAGACTCTCGAACCGTGGCTTTTGTTGGCAAGGTTGAAAACCCGTGGTCGGAAACAAAGACAAAACATGTACCAGAGCTCTTGGTTTTAAAAACAGAGGTAATAATTATTTTTTGGATATGCATGTTTCGTCAACGAATGCTAGCAGACAACTCAATCACTTCTTGAGATGGACAAGTTTCGAGGAACGGCTCCCGAATGAGGACGATCACATCCTCTTAATCTCCTTTGTTTATCACTGCCAAAGTTTTCTGATTTCTCATGAACAAAGCATGAAGGAGGGTTTGTTTGTTATATTATTTTTGAGCCGGGCGCACTCTTTGCCAGTTCCTTCTCGTATTATGGGTTTGCACATTAGACATGCAATCCCGGGGTGAAGCTTGTCCAACATAAAAAGATCATGAATTAACTACTACTTCCTCATGAACTAAAACAGAGGCACAAAATAGGAATGCTTTTTTTGAATAATTTCGAGATGGTACATGAAAGTCTTCGTTAGGAATGGCAGGTAAATACCATGTATAGGAAGGTATGGTGGACTCATATGGCATAACTGGTTTAAAGGATTTTGGATGCACAAGCAGTCAATCCGCTTAGTACAGGTGGAGGTTAGCAAAAGACTGGGAGCGACCAACTAAAAGAGCAATGACGGTCATAATCATGCAGAGCGACAAAGCAACATTGAATCAGGCATGGAAGTTATATCGCTACTCGGAATTAAAAGATCATCAAGGCTTGACAGACTTTCTTTACAGTCTTAAATATGCGTGAGCATACGCCAAGTCAATCAAAATAAATTCTTGAAGGAAGATATCACTAAACCATACCACATCATAGGCAAACAAATCATGTTGGTACTCCAATAACACATTGGGAACCCCCCAGCTATCTGAGACTAACCATAAGAAAACATGAACTACTAAGCACCATTATGCACGTAGCATTTTTATCATAGACATATCGACCAATGCAACAGAAGCCAACTCTCTTAATAAGATAAGCATGATAAATAAAGAGAGTTCCAACGACCAACTAAACAAAAGCTCTTTAAAAAGATAAGCATGAAAACTAAGAGCTAAACATGATAGTAGCTATTGAAAGACCAAGAACATACACAGCAAAGATAGACATGAAAATTCTATGTTGTGTTCTAGGTTGAAGTGGAGCGTATTTCTCTCCCACACAAAGAAAGCTGAGTTCCGACTCGTTATGAAAAGCTAAAGAAAACTAATAAGGAAACTAAAAGCAAGACGCTCCAAGCATAGCACATAACACATGAAGTGATAAAAATATAGTGGAACGAAAGACGAACTGATAATGTTGATGGAGAAGGGGATGCACGGGGGCATCCCCAAGCTTAGATGCTTGAGTCTTCTTGAATATTTCTTGGGGGTGCATGGGGGCATCCCCAAGCTTGAGCGTTTGACACTCCTGAATCTTTTTATCATCTTCCCTCGCACACTTGAAAACTCCCTTCATACATAACTCATCATAATCTGATTAGCGAGGTTAGTACCCATAATAATATAATTGTTCCTTGCTGGAAATAAGGATATTCGTGAGTGTCTACTGTTTCTCAAGATTTCCAAAAGGTTTTTGCAAAGAAAAAGCAAGCTCAAGGTTTGCAAAATGAAGGAAAGGCAAAACAGGACAGAATCTGTGAAAAACAGACCAGCAGGTAGTAAATGATTTTTTCGGGGCACTTCTGCAACTCTAATAAAAAAACTCAGAACAGACGCCCGAAAGACAATTGTATAGAGCACGCTGTCGAAAAAATTCAGACCAAAAAGATGATCTGGTGATTTTATACGAATTTTTCTATCCAAGGACAGAATCTGTTTCCTAGACAGCACGTCGCAACTTTTGAACTTTCTTGCAATCAGAGGCTAAACTTGGCACAAAGCTAAAAAGTAAAGATACAATGATGTTGCTACAGTAGTAACAAACATCAAGACACAACAAAAGCAAAATTAAACCTAATTCGTTGTGGGCTGCCTCCCGAAAGCGCTTTCTTTTATGCCTTTAAGCTAGGCATGAGACTTTAATGATGCTCTCGTAGGAATAAGAGTTGAAGAACAAAAGAGAGCATCAAGAAGCAAATACCAAACACATTTAAGCCTAACATGCTTCCTATGCATAGGAATATTGCAATAGAATAATTCATTGAAGCATAAAGCAATAAGCATAGGAAGGCAAAACAAGTGTAGCTTCAAAACCTTCAACATAAAGAGAGGGAACTTGATATCATTGAAATATCTATAAGCATATGTTCCTTTCTCATAATAACTTTCAGTGGGATCATGAATAAACTCAACAATATAAGCATCACATAAAGCAGTGTTACCATGATCCACATGCAAAAAAGTGTCATTACTCTTCATCTAAGCAAAATCTTTCTTATTAGGAATAGTGAGAGTAAAGCAATCATAACCATCATGGTAATCATTGTATTTAGGAGGCATATCATAATCATAATAAATTTTATCCTCAATAGTAGGTGGACTGAAAACATCATATTCATCATTGTAATCATCATGTATAAGAAGCAAAGTATCGTCAAAGTAAATTTTCTCTTCAAAAGTTGGGGGACTAAAAATATCATGTTCATCAAACGTGTCATCCCAAGCTTAGAGCTTTCCATGTCATTAGCAATATTGATATTCAAAGAAAGCATACTAATAACATCACCACCATCATGATTGTTATGCAAATAATAAAGTTCCATAGGTTTTTTAATTTTCTCTTCAAACACATCATGTCCCAAAGCAAGGTAGAGCTTATAAAGCTCTCTCATATTTTTGTTGTTTTCCATTAAGCAAAACTAGTGAAAAGACATAAAGAAAACTGAAAGGTAAACTAACAAGACTAATAAGCAAAGGTAAAAGATAGCGTGCAACTCCCCTATCTTGAAGAGTGGAGTCCCCGGCAACGGCGCCAGAAAACTTTGCTTGATGGCTTCTCGCCCCTCGTTGGTAACCCCAAGTGGAAGGTTTGAGATGCAGTGTAGCAGAAGTTTTCCCTTGGCAAAGATACCAAGGATCGATTTCCCCTGAGACTCCAAGGTTCAACAAGAAGGTGTCATCTGCTAACGGTGCCAGATACTTAGCAATCAACTTGGACCTGCACACAGATACAAATAACTTTGCTCCCAACGAGTACAGAGAGGTTGTCAATCCCTCCGGCCTTGTCGTTTACAAAGGATCAAACACAAGAGATAATAGTGATAGGTATTGCTGCAACTAGTAAGTAAAAGCGGAAAGTAAATAGCGGACGTGATCAATGATGGTAATATGGACCGGGGTCCCATGATGTTCACTAGTGATGTCTCTCTCCCAAAAGACGATAAAACAACTATGTGAGGTAAACGAATTACAGCTGGGCAATTGACAGAATTATGTGCGCAAACCAATGCTAACTATGTTGCAAGAAAGGTAGAGGTTCAAAGCATGGGCGGTACGCCAAGGTAAGTAGACCGAAATCCATCTGCATCTACTACTAATCATCCACCTTGATATATCTATCCAGAACATCTCGCTGGTATTAAGTTGCGAGTCCCACCCATAGTGTAAACTCAAAGCAACAGACAACTGCATTAAAAGAACTTTGCGTAAAGTAAACAATCCTTGCACCCGCGAGTACAAGCACCGTTGTTTTCCCCCTTGTGGCAACATCACATCCCCTAGACTCATGTTTCTGTCACTCAAGCTAGTCATCGAGGGGCATGAACCCACAATCAAGCATAACGTTCCCTCTTGGAGTCACTACCTACTACTTGGCCAAAGCAATAAACAGCAACGGAGAACATGCAAGAATTACTTAAGAACATAAATATAAAGGAGGTAAATCAAATATATTACTCAAACACAATCTGAACATAATCTCACAATCCATCGGATCCCAGCAAACTCAACATAGCAACAGCATGAGGATTACATATGTGCCTCGATCATGTAGGGCAGCTCACGAGGTCTAATTAGTGAAGCACAAGAAGGGGAGGAGAACATCACATAGCTACTGGTCATGGACCCATGGTCCAATGGAGACTACTCACAACTCATCTGGGAGGCGTCCATGGTGGTGGAGAGGCTCCCGGTGGTGATCCTCCCCTCCGGCAGGGTGCCGGGAAGAGTTCTCCTGGTGCTCCCGATCTTCGAAGCACGGCGGTGGCGGAACAGAGATGAGATCGTGAAAAAGGGTTCCGTCCTCGAGGGTTTCGGGACGCGTGTTAAATATATGCCAAAGGGGGCCATCAGCGGAGGCCTGGGGGGCGGCCCCCCGGCGCGGCCAGGAGGGGGGCCGGGCCACCAGGGCGCCTGGAGCCCTGGTGGCCCCCCTTCGGCCCTACTTCGGCCCTGTGGAAGCTTCCGGAACGCTGATTTTTTATATAATTTTTCCGGGATTTTTCTGGCAGTTTACGTGACGGGAAAACCTGAAATACAAAAACAGCAGAAAACAGAAACTGGCACTGGGGTGCACTGAGTTAATAGGTTAGTCCAAATATGATCAAAAGTGTATGGAAGTGTATAAATATCATAGCAATATCACCCAAAAGAGGCATGGAGCAAGCAGAAATTATAGATACGTTTTGGACGTATCAAATACCTAGTTCAATCTCGTTACTGGCAAGTCACTTTACTTGTTCCGTAATACATCATCTCGTGACTAACTCATTATTCATTTGCTTGCAAGGCTTATTATGATGTGTATTACCGAGAGGGCCCGAAGATACCTCTTCGACATTCGGAGTGACAAATCCTATTCATGGTCTATGCCAACACCACGAAAACTTTTGGAGACACCTGTAGATCATCTTTATAATCACCCAGTTACGTTGTGATGTTTGATAGCACAAAAGGTGTTCCTTCGGTATTCGGGAGTTGCATAATCTCATAGTCATAGGAACATGTATAAGTCATGAAGAAAGCAATAGCAGTAAAACTAATCGATCATAGTGCTAAGCTAACGGATGGGACTTGTCCATCACATCATTCTCCTAATGATGTGATCCCGTTGGTCAAATGACAACTCATGTCTATGGCTAGGAAACATAACCATCTTTGATCAATGAGCTAGTCTAGTAGAGGCATACTAGGGACACTCTGTTTTGTCTATGTATTCACACATGTACTAAGTTTCTGGTTAATACAATTCTAGCATGAATAATAAACATTTATCATGATATAAGGAAATAAATAATAACTTTAGTATTGCCTCTAGGGCATATTTCCTTCAAATAGGGATGGAGGAACTCCACCACAATGCTCATACGCGTCACTGCGAAGGAGGAACGCCAGCTTGATACATGAGGAGGGCGATGTCGACGTTGCCACCGCCTCTGACATCGTGGCAGAGCCCCAGTTATGTCGTTGTCAACATCGTTACTTCGTTAGGTTTCGGAGGCCTGAGAGAGCAACAAGGAAGGGAAGGGAATGAGGCAAAGGACAATCTTGGGTGGATAGGGGCTGCCCGGTACAAGGTGCCAGATCAAGAGAAAGCTGGGGAAGGGAGATGTCGTCACGCCTTGGGTACGGGGTTATCATCGCAGTGGCGACTAGATCTAGGGTAGACGCCGCCGGAGAGGTCGCAACTTGCGAGAGAAGGAGGAATCATGCAGCGTGGATTGCTTAGCCTTTCGAGGCCGAGGTTGGCCCAGTTAACCAGAGAATGCCAATTTTGTTACTAGAGCGGCAGCCCATTCCCGTTCGTGGAAACTGTTGCGCTCAGAGGTTGATCCAACGGCCAAAAATGGACATGACTATAGTTCCGATGACCGAAAACACTGATGGTCTAAGAGGGCCGGAAGAGTGCTCGGTTGTAATGTCTCTAAATATCAAGGATTAGTCATAATAGCTCATGCCCTTGCATGCATCCAAGTGAGTGTCTAGTTCACATTGGAAGCATCAATGACATTCAACTCACTTCTCAAGTGACAAAATATATTTTCATCAAGAGGCTTTGTGAAGATATCCCCCAATTGTTTGTCCATACGAACATGCTTGAGGTCAGTGTCACCTTTAGCAACATGATCTCGAATGAAATGGTGACGAACCTCAATATGCTTAGTTCGAGAATGTTGAATGGGATTGTGTGCGATCTTAATGGCACTCTCACTGTCATTGTCACATAGTAATGGCGCATGTCTCACATGTATCCCAAAATCTTTGAGAGTTTGTGCCATCCATAGTAATTGAGTGCAGCATTACCCGACAACAATGTATTCTGCTTCGGTGGTGGATGGAGATACAAAATTTTGTTTCTTAGAAGACCAAGACGTGAGAGATATACCAAGAAATTGACATGTACCTGAAGTTGATTTTCTTTCAACCTTGTCTCCGGCATAGTCCGAATCAGAATAGCCAACAGTTTGAAAGAAGATCCTTTGGAATACCAAATGCCAAAGTTTGGTGTATGTATCATGTATCTCACAATCTGCTTCACGACCTGGCATTCTTTTGGTGCCGCTTGATATCGTGCACACATGTACACACTTAGCATAATGTCAGGACGGGAGGCACATAGATATAACAATGAACCAATCATGGATCGGTAAACCTTTTGATCAACGGATTTTCCGTCCATTGTCAAGTCAAGATATTCGGTGGTAGGCATGGGAGTTTTTATGCCTTTCCTTTCTTGCATGTTGAACTTTTTGAATATATCCTTGGTATACTTTGTTTGAGAAACAAAGGTACCATCCCGAGTTTGCTTGATTTGCAAACAAAGGAATAATTTGAGTTCACACATCATAGACATCTCGTACTTTTCCGACATCAACATTCCATACTTTTCACTAAAGAGAGGGTCCGTTGATCCTAAAATAATATCATCAACATATATTTGGCAGACAAATAGTTGACCATTTACTCTCTTAGTGAACAGAGTTGAATCAGTTTTACCAATCTCAAAGCCTTTTTCTAGAAGAAACTTTGTCAAGCATTTCTACCAAGCTCTAGGAGGTTGTTTGAGACCATAGAAGGCTTTGTGAAGTTTGTAAACATGGCTTGGTTTCTTGGGATTGCCAAAACTAGGAGGTTGTTTTACATAAAATTCCTCCTCAATTTCACCATTTATAAAAGCACTTTTAATATCCATTTGATTGAGGGTGATATCATGGTTATTGGCATAAGCAAGTAAAATGCAAATGGACTCATGTCTAGCAACAGGGGTGTTGGTATCACCATATATAGTCCAGACCTTCGACTTGAGTGTGGTCTTGAGCAACGAGACGAGACTTGTTACATATAACTTGTCCATCCTCATCTTCTTGTTCTGAAACAACCATTTCGTTCTGATGACGTTTTGTTCATCTTTGGGCTTCTCAACCAATGTCCACACTTGGTTCCTCTCGAAGTTGTGTAGCTATACATAGCGTTCACCCCATTGGGGTCTTCAAGGGCTTCATCAACCTTCATAGGCTCAACGCTACAGATGAATGAGTAATGCTCACAAAAGTTAGCTAAATGAGATTTAGAGCGAGTAAGTCTCCCGGATTTGATGTCGCCAAGAATTTGTTCGACGGAATGATGCTTGTCAATTCTTGCTCTAACGCATGGTAGCTTTTGCTTGGGTCATGGTAATGCATCATCATCATCTTCTTCTTCCTCCTCTTCATCGTAGTTGTGTCGTTAATCGCTTGTGGAGGTGGAGAGGGGGTCGAGGTGGATCATCATGTTGTACTTCCTCATTCCCTTTGTCTTAACATGTTCCACTTGTGGATTCCTCCATGTCAACTTGTGGTTCACCTTGATGTGAAGTTGAGGCTTCCACTTGAATGGACGAAGTGCTCTCCTTCACCTCCAGTGGACGTATCATGCCAATAGACAAGTCTTGAATTGCTTCTGAATGATCTTTGTCTCCTACGTCAATTGGCAATTGCTCTACTAGCGAGCCGTTAGATTCATTAAACTGTGTCTCTTCAACTTTTCGAGTTAAATTTTTGTAGACGCGGTAAGTGTGAGAGTTTGAATCATAACCTAGTAGCAAACCTTCATGAGATTTAGGAGAAAATTTTGAACGATGATGCTTATCAAGAATGTAACACTTTGAGCCAAATACTCTCAAGTATCCAACTTGTGGCTTCTTACCAGTGAGTAGCGTGTATGCCATTTTACCAAGAAGCTTGTGAAGATAAAGTCAATTGTAGCATCGCAAGCCGTCTCAACCACTTCCGCCCAAAAGTGCCTTGGTGTCTTGTATTTATCTAGCATTGTTCTTGACACCTCAATAATGGTATGGTTCTTCCTCTCAACCACTCTATTTTGTTGAGGTTTGTACATAGCCAAGAACTCATCTGAGATGCCGTCTTCATCAAGAAAGATATCCACATTGGCGTTGTTGAACTCCATTCCATTGTCACTCTGAACCTTCTTGATCTTCACTTCAAATTAATTTTGGGCCTTCCTAGCAAAGTTCTTGAAGATATTTTTTGCATGTGACTTGTCATCGAGAAATAACACCCACGTAAATCTTGAAAGTTCATCAATAGTGACCAAACCGAAAGAGTTACCACCTAGGCTCTTGTAAGCATTGGGACCGAAGAGATCCATATGGAGCAGCTCAAGTGGTCTCCCCATGGTCATGATGTTCTTTATGGGATGACTTCCTCCAACTTGCTTTCCTACTTGGCAAGCACTACAAAGTCTCTCCTTGTCAAATATAACATCTTTAACACCAAGGATATGATCTCCTTTAACAAGCTTATCAAGATTTTGCATGCCAACATGTCCTAATCTTCGATGCCATATTCAACTTTTAGAGGATCTTACAAGAATACATGTACGAGGTTGGGCTCTTTTAGTGAAATCAACAATGTATAGATTACCTCTATGGATACTGGTAAAGACCATATTATGATTATCTCAATGAAACCTTTGGAAACCTACTTCAGTAAATAGTCTAGATACAGAAAGAAGATTGTATCCAAGAGATTCAACAAGCATAACATTTTGAATGGAGCTATCATCGGATATGGCCACCTTACCAAGGACAAGTACATTGCCCTTGGAGTTGTCTCCAAAAGTCACATACTTGCGTGGACCATCATTTTTGGCAAGCTCACAAAACATGTCTCTATCTCCGGCCATGTGAACGGTGCATACACTATCAAGAATCCACTCTTTTCATCCGGTCATGTAATTTTGAAGATTTTCCATGCGACTAAGATTTCTCATAGTCTTCTCCATTGTTCGGTAATTCGGTAACTGGTAACTGCTCGGTCGACTACTGATTAGCGATTAATCGGTTAATCGGCCATTTAACTGAATTAATCGATCAATCATTAATCGGCTGCACATGAGAATATATTGGCAACATGTAATTAGTTTTTCATGTATTGTACACCACATAATCCAATGCTCATAGCTGCACATGAGATGAATCTTAGCAGAACTGTACCTTGTTGGTTGGTAAATCCTTGGGGACCTGGTTCGAGGGGTCGCCGGCGCTGCTGCCTGGCCTAGGTCGCTGGCACTGCTGCCTGGCCTAGGTCGATGATGCTGCATATCCTATGATGCCGCTGCTGCAGCCTGCAGGTAGGGGCTGGAGGAGAGACATGGATAAGAGGATGGGAGGGGATGGGGGTCAGAGAAGGAGGCTAGAGCCGGCGACGGGAGCAGGGCGATCGCCGACGGTGGCTAGGGCCGGCGAGGAGAAGCCATGGTCTTGACTCATGAGGAGTCAGGAGAGGAAGGGGCACTACGATTTGGGAGAGAGAGGATGCAGCGCCGGAGGTTACGGGGCCAAATAATGGCCTGGATTACCACTACGGTACCCCCATTTTTTCGTGGATGCCACTTGAGTTACCTGACCCATCACCGATTAATCGGTTTGACAACCAGTTAATCGTCTGACAACCGATTAAATGCCAGTTAATCGGCTTGACCATTTAATGAACCGAGTATGTGCTATTCGCCTCAGTTAGGCACTGAGTAGCGATTAAATGGGCATTTAAATGGTAACTCGGCCGAGTTCTTGAACAATGGTCTTCTCATATTCGATGTTAGATTCTTTGTCTTTATCATAATAGAGATTATCAACATCATCATAATCATCATCATGGATGTGATCATCACCTAGGGAAAATGATTCATTAGACTTAATCATGACAATGTGCGGTATTGTAAATTATAATGGTTTCCGTGATAATGTTGCTAATGGTTCCAACGTCACCTTTAGCACGCATGAGATCACGGAGATCAAATGGACATTCATAAAATTAACTTAGGATCACTAAGATTCATCTTATGAAAAGCAATGGACTTATGAAGAATTTCCTTGAAGTTCTTTAATGAGTAATTTGGAAATCGTATCTCAGTGTCCTGCCATAAGGTATATGCGCATGCAAACAAGCACATTTCTAGGTAAACCTCTCATGATAAGATCAATGGTTCTAGGATTACGAAGCATATCAATTTCCTCTTCATGAGTGGGATGCAAGGGATCATAGCAGGCACATAAGGATATTTGAACATACTTATTGAAGCTAAATTCATCAAAGATAGTAAGCATTTCAATTTTCCAAGAGTTATAGTACTCTCCATCAAGAATGGGCACTCTACGTCTAAGACTCCCGAAAGTAGACTCATCCATCTTCCCGAAAAGGTGATGAAACCAAAGCAATGGAGACCAAAGGTCTGATACCAATTGTAGGATCATAGAAGATAGATCTAGGCGGGGGGTCAATAGACTCTTAACCAACCAAAGGTGCAGTTTTAGTTCTCTTGAAATTTAGGCAACTTTTGGCACAAGTTAAGATATCACCAACACTTTATACACATGAATATCTAAAGATGGAGCAGTGAAAATAGAAAGCATGCAATTGTGCAGAAAGTAAAGGGTAGAGATGGATGATCAAACGAAATGAGTACATGGTTGTTTTTTGTGTGGTTCCGATAGGTGGTGCTATCTTACATCCACATTGATGGAGACTTCAACCCATAGAGGGTAACGGTTGCGCGAGTTCACAAAGGGATCCAACCACGAAGGGTCCATGACGAAGCAACCTTGTCTATTCCATCATGGTCAATGCCCACGAAGGACTTGCCTCGGTCGGGTAGATCTTCACGAAGTAGGCAATCTCCTTGCCCTTACAAACTCCTTGGTTCAACTCCACAATCTCTTGGAGGCTCCCAGGTGACACCTAATCAATCTAGGAGACACCACTCTCCAAAAGGTAATATACGGTGTTGTTGATGATGAACTCCTTGCTCTTGTGCTACAAAAGATAGTCTCCCCACACTCAAAAACTCTCTCATAGATTTGGCTATGGTAGGGGAGGGGATTGAATGGAAAGCAACTTCGGGGAGGCTAGAAATCAAGGTACAAATAGTTGGAATGGAATCTCTTGATCTCAACATATGAGTAGGTGGTTCTCTTCTCAAAAAATGTGTAGTGGAAGTTGTGTCTCGTTCTAATGGCTCTCTTAGAGAGTAGGTGGTGGTGGAGGGGTATAAATAGGCAGCACCAAAAATAAAACCATTACAAGTCTTTGACCCAACTCATTGACATCGACATGAAAATCTCAGTGAGACCGACTAGTGCAAATGACTTGACCGTTAGGCTATTTTGTGAGACTGATCTTACAAACTTGTTGGGACCGAAGTGCGATGGCTAGGGCAAGACCTCGTTCCGGAAATTCCGGTCAGTTCATATCGGCGATTCCGAAATGAAGCAAATTCATCACAGAAACTTGGTCAGGCCATCTCGGTGAGACTGAGATCCGTTTCAGTTGCACTAAAGTATTAGGGTTTGGAATATGGCAGTGTATATGGTAATCTCGGTGAGTCCGAATACGAGTGTTTTGATGGGACCAATTTGGATATGTATGGTTTTGAATAATGGAAGTGGAGAAATATTTGAGGGTTTTGGAGCAATATCGCTAAGCACTTGAGCAATTGATTCATGATGAAAACCTCATCTCCTTTTAATAGTATTGGCTTTCCTATGGACTCAATGTGATCTTGGATCACTAAACCAAAAATGTAGAGTCTTGGAGCTTTTCCAATCTTTATCCTTTTTGTATGAAAGGGTCCACATCCTCATGTTCTTGACATGCCACTGTTGAACTTGTATGAAACATACTAGATAAAAGTGTTAGTCCAACAATATGTATGTTGACAATAATTACCAAAACCACCAAGGTACCAAGTGTGCTTTTAGCTTGTCTATTCCTCCAATACACTCTTCGTGAGAGTGAAGAAGAGCATGAAGTATGTGTGAAGGCTAATGAAGGACTGAATATAGGAGAACGAGTCTACCACCACATGAGAGTAGGAAAGCACACCAGTCAGCAAGATAGGTATCACAGCGATCGATGACAGGTTAGAAGGTCGAGGGAGGTAGTTTGTGGGAGGATGGATCCCTAAGTATTTTTTTTGGGGAAGGATGCTATTGAGGTGCCTTGTACATCTGTGAGGGAGGCAGACAACTCTGGGGAGATGTTAAGGGGGGTGAAGGTGGTTTTAACAAAGTTGATTTGGAGTCCAGTAGCAAGAGCAAGGTCATCAAGTATTTTGCGTAGGTGTGAAGCAGCATTAGGTTCAGCTTTAACAATGATGAAGGTGTCATCCGCGTATTGTAACACATAGCAAAGCAAGTTGCTCCTAGCAGGGTGGGACAGAAGGCCTCAAGATGAGGCCTGATTGTGGAAACGTTGTAAGAGATCCACAACTATGATAAAGAGGAAGGGGGAGAGGGGGTCTCCATGCCATAACATACATCGAATACAAGGCCCAGGTACACCATTTAAATGGACCGCAGTTTGGCCCGAGTGCTGCAGTGATTGTATCCAGTTCAGACATTTGTCGGAGAAACCTCATGAACGTATGATGGCTAGAAGTGACGACCAGCATACCAAATCAAAGGCCTTTCAAAAATCTAGTTTAATGACAAAAGTAGGGGCTTTAGTTCTGGCACAAATATGCAGTATGCCAGGAAGGAAGCCAGTTTGATCAAGGTGCACTAAGTTTTGTATCTTAGATTTCAGTCGGTTGACCAGATGTTTAGCGATCACTTTGGCGGGGCAGTTTTGAAGGGAGATGGGTTGAAACAAGTCCGGGGACAATGCTGTAGTTGATTTTGGAATGAGCATAATTAGGGGGCGGTTGAGGCAGGAGATGAGCCGATAAATTTATAGAAACTATGGAAAAGATTTGTAATTTTTGGTTTGAGGATGGGCCAGAATTTGTGGTAGAAAAATGGGCCAAATCCATACGGTCCGGGGCTAGCTAGCTGGTTCATATATGCAAAGGCATCATGGATTTCCTTGCCCAAGAAGGGTGAGTCTAGGTTAACTGGAGGAGAGGAGGAGGTAGGGTAAAGCTCGTCCAAATTGAAATTCAAAACAGGGACGAAAGTCTTACCTAAGAGAGCGGAGTAGAACCCTGTGGGCAGGGTAATTTTGTCTAAATGGGAAAATAATTCCTGGTTACCATGCGAGAGTGCTAGGATTTTATTATGACGTGACGATGAGATGTTGAGGCATGGAAAAATTTAGAGCTCATCCCCATCAATGGTTGATCTGATTTTAAACTGGATCCGTCGGCACATCATTTTTTCTCCTGATGATACCGTGAAGTATTTTTCATCATAATGCGATGTAGGCAAAGCTCGAGGGGAGAGATTAGGCGATTTTAATCAATAAGGTCGAAAAGGTTGATGACAACCCTGCAGTTTGATTCCCGGGTGGTGAGGGAGATAACATTTTTGCGCCAGGACCTGAGGTCAAAACGACAATTTTAGCACGCGGACGAGTGCTTGTGGCGCATTTGAGCGCTGATGGGTCAAGCTCCATGCACTCTGGATGACAGCCCGACAGTCCGTGTGGGCAGCCCATCCAGATTCAAACCTAAAAAACACGAGGCGAGGGACTGCAATTGTGATTTGCGTTGGTATTTCCCTGAAGAGGAGAGGATGATGCAGTACAGTAGAGATAAGTATTTCCACCAGTTAAGAAACCAAGGTTATCAATCTCTTAGGAGAACCAAACAACACTATGTCAACAACACCTGCACACAAACAACAAATCCTCGCAACCCAACGCTACAAGGGGTTGTCAATCCCTCGAAGGTTACATGCAAGATTAAATTGTATGGTATTTTATAAATAGATAGATTGATATATGCTAATAAAATAAAAGTAAATAAATTACAGTGAGGTGTTTTTGAATTTTTGATATAATAGGTCTGAAAATAATATGATAGAAATAGACTGGGGGCATAGTTTTCACTAGAGGCTTCTCTCTTGAAGATAGCGTACGATGGGTAAACAAATTACTATTGGGCAATTGATAGAAAATCAAATAATTATGAAGATATCCAACGAAATGATCATGTGTATAGGCATCACGTCCAAGACTAGTAGACTGGCTCCAGTCTGCATCTACTACTATTACTCCATACATCGACCGCTATCCAGCATGCATCTAGTGTATTAATTTCACAAGAAATGGAGTAATGTTTTAAGCAAGATGACATGATGTAGACAAGATAAACTCACGTGTTAATAAATCCCATCTTTTTACCCTTAATAGCAATGATACATGTTTGTCATGTCTCTTTCTGTCACTGAGATTGAGCACCGCAAGATCAAACCCATCACAAAGCACCTCTTCCCATGGCAAGAAAAATCAATCTAGTTGGCTAAACTAAACCAATAAATCAGAAAAGAAATACGAGTCTACGCAAATCATGCATAAAAGAGTTCAAAGAAAACTCAAATAATATTCATGGATGGACCTGATCATAAACTCCCAATTCACCGGATCCCAACAAACACACCGCAAAAAGTCATTACATCGAATAGATCTCCAAGAACATAAATCAGAACATTGTATTTCCTCTTTGTCTTTGTTGGTTTCACGATTTATGGTTATTCATAGAGGGAGAATTAGGACAAACGGTGTTACATGGGCCCCATGAGCCAGCAAGGCGCCCCTTGGTGCCTCATGGGCCACTGCTCCACCTTCTCACATCCTCCGAAGCTTCCAGGGTCTCTTATTGCCAGAAATAATCTTCAAAAAGTTTTGCGGCATTTGGACTTCATTTGATATGGATATTTTGTAAAACCAAAAACATGTAGAAAAGAGCAATTGTCCCTAGGCACTAAGTTAATAGGTTAGTACCAAAAATTATACGTTGGAGACATCAAGCATCCCCAAGCTTAATTCCTGCCCGTCCTCTAGTAGGTAAGATAAAAACAGATTTTTTTTTCTGTGGAATGTTGCCCATCATGTTTATCTTATACTTTTCTTTTATGTCATGGATATTTGGACTTAGAATGATTCAAAGCAATAGTTTATAATTTGACATGAAGACATCAAGACTCAAGCCATATCAACACGCAGCAAACTCTTTCAAAATATCAATGCTAAAGAAAGCTATCGCTAGCCCATTATGCTCAATCATTGATCCATTCATGAAACACATCCAAATATTAACTACATACAATGCTCAAGTATGACAATAGTGTTCCTTAGTCGGTGCTTTATAGGAGAAGATGGAGACTCAAAAAATAAAAAAATTGATAAAAGTAAATAGATAGGCCCTTCGCACAGGGAAGCATGGATTTGTAGAGGTGCCACAACTCATAGTTTAAATTGAGAGATCAAATTATTTTGAGAGGCATGATTTTCCTGTTAACGAAAACGAGTGTGAATTCCCAATATTTTCCATGCTAGACAAATTATAGGTGGTTCCCAAACAGAAAGTAAAGTTTATTTCCTTCCCACCATTCTTTCACAATCCATGGCTAGTAGTATCAACGGGTATCTTCCATACCAACACATACAAGGAATTGATTATAGTTTTTTTTGCATTTCGGGACTGGGCATCCCTATTACCTGCCACACTCTTGTGCAATGACAAATGAATAAACACTCATCATGAGAAGAAAATATCTAGAATGGAAAATATTTTCCACCCCTGCTTCTTCATGAGCGGTACGAGCTCATAAAACGGAAATTTATTTTGAAAATTAGAGTTGGCACATACAAATTTACATGGAACAGCATGGAAATACCACATATAGGTAGGTATGGTCGACTCATTTGGCACAACTTTGGGTTTAAGTAGTTGGATGCATAAGCAGTATTTCCGCTTAGTACAAATGAAGGCTAGCAAATAGATTGAGAAGCGGTCAACCAAGAAAAGAAAACAGACATAAACAAACATTAAACATAATCGACACCGAATAATGCACCACAAGTAGGATATAATTTCATAGCATAACTATAGACTTTACATGGATGCATAGGGAATCACAAACCTTAACACCAATATTCTTACTAAAGCATCATTACTCATCAACATGACTCACATATCACTATCTCCATATCGCAAAACTATTGCAAGGAATCAAGTTCATAATTTCCAATGATCTTCATGAAAGTTTTTATTATATCCTTCTTGCATATCTATCATATTGGGACTAAATTCATATCTCGTGCAAATAACCATTACTACTTTTGACTCTCAAAAATATATAAGTGAAGCATGAGAGTTCATATTTTTTTTAAAAAATGATCTTTCAAAATAATATAAGTGAATCATGAGAGAACATTTATTCAAAATTTACTAACTCTCAAAATAATATAAGTGAAGCATGAGAGTTTATTTCTTCAAAACATAACCACCACCGTGCTCAAAAAGATATAAGTGAACCACTAGAGCAACTACCTAGCTCAAAAGATTTAAGTGAAGCACATAGAGTATTCTAACAAATTATGATATGTGTGTGGCTTTCTCAAATAGGTGTATACAGCAAGGATTATTGTGGTAAACTAAAAATAAAAGCAAGCAAAGACTCATATAATAAAAGATGCTCCAAGCAAAACTCATGATATGTGACGAATAAAAATATAGCCTAAAGTAAAACTACCGATGGTCGTTAGAAGAAATACGGGATGCCTTCCGGGGCATCCCCAAGCTTAGTTTCTTGGTTCTCCTTGAATATTACCTTGGGGTGCCCTAGGCATCCCCAAGATTAGGCTCTTTCCACTCCTTATTCCTTCATCCATCGTGATCTCAACCAAAACTTGAAAACTTCAATCACACAAAACTTAACAAAACCTCGTGAGATCCGTTAGTATAATAAAACCAATATTTACTTTAAGTACTGTTGCAAACCCATTCATATTTTGTTATTACATTATATCTAATGTACTCTAACTTTACCATGACTTATACCACCGATACCATCCATAGATTCATCAAAATAAGCATATAATGCAACAAAAACAGAATCTGTCAAAAACAGAACAATCTGTATAGACATAATTTTTAGTCATACTTCTGTAGATCTGTAGATCTGAAAACTTAGAACAACTTCGGCAATTTTTATATCAATCATGTGTAAAAAAAATTAGAAATTTTTCACGCTCCAGCAATTGTAGACAATTATGCTACTGGACGCAAAAGTTTCTTTTAATGCACATAATCAAATCAATTACCACCCAAATCAACCCAAAGGATTTTCTTGGCACAAACACTTATAAAAATACTAAAACACAATCACAACAGTAGCATAATTGTGTATTTATGGAAAATAGTAAGAAATACAAAAAATTAAAAGATAACTATTGGGTTGCCTCCCAACTAGCGTTATTGTTTTACGCCCCTAGCTAGACATATTGCATAGGTCTTAAGTGTTGTCATCTTTGGTTTTTGCTATCTTGGTGGGGGTTTCTCAAACCCGGGAGGCTCTTTGCGCTTCCCATTATTCTTAGGAAAATAAACCAATTTCATATCTAAAATTTCCAACCGCTTATTACACAGGGTAATCAAAGTGTTCATGCGATTGAGATTCCCACTAATATTTTTGAGGGGTTCGTTGGATTTTTTGCAATTCAGCCAAATCTTTATGTATGTCACCCAACTTGTCTAAAAATTGAACCCCTTCTTGTGTGAAAGTAAATCCCTTGTGTGGTGGTAGTACTCCCAATATTCCCTCTATTATTTCATAGGCAGCGTTGGCATCAACCTCAACAAAATTCCCTTTAGCGGCAAAATCCAAAAGTTGTCTATGATGCATGGTTAAACCTATATAGAAATTGCGAAGCAGAATTTTGGCAACTCCTTTTATAGAGCAAGTACGGTAAGATTCCAATAACCTATACCAAGCATCTTTAAGATTTTCTTCCTTTTTTGTTTTTCAGAAAAGCGTTTTAGAAGTGGGGGAGTTGAAAGCAAGTGGCAAAGCAAAGAGATGAGAGTTTATGCGTAGATACTTGTGATCCGCGTTGATATTACCCCGAAGAGGAAAGGATGATGCAGTATAGTAGGGATAAGTAATTCCACCATTTAAGAAACCAAGGTTATTGATCTAGTAGGAGAACCAAGCAACACTATGTAAATAGCACCCGCACACAAACAACAAATCCTCGCAACACAATGCTACAAAGGGGTTGTCAATCCCTCGAAGGTTACGTGCAAAATTAAATTGTGTGGTATTTGATAAATAGATAGATTGATAGATGCAAATAAAATAAAAGTAAATAAAATGCAGCAAGATATTTTTGTATTTTTGATATAATAGATCTGAAAATAATATGATAGAAATAGACCCGGGGGCCATAGTTTCACTAGAGTCTTTTCTCTTGCAGATAGTTTATGGTGGATAAACAAATTACTATTGGGAAATTGATAGAAAAGCAAATAATTATGATGATATCCAAGGCAATGATCATGCGTATAGGCATCACATCCAGGATTAGTAGATCGACTCCTGCCTACATCTACTACTAATACAGAGTAATGCTTTAAGCAAGATGACATGATGTAGACAAGATAAATTAATGTATGAATAAACCCTATCTTTTTAGCCTTAATAGCAATGATACATGCATGTCATGTATCTTTCTGTCACTGAGATTGCGCACCACAAGATCAAACCCATCACAAAGCACCTCTTCCCATGGGAAGAAAATTCAATCTAGTTGGCCAAACTAAACCAATAAATCAGAGAAGAAATACGAGGCTACACAAATAATGCATAAAAGAGTTCAGAGAAAAATCAAACAATATTCATGGATAGATCTGATCATAACCTCACAATTCCTTGGATCCCAACAAACACACCGCAAAAAGTCATTACATTGAATAGATCTCCAAGAACATCAAGGAGAACATTGTATTGAAGATCAAAGAGAGAGAGAGATAGCCATGTAGCCACTAGCAATGGACCTGTAGGTCTGTGGTAAACTACTCACTCATCATCGAAGAGGCAACAAGGTTGATGTAGAGACCCTCCATGATCATTTTCCCCTCCGGTAGAGTGCCGGAAAAGGCCTCTAAATTGGATATCGTAGTTCTGGAACTTGCGGCGGCGAAAAAAGTATTTCCTCTCTGTCTCTATTGGTTTCACGATTTATGGGTATTTATAGAGGAAGAATTAGGTCAAACAAAGCTACATGCGCCCCACGAGCCACCAGGGTGTTTCATGATTTATGGGTATTTATAGAGGAAGAATTAGGTCAAATGGAGCTACATAGGCCCCATGAGCTATCAGGGCACGCCTTGGTGCCTCATGGGCCACTACTCCATCTTATCGCGCCTCCCGAAGCTTCCAAGGTCTCTTATTGCCAGAAAAATAATCCAAAAAAGTTTCATGGCATGTGGACTTCATTTGATGTGGATATTATGTAAAACCAAAAATACACAGAAAACATCAACTGTCACTATGCACTAAGTTAATAAGTTAATACCCAAAATTGATATATAATTGCGTGTAAATTTATATCAAACATCCAACATTGATAATATAACAACATGGAACAATCAAAAAATATGGATACGTTGGAGATGTATCCGAGACGTGGGTACTGATCGAAATTATAATGGGGGCATGATCCAAGACGAAGCGCGTTAAACTAGAGGTTGAGGAGTTAGGGTTAATAAACACCCTATCTAGGCATTCTAAAGTTGGTTGATCGTGTTTGTTTGACCAGGTGAAGGCCCGGTCGTAAAGAGCTGGCTCAGGAACAATATAACTAAGCAGAATATCCTCACTTGCCCTATGTTTCAGATTTTACAGTTAGCATCCTCACTAGACAGATCTCCTCTCAGTCATCCTTTTGCGTATGGATAATGCAAATATACACTTTAAGGATGAAGTATCTGAGGCGCGCTCAAACAAAACGAATAGTTCACTGAGCACATAAAATGATGAATCCACGTCCATATGTTTGGTTAGCTTAAGCTTAACTGGATCATTGATGATCTGAATACCAGCACGGTGATGCTATCAAAAAAGAGAGATACATGAGCATAAAATAGAGCACCAAGATCAGTCAAGAGACATCGAAGCCATACAATCTCCAATGTGGTAGTGGAAAGGGCTCAAAGTTCAGCGTTAGCACTAGGATGTCAACATTGAAATCTGTTTGAGAAAAAAAGTTTATTCTCCTCGAAAAAAATATTCAACCTGTGTTTGAAAAATGTTGACCATGTATGCGCTCAAAACTTGTATTTACGAAAAATGTACATTGTGTATTTGAAAAGCAGTAAAGACAGAGAAAGAAACAAAGAAAATCGAAGAAAAAGGAAAATAAGAAAGAAAAGAAAAAAAATAGTGCAAACCAATAAGGATACAACAAGAAAGGGAAAGAAAACAAACAAATTGAGAAAAAACAAAGAAAATCAACATATAAAGAGGAAGAAAAGAAAAACCAGAGAAAAGCAATGAAAAACCCAAAAAAACTAGGTATCACAAAGAAGAAAAAGGAAATAAAAAAAAAAGAAAAGTAGTACCGAAACAAAGAATAACCAGAACAAAATAAAAAAAACAAAGAGAGCATAACGAAGGAAACCCAGCGAACGAGCACCAGTGGACAGAAAAAAGACAAAACTATGATACAAACCTAACGAAGGAAACTAGAAGGCCCATTAGATACGAAGCGGGAATGATATAGGTGAAATATAGACTAGCACATATGTCCGTGCGTGGCAACGGAAGAGACATTTTTTTAGAGAAGCTACGGGAAAGATAATTGATGTGTCATCCAAAAAAAGGTCTCCACAATGATAGGCGACAAAGCAAGGAGTTATGGTCTTTTCGCTGGACATGTTTGACACGCGAAATCTTGATAGTGGTGGGGTTGGTCGGCGTGGTGGCGAGCACCCAACTCATGCATTTTTTCTACGGGTCCGCCTCCATTTCGGGGTTGTGTCTGTCTCCTTATTTGGTGATTGCGCGGCGACCTTCGGGACATGGTTGCTTCGACCACTCTATCCTACGACGACGTAACCAAGTGGATTATTAATTGCAGTCCATGAATCCAGTTTTATTAACGTAATTAGGAATGAATGTCCCTTCTTTTCTAGGGTTTTGTCTTTGATTATTTTAGTTCTTAAGTGCCCATAATTTTGTTGTAATTAAAGTCAAACAACATATTCTCTTTTATTGGCATGTGTTCATAATTTCTTTCATTTATAGTCAACAAGCATAGAACGAACGTGCACCGCTGACCAATTGCCAGCGCGAATATTAAAAGAAAATACTATATCATCAGATTAGAATTATTTTTTGATTTTTTAAACATTCAAAAAAGTTATAAATTGACGAATATTCTTGGAAACACGAACAATTTTCAAAAAAAGATGATCTTTTTTAAAATTCCAATATTTATGGAAAAACACGAACAAAATTAGTAACATCAATAGTTTTTGAAATTCACAAACAATATTTTAAAAACATGAAAACAAATTATAGAAACACAAATATATTTTTAATTTTAATTTTCTAAAGGGAAACACTCAAAACAATTTTATTAAATGTTTTCTTAGATACTAATATTATTTTGGATTGTTCAACATTTCACTAAAACACGAATATTTGAAAATATGGAACATTTTATAATATGTTTTTTAAAAAATAAATCTGATTTTTTTTTAAACACAAACACTTTTTAAATGAGAACATTTTTTGAATGCTAAGACAATTTTGAAACGGGAATTGTTTTTAAGTTTTGAACATTTCTCAAAACAGGAACAATATTTTAAAATTCTGAACATTGTTTTAATAGAACAAAAAAATGAAATTATAAATATTTTTGTAAATTTTTACTTCACATAAAACTGAATAATATTGAAGGAAAAAAGTAATGGGAAATATAAAGGAGAAAGAGAAAGGAATAGAAATATAAATTTGAAATAGAACAACAAAAAATGGGAAATAGGCTGGTCCAGTCTTGGTCGCCATGTGGGAAGCTTCAGCTATTTATGGCTCCATGTGAAAAATAAAGTCTTCCCAACCACATGGACAAAAATAAGTAGGATATCTTCGTTGGGCCGGAGCGAGTGCCGTCCAATTACGGAATTCTGGATAAACCCTTTTCCTTTTCTAGCGGATAGACGCACAAACAATTAATGCCACCTCTGATAGGAAAACAAAACTTTTCGACAGTGAACTGATGAAAAAATTGGAGAAATGCACTTTGCTTTATTCTTAGTAGTAGGTATAGATTTTGCGATAAAACACATGGCACACACAAGAGCTATGGGCCGGTGACTATCGGGCCGACCCATTAACTGCTCGATCACTACTTCTCATGTTGTCGTAGGTTTGCTCCACTCCGTTTCCTTCGTCTTAATTTTGTTTTTATTATTTCTCCACCGATTTTCTTTATTTTTTATTTTTTTCTATTATACTCTGGTTATATTTTCTTGCACATATTTTCATTTGATTTTTCCTTTGCTATTCTTTGGTTTCTTTTAATTATTCACCGGTTTTCTTTGTCATTTTTTTCTATCTTTGTTTTCCTTTGTTTATTTCTTGGTTATTTTCCTTTTCTTTTTGTTTTATATCTTTGTGGGTTTTTAACATATGCCTACTTTTTACGGTCAACAATGTACATTTTTAGAGTGCATGTGAAATATTTCTGTATAAACTTTTAACATTTTTGAAATACATGATAGCCATTTAAAAAATTATAAGTTTTGAACACTTTTTCAATACACGGTAAGAGTTTACAAATACATGTTGTATATTTGTCTAATGGAAATAAATATATTATTTAAGATATGCAAACACTTTCTACATTGTACACATTTTCTAGAATCACATAATTTTTCGAATCCATGTGAATATTTTTTTAAGAAGGTCGCTTAGATTTTCTTAACGGAAATACAGTTTTTAACATATGCAAAAACAAATTGTGTTGTAGTCTAAACATTTTTCCCTATGAAAAGATGCAATATTTCTCTAAAATACCAGGTACATTTATTTAATGGTAAATGAATTACAAAACAAATTTTTTTTTACATTGTATACATTTTTTGAAATGCGTAAAAATTTCTTTAAAATGTCACTTACATTTTTTAAATTGTTCGATTTTTTTTGCATTGTACAAACATTTTCTTACAATGTCTACACATTTTTGAAATATTTATGCATTTTTTGAAATGCCCGAACATATTTTTCATTTTCACGAGCATTTTGTTGAAAGTTATCAACATTATTTAAAACTGCACTAACAAATTTTTATACTATGCTAACATTTTTTGCGCTTTTAATTTTTGTTAAATTAATTTAATTTACGTTTTTGAAATATTGCACAAAAATATAAATAAAATTATTCAAGAGAAAAAAGAAGGAAGAAATGATATTTGAGTGACGTCAATGTGACAACCCACGTTCTTACTCGACCGGTCGTCCAATAGCTCCCTCGCCGGGAGGCGTGTGTGCAATGTCGGTGTTTGTTGACTGAAGTTACATTGACGACCTATTCACATTGCTTGATTGTACGGAGACTCCACTAAAAAGCATTTTACATACGAAATACTAGTGTTATTATGCATAATCTCATTCTGATGATTTCGGCTCAAGAAAAAACTTCCTAAAAGCATGCACACCTAAAGGGTTTGGCATCTAGAGGATGCAAATATACACTTTTATGTCAAAAATATCTGAGCCGTGCTCAAACGAAACAAATAGTTCACTAAGAGCGCATAAACGATGAATGCATGTCAATATGTTTGGTTAGCACATGCTTAACCGGATCATTGATAGAAATAAAAGTTTTTGAAATTGGACGAAACTTTACATAGCTTTTTCTGGAATAAATAAAAAATATTAGAGGAAAGAACTGTCAGAGGGGGGGTCACCAGCAGGCCACAAGCCTGGGGGCGCGCCTACCCCCAGGGTGTGCCTGGTGAGCTTGTGAGCCCCAAGAGCCTCTGTTTTACCTAATTGCTAGCATATATATTTCGTCTTCCCAAGAAACAATCAGAGAGAAATTTTATTGCATTTTACTATACAGAGTCACTGCCACCTCATGTTCTTAGCTAAGAACCATAATCTGGAGTCCGTTCGGGGCACTGGAGGGAGGAATTCGTCACCATCGTTATCACCAACCCTTCTCCATCAACAATTTCATGATGATCACCTACATTAGTATGTAATTCCCTTGTAGGCATACCAGAGGTACATGGAGATGGATGAGATTTCTTATGTAAGTGTGCCAATTTGTTAGTTCCTGATCCCTAGTGTTATGACTTTGCTATAATGAATGCTTGTCAATAGGGCCCGAGTACAATAATTTTAGATATGAATCTATTTGGTTTCCGTAAATATATTTGAGTTTTTTATCTTAGCTACAAGTTACATGCAGATATCATTGTTCTGGACCATAGACCCAAAGGTGGCGTACACTCTGGGGATGACTGTAATGTGAGGTGTTCATGTATTCACTAGCTAATGCTTTGTGCCAGTTCTCTATTAAAATGAGCGCCTTAATTAGCCCTAGTTTACATTAAGAGTCCGCTGCCACGGGAGGGCAGGACAAAAGATGTCATGCAAGTTTGTATTGCAAGCACGTATGACTATGTACGAAATACATGCCTACATATGATTGATGAACTGAAGCTATTGTGTATCGCTCTAGGTTGTGATAGTTACACATTGAATTTCATCCAAATATCCATCGCTACTGCATGCCTACTCTTTCATACTATTGATTTTGCTTAAGTTGCCACTACTCCTTTGTTTGCCACAAAACTACTACTGTTGTTACTATTGTTGTTACTCTGTTACTATTGCTATCACTACTACCATATTGTTGTGCTACTAATAAAATGTTGCAAGGAAGTGATTCTCAGGTGTGGTTTAATTTACAGCTCAACTGCGATGGCTTATAAATATTCTTTGGCTCTCTTTGTGTCGAATAAATAAATTTGGGTGAAATACTACTCTCGAAGACTGTCACGACTCTCTATACTTGTGGGTCATCAAGGTGGTCGGCGTAAATCCTGACCTTGTTGAAGTAGTTCACCATGGAGGGGTTACCCTTGCGGAACGTGTCCAACTCTAGTTTGATCTCCACACCACATGCACGGGAATGCGAGGGGTACATATGTTCCAAGTGTGCCCATATGTCACGAGCAGTTGGGAACACGATAATCATCTGAAGAATCTCCTTAGCAAGGGAGGCCAACATGTATCCAAGAACGATTGCTCGACTTTGGTAACATGTAGCCATTTTCTACTTTGCAAGGATATATGCTCGACTTTGGGACCAACATACACTTTGGACGAACATGACTTCTTGTGTATTCTTGCACTATATGATCATCGAGAATGAGCGTGGTCAAAATTTGGACTACTGCTACTATGACTTCATGGGAAGGGTGGGGAGTTCGAGTAGGAGAAAAATCCGCATGTGAAACTTCCTTCAAGATCACCATGATATTCTAGATGTAGATACTCTTGAAAGGCATCAAGAAGGTTTCATCAAGGAGTGATGGAGGTGGGAAGGGAAACAAGATCACTCGTTCTACGTCTATGTGTGTGTGTTATGTTTTATGAACTTTGTGTTATTTACTTATTTTTGATCAAGAATCATATCAAATTTCTTATTATGAATTGATGAACTATGTAATAATTAGGCATTATTCGTGTTTTATTCTTGTCAGGTCTATTTGACACAAGTTTGCCAAAAATAATATGAGTATGTCGTAAAAGTGGAACTTTTTAGCTACCCATATCTTCTCTCTACTATACACATAATGAATTTATACCATCTACAACCACAAGTAGCTGATCTAAGCCCCTATATGATCGTGGACACACCCGCGGAAAGCGTCGTGCATGTCTCCATTTGGCCTTGTCCACAACCACACTCCTCAAATCTCAATACCTAAATCTATGCAAATCCATGCATCACGATCATAAAATGTAAATTCATCATAGATCCAACTATACAAATTTAGTGTAGCCCGAATAAATTCAGTACATGCCCAAATAAAAATAATCAATAGTTCATACATAGATAAGCGATACAAAAATGAATCAATGACTTACTCCTCGTGGTCACTGATCCTCTTCTTCATGCGAAGCAACCACATCTTCCCTTCCTCATCCAAGAGATTGTTGTCCTGCAATATGATCATTGACTCCGTGTCTCCCACAGGCTTTCCAAGCTCAAGATCATGCACTATCACCGTTTGATCAAGCTCCCATTTGGCAACATTCACTTGCCTCTCCAATTCAACTTTGTGTCGGAAAGATGCCCTAGAGGCAATAATATTGTATTATTATATTTCCATGTTCGCAATTAAGAGTTTATATTCTATGTTATAACTATTATGATCCTGGAATATGTGATTTAGTGGAAACCTCGTATGCACGTGTGGGATGACAAACGGTAAAATAAGATTCCTAGCATCGCCTCTATGACTATCTCAAGTGTTGTTTGTGATCATGTTTTTCTGGATCATAGGATATCGTTAAGTGTAATGATAGTCCTAAAACAACACTAAGAGTATAACATTAGAAGAATGATCATATTGAATCGATCCATACTTGTTTATTATACTTTGAGATGCAATCGTCAGAAGTTAATTGTTATAACATGGAGTGTTAACATGTGATTTAGTTCCTTAGACCATGCGATTATCACAGCCTCTTCTTTGACGTATGATGGATTTTGGGTTTGCTCACCTGTAACTAGGTGATCATAACGACAACTTATAGGTTCATCAGGAAGTTTGACAAGGTACTAGATAGCTCGAGAGTGGAATATGCTCCTATGCCGATGGAGAGATATTCTTAGGGCCCTCTCGATGTGACCGCATCCATCATCATCTAGCCAGAGACATGTGACTATATCATGGGGATGCCAGAACTTGTTAACGAGAAAGAAGAACGAAACTGGTAACGAGGACACCGATATAGTGAGCACATGTATGACTCAATAGGATACCGATACATCTCACCTCGGGTTTTGTAAAGTATCGAGGAGCAAAAGTAACATCACATGATAACCAAAGGTCCACTTGAATATCATTCGTGTATTCATAGGGATCGATATGTGCTACTTGTGAGCTGTGTTGGGATTTCCTCGAAGAGGAGAGGATGAAGCAGTACAGTAGAGATAAGTATTTCCCTCAGTTAAGAACCAAGGTTACCAATCCAGTAGGAGAACCACACAGAACCTCATTAATAGCACTTGCACACACAAAAGCAAATATATACTTGCACCCAACACGAACAAGGGGGTTATCAATCTCCTCGACAGTTAGTTGTAAGAATTAAATCTTGTAGTGGTAGCAAATAATATAAATTGCAAAGAAAAATAAAAGAAATGAAGTTGTAGCAAGGTATTTTTGTGTTTTTATATACTCCCTCCGTTCCCAAATATAAGTCTTTCTAGAGATTCCACCAAATGACTACATACGGAACAAAATGAGTGAATCCACACTCTAAAATATGTCTACATGCATCCGTATGTTGTATTCCATTTGGAATGTCTAAAAAGACTTACATTTAGGAACGGAGGGAGTATATGATAAAAGTAGAACCGGGGGCCATAGTTTTCACTAGAGGCTCCTCTCTCGAGCATATAACATACGGTGGGTGAACGAATTATTGTTGGGCAATTCATAGAAAAGTGCATAGTTATGGAGATATCCAAGGCAATGATCATGTATATATGCATCACGTCCGAGACAAGTAGACCGACTCATGCCTACAACTACTACTATTACCCCACCCATCGACCGCTATACTGCATGCATCTAGGGTATTTAAGTATAAAACAGAGTAACGCCTTAAGCAAGATGACATGATGTAGACAAAGTAAATCCAAGCAATATGGATAAACCCCGTTGTTTTATCCTTAATGTCAACAAAACAAATATGTGTCTTGTCCTATACTTTGTCACTTGCATATATAATACCGCAACAGGGTCGGTCCCATATGCCAGGGGCAAAACCGGCCTCTAGGATGTGCCCGCCATGGCCAGGCACAGGAGTGGCAGTGGCGGTAGCAGAGGGCATTGGCGACAGGCGCAAGCACCTGGCGTGGGAGGAGGCGTGCATGTTGAGGCACCTGAAGGCGGGCATGCTACATGAAGCAGCGACGAGGCCACGAGTGGGTGCGTGCCAGGGTGCGGGCATGCGAGCAGAGCAGGTTGAGGGAGGAGCGTGACGGCCAACGGCGAGTAGCGGCAGGTACAACCCGAGTGGGCAAGTGCCAAAGTGGGCACGGTCAGTGCTGGCGGGCCGCAAAGTGAGGAATTGCCGTGGGCGCGAGGCACGTGGCAAGAAGGCACACGAGGCGCGCGGTTGAGTGCGCCCTCCTGCGATGGCGGCCAAAGTGTGGGGCACATGCAAACGACGAGGATTCAAGGTAGGAAAGGGGGGCGGGGAGAGGAGCTCAGATCGGTGCTCGTGGGCGTGCTTGATGGGATGGGGAAGCAGCGGTGGCTGCAGATTGAAGACGATCGACGGTGGTGATCCGATGACGAAGAAGATGGCGTCGGCATCGATGCAGGAGTGGCGAGCTCGAACTACTACACGTAGTTAATAGAGAAAGAGCTGGCGCGTCTACCGGACACGGAATCAAGCGACGGGGGCGATGGTTGGCACGAGAAGAACGACAAACAGCGCGGTCACCACGGAGCTCCCGAGCTCAAAATCGAGCAAAAGAGGAAGCGGGTGATGGGGGAAAGAGGGGGAATCGGTCGAGGTGGTCCTGGGGTTTCAATTGGACGAGTTTATAGGCAACAGGGGGCACAGATGGCCGCCACGCACGCCAAGCCGCGGCCATGGCCGTGGATGGCTGCCACGCCTGTTTTGTGAACATGAAGATAGGAGAAGACCCAGGTGGGCTGGGCCGGAGCACTGTGCAATTGTGGCCCAAGTGCACATGGGTTTTTTCTTCTTTTACTTTAAATTTTATTTACTTTTTCATTTTCTTTTTATTTGTTCAGTTTTCTATTTCTTTTATAACAAAATATTTGTATAAAATACAAAACTTGCTCATTAATTAGTGTTGTAAATTAAGCCACAGCCACAAAAAGTTTGGCGCTTATTTAAAAGGTTTGGCAGAGTTATAATTTAAAAAGCAATTAAAATATTGTTTTGGCCCCAGTTCTAATTATTTAGGGCATTATAAAACTTTGCAAAAAGTTCATTTGTCCACCATAATTAACTATGGATTATTTACAATATTATGAACATTTTAGATTTACCTTTTGAAGAAATAATTTATTTGGGTTTATTTTAAATTTGAAATTGGCTTTGATTTTTTTCAAGTGGCAATTTGGATTACTTAAACTTGATGACATGGCACCATTAATGTGAGGTCACTGTAGCATGACACCGGGGGTGTTACAGAGGACTTCTTCTTCCTTGGTGTCAGCCCCCCTCCCCACTCCAACACACACACACACACACACACACACACACACACACACACACACACACACACACACACACACACACACACACACAAATATAGACATAATTTTTGGAGCCTCCTCTAGTTCATCTAGACCTAGTTCTAGTTGGTCCTAGTTGACTAATAAGAGCTTGGTTTAGTTCCTCTAATCCTCATAACTAGAAGCCTAGTGTAGTTCTAATCTACCTCTCTAATTCTCCGGCGACAATTAGCTCTGGACATCGAAGCACTACCGGATCGTGAAGGTTGCACACTTGCAACCAAGTACGGAGGGCATGCTTTCGGTCTTCGGTACGAGGGAATATTCGTGGGCGGTTCGCGGGATCATTTATCGATAGTTCGAGGGACTCCAAGTATGATCTAAGCCAACGCGTTCTTCTTTCGCTGCAACTCGGCGATGGTAATGATCGTGATCACAACCCTCTACGCAACTTCATATTAATCTTGGGTGTGCATAGGTGTGATTTTTTTGTTTTCTACTACGTTTCCCAACACATCTATGTTGAAGAGAGCATGAGACACAGTTGGTGCATATTTTGTGTGGCTTCACATAGTGTTTTGGCTTGTGGTAAAGTTTCCAAAAAAATCCCAATATTTATCACCTTTTTGCTCAGTTCCCCAAATCGGGTCCATTCTAGTGCTGCACCAACTATCATGCAACAAAACATCTACAAATGGTGTGAATGTCAGACCTATAGGCCTCACAACTTTCACAACTTTCTTCATCTCTTTTAGTGTGTGATGTTTGGTCAACTTCGAACAACGAGGAATTTGTATCCTCCATGGTAAATTACAAAGACCCTTGACCATTATTTATCATGTCATGCGATATTTTTTCCTACAATAGGCATCACAATTTAACTATTGTCCTACTAATATGATCTGATGATATGTGCAACAAAAGAATATATGAATGCAAACGTGGAAGGGCCAAAAATTATAGTGGGTCTTGGTCACGCATTCCGTCGAACACAATGTGGGCATGCCCAGATCCGACATTTTTTGATGACACCCAACGCGTTTGGAGCTCCGGTGAGTCGGTCATCTTATCAGCCTCGGGGGTGGCTTGCAAAAAGTTCTACTCCTGGATGCCCATCCATTGGGTGGGCGGAACGGAGTTTTGCAATGGCGAACAATTGTTTGTCTCCTTGGCCACGTTCGATTGACTGGCTTTCATCACGTCCATGTCCTTAACAGTGGCCACCAAGGACGCGTCTGCAGCTGCCTTCGTCACCGCTATATTTTCCGCTACCTCATGCTCATGCTGTGATGTGGAGCATCCCAAGGTCATCCCCATGGACCTACTGTCGTCTCACAAAGTGTCAAGTGGACCCATGACACGTGCTCGTGCAAGAACTCTTGAAACCGAGGTGACTTCACTCCTCTCTCAACTCCCTCGTGAATCACATGAGACATGGCTACTACCCTCATAGGAAACTCTATGCATACTCAGGTACACTGAAGACGGCCATGTAGAAGCTAGGGAGCAAGAAGGATCGGAAGAAGAAGAAGGGCAAATATGCACTTGCCCGGATGATCCGGACGGATGTCTGGACGATCCGGCCCTGATACGTCTCCATCGTATATACTTTTCCTAACGCTTTTCCTCTTTGTTTTGGACTCTAATTTGCATGATTTGAATGAAATTAACCCGGACTGACGCTGTTTTCAGCAGAACTACCATGGTCTTGTTTTGTGCAGAAATAAAAGCTCTCGGATTGGAAGGAAACTTTGTGAGGATTTTTAATATGATAAAAGAAAATTACTGGAGCCAAGAACCACCGGAGGGGGGCACCTGGGTGGGCACAACCCATCAGGGCGCGCCCCCGCTCCTGGCGCGCCCAGGTGGGTTGTCCCGACCTGGTGGCCCCGCAGACCTCAACCTTGATACTATAAGATCACATTTCGGAGAAAAAAATGAGGGAGGAAGAATTATCTGATTTCGCGATACGGAGCCGCCGCCACCTCCTGTTCTTCATCGGGAGGCCAGATCTGGAGTCCGTTTGGGGCTCCGGAGAGGGGAATCTTCGGTCTTTGTCATCATGAACCCTCCTCCATCACCAATTCCATGATGCTCTCCGCCGAGAGTGCGTAATTCCTTGGTAGGCTCGCTGGTCGGTGAGGAGTTGGATGAGATTCATCGTTTAATCGAGTTAGTTTTGTTAGGGCTTGATCCTTACTATCCACTATGTTCTGAGATTGATGTTATTAAGACTTTGCTATTCTTAATGCTTGACACTTTGGGCCCGGGTACCATGATTTCAGATATGAACCGTTTATGTTATCACCATTATATTTATGTTCTAGATCCAATCTTGCAAGTCATAGTCACCTACTACGTGTTATGATACGTAAACCCTATAGTGACAGTATGTGGGACACTTCCCGGTGATGTCCGTAGTTTGAGGAGTTCATGTATTCACTATGTGCTAATGCTTTGTTCAGATACTCTATTAAAAGGAGGTCTTAATATCCCTTAGTTTCCTTATGGACCCCGCTACCGCGCCTGGGTAGGACAAAAGATGCCATACAAGTTCTTTCCATAAGCACGTATGACTAGTTACGAAATGCATGCCTACATTACATTTATGAACTGAGCTAGTGTCGTATCACGCTAGGTTATGACTGTCACATGATGAATATCATCCAACAAATTGTTGATCCAATGCCTACGAATTTCCTGTATATTGATCTTGCTAAGTTACTACTGCTGCTATTACTATTGTTACTGCTACAAAATCACTGCTGCCATTGTTACCATTACTATTGCTGCAACCGCTACTATCAAAACTATCATACTACTATGCTACTGATCACGTTGCTGCAGATAATTAATCTCCATGTGTGGCTGAATTGACAACTCAGTTGCTAATACTTGCAAATATTCTTTGTCTCCCCTTGTGTCAAATCTATAAATTTGGGTTGAATACTCTACCCTCGAAAATTGTTGCGATCCCCTATACTTGTGGGTATGAAGACCTTTTTCTGGCGCTGTTGCCGGGGAGCATTGATATATTTGTTAAGTCACTTGGGATTATTATCTACTTATCACTATGAGGAATCTGAAGGATGGTAGAACTAAGATCTTTCCCTCAACAACGAGGGGAGGTAAGGAATTGGCATCGCACCCTTCACTTGATTCTCCTCCAGTTATAAGTAAGCTTGCAACACCACAATCTGCTATTAATCTTGATATGTCCCCAAGGTATTGATGATGCTACTTCTGCTATGAATGATACTATGGATGATGCTTATGATGATGCTAGTACCTTGCTTGATAAGACTCTGCCATTGGGTGAGTTTCTTGATGAACAACTTGCTAGAGCTAAAGATATTGAGAATGTTGAAAGTGATGAAGTGCTTGAAACTGAAAATCTTGAAAAACCTATTAGATCTAGCCATCCTAGATATGAATTGCCAAAAGTACCCGCATGTTATGTTATGGATGAGGAGACAACTAAAGACTTTCTTGCTTGCAATGATATAGATTCCCTTAAGAAATTACTATGCAAATTTAAAGAAAAATCTTGGAATGCTAGAATGAAAAGTGATCCTAAGTTTGCTACCTCACATATCTTTGTTGATGATAAGGATTATGAGTTCTTTGTCGACCCAGAGTTAATTACTTTGGTAGAATCTAATCCTTTCCATGGCTATGAAACTGAAATCGTAGTGTCACATCTTACTAAATTGAATGATATAGCCCCCTATTTGCTCATGATGAGAAAATTCACTACTATTATATTCTCAAGTTATTTCCATTCTCATTAAAGGGTGATGCTAAAGCTTGGTACAATACTCTTACTCCTGGTTGTGTGCGTAGTCCCTAGGACATGATTTATTACTTCTTTGAGAAATATTTCCCTGCTCATAAGAAACAAGCTGCCTTGCAGGAAATATTTAACTTTGTGAAAATTGAAGAAGAGAGTGTCCCACATGTTTGGGGGAGGCTTCTCCAATTGCTAAATGCTTTTCCTGATCATCCACTTAATAAAAATAAAATATTTGATATCTTCTATAATGAGCTAATCGATGCTTCTAGGGATTTCCTAGATAGTTGTGCTGGTTGTATTTTCAGGGAAATGACTGTTGAACAAGCTGAGTAATTATTGAATAATATATTGAACAATTATGATGATTTGACTCTTCCTGAACCATCAACTAAACCAACTCCGAAGAAGAGAGGTATCATATATCTCAGTCCCGAAGATATGCAAGAGGCAAAGAAAAGTATGAAGGAAAATGTATTAAAGTAGAGGATGTTAAAAATTTACCACCTATTGAAGAAATACATGGACTTAACATACCACCACCCAAGGTGGTTGAGGAAAATTATTTATTAAAATTTGGTGAAGGTAACATCCCTTATAATAAACATTCTAGTCAATGCCTTTATGAGTTTGATAACTATATTAGAAAACATGATCACTTCAATGCCAATGTCATGAAACAATTGAAATACAACTCTGATATGATTGCTCGCTTGAGTGACTTGTTATTTAGAATCTATAATGATGTTAGTGGTGTGGGAAAACATGCTTCTATGGTTCAAACTCAGTTGGAACAAGTTGCTAAATCTCAGCAAGAATTACTAGGTGAAACGAATAATAATATGAATGATCATGCTATTAGAGTAGTAACTACAGTAGGTAGAATGACTCAAGAACCACTTTATCCTGAGGGACACCCTAAGAGAATTGAACAAGATTCACAAATACTTAACACTGATGCACCTAGTCCTTCTAGAAAGAAAAAGAAGAGGAAAAATGATAAGACTTTGCACACCTCTAGTGAACCTGAAAAACCTCCTGAAAATAGTAATGATGTGTCTATTTCTGATGCTGAAACTCAATCTGGTAATAAACATTCATCTACTAATAATGATAAAGATAATCATGATATTCATAAAGACACTCAACCAGACAATGATAAATAACCAGATAATGTTGTTGAGATAGAACCTGCTGTTGATCTTCATAACCCACAGCCTATAAATAAAAGATATGATAAAAGAGATTTTGCTCCTAGGAAACATGGAAAGGAAACAGAACCATGGGCACCAAAATCCATGCCTTTTCCACCTAAACCAACTAAGAAGAAAGATGATGAAGAATTTGAATGCTTTGCTGAAATGCTTTGGCCGGTATTTTTGCGTAACCGCTTGACGGATATCCTAAAGATGGCTCCTTATGCAAAGTATATGAAAGACATCATCACTAATAAAAGAAAAATACCGGAAGCTGAAATCTCCACCATGCTTGCTAATTACTCTTTTAAGGATGGAGTACCTAAAAAACTTGGAGATCCGAGAATACCAACTATAACTTGCTCCATAAAAAGAAATTATGTGAAAACTGCTTTATGTGATTTGGGAGCTGGTGTTAGTGCTATGCCTTTCTCTTTTATATAAGAGACTTGATTGAACAATATCAAACCTACTGAGATATCTTCGCAAATGGCTGACAAATCAACTGATGTACCTATTGGTATTTGTGAGGATGTGCCCATTGTTGTTGCCAATGTTACTATTTCAATTGACTTTGTTATTATTGAGATGCCAGAGGACGACAATATGTCTATTAATCTTGGTAGACCCTTTTTAAATAGTGCAGGGGCTATTATTGATTGCAATAAGAGCAAGGTCACGTTTCATATCAATGGTAATGAGCACACGGTGCACTTTTCGAAGAAACAATTCCAAGTGAATGGTATTAAGGTTATTGAAAATTCTCCAACACTTGCTATTGGGAGTTTCCACATCCCTTTACCTACTGTCAAAAATAAATATGAAATACTTATTGTTGGGGATGTGCATACCCCCGTTGAGGTAATGCTACTTCTCGAGCTTGTGTTGTATTCCCTCGAAGATGAAAGGGTGATGCAGCACAGTAGCGTAAGTATTTCCCTCAGTTTTTGAGAACCAATGTATCAATCCAATAGGAGACCACGCGTGAGTCCCTCGCACCTGCACAAACAAATAAGAACTTCACAGCCAACGCGATAAAGGGTTGTCAATCCCTTTACGGTCACTTACGAAAGTGAGATCTGATATATAGGATAGTTTGATATTTTTGATATTTTTGGATATAAGAACAGAAAGTAAAAGCAGAAAAGTAAAGTAGATTGTAGATTGATATGTTGAGAATAGACCTAGGGGCCATAGGTTTCTCTAATGGCTTCTCTCATGATAGAGGTATTCTACGGCGGCCAAACAAATTACTGTCGAGCAATTGATAGAAAAGTGAATAATTATGAGACTATCTAGGCATGATCATTATATATAGGCATCACGTCCGAAACAAGTAGACCGAAATGATTCTGCATCTACTACTATTACTCCACACATCGACCACTATCCAGCATGCATCTAGAGTATTAAGTTCATAAGAACAGAGTAACGCCTTAGGCAAGATGACATGATGTAGAGGGATAAACTCAAACATTATGATATAAACCCCATCTTTTTATCCTCGATGGCAACAATACAATACGTGCCTTGCTGCCCCTACTATCACTGGGAAAGGACACCACAAGATTGAACCCAAAGCCAAGAACTTCTCCCAATGCAAGAACTATAGATCTAGTAGGCCAAACCAAATCAATAATTCGAAGAGACTTGCAAGGATATTATAATCATACATAAAGAGTTCAGAAAAGAACCAAATATTTCTCATAGATAATATTGATCATAAACCCACAATTCATCGAATCACGATAAACACACCGCAAAAAGAGATTACATCGAATAGATCTCCTCGAAGACCGAGGAGAACTTGGTATTGAGATCCAAAGAGAGAGAAGAAGCCATCTAGATACTAGCTATGGACCCGAAGGTCTGTGGTAAACTACTCACAACTCATGGTGAGGTGATGATGATGATGTAGAAGCACTCTGTGGTAGATCCTCCTTCCGGCGGAGCTCCGGAACAGGCCCCAAGATGGGATCTCACGGGAACAGAAGGTCGCGGCGGCGGAACTAGGATTTTCTTTGTTGTTCTGATGGTTTTGAGGTACATAGGTATATATAGGAGGAAGGAGGGCACCGGGGGCCAAACTTGGGGCCCACGAGGTAGGGGGCGTGCCCTGAAGGGGGGGGGGGCGCCCCCACCCTCGTGGACGCCACGTGTGCCCTACTCCGTGGTTCTCAAGTCTCCCGTGCGTATTTTTCTCCAAAAATATCTCTCCCGAAGTTTCATTCCGTTTGGACTCCGTTTGATATTCCTTTTCTGCAAAACCCTGAAATAGGCAAACAACAGCAATCTGGACTTGGCCTTTGGGTTAATAGGTTAGTCCCAAAAATAATATAAAAGTGTATAGCAAAGCCCATTAAACATCCAAAACATCATAAATAATAGCATGGAACAATAAAAAATTATAGATATGTTGGAGACGTATTAGGTAACTTTTTGTTTTACAAAAATTCTTCGGTCTCATGCTAATTGGAAGTGGTTGTTAATAAGACTTTATCAACCTTCTTAATCAATCATTTCCGAGAGGTATGAAGTTGAGGAATCTAGTGAGCACAACTCCCTGCCCCTACCTTTTATTCCATGTTTTGCGTGGTTAAATAAAAATAAAATGTCACGCTTTGCCTGTTTACTATTTTTCCACTCTGGTTTGTATTTTGAAATGAAGGTGCTCATAAAATAAAATGCAAGCTCATCTACAGGAGCACCAAGAGTGCTAAAAAATAAAGGTGCTCAGAATGCCCTGAAAACTTAACACGGTTTTTTTCCTGAATATTTTAGACTTTTTAGTGCAAATAACATCAGAGAGGGTGCACCAGGTGTGCACAACCCACCTCGGCGCGCTAGCAGCCCCAGGCGCGTCGTGATGAGTTGTGGTCCCCATGTGACCCCCTCACTTATCTCTTTACTCCACTTCCTCCCCTAGCTACAAAAAATCACCATTGCATTCTCTCTCATGTTCTTGCTCTCAAATCCGCGGATTTCGATCTCTTTGCTCGAAGCTCCGCTTCCTAAACTATTTTGGGGGGTTGCTACTTGGTATGTGACTCCCCCATTGCTCCAATTATTTTTCTTTAGTGGTTTGTATTTTGAATAATTAGCTATTCTTGGTGCTCCTGTAGATGAGCTTGCATGTTAAATTCTTAGAGTTCTAAGTAGTTTGAATGCTCAGTTTGTCCTCTAAGCATCCCTATGAGTAGTTCCTATCATTCTTGTGAAGTTTTGTTGACAAAATTGTGTTGACCAAAAAAATCAGAAATTGTACGCAAATAAAATGCACTTATGTGGAAGGAGTTCTTCAAGGAGAAGGTCATCTGAAGCATCATCCAGTAGTGGCTCGATACGTCGGTCTTACGTTGAACCAAGCCCAAGCTCAATCTGAGACGCCATCACTAAATCTTGCTTATGGCCGTGTAACGAGTTTATGCTGAGCGCGGGTATTAAGGAAGAATTTGAGCAATACGTTCACAATGCCGAGCTCAGTCCCTACATCACAGATAAGTGGGAGCAACACCTCATCCTCACTGAAACATTTACCAAGGAGTATAAATTTCATTCTCGTGAATCTAGAGTCTCATTTAAATTATATGACGACCCATTAACCTTGCCTTTAGAGACATTTTCTAATATCTGCAAAATTTCATTTTGGGGTTTGCTGAATGAACCACCTAGGACTGAGTATGAGTCATTTCTGACTAGTCTTTCTTATAGGGAGGATAGAGGAGTAACACAAGGCAAAAATAAAAAGCATCCACTTTCCATCGATTCACTATTTTGCAATGTTTAATGGCAAATGTATTGTAGGCAAACAAGACTCTAGCACACTTTGTGCTCCTAACTTGAGCCTCATTCACACAGCCCTCACTTTGTGCTCCTAACCTTGGAGCGATTGTTGCACGTAGATTGTAGCACAACTTTGGTAGTGGTCATTTTTATGGTGGGATTTATGCCTCACGCTTAGCAAGGGACCTGTGTTTGTCCCCTTGGCCTAATGATCCTATATTAGCCACTTAGTATTTAGACTTTGAGGTCATGAAGCGCCATAAGTTTCTTCAAGGCAAAATTGATAACTATACTTATAACCTTAGGTTTAATAAAACTCATATTGTGGATACCTTTTTGCCCGCGCCTGCTCGCTTTGATTTCAATAGCAAGGGAATATACTATGTTTCTGAGAGCGAGGCTCGTGCACACAACGCGGAGGTTGTGGCTGCTCGGCGGGCTGAAATGGTTGCACCAAGAACCTCTGTGAGCTACCATGCTGACTACTATGCATGTCGTTGATGGTGATTATCGAGTTAGGCCAAAAGCCTAAGCTTGGGGGGTACGTATTTCCACCGACATTACTCATGTTCACACATTTCATTCCAGTTGTCGTTGTTCACACCTTTTCATTGTATTATCCATGCTAGACTTACTTTCTCGCTTCCTTCTTGTGTGTTTGGAAAACTTTGAGAAAATGCAAAAATATTTCCTGTTTCTGTTCGGTTTTTCTTTCTAGTTCAGTTAGTTGTAGTATTTAAAAGAAAACCCAAAAAGATTTACCTATTCTTCTTTTGTCTGTTGGGAGCTCTCCCATGTAAATAGTTTTTTCTCATTATTGTTTTCTTTCTTTATTTTTCCTTCTTTGAGAACAAAAAAAAAACTCCAAAAATATTTCTGTGTGTTTCTCTGAATTTCTTTTCTGGTTTTCAGTCATACCAAGGAGAAGACCATGATGAAAATGATGAGTGGCTTCCATTTGCATTATTATTGATCTAATAAAAAGCCCATATTTCCTTGTCTTCTCCTTTTCGAATAAATATTTGCGGATTTCAGCTTAGTCCATGTCACTCTTGCACTATTATTATTTTATCATTCGGTCGTGCAACTGAAAGGCAATAATGACGATACTTAGTGTACTGGCCGTGGCATAGAGAAACGGGTATGAACACAACTTGTTTTTTTTTGTAAATATGTTTAACCTAGTATCCATGATTCAGCCTATTCTGATCAAACATGTTTGGAGTGACATTTAGAGATTACAGTTTCTCATGCCATGTTTAAATAGCTAGGAGTGGATAATGATTTATCACGGAGGCCAACATTTCGTTAAAATGATTGTGATGTAGTATGATGATATGGTATCCTCTGTTGAATGTTTCAAGTGGCTTGACTTGGCGCATGTTCATGCATGTAGTTGAATTAAAACCAACATAGCATCTATGATATTTATGTTCATGGTGTCCATATCCTACTCATGCTGATGTACAATGTCTATTATGCATAATGTATGTTCATGCCCATTGTTCCTCTCTAGCTGGCCGCTTCCCAACCTAGTTGCTAGCATTCGCCTATACTAAGCGGGAATACTGCTTGTGCATCAAATTCCAAAACCAAAGTTATTCCAGATGAGTCCATCATACCTACCTATATGTGGTATTACCCTGCCGTCCTAAGTAAATTTGCATGTGCCAGCTCTAAAAACTTCAAATAAATATCCTTTTTGTGTGCCTGGAATGTTCATAGAGTGACATGAGGTAATCGGTATCTTCCATGCTAAGTGGGTTATTCTCATGACGAGTGTTTATTCACTTGTCCTTGCACAAGAGGGGCGCTGATAGGGATTCCCAGTCCCAAATTCAAATTGAAAAATTCTTACAAATAATCAAACAAAAACTCCTACGGAGTAAAAACCTATACTTTATCGCTTGGGAACCGCTACTAATGTGTTTAGCATGGAAGATATTGATAACTGATGGTCGCAAAGTAAATATGAAGGGTGCATCTCTCAAAATTACATTTATCTCTGTTTTAAAACCTTGAGCTCTGGCACCTCTGCAAATTACTGCTTCCCTCTACGAAGGGACTATTGATACGTCTCCAACGTATCTACTTTGCCAAACACTTTTGCCCTTGTTTTGGAGTCTAACTTTCATGATTTGAACGGAACTAACCCGGACTGACGCTGTTTTCAGCAGAACAGCCATGGTGTTGTTTTTGTTCAGAATAGAAAGTTCTCGGAGTCGCCTGAAAATCAACGGAGAATTATTTCAGAAAATATAAAAAATATCTGCAAGAAGATCTGCACCAGGGGGCCCACACCCTGTCCTCGAGGGTGGGGGGCACGCCCCCTTCCCATGGCGCGCCCCCTGCCTCGAGGGCCCCCCAATGCTCCGCCGACGTATCCCCAGGTCCTATATATTCCGTTTCGTGGAGAAAAAAATCAAGGAGAAAGAATTATTGCATTTCACGAGACGGAGCTGCCGCCAAGCCCTAATCTCTCTCGAGAGGGCTGATCTGGAGTCCGTTCAGGGCTCCGAAGAGTGGAGATCGTCACCATCGTCATCATCAACCTTCCTCCATCACCAATTCCATGATGCTCACCGCCGTGCATGAGTAATTCCATCGTAGGCTTGCTGGACGGTGATGGGTTGGATGGGATCTATCATGTAATCGAGTTAGTTTTGTTACGGTTTGATCCCTAGAATCCACTATGTTCTGAGATTGATGTTGCTATGACTTTGCTATGCTTAATGCTTGTCACTAGGGCCCGAGTGCCATGATTTCAGATCTAAACCTATCATGTTTTCATGAATATATGTGTGTTCTTGATTCTATCTTGCAAGTCTATAGTCACCTACTATGTGTTATGATCTGGCAACCCCGCAGTGACAATAATCGGGACCACTCCCGGTGACGACCATAGTTTGAGGAGTTCATGTGTTCACTATGTGTTAATGCTTTGGTCCGATACTCTATAAAACGAGGCCTTAATACCCCTTAGTTTCCAATAGGACCCCGCTGCCACAGGAGGTAGGACAAAAGATGTCATGCAAGTTCTTTTCCATAAGCACATATGACTATATTCGGAATACATGCCTACATTGCATTGATGAACTGGAGATAGTTCTGTGTCACCCTAGTTTATAACTTCTACATGATAAATTGCATCCGACATAATTTCCCATCACCGATCCAATGCCTATGAGCTTTACCTATATTGCTAGTTGCTTATTTACTTTTCCGTTGCTATTATCACAAAAACTACAAAAACACTATCGTTACTTTTATTGCTACTACCGCCACTATCATATTACTTTCCTACTAAACTATCTTGTTGCAGATACTAAGTTTCCAGGTGTGGTTGAATTGAAAACTCAGCTGCTAATACTTAAGAGTATTTTTTGGCTCCCCTTGTGTCGAATCAACAAATTTGGGTTTAATACTTTACCCTCAAAAACTGTTGTGACCCCCTACACTTGTGGGTTATCAAGACTATTTTCTGGCGCCGTTGCCGGGGAGTATAGCCCTATTCTTTAAGTCACTTGGGATTTATATCTGTTGATCACTATGAAGAATTTGAAGGACTTGAAAACCAAGATCTTACCCTCAACTACGAGGGGAGGTAAGGAACTGCCATCTAGCTCAGCACTTGATTCTCCTTCTGTTATGAGTAAACTTGCGACACCTACTCCTGCTATTGAATCTGATATGTCGTATGTTCTTGATGATGCTACTTCTGCTATGTATGATGAAACTACCTCTATGCCTGATACTGTGCCACTAGGTGAATTTTTAGATGAACAAATTGCTAAGGTTAGGGAGAGTGCAAATGTTGATGATATTTATGAAAGTGATGATGAAACTACTCCCAATAGATATGAATTGCCTGTTGTGCCTGAGGGTTATGTTATGGATGAAGAAACTGCTAGAGACTTTCTTGCTTGCAATGATAGATATGATCTTAAGAAGTTATTAGCTAAGCTGAAAGAAAAGTCCTTGAATGCTAGAATGAAACATGACCCTGCTTTTGCCACTTCACCTATATGTGTCACTGATAAGGATTATGAATTCTCTATTGATCCTGAGTTAATTACTTTGGTTCAATCTGATCCTTTCCATGGCTATGAGTCTGAAACTGTTGTGGCACATCTTACTAAGTTGAATGATATAGCCACCCTGTTTACCAACGATGAAAAGATCCGCTATTATTATATCCTTAAGCTATTTCTGTTCTCGTTAAAGGGTGATGCTAAGACTTGGTTTAATTCTCTTGATCATGGTTGTGTGCGTAGTCCCCAAGATATGATGTATTACTTTTCTGCTAAATATTTTCCTGCTCATAAGAAACAAGCTGCCTTACGGGAAATATATAACTTTGCTCAAACTGAAGAAGAGAATCTCCCACAAGCTTGGGGGAGGCTTCTCCAGTTACTTAATGCTTTGCCTGATCATCCTCTTGAGATGCATGATATACTTAATGTCTTTTATAATGGATTAACCGATGCTTCCAGAGACCACCTGGATAGTTGTGCTGGATGTGTTTTCAGGGAAAGAACAGTGGAACAAGCTGAATTACTATTGAATAATAAGCTGGCCAATGAAAATAATTGGACACTTCCTGAATCAGCCGCTAAGCCAACTCCGTAGAAAAGAGGTGTTCTATTTCTCAGTCCTGAAGACATGCAAGAGGCAAAGAAATCTATGAAAGAAAAAGGTATTAAAGCTGAAGATGTTAAGAATTTACCGCCTATTGAAGAAATACATGATCTTGATAACCCGACACAGGTAGTAAAGGTAAATTCTCTTTATAGATTTGATGAAGGTGATATTCCTTGTTATAAGTCTGCTAGCCAATGCTTAGATGAGTTTGACAATTTTATTGTGAAACAAGAAAACTTCAATGCTTATGTTGGTAGACAACTACAACACAATGCTCATATGATTGAACGCTTGAGTGATTATCTGCCTAGTGCTAAAGATGAACTGAAACTTATTAGTATACATGCTTCCATGGTCACCACTCAAGTAGAACAAGTACTTAAGGCTCAGAATGATTTGGTCAATGAATTAAACAGTAAGAATAATGATAATGACATTAGAGTTGTGACTAGAGGTGGTAGAATGACTCAGGAACCTCTGTATCCTGAAGGCCACCCTAAGAGAATTGAGCAGGATTCTCAGAGAGTTTATTTAGATGCACCTAGTTTTTCTAAGAAGAATAAAAAGAAAAATGATAGAAATTTCACTACTAGGAAAAGGGCTATAGATGATATGGCCACTAATGGCGCACCAAACACTTGGTGCGCCACTACTATATAGTAATGGCGCACCATGAGTTGATGCGCCATTAGTGTGGTAGACACTAATGGTGCACCAGACCCACGGTGCGCCATTAGTAACAAATGTTTTTTTCCAGAAATACTAATGGCGCACCATGGCAGAGTGCGCCATTACTAGTTTAACTAGTAATGGCGCACCTCCAACACAGTGCGCCAGTACTTTTTTTTTGCAAATCTACTAATGGCGCACCTCAAGGTGGTGCGCCATTAGTAACCAGGGTTACTAATGGTGCATTTGTGGGTGGTGCGCAATTAGTAACCTGCCACCAGCTAGATATTTTGGACAGCCACACCTACACACTCACTTTCCCCACTTCATTTTCTCCACCTCCTCCTCCAAGCTTGTGTTGGCTGCCTCCTCCTCCTCACCTCATTTGCACCATAGATTCATCAAAATTAAGTGGTTAAATTACCTTTTTTGATAGGTAAGTAAGGGGAAAGCTATCTTTATGTTGTAGATCTACATTTTTCTCCCTCGATCTCCAACAACCATGCACATGCACTTTTTATGGCCTAGCTAGATCTATGTATGTTTGTGGTGTTGCATATATGTTTGTGTTTGCAGGTACCGGTTTTTGAAATGCGATTTGCCAATATTTTGCCGAAATGTTGATTCATTTCCGTTTCGGCGAGAATTTTGGCACTATGCATTCTTTTTGGTCCTATTTTTAGGGAAAGTCATGCCAATTTTTTTCTTGGTTCTAAAATATCATTTTGCTCTACCCCGCAGGCGACCATGGTCCGCACGATGACCGAAAGCATCGTGAATAGGTTTTTGAGCTTCGCGAAGGCCGAGATGCTTCAAAAGAACGAGACGAAGATAAGATGTCTGTGTCGAAGATGCAAGCTGAAGAGCCTTATTGCGGACTCGGATTCTGGGCAGGTGCGGGACCACCTGCTCTTGCGTGGTTTCATGGTTGGCTATCGATGGCAAGGTGATGAAGATGACTATGAAGTCGTCCATGGCCGGGCAAGAAATGAGGAAGGGCAGCAAGACAACCACCGCGGCGAGGGCGGGCGAGAAGACGAAGAATCTCCAGGACATGATCACGATGGTGATGTTGTACACAGTTATCATATAGAAGATGCCGGACATGATGATGAGGAAGATCAAGACGAAGGGCATGATCATGATCTAGATGAAGATGCCGGAGCAGACGACAATGGAGGCTGGGTGCAGGACCCTCATATTCAAGAGCTGCTTCTCAAGCAGACGGATAACGCAAGAGCTGCCGCCTGAGAGAAAGCCAAGCTGTATCAACTGGAGATAGACGCGGTTACTCCATTGTATGAAGGATGCAAGCCCGAGGATACCCACCTGAAAGTAACGCTCATGGCTCCGGAGATGAAGGTAAAACACAAAATGGCCGACGCATGCTTCGACGAGAACATGTCATTCTGGCACGAACGTCTTCCCAAGGGGAACAAGTGCCCGACCAGTTTTGAGGAGGCAAAGAAAATTGTGTGTCCTCTGGATTTACCGCACGTGAAATACCATGTGTGCATGAACAATTGCATCATTTATCGGGACGAGCACGCAGAGTCTACCATATGTCCGGTGTGCGGCGTCACTCGATACAAGAAGCGGAAGAAAGCTCGTCGAAAAGTGGTGTGGTACTTTTCGATCACTCCTCATCTGCAGCGGTATTTCGCGGACCCTAAGGTAGCAAAGCTTCTGCGTTGGCACGCGGATAGGGAGGAGAAGAAGCGAGAAGATGACGGAAATGATCCGGAGATAAATAAAAAAGACAAGATGCTGAGTCACCCTAAGGATGCGAGCCAGTGGCAAGCGTTGAACTTCAAAGACGTAGAATTTGGGAACGATCCAAGGAACATCATGCTGGGCGCGAGCACCGATGGAGTCAATCCGTTTGGCAGCCAGAGAAGCACACATAGCACCTGGCATGTGTTTGTGTGGATGTACAACCTCCCCCCTGGTTGTGCATGAAAAGGAAGTACATTCACATGAGTATGCTAATTGAAGGGCCGAAACAACCAGGGAACGACATCAATCTGTATCTGGGGCTGCTAAAAGAGGAGCTAGACACGTTGTGGAAAACGCCAGCCAATACGTGGGACGCCGTGGAGAAAGAATATTTCCCTATGAGAGCTGCACTGCTCACGACGATGCACGACTATCTCGGTTACAGATATCTCGCGGGGCAGGTGGTCCACGGATTTTCTGGATGCGTCAGGTGCATGGATGACACAACGTATCGCTAGCTAGATAGAGATCCCGGATCTTCAAAAACCGTGTTCATGGGACATTGAAGGTGGCTTCGCGACGATGACCCATGGAGGAAACGCAAGGATCTGTTCGATGGTGAAACCAAACCCCGAAGATGCCCGCGTACGAGGAGCGGCAAGGAAATAGACGAGCTGTTGAAAAATTGGAAAGATTGCCCACTGCCGGGAAAGAAGCAAAAGGTGCCAGAGCCGGGAAAGAAGCGAAAGGCGCCAGAGCCGCTGCTGAAGGTATGGAAAATGAGGTCTGTTTTCTGGGACTTGCCGTACTGGAAGATCCACCGTGTGCCTCATAGCCTTGATGTCATGCATATCACGAAGAACGTGTGCGAGAGTCTGCTTGGTACCCTGATCAACATGCCAGAGAGGACCAAAGATGGGCCGAAAGCAAGGATAGACTCGAAATCAATGGGCATCAGGAAGGAGCTTCACGCTAATGATGATGATGATGATGAGGCGAAGCAGGACACGAAAAGTCGTCGCAAAGGCAAAAAGTCCAAGAAGACCGGAAATGACTACCCTCCCGCGTGCTTCACTCTAAGTCAGGAGGAGATCAAGCAGTTTTTCACCTGCCTCGCAGGAGTAAAACTTCCTTACGGTTACGCGGGGAAGATAAGCAGATACCTAGACCCAGCGAAGCAGAAGTTCAGTGGGATGAAGTCTCACGACTGTCACGTGCTGATGACGCAGATACTTCCAATTGCAATCCGTGGGATCATGGACGCGCACATCCGTGAAATGCTATTTGGCCTATGCAACTTTTTCGACGTCATCTCTCGGAAGTCGGTTGGCGTGAGGCAACTCAGAAGGCTACATGAAGAGATCGTGGTGATACTATGCGAGCTTGAGATGTACTTCCCGCCCGCATTCTTCGACGTTATGGTGCATCTGCGAGTCCATATCGTGGAGGATATCATCTAACTCGTGCCTGATGGCTTCTCGCCCCTCGTTGGTTACCCCAAGTGGAAGGTTGAGATGTAGCGTAGCGGCAAATTTCCCTTGGCAAAGATACCAAGAATCGAATCCCGTGAGACTCCGAGGGTCGACAAGTAGGTGTCAACGGCGCCAGAAACTTAGCGGTTGACGGGACCTGCACATAGATATAGATAACTTTGCACCCAACGAGTACAGAGAGGTTGTCAATCCCTCCGGCCTTGTTGTTTACAAAGGATCAAACACAAGAGATAATAATGATAGCTATGACTTCAACTAGGAAATAAAAACAGGAAGTAAATAGAAGGTGTGATCAGCGGTGGTAATATGGACCGGGGTCCCATGATGTTCGCTAGTGATGTCTCTCTCCCAAAAGACGATAAAACAGCAAAGCGAGGTAAACAAATTACAGCTGGGCAATTGACAGGATTATGTGCGCAAACCAATGCTAACTATGCTGCAAAGAAAGGTAGAGGCTCAAAAGCATGGGCGGTACGCCAAGGCAAGTAGACCGAAATCCATCTGCATCTACTACTAATCATCCACCTTGAGATATCTATCCAGAATATCTCGCTGGTATTAAGTTGCGAATCCCACCCATAGTGTAAACTCAAAGCAACAGACAACTGCATTAAAAGAACTTTGCGTAAAGTAAACAATCCTTGCACCCGCAAGTACAAGCACCCTTGTTTTCTCCCTTGTGGCAACAACACATCCCCTAGACTCATGTTTCTGTCACTCAAGCTAGTCATCAGGGGGCATGAACCCACAATCAAGCATAACGCTCCCTCTTGGAGTTACTACCTACTACTCGGCCAAAGCAATAAACAGCAACGGAGATCATGCAAGAATTACTCAAGAACAAAGATATAAAAGAGGTGAATCAAATATATTACTCAAACACAATCTGAACATAGTCTCATAATCCATCAGATCCCAGCAAACTCAGCAAAGCAACAACAGAAAGATTACATATGTGTCTCGATCATGTAGGGCAGCTCACGAGGTCTAAACCATGAAGAGCAAAGAGGGGAGGAGAACATCACATAGCTACTGATCATGAACCCATGGTCCAAGGTGGACTACTCACGACTCATCCGGGAAGCGTCCATGGTGGTGGAGAAGCACCCGGTGGTGGTTCTCCCCTCCGGCAGGGTGCCGGGAAGAGTTCTCCTGATGCTCCCGATCTTGGAAGCGCTGCGGCGGCGGAACAGAGGCGAGATCGCGAAAAAGGGTTCTGTCCTCGAGGGTTTCGGGACGAGAGGGATATATACGCGAAGGGGGGAAGCCAGAGGCGGAGCAGGGGCCCCAGGCGCCCCCCTGGCGCGGCCAGGGGTGGGGCCGCGCCAGGTGGCCGCCTGGGCCTCCCCTGGCTCCCTTCTGGCCCATCTTTGGTTCTTCGCAAAGCTTCCTGTATGCTGATTTTTCCTGTATTTTTCCTGGAATTTTTGGAGCACTTTTAATATGGGGGAAACCTGAAATAGAAAAACAGCAAAAAACAGGAACTGACACTGTGGTGCACTGAGTTAATAGGTTAGTCCAAATATGATCAAAAGTGTATGGAAGTGCATCAATATCATAGCAATATCACACAAAAGAAGCGTGGAGCAAGCAGAAATTATAGATACGTTTTGGACGTATCAACATCCCCAAGCTTAATTCCTGCTCGTCCTCGAGTAGGTAAATGATAACAAGCATAATTTCTGTGGTGACATGCTATCAACCATATAAGAACTTTTTAAGTAAAGCAATCAAGGCATGTAATTCAATTCAAGTCATAACAAGCAAGAGTCTATATTAGCATTGTAACAAGCAACATAAGAACATAAAGGTGCAAGAGCTCTCGCTGTCCGTGACTCGAATGTCTCCAAATGGTGTTTGCGTGCAAGAAAGGGGATAGGGATATACGAGAGAGTAAAACATAGTTTTTGTATTGTTGAGAACTTAATCTACTAAAGTTTCACACTTGGTCTTCTTTGGAATCTTATCTTGACTCTAATATTCGATCCCTCCAAAGATTAGTGATCCATCTAGTAGCTATAGTTCTCAACTATTTTGTAGATTTTCGAAAATAAACACGGATTTCCCAAAATATGACATCTATCACTAATAGGCTAAAGCTCTTGACACCAAAAGTTCAGACATTACTCATGGCAATACCTCAAAACTATTGCAAGTTACTACTAAAATTAAATAGCAACCTCAGTTACCTACTTTAAGTTAAGACACACAACTCAGTGCAACAGGCAAACTCTCTTAACAAGATAAACATGAAAACTCAAGAGAGTTCAGAAACTAACTAAACAAAAGCTCTTTAAAAAGAAAAGTATGAAAACTAAGAGCTAAACATGACATCAGCTATGGAAAGACAAAGAACACACACAACAAAGATAAGCATGAAAATCCTATGTTGTGTTCTAGGTTGAAGTGGAGCGTGTTTCTCTCCCACACAAAGAAAGCTGGGTTCTAACTTGTTATGAACAACAAGCAAAGCTAAAGAAAACTAAAAAAAAAGTAACTAAGAGCAAGACGCTCCAAGCATAGCACATAACGCATGAAGTGATAATTATAGTGGAACGAAAGACGAACTGGTAATTGTTGATGGAGAATGGGATGCATGGGGGCATCCCCAAGCTTAGACGCTTGAGTCTTCTTGAATATTTCTTGGGGGTGCACGGGGGCATCCCCAAGCTTGAGCGTTTGACCCTCCTGAATATTCTTTTATCATCTTCCCTCGCACACTTGAAAACTCCCTTCATACATAACTCATCATAATCTGATTAGCGAGGTTAGTACCCACAATAAAATAATTTTTCCCTACTGTAAATAAAGATAATCTTGAAGAGCTACTGTTTGTCAATATTGCCAAAAGGTTTTTGCAAAGAAAAAGCAAGCTCAAGGTTTGCAAAACGAAGAAAAGGCAAAGCAGGACATAATCTGTGAAAAACAGACCAGCAGGTAGTAAATAATTTTTTCGGGGCACTTCTGCAACTCAAATCAAAAAAACTCAGAACAGACGCTCAAAAGCCAATTGTATAGAGCATGCTGTCAAAAAAATTCAGATAAAAAATATGATCTGGTGATTTTATTCGAATTTTTCTGTCCAAGGACACAATCTGTTTTCTGGACAGCACGTCACAACTTTTGAACTTTCTTGCAATCGGAGGCTAAACTTGGCACAAAGCTGAAAAGAAAAGATACAATGATGATGCTACTGTAGTAACAAACATCAAGACACAACAAAAGCAAAATAAAACCTAATTCGTTGTGGGCTGCCTCCGAAAAGCGCTTTCTTTTATGCCTTTAAGCTAGGCATGATGCAAAAAGAGAATATCAAGTTTTATCAAGAGTAAGAGAATAGCTAGCCCGTGTAACGGACTCAAAAGGCAACTTAATGTTCTTTCTAGGGAAGTGTTCCATCCCTTTCTTGAGAGGGAATTGGAATTTTATATTCCCCTCTTTCAGGTCAATGATAGCACCAACGGTGCGAAGAAAAGGACGTCCCAAAATAATTGGACATGAAGGTTCACATTCAATATCCATAATAGTAAAATCAACAGGAACATAATTGTCATTGACAATGATAAGAACAACGTCGATCTTCCCCAAAGGTTTCTTTACGGAAGAATCAACAAGACGAACACCAAAAGAACAAGGATCAAAAGGTTTCAATTCAAACATATCATACATTCTTTTGGGCATAACGGAGGTACTAGCTCCAACATCACATAAAGTATAGCAAGAGAAGTTGTTCAATTTAATTTTGACTATAGGATCCCAACTATCTTCTGGCTTTATAGGTATGGAGGCTTCTGCCCTAAGCTTCTCCTCCCTAGCTTTGATGAGAGCATTAGTGATATGCTCTGTGAAGGCAAGGTTAAGTGTGCTAGTGTGGGGGTCTTTAGCCATTCTTTGTAAAAAGGTGACAACTTCTGAGAGACTACAATTATCAAAATCAATTTTATCATTATTGAGCAGAATTGTAGTGTCATCTTCTTTGTTTGAATTGCTCTCTATTATAAGAGTTTGGACGTCTTCCCAAGTTTGGGGAAGTGTGGGAGCAACTTTAAACAGAGGCTCATACTTTTTTCCTGGAAGACCATGCCATGGGCATAACTCTCCATTAAAACTAACATAATCACAAGGTTTATTACTTTTGTAGATCCCGACAGTGGTGATTGGCGTGATGGAAGAAGGGGTGTACTCCTCCCACTTAGTGTTTTTGGTGGAACCCATAGCAGCAGCAAGCAAGATAACTATTTTTGTGATTTTTGGTAAGGAACACTAATGCAAAAACTGAAAGGTAAACTAACAAGACTAAAAAGCAAAGATAAAAGATAGCGTGCAACTCCCCTATCTTGAAGAGTGGAGTCCCCGGCAACGGCGCCAGAAACTTTCTTGATGGCTTCTCGCCCCTCGTTGGTTACCCCAAGTGGAAGGTTGAGATGTAGCGTAGCGGCAAATTTCCCTTGGCAAAGATACCAATGATCGAATCCCGTGAGACTCCGAGGGTCGACAAGTAGGTGTCAACGGCGCCAGAAACTTAGCGGTTGACGGGACCTGCACACAGATATAGATAACTTTGCTCCCAACGAGTACAGAGAGGTTGTCAATCCCTCCGGCCTTGTTGTTTACAAAGGATCAAACACAAGAGATAATGATGATAGCTATGACTGCAACTAGGAAATAAAAACAGGAAGTAAATAGAAGGTGTGATCAGCGGTGGTAATATGGACCGGGGTCCCATGATGTTCACTAGTGATGTCTCTCTCCCAAAAGACGATAAAACAGCAAAGCGAGGTAAACAAATTACAGCTGGGCAATTGACAGGATTATGTGCGCAAACCAATGCTAACTATGCTGCAAAGAAAGGTAGAGGCTCAAAAGCATGGACGGTACGCCAAGGCAAGTAGACCGAAATCCATCTGCATCTACTACTAATCATCCACCTTGAGATATCTATCCAGAACATCTCGCTGGTATTAAGTTGCGAATCCCACCCATAGTGTAAACTCAAAGCAACAGACAACTGCATTAAAAGAACTTTGCATAAAGTAAACAATCCTTGCACCCGCCAGTACAAGCATCGTTGTTTTCTCCCTTGTGGCAACAGCACATCCCCTAGACTCATGTTTCTGTCACTCAAGCTAGTCATCAGGGGGCATGAACCCACAATCAAGCATAACGCTCCCTCTTGGAGTTACTACCTATTACTCGGCCAAAGCAATAAACAGCAACGGAGAACATGCAAGAATTACTCAAGAACTAAGATATAAAAGAGGTGAATCAAATATATTACTCAAACACAATCTGAACATAGTCTCATAATCCATCAGATCCCAGCAAACTCAGCAAAGCAACAACAGAAAGATTACATATGTGCCTCGATCATGTAGGGCAGCTCACGAGGTGTAAACCATGAAGAGCAAAGAGGGGAGGAGAACATCACATAGCTACTGATCATGGACCCATGGTCCAAGGTGGACTACTCACGACTCATCCGGGAAGCGTCCATGGTGGTGGAGAAGCTCCCGGTGGTGGTTCTCCCCTCCGGCAGGGTGCCGGGAAGAGTTCTCCTGATGATCCCGATCTTGGAAGCGCTGCGGCGGCGGAACAGAGGCGAGATCGCGAAAAAGGGTTCTGTCCTCGAGGGTTTCGGGACGAGAGGGATATATATGTGAAGGGGGGAAGCCAGAGGCTGAGCAGCAGCCCCAGGCGCCTCCCTGGCGCGGCCAGGGGTGGGGCCGCGCTAGGTGGCCGCCTGGGCCTCCCCTGGCTCCCCTCTGGCCCATCTTTGGTTCTTCGCGAAGCTTCCTGTACGCTAATTTTTCCTGTATTTTTCCTGGAATTTTTGGAGCACTTTTAAAATGGGGGAAACCTGAAATAGAAAAATAGCAGAAAACAGGAACTGGCACTGTGGTGCACTGAGTTAATAGGTTAGTCCAAATATGATCAAAAGTGTATGGAAGTGCATCAATATCATAGCAATATCACACAAAAGAAGCATGGAGCAAGCAGAAATTATAGATACGTTTTGGACGTATCAGAGCCGATGTTCCTGCACAGCATGATGCCATCCGAAAGGATGAATGGTGTCATCAAAGGATACGTTCGCAACATGTCACGTCCAGAGGGAAGCATAGCCAGGGGCTTTCTGACCGAAGAGTGCATCTCCTACTGCAAGAATTATCTAGGCATCGAGAACCCCGTTGGTCTGCCCGTCAACAGGCACCTCAGCAGGCTCGTTGGATGGGGTCACCGAGAGGGTCACCGCGAAATGCATGTCGACTTCGAGGGTCGACTCGCCGAGTATGAAAGAGTAAACCTAGTCGCGCTACAACATATAATCAAAGAGCACAACTCATGTTTCACGCGTTGATACGTCCAAAACTTATCTATAATTTCTGCTTGCTCCATGCTTCTTTTGTGTGATATTGCTATGATATTGATGCACTTCCATACACTTTTGATCATATTTGGACTAACCTATTAACTCAGTGCACCACAGTGCCAGTTCCTATTTTCTGCTGTTTTTCTATTTCAGGTTTCCCCCATATTAAAAGTGCTCCAAAAATTCCAGGAAAAAATATAGGAAAAATCAGTGTACAGGAAGCTTCACGAAGAACCAAAGATGGGCCAGAGGGGAGCCAGGGGAGGCCCAGGTGGCCACCTGGCGCGGCCCCACCCTTGGCCGTGCCAGGGGAGCGCCTGGGGCCCCTGCACCGCCTCTGGCTGCCCCCCTTCGCATATATATCCCTCTCGTCTCGAAACCCTCGAGGACAAAACCCTTTTCGCAATTTCGCCTCTGTTCTGCCGCCGCAGCGCTTCCAAGATCGGAAGCATCAAGAGAACTCTTCCCGGCACCCTACCGGAGGGGAGAACCACCACCGGGAGCTTCTCCACCACCATGGACGCTTCCCGGATGAGTCGTGAGTAGTCCACCTTGGACCATGGGTCCATGATCAGTAGCTATGTGATGTTCTCCTCCCCTCTTTGCTCTTCATGGTTTAGACCTCGTTAGCTGCCCTACATGATCGAGGCACATATCTAATCTTTCTGCTGTTGCTTTGCTGAGTTTGCTGGGATCTGATGGATTATGAGACTATGTTCAGATTGTGTTTGAGTAATATATTTGATTCACCTCTTTTATATCTTTGTTCTTGAGTAATTCTTGCATGTTCTCCGTTGCTGTTTATTGCTTTGGCCAAGTAGTAGGTAGTAACTCCAAGAGGGAGCGTTATGCTTGATTGTGGGTTCATGCCCCCTGATGACTAACTTGAGTGACAGAAACATGAGTCTAGGGGATGTGTTGTTGCCACAAGGGAGAAAACAACGGTGCTTGTACTTGCGGGTGCAAGGATTGTTTACTTTACGCAAAGTTCTTTTAATGCAGTTGTCTGTTGCTTTGAGTTTACACTTTGGGTGGGATTCGCAACTTAATACCAGCGAGATGTTCTGGATAGATATCTCAAGGTGGATGATTAGTAGTAGACGCATATGGATTTCGGTCTACTTGCCTTGGCGTACCGCCCATGCTTTTGAGCTTCTACCTTTCTTTGCAGCATAGTTAGCATTGGTTTGCGCACATAATCCTGTCAATTGCCCAGCTGTAATTTGTTTACCTCGCTTTGCTGTTTTATCATCTTTTGGGAGAGAGACATCACTAGTGAACATCATGGGACCCCGGTCCATATTACGACCGCTGATCACACCTTCTATTTACTTCCTGTTTTTATTTCCTAGTTGCAGTCATAGCTATCATTATTATCTCTTGTGTTTGATCCTTTGTAAACAACAAGGCCGGAGGGATTGACAACCTCTCTGTACTCGTTGGGAGCGAAGTTATCTGTATCTATGTGCAGGTCCCGTCAACCGCTAAGTTTCTGGCGCCGTTGACACCTACTTGTCGACCCTCGGAGTCTCACGGGATTCGATCCATGGTATCTTTGCCAAGGGAAATTTGCCGCTACGCTACATCTCAACCTTCCACTTGGGGTAACCAAAGAGGGGCGAGAAGCCATCAAGCAAGTTTCTGGCGCCGTTGCCGGGGACTCCACTCTTCAAGATAGGGGAGTTGTACGCTATTTTTTATGTTTGCTTTTTAGTGTTGTTAGTTTACCTTGCAGTTTTTGCTTTAGTGTCCCTTACCAAAAATCACAAAAATAGTTATCTTGCTTGTTGCTGCTATGGGTTCCACCGAGAACACCAAGTTGTGTGACTTCACTAGTCATAACAATAGTGACTTTATCTGCACGCCTATTGCTACACCTGCCACTTCAGCACCTTCTTTTGAGATTAAACCTGCTCTGCTGAACCTAGTTATGAAAGATCAATTCTCCGGTGCTGGAGATGATGCTGCTTTGCACTTAAATAATTTTGTTGAGCTCTGTGATATGCAAAAGTACAAAGAAGTAGATGGTGATATTGTTAAGCTTAAGCTTTTTCCTTTCTCCTTGAGAGGAGGAGCTAAAATCTGGTTTCAATCCTTGCCTAGGAATAGTATAGATTCTTGGGACAAGTGCAAGGATGCCTTTATTGGGAAGTACTATCCCCCTGCTAAAATTATCCAATTAAGGAGTAACATAATGAATTTTAAACAATTGGATAATGAACACGTTGCCCAAGCTTGGGAACGCATGAAATCTCTTGTCAAGAACTGCCCTACTCATGGTTTGACTACTTGGATGGTTATCCAAACTTTTTATGCAGGCTTGAACTTTACCTCGCGGAACTTGTTAGATTCGGCCGCGGGAGGAACCTTTATGTCAACTACACTTGGTGCTGCCACGAAACTTCTCGACGAGATGATGACAAATTATTCCCAATGGCACACCGAACGCGCTCCAACAGGTAGGAAGGTAAACTCTGTCAAGGAGATTTCCTCCCTAAATGAAAAAGTTGACTTGATCATGTCTCTACTTTCCAAGCAATCTTCTATTGATCCTCATGATGTTCCTTTAAATTCTTTGATTTCTCAAGATCAAGTAGATGTGAACTTTATCTCTAGAAACAACTTCAATAACAATGCTTATAGGAGTAATTTTGGTAGCAACCCTAGGCCGTTCCCCTCTAATTCTTATGGGAACAACAATACTTATCCTAGCACCAAGAACTCCACTTCTGAACTAGAGATTATGCTTAAAGACTTCACCACTACCCAAAAGGCCTTCAATAAGAGTGTAGAAGAAAAACTAGACAAACTAGATAATCTCTCTTCGAAGGTAGACAATTTAGCCCATGAGGTAGAGTTGCTTAAAATTAGAACTTCTCCTCTTGAGGAGAGGAAGACCACTCCTATGAATGCTATTCAAGTGCAAATTACTGAAAACATTAGGATGATGGCTAAACTTAAAGAGAGATGGGCTAGAGAAAAGGAGGAAGAAGATAGGATTAAGAGCCTTCCTACCCACCACACTGTTGCTACTATCCAAGTTGTTGAGGATATCCAAACTCTTAGCACCCAATGCACTCCTAGTCCCATTGGACCAATTAATGGTGATGCTATGACCTCAACTGTAGAAGAAGAAACTCCTATAACCATAGAAGCTACCAAACAAGTGAGCCTAAAGGACACCACTACCACTTTACTTGATAGTAGTGACCTTGATTTTGATAATTGCACCCTTTCTGAAGTTATTGGTTTTCTTCACAAGATGTCTAGAGATCCCCACACTAGCACACTTAATCTTGCCTTCACGGAGCATATCACTAATGCTCTTATCAAAGCTAGGGAGGAGAAGCTTAGGGTAGAAGCCTCCATACCTAGAAAGCTAGAAGATAGTTGGGATCCTATGATTAAAATTAAGTTGAATAACTTCTCTTGCTATGCTTTATGTGATGTTGGAGCTAGTACCTCCATTATGCCCAAAAGAATGTATGATATGTTTGAATTGAAACCTTTTGATCCTTGTTCTTTTGGTGTTCGTCTTGTTGATTCTTCCGTAAAGAAACCTTTGGGGAAGATCGACGATGTTCTTATCATTGTCGATGACAATTATGTTCTCGTTGATTTTACTATTATGGATATTGAATGTGAACCTTCATGTCCAATTATTTTGGGACGTCCTTTTCTTCGCACCGTTGGTGCTATCATTGACATGAAAGAGGGGAATATAAAATTCAAATTCCCTCTCAAGAAAGGGATGGAACACTTCCCTAGAAAGAAGATTAAGTTGCCTTTTGAGTCCGTTACACGGGCTAGCTATTCTCTTACTCTTGATAAAACTTGATCTTCTCTTTTTGCATCATGCCTAGCTTAAAGGCATAAAAGAAAGCGCTTTTGGAAGGCAGCCCACAACGAATTAGGTTTTATTTTGCTTTTGTTGTGTCTTGATGTTTGTCACTACGGTAGCATCATCATTGTATCTTTTCTTTTCAGCTTTGTGCCAAGTTTAGCCTCCGATTGCAAGAAAGTTCAAAAGTTGTGACGTGCTGTCGAGAAAACAGATTCTGTCCTTGGACAGAAAAATTCGAATAAAATCAATAGATCATCTTTTTGATCTGAATTCTTTTGACAACGTGCTCTATACAATTGGCTTTCGAGCGTCTATTCTGAGTTTTTTGATTTGAGATGCAGAAGTGCCCCGAAAATATTATTTACTACCTGTTGGTCTGTTTTTCACAGATTTTGTCCTGTTTTGCCTTTTCTTCGTTTTACAAACCTTGAGCTTGCTTTTTCTTTGCAAAAACCTTTTGGCAATCTTGAGAAACAGTAGCTCTTCAAGATTATCTTTATTTCCAGTAGGGAAAAATTATTTATTGTGGGTACTAACCTCGCTAATCAGATTATGATGAGTTATGTATGAAGGGAGTTTTCAAGTGTGCGAGGGAAGATGATAAAAGAAGATTCAGGAGGGTCAAACACTCAAGCTTGGGGATGCCCCCGTGCACCCCCAAGAAATATTCAAGAAGACTCAAGCGTCTAAGCTTGGGGATGCCCCCATGCATCCCCTTCTCCATCAACAATTATCAGTTCGTCTTTCGTTCCACTATAATTTATCACTTCATGCGTTATGTGCTATGCTTGGAGCGTCTTGCTCTTAGTTTCTTTTTTTAGTTTTCTTTAGCTTTGCTTGCTGTTCATAACAATTTAGAACCCAGCTTTCTTTGTGTGGGAGAGAAACGCGCTCCACTTCAACCTAGAACACAACATAGGATTTTCATGCTTATCTTCGCTGTGTGTGTTCTTTGTCTTTCCATAGCTGCTGTCATGTTTAGCTCTAAGTTTTCATGCTTTTCTTTTTAAAGAGGTTTTGTTTAGTTGGTTGCTGAACTCTCTTGAGTTTTCATGTTTATCTTGTTAAGAGAGTTTGCCTGTTGCACTGAGTTGTGTGTCCTAACTTAAAGTAGATAATTGAGGTTGCTATTTAATTTTAGTAGTAACTTGCAATAGTTTTGAGGTATTGCCATGAGTAATGTCTGAACTTTTGGTGTCAAGAGCTTTAGCCTATTAGTGATAGATGTCGTATTTTGGGCAATCCGTGTTTATTTTCGAAAACCTACAAAATAGTTGAGAACTTTAGCTACTAGATGGATCACTAATCTTTGGAGGGATCGAATATTAGAGTACACTCACGTACCATGAGTCGAGGATGTGCAAGGATAACCAAACCCCCATACACTCCTCCTCGGGGTACTTGTCTCTTTGTGAACCTCTTAATTAGATTGAGAGTTACCGATAATAAGTGCATGAGTTCTTCGGACAAATGTGAGTATTCGAAAGTTGACACTTCCACCTAGCCATATTTTTCTAGCCTCTTCGGTACCGTGCATTGCCCATTCTCACCTCGAGAGTTGGCGCATACTTCGCCGGTGCATACAAATCCTTGGCACGATACGCTCTGTCATCATAAGCCTCATTATATCCTTCCTCAAAACAGCCACCATACCTACCTATCAAGGCATTTCCATAGCCTTTCCGAGATACATTGCCATGCAACATCCATATTCTCATGACTTGATCTTCATGTCATACATGCTTTTTGCTTGATCGATGAGCCGCATGCTAGTTGGGCCTTGCCCTAATCATTGCTACATGACGCGCTAGTATCATTGCATTTCCTGCTACACTGGCAGAGGCATACATTTGCATACATCATGATAGTTTCATCTTCTTTATGTTGAGTACTTTTGTAAAGTGTGAAAGATCTTCTATACTTCTTGTAATATATAGTGTTGCCCCTAAAGTGAGGAAAAGATCCCAAAGAGGACAAATCAAAAGATCCCAAAGAGGACAAAATCAAAAGATCCCAAAGAGGACAAATGAGAGTTAAATAGAAAGAGCCATTGAGGCCACAAAAAAATAAAAAAAATAGAAAAAGGGAAAAAGAAATAAAAAGAGAGAAGGGGGCACACTACTATTCCTTTTGAGAGATCCACACTCGTACTTCATCTTATACCTTGTACTCCATAGAGATTATCATTCATGCATATAGCTATGTGGGGACCTTCACACTATAGAACTTGGCTTGTATATTCCAATGATGAGCCTCCTCAAAAGAGCTCTAGGTCTTCTTGAGCGAGCAAGTTGGATGCACCCCCACTAGTTCCATTGGAGAGCTTACCTTAGCTCATATGTGCATCCGTTGCATGGCAATCCCTACTCCTCACATCATATCTATCATTTGGCTTTCTCTCGCCTATGATTGTCCTCATTGATGTGAGCCTTTCGCACCTTTTTTGTCTTCCCCCTCCATCATTTTTCTCTCTTTGCCATCCTAAGTGTCAACTTTCTTGCTTACGCTCATCCATTGCATGAGTGCTCAAAATATCGAAAGGGAGTGGATCATTTTGACTTGTACCTGGCTAGTGGTCTGGGGATGAGTCAAGATAAGATTCCAAAGAAGACCAAGTGTGAAACTTTAGTAGATTAAGTTCTCAACAATACAAAAACTATGTTTTACTCTCTTGTATATCCCTATCCCCTTTCTTGCACGCAAACACCATTTGGAGACATTCGAGTCACGGACAACGAGAGCTCTTGCACCTTTATGTTCTTATGTTGCTTGTTACAATGCTAATATAGACTCTTGCTTGTTATGACTTGAATTGAATTACATGCCTTTATTGCTTTACTTAAAAGTTCTTATATGGTTGATAGCATGTCACCACAGAAATTATGCTTGTTATCATTTACCTACTCGAGGACGAGCAGGAATTAAGCTTGGGGATGTTGATACGTCCAAAACGTATCTATAATTTCTGCTTGCTCCATGCTTCTTTTGTGTGATATTGCTATGATATTGATGCACTTCCATACACTTTTGATCATATTTGGACTAACCTATTAACTCAGTGCACCACAGTGCCAGTTCCTGTTTTCTGCTGTTTTTCTATTTCAGGTTTCCCCCATATTAAAAGTGCTCCAAAAATTCCAGGAAAAATATAGGAAAAATCAGCGTACAGGAAGCTTCGCGAAGAACCAAAGATGGGCCAGAGGGGAGCCAGGGGAGGCCCAGGCGGCCACCTGGCGCGGCCCCACCCCTGGCCGCGCCAGGGGGGCGCCTGGGGCCCCTGCTCCGCCTCTGGCTGACCCCCTTCGCATATATATCCCTCTCGTCCCGAAACCCTCGAGGACAGAACCCTTTTTCGCGATCTCGCCTCTGTTCCACCGCCGCAGCGCTTCCAAGATCGGGAGCATCAGGAGAACTCTTCCCGGCACCCTGCCGGAGGGGAGAACCACCACCGGGAGCTTCTCCACCACCATGGACGCTTCCCGGATGAGTCGTGAGTAGTCTACCTTGGACCATGGGTCCATGATCAGTAGCTATGTGATGTTCTCCTCCCCTCTTTGCTCTTCATGGTTTAGACCTCGTGAGCTGCCCTACATGATCGAGGCACATATGTAATCTTTCTGTTGTTGCTTTGCTGAGTTTGCTGGGATCTGATGGATTATGAGACTATGTTCAGATTGTGTTTGAGTAATATATTTGATTCACCTCTTTTATATCTTTGTTCTTGAGTAATTCTTGCATGTTCTCCGTTGCTGTTTATTGCTTTGGCCAAGTAGTAGGTAGTAACTCCAAGAGGGAGCTTTATGCTTGATTGTGGGTTCATGCCCCCTGATGACTAGCTTGAGTGACAGAAACATGAGTCTAGGGGATGTGTTGTTGCCACAAGGGAGAAAACAACGGTGCTTGTACTTGCGGGTGCAAGGATTGTTTACTTTACGCAAAGTTCTTTTAATGCAGTTGTCTGTTGCTTTGAGTTTACACTTTGGGTGGGATTCGCAACTTAATACCAGCGAGATGTTCTGGATAGATATCTCAAGGTGGATGATTAGTAGTAGATGCAGATGGATTTCGGTCTACTTGCCTTGGCGTACCGCCCATGCTTTTGAGCCTCTACCTTTCTTTGCAGCATAGTTAGCATTGGTTTGCGCACATAATCCTGTCAATTGCCCAGCTGTAATTTGTTTACCTCGCTTTGCTGTTTTATTGCCTTTTGGGAGAGAGACATCACTAGTGAACATCATGGGACCCCGGTCCATATTACCACCGCTGATCACACCTTCTATTTACTTCCTGTTTTTATTTCCTAGTTGCAGTCATAGCTATCATTATTATCTCTTGTGTTTGATCCTTTGTAAACAACAAGGCCGGAGGGATTGACAACCTCTCTGTACTCGTTGGGAGCAAAGTTATCTGTATCTGTGTGCAGGTCCCGTCTACCGCTAAGTTTTTGGCGCCGTTGACACCTACTTGTCGACCCTCGGAGTCTCACGGGATTCGATCCTTGGTATCTTTGCCAAGGGAAATTTGCCGCTACGCTACATCTCAACCTTCCACTTGGGGTAACCAACGAGGGGCGAGAAGCCATCACGCGTTGGTTCAAGCAGAAGCTTCTGTTGTACCCTTTACATGAGGATTCTTCCGCGGAAGAACAACTCATATTCGCCTTGTCACAAGGCGCCGAGCACAACCTGATGACCTATGAGGCGTACGATATCAACGGCTGCACATTCTACACTGAGGACAAGGACATGAAGAGCGATGGTTATCAGAACTCCGGTGTAACGATGGAATCCTACACCGATAACGACAAGGACAGATACTACGGAAGGATCAAGGAGATCTGGGAGCTGAGCTACGCTGGAGAGAAGGTCCCAATGTTTCGTGTCAGATGGGCCAAGAGCGTCCTAAAAGAAGACCGGTATTTCACCACCATGGTTATACTCGAAGCCAAATCCAAGACCGCGGGCGCAAACGTCATCGCGAAAAATGAGCCATGGGTACTGGCTTCCCAAGTGGACCAATGCTTCTTCTTTGCCGACCCGTCAAAGCCCAGTCGTGTTGTCGTGAGGAGAGGCAAAAGGAAGATCATCGGAATGGATGGAGTCGCCAATGAGCAAGACTTCGACAAGTACGGCGACTCGAAGATGGAACATGACGACGACGATGAAGTAGCAGCATACACCACAAGAAGAAGCAGGACCACCCTACCTAAAGGATGTCCGTTCCAGAGAAGAACCCCATTTGCGAAAAAGAAGGGCAATAAGATTGTGAACAGATAGCTAGCTAGCTAAGATCGATTGTATTTAAATTGTAGTCTTCATTTCTCGATTGTATTTCATGGGAACTTTTTGAACTATCATGAATATTTTTAAATTTCATGGGAACCTTTTGAATTCATGAAATAATATTGAATATTCATGAGGACACTCGATCTCGACCCCCCTCCATCTCGATCGCTATCCCTCCTCGCCAGATCCCCCTTGCCAGATCCCCCTCACCGCCGAGCACCCCCCGCACCCTCCCCCGCTCCACCATCACAAATGAATGCAACTAAAAATCCAAAAAAACAAATTTGATTATATTTTCAAATAACAAATTTTATGGTATTTTCAAATAACAAATTCGATGATATTTTTTTATATTCATAAATATTTTCAAATAACAAATCTGATGATATTTTTAAAAAATTATTACTGTTTTTATAAAAAAATTATTACTGTTTCATATTCATATTCATTTTCTATAAAATTATTAGATGCAACAAAAAATAATAATAATAATAATTACTTATGGCGCACCACTGGCTGGTGCGCCATTGCTATCTAAAAAAAGATTACTTATGGCGCACTGTCTCGTTAGTGCGCCATTGCTATAAAAAAACATTCTAATGGCGCACCGCTCGGGGGTGCGCCATTAGTAAGCTTCCCCCCTATAGCTAGTCCCCGGCCGATCCCTTCGTCCCTCCCTCGCCAGATCCCTTCGTCCCTCCCTCGCATACTTCTCCACCGCGCCGCCGCCGCCCCTGCCCCGACCCACTGCGCCTCAGCCACCCACGCGCCCCCGCCGCCTCCCTCTCCCATCCTCCCCTTCCTCCCCCTCCGACCCCACCCCGACGCGTCTCCGTCTCCACGTCGA
>LR738712.1:119879778-119924885 GCA_902687465.1 Secale cereale | reverse complement strand
CACCCCTCCCTCCCCCCGAGCGCCGGCTCCTCCCCGAGCCCACCACCGGAGCCCTGCCGGCCCTCCGCCGCGGCGCGCCCAGCCGGCCGAACCCTCCGCGGCCCCCGCGTCGGGCAAGACCCTTTGCCTCGAGGTGGTTGCTGCCGCAGATTTGACTCCGGCGGCCTCGAGGAAGCGTCCGCGAGGTATGCCGTGCCGTCTCCCCCCTCCTTGCGACGAGATGTGCGTTTCTTGCTCCATCACGAAGTTGCAAAATCTGAATGAGGATAGGTTGGACCTACGAATAGTGAAGCAGCTTCTGCTATCAGTTTTTATCTTGCTTCCACTATCTTGCTTCTGCTATGAACTGGACTTCTTGTGCATTATAGGTCCATGCTTTCAACTAGATCCAGTATGATTACAATTGAATTCAAGTTCTTTTTCAAAATACATGATGAAAACTAGAGGCTGGGGCGTGTCACCACTCTGCTCTGCTTGACACGAACAATAGCAAGATGTCAAACAACTAATTTAGAATAGTTCTATTTGAGTGCATAGCTAGCTTAGTTCATTTCATGGTAGATGTAGGCTTTGTCCTTTTATTATTCCAACACAAGCGTGCTATTAAATTGACCTCTACAGCTGACTATTGCACGGCTGGCTATAAGATCGACTGTACATGACATGGCGACAACCTATAGCCAGCAGCCGGCTGTACTATTAACCATGCTCTTAGGCCTGCCTATGTTGTGTGATGATCATGCATGTACCCTGTTTCAACGACAGACATCCTTACTGTGCCATGCAGTACGGCCGCTGCGCTTTTTCACTGATCCCATGCATTGGATTTGTTCCAACCCGAAAAGGAAAGACATTAACTGCTTTGCACAACCAAGTGGATAATTTGTTTAATTGGCAAAATTTTGCAGTGCATACGCAATTAGGAAGTTGCACCAAGAGTGAACTCACTGTAGAACAGGTTCCGTTGCAAAGATGAGGGCATTAATGCTCTGAACATTATCCGAGTCTTCTTACGAGCTCATATTTATTGCCTGCACGCAGGAGGGAAGGAACACCATATGGCCACATAACCCTCAAACAGGCTAGAGTTACTGTCTGACCATACCTTCTTGGATTGCTCAAACACCCGAAGCTGGTGCAGCCTCTGACAACTTCTTGAAATCTATAGTTGTGAGTATCGTTTATCTTTTCCCCTCTTTGTTTTTCTCACTTATTTCAGTCCAGGAGTTTAGCCAGTCAATATTTTTACATGTCTACAGATAGGAATTGACACGTCGCTAGTATTGAAACAAAAACTTCATGCTATTACAAAATGAGCTAGGAGGGAATACAAGCGAGAAAACTTCAGCAGAGCAATAAAAGACAAAACATTGTTTGGCAAGCCTATATTGAAGTTTTACTTAAGGGCTATCTAAGTTCATATCATGCAGATGTATTAATAAAATTTAGTATATCAGGGAGAAATGGACTTAAATTTAAGAGTTCCAAGTTGTAGATGATATCTTGCATGTTACATTTTCTGTTGCTGTTTTCAACTATCCAAATTGGTAGGAAAACTCAAACCGTGTTTTTGGCTTAACTGAATGTCCACCCAGATTTTCATCTTGTGGCCTCAAATACCCTTCCTACCTAGTTGAAATCTGCAACGTATTGTAGCACTGCTATAACAAGCTTAATGCGTTATTGCTTCTTGCCATCTCTTCTGTAATGTTTCTCTTTGTTAATCTCTATCAGGTTTCATGTTTGTAAATCTGGATAATTTCTATAACAATATTATTATTATTTTGCTTGGGGCACACATTGCAGAGCTCAGTGTTATCAAATTGCCTGGCCTTATTTCCTGCTATGATTATCGTCAATAAGGGCAACCCAATCGTTTGCTTGCCATGTCTGGTTCTTGTTTTGGTAGTAGTAGTTTGCTTTGCTTATCCATGAGTATCAGTCAATTGGTGAACCTGGAGTAGCTTGGTGCTGGACATTATTGTGTTACTGTGAAAATGCAAGTGAGAAAATTAGACCAGCTGTCCATTTCTTGCCTGAATGCATTCTTTAAACAAGATGTTGTGCTAGAGACATGCTACTATATTGCCTTGCTATAAACAAGATAGTGTTTACTGTATTGCCTTTTATGCACATTTGGTGTAGTATTATCTTCTGAACTGCTCTTGTCATGTACACATAGAAGGTGAACTATCTTCACTGAAATTCACGGTTGGATTTGTGATAGCTGCGGCAACCTGAATCTGCGTAATAGCGCGGAAACAATAATTGTAATATGCCAGTGGTATTCTTGCTGGGTTTTGTCTCCGACCATCGTGTCGTGATGATTTTGCAGGTACCCCGAGAGGCCCTTGAGTTTGCTGGAATGTCGATTAACTTCCGTTCCGGCAAATTCGGGTACTCCATATGTCCTATTTTCAGCAAAGGTCATGCTGAAATTGTCACATCCCTAGCTTCTGTTACTGCCCAGTGCTAGCATCTGGTGTTGCATCATGTTTACTTTTCATAGAAACCTGAAATGGGGATGACTAAACCCTAGCACCAGATGAAACCAACTAGGTTCAAATTAAACTATTTTTTCAATGAACCCAAAATGCCTGTGAAAATGTTCATGATTTTTGATAAAGGTGAAAACCTCTGCCAAAAATGGTGCAACTATTTCTAGGCCATTCTGGATTTTTGAATTAATGTATATTGTATTTGAATTGGAGCAAATAAAATCTATAAATAATTTTATAGCTCCAAATGTTTTGAAAATTATTGTGGGTCTCTGGAATAACTCAGTTAACATCCACAATAATTTTCAGCATTTATAAAAATGATTTAGTGCCTAAACTAAATCAAAACACAGAAAGAAAATAGAAAACAGAAAGAAGAGAGAGAGAGAGAGAGAAGAGTTACTTGGCCCACCTACCTGTAGCCGGCCCAGCTCGCTGGCCCAGCCCACCACCGCAGCCCCCTCTCTGTCGTCTTCCTCGCGCCAGTAGGCAGCGCGCGTGGCCACCGCGCGTCGGCACGCGCCCGGCCACCTCCTGCTTCCCGCCGCTGCCCGAAGCGCCTGGTTGCCTCTGGACGACGCCACGCACCCCCCTGGACCTCTCCCACTCTCCCTCGACCTCTCTCCCCTCTCCTGGTTCTCTCCCTCGCACAGCCCGAGCGGAGCTCGTCGCCGCCGCTCACTGCCGCCGCGCCCACCGAGTCCCCCTCGCCTCTCCGACGAGCCCCCGAGCTCCGCCTCGCTGCCGTGCTTCTCTACGCCGAACCGCAGGACCCCGGGCACCTTGAGGCTTCGTCCTCGAGCTCGTCTTCTCCGCACGGCCGCCGGATGCCATCGACAAAATTTGCCGGACCCCGTGCCTCCCCTGCCTCGCCAACAGTACCAAAAGAACCGCGGTGAGCCCCGGTTTTGTTTCCCCCATGCCCCGTCGCCTATCATGTCCCCTAACCGCATCAGCCACCAGAGCCGAGCGCTCCTCACCGCCGGCCATGGCGCCGCCGCGGCCACAGCGGCTGCCACCCGCGTCCGAGTGCATCACCGCACTCAGCGCATCACCAAACGGGCCCATAGCAACCAACCGCTGCTCCTGCTGTGCCCTGCGACGTCGAATCCGTCGACGCCCGAACCACGGCAGCCGCAAACCTTGTCGTCGGCGTCGATTCCGACGACCCCCGCGTCCAGCTTCACCGTCGTTCGATGCGGGCGAGCAAGGGCTACGCCCTGGTACCCTCAGCAAGACAAACCACCGCCCGTAACGCCGTTTCGTTCATCACCCGAACGCCGGCCGCCGCGTCTGAGGTCGCCGCCGTCACTTTAGGCCACCTCCGGCAAAGCCGAGGGCACCAATCGACGCACGCGAGCTCCAGCTACTCGTAGATGGGCTCAGCCATTGATTTGGTCGCCGGAGGGCGTTTTCCGATCACCTCCAGCATCTCGGACCTCGCCGGCGGCTAAATGCCGGCGGGTTTGACCCGTTGACCGGCGTGGGTTGACCCCACTGCCTGGTTTAACCCCCCCCCTCTCTCACTGACTTGCGGGCCCTCTCTGTTAATTAACCTAGTTTAGTGCTAATTATTTGGTTAGTTAGTTAGTCACTGATGTGTGGGCCTTGCCCTGTCTAATTATAGTTTAGGATTAACTAGTGCTAATTAACCTTGTTAATTAGCAGTGTCACTAACCAGTGGGCCCCACTGGTCAGGTTTGACTGGACCAGCCCCTGTTGACTTGTTGATGTCAGCATGACCTAGAGCTGACGCAGTAACTATTTTCTGAGATTTAAAATAATCATAAATGATTTATTTATTTCAGAAAATAGCCAAAACTTCTAAAAATCACAGAAAATAATCTATAACACCAATGAAAATAATTTATATATGAAAAATGATCAAAAAAATTCAAGGAATCTGTTTATGGCATTTTCATGCATGTTAGAACAACTTATGGCTGCTGTTTAGGCCAAATCATATAAATGGCATTTGAATATCCACATATGGAGTTTGAATTTGAATCTTGGATTCAAACCAACTTCATTTAACCTGTTGCTAGTTACATTAGCTCAAATCACAGGATAATGCCATGTCATGATCATGCATCATATTGTGCATTGCATTGACTGTGTTTCTTTCTCTGTTGCCGGTGTTTGTTCCCTTTCAGTAGACGTGTTCCGACGATGTGATCGATGACACCGATGAAGACCCAATGTTATCTTGAGAAGTGCCAGGCAAGCAAAACCCCATTGAGCATTCCGATACAATCCCACTCTCTCGCTCTTGCTCTCTTTTACTGCATTAGGACAACAACGCTTCAACTGTTACCTGCTGCGGTAGTTGAACCCCTTTCCACTGCATGACCTGTCATTGCCACAGTAAATAGTTGAAACCCACTAGTATGAGTAGGAGTTGTTTGAGCCATGTTGTGCCTACTCATTCATGCTTTCTGGTTATGCTTGCTATTGCTTAAAGTTGTGTCAGGTCTGATTCATCGGGGATGAATTGGAATGCGGTGAACATGTCCTACTGTTGAGAGCTAAGTGTGTGAACCCGATTTGGTAAAGGTAGCGATGAGAGGCCATGTAGGAGTACATGGTGGGTTGTCTCATTACAGCCGTCCTCAGGAACTGAGTTCTGTGTTGGTTGGTCCATGAAACAGCTACTACCACACATTGGGATCCTTAATTGACTCTCTCGACTTATTAATCAACATGATCTCTGTTCAGGAGTTGCAGTTAGTTTCTGTTGTTTGTAGTTTACTGGAGGTCGTACGCAGCGCTGACCCTCGGGGTGGGCTGTGACGCGACAGGTACGTGGCACGGTGTACCGGTCGCCCGTTTGGTGATGCGGGAACGCTGTACACATCGTTTGGGGCCGTGAGCTACACCCCGGTCGGATCTCCCCACGGATGGAACCCAAATAGGAGATAAACCTGGACGAGAGACTTGTGTGGTTAGTCAGGGCGTGGCCGACACCCTCGCCAGGCTTCCGCTTGAAGGTTGCCGACATACATGACGTGTACATGGCGGTAAGTGGCGAGAGCGTGTGTGAAGAAGTACACCCCTGCAGGGTTATATATGATCTATTCGAATAACCGTGTCCGCGGTAATGGACTTCTGGGTTGCCTATTACAGTTCATAGACAAGTGAAAGTGGATACTCTAAAACACGCAAGATAAGCGTGAGTGCTATGGATGGCCTTCTCGTAGGGAGACGGGAGAGGATCCATAGTGGTGTATTGATTGGTGAATATGTGGACTCGTGTGCGCCACCTCAAAAGAGTTACTTGCAGTCATAGTTTAGGATAGCCACCGAGTCAAAGCTGGCTTGCTGCAGTCAAACTCCACCATCCCCTTTGTGATACTGATGCATATGTAGTTAGTTCTGATGTAAGTCTTGCTGAGTACCTTTGTACTCACGTTTGCTTAATTTATGTTTTTGCAGAGAGACTTCAGTCTCGCTAGTAGTTCTGCGTGGACTTCGACGTTTAGCTTGTTACCTCAGCTACGATCTTGTACCCTTGGGAGGGTCTTGTAGATAGTCAGGCTTCTCAGCCTTTTTCATTTGTAGTTGTCTGTACTCAGACATGTTATGCTTCTGTTGCCTGTATGCTCTGTTTGTTGGGTCATGTGACCTCTGTTTGTAATAAATGCTATGATGGCTCTTCTGGGCCTTTATCTATATGAGTTGTTGAGTTATGTTGTGATGCCATGTTGTACAACACATACTTGCATGTTATGCGCACGTGTAATGTGTATTGCTATGTGTGGGGTCCGACACCTAGTTGTTTACCCTGGGTAGCCTATCTTACAGGGAAATGTCTTCTAGTGCTTCCACTGAGCTTTGGTAGCTTGTACTGCTCCGGAACACTTAGGCTGGCCGGCATGTGTCCTTCTTCATTCCTGTGTCTGTCCCTTAGGGGAAATGTCACGTGTTGTTCCTTTAAGTCCTTGTAGCTTGCTATGACTTGGGTTCATACGTTCATGACCGACACGTTCGTTGTTGGGTCATGTATGCCTGTCTTTGTAATTTAGTGCCACTTTTGGTTTATAACTAGTCATGTCGGCCCGGGTTCTCTGTCATATGGATGCTAGCGACACTATCATATACGTGTGCCAAAATGCGCAAACGGTCCCGGGCCAGGTAAGGTGGCACCCGTGGGGATACCGTGCGTGAGGCCACAAAGTGATATGATGTGTTAGAGGCTAGACCTGTGTGACTTACGATCGGGGTCCCGACAGAAATTTTCCGTGAATTTTAGCATGACTTTGCGAAACATAGGACATATGGGGTACTTGTGACTAATGCATGGGCCGGGGTATCTTAGTACTTAATTAAGTAGGATCAATTGCCCATTTATTCTTGTTGCATTAAACCATAGGCGACAATAGAGCCAAGTGAGTAGGCCCAACTTAGAATTCTCCTTCCCAGCTTAGCTTTTAGGATGCCTTGGTGTCGACAAACCATAAATTATAAATCCTTGGCTTTTAGGGTGCCTCGGTGTCAATAAAAACCTAAATGATGAAAGCTTAGGCTTTTAGGGTGCCTCGGTGTCGACAAACCCTAAATGATAAAAGCTTAGATTTTAGGATGCCTCGGTGTCGACAAACCCTAAATGATGAGGCCATGATCTTGTTCCTTGACAATAACCAACCTTTTGACCAAACTTTTTTCCTATTTAGAGAGAAACATGGCCCACAACGATGAGGCCGGCGCTTCGGGCGGCAAGGCATTTTGGGAGTTGTCCCAGGAGATGGAGGAACAACCTCACCGCTATGAGGACGCCGCGAAAGACACCGATCCTTACACCACTGATGGTGCCGCCGAGGATGACACCACTAATGGTGCCGTTGGGGATGACACCACTGATGGTGCCGCCGAGGATGCCACCACTGATGTTGGCAGCGCACGCACAGATGGCAGCCAATCGAAGAGGCAACGGAAGGACCGGCGCCCGAATGTGCTCCGCACCGTCAAGGAGGAATTTACTAAAGTGAACTCCGACGGGCATCCAATGGCACCCAAAGAAATAGTCAAGGGGTACTCGGCTAAGCTCGGGTGCATTCTCCGGAGCACCGTCTCGATCAACACCGAGAACCTAAGGCATAAGGACCGAGGCAATTTGCGCAACCTCCTCTTCACGAAGCTGCATGAACGATACAAGTTCCCCGCTGAATTTGAAAACACACACCTCATAGGGAATAAAGTGAACAATGCCGCCCTCACGAGGATGAGCACGGCCCTGTCTACTTGGAGAAGCTCGGTGAACAGAATGATTGACAAAGGTTTTAGTTATGAGAAGATCAAGGCAAAAAATCCTTCGATCAGCGAAGATGACTACAAGGAGTTCAAGATCAAGTGCGAGAGCAGCGCAACCTCCGAATCAAGTCAGTGGGGGAAAGAAATGCGGGAGTTGAACTTAGGGGAACACACACTCGGTCCCGGCGGTTACAGAGTGGCGGAGCCTATATGGGACAAGGAGGACGTGGAGCGTGCCGAGCAAGGCCTACCGCCCCTCTTCGATAAATACCGTGATAAGCAGACCAGGAACTATGTCAGGGCCCGGTACAAGGAGGACTCGGTAACAAAGGAGCTTACCACGGATCCGAAGACCAGGGTCCTTGAGGTTGTTCTGGTAAGGAATACACCTCCACGCAATTATCTCCATATGGTTGCATTCCAATTAATGAAGCCAAATTTCTAAATGGTTCACATTCCTTCCGCGGGCGACTGAAAGCAGTAGCGCGGGGTCGACTCAGAGCACCCCTTGGGACACCACTCTAAATAGGGCGTTGAATGTAATGAAAAAAAGGATAAGCTCAATAAGCCATCGTCAGCTGGTCGTGTAGCCGGAAAAGGCTTGTCCACAAAATGGTCGTCATACTATAACGCTGGTGGGCGAAAGGAGAAAAAGACCATCTCGGAAAGCCAGTCGCGCGAGGTTCAAGAACTCAAGGCACAAGTGGCGCGGATTCCGGAGATTGTCCAAGAGCAAGTGCAACAACAACTGGGATCGACGCTCACCGGCATTATGCCTACCTTGATTCATGGGCTGACGACGTGGATTGCGGGCGGCCAACAGCGGACGCCCCTGATTCCCAGCTTCACGGCCAGCAACTCGCATAACGTGCAGGCGGGGCCATTAGTGTCTCCGGCGGAGGTGAAATTTGTGTCTCTGACGGTGGCACGGGCGTTGGAGCTTAATGCACCGGGTGTATGCCGGCCGGCACCTCTGCAGCAAGCGGCCCCTCCGTCAATTGCACGCCCGCTGTTGGCGGTGCCTCGACATTAGCCGAGCTCGACGCCATCATCACGGTAACTAATTAAGCCTCTCGGCCGAGGACTTCATCTCCTTGCCTTTGACTGGGCATCCCTGACGCCCTACATGTTTTCGCAGGGCGCCGCCGACGTTCCGTGCACTCTCCTGCACTTCGTGAACGACGAGTTGGTCGATGTCGCCAAGGGTAGAATCGTGCAACCGGGCAACCCCATGTTCCACGGTAATCCGATGCCACCCATCGTATATAGGGTTCAACTGGTTCGGGTGCTGCCAGGCTGCGATGAGTTGTTACTTCTGATTCGACCCGCCGGGGCCGACGAAAATGATGTGATGACCCTCAGTGCCTGCCTAAGCTGGCCCCTGCTTTGGCCGATGAGCCAGATTCGTTTGGGGGAGGGGGACACCACCCCAAAGACAACACCGCCAGTTGTGCCGGCGCCAAGCCATGGCAAGACCGCCGCAACGCTGCCGGACATGTCGGACATCCCTATGGCACAGGATCCGAACATGCATATGGCACAGGATCCGGACGACGACGACAACGACGATGGTACATTTGCCAACGTCGATAAGTACTTTGCCGATCATGGGTACGATGACGAATTCATGGGGCCTCCTTCTCAAGAACCCAACCCTACAAAAGACGATCGCCATCTAGCTGGTACCGCGGAGAAACCCAATTGCAACAGGCGTCGTGTGGCGTTCAGTTCTCAGGAGACGCCTCCAGCTGCCGACTTCACCGAGCCTCGGATAGCCGAGGTGTGAAATATTATCAGCCCCAACACACTCAAGAAGGCGGTCTGTGAACAGAACTCGGTCCCATTACAGCAGAACAAGAAGGGACGGAAAAGAAAGAGTAACAAGGGTGCGAGCGAGCCGGCACCGAGTACGATCCGTGCTCAGGACGGGCCACCTTCACCTAAGGATTTAATGAGGAGGGTGCATGTGGCGGGTAGGCCGATGCTACCGACTAATATGCTCAATGCTGCAACCGATGCTATGCGGAGCTGCATGACAGTGTTCTTTCTTTGGAGAAGCGGCGTCTCAGAGAGAAGGATGTGGCATACCCTATTTTCATGGCCAAGGTGCCAGAGAGCAAGGGCTTTGTGGATAACTCCATCGGGGGTACAATCTTCCTGCGGTTTGATGACATCTTCGCTATGTTTAACCTTCATCCACTGCACTACACCTTCGTTCGGCTATTTTCGCTGAGTATGGAGATGCGGATCATTAGAGACAAGACCCCAGACATCGTGATAGTCGACCCCTTCTACATGCGTGCCAAGATCTTGGGTGGCGCTGGGGACTGGCAAGTCGCGAGTTCTTACCTCGAAGGCGTCATTCTGGCAAACCGAGATAAGGATAACTTCCTCGTGCCTTACTTTCCCGAGTAAGTCATCCCCTCAACCGCCCCGTAACATATGATTTCTTAGATTTCGATCGGTTTTTTTAACATTCCGTGTTTTGTGAAGTGACACACATTGCACACTCATCCTCTTAAGCCCGAAATATTCCATGGCCACGTATTTTGACTCGGACCGTCAATCAAAGATAGACTACACAAATGTCAAGAAAGTTCTTGATGATGTTCTCCCCGGCTACGCCAAATCTGGAGGCACCTTCACCAGGCCAGTTCATAAGTACGGCAAGCACGTGTTCGCCCACAATACGACGTTCTGCTGCGTCAAGCGGCCGCCTGCCGGTCAGAAGGGTGCCTACTACGCCATCCATCACATGTGGGCGATCGTACGGGACCATAATCACCTTCTGCTACTAGATAAACTCAAAGCTTGGGCCGCAAGCTTGTCGGCAATCCAGGACGCAGACATTAGACAAGAATTCTTTCGCATCCAGTCGGAGTTTGCGGACATCATCCATCAAGATGTCCTTCGTACCTCGGGGCAGTTCAACCTCAGAAATCAACCGTCCAACAGTGACATAGACACAATGCTACAAATGCAGGCTGACAACGCCCGCGATTTCATGACTCCCACGATAGACGGCGGCTTCATCCACGCTCTGGTCCCTTGAGTCGAGTCGAACATAGTGATGCTATGTCTAGTTCTGAAACATCGATTGGCTCATGTTGTAATTAAACTTTAGTGAACTTGTATGTCTCTTTGGTTTGGACAGTCGTTCAACTTAGATGTAATCGATGCTATTAATGTCTTGCTTTTCTCTTTCGATCCTTTTGTTGCATACTTATATATTGCTTATGTATTGTCTGTGAATTGGTACTAACGTTATGTTTGGCTAGTGCATAGAGATGTCGTCGTATCTCGTGTACAAGGGTAAGGTTCCCGGAGTCAACGACGACTGGGAGGAGTGTCGGAGACAGGTTCACCATTTCAGCGGTAACAGTTACAAAGGGTACACCACTAGGGCGGAGGCGGAATCTAGATACGCGTGTTATCTAGCGGGAGAGAGGAGGGAGCGTTGGAGGAACCGGATGAAGACGAGTTTCATCGCGATGATGCTCATCGTGATGACCGCAGCTCTCCTCTATGTGATGGTAGTTTAGATGATCGATATCGACTTGTAATGTGAAGACAAACTCGCTACTCGCGGTCTCATGACTTGTAATGTTCTATGTTTGTTCGGTCTTTTGAATTCGGAGACTAATATGATGAATTGTATTCGGAGACTAATCTTTTATTGTATTCGATGAATCTGCTGTTGCTGTGTGGTGTTGTTAAATTCTGTCCAATAATATATTTTGTATCCTGTGAATATATTAGAAAAGAAAAAAATCCCTAATATCCATACTAGTGGCGCACCACCCAAGACACTAATGGCGCACGGTACAAATGAAACTAATGGCGCATCACCCTCTAGTGCGCCATTAGTATGCCAAAGCACAAGGGTACATATGGCCCCCTGGGAGGCATACTAATGGCGCACGGTGGGCTATACTAATGGCGCACTGCGTGGTGCGCCATTAGTACACCAGATACTAATGGTGCACCAGGTCCGCCATTAGTATTTAATTCTAATGGCGTGGTGCTAGTGGCACACCAGTAGTCCATTAGTAGGCAAAACTGGTGCGCCACTAGCATGCCTTTTCCTAGTAGTGTTTGCATGCTTCTAGTGAACCAGTAGCTCACTCACCTGAGAATCCCAATGATATATCTGTTTCTAATGCTGAGAAACAATCCGGTAATGAACATGAACCTAATGATATTCTTAATAATGATGTTCATGATGATGCTCAACCTAGCAATGATAATGATGTAGATATTGAACCTGATGTTGATCTTGATAACCCACAATCAAAGAATCAACGTTATGATAAGAGAGACTTTGTTGCTAGGAAGCACGGTAGGGAAAGAGAACCATGGGTTCAGAAACCCATGCCTTTTCCTCCGAAACGATCCAAGAAAAAGGATGATGAGGACTTTGAGCGCTTCGCTGAAATGATTAGACCTATCTTTTTGCGTATGCGTTTGACTGATGTGCTTAAAACAAATCTTTATGCCAAGTACATGAAAGATATTATTACCAACAAAAGAAAGATACCTAAAGTAGAAATCTCCACCATGCTTGCCAATTACACTTTTGAAGGTGGAATGCCTAAGAAATTAGGAGATCCGGGAGTACCTACTATACCTTGCTCCATTAAGAGAAACTATGTTAAAACTGCTTTGTGTGATCTTGGAGCTGGCGTTAGTGTTATGCCTCTCTCTTTATATCGTAGACTTGACTTGAGTAAGTTGACACCTACTGAAATATCCTTGCAAATGGCTGATAAATCAACTTCTATACATGTCGGTATTTGTGAGGATGTGCCTGTTGTAGTTGCAAATGTTACCATTCTAACGGACTTTGTTATACTTGATATTCCCGAGGATGATAGTATGTCTATTATTCTTCAAAGACCTTTTTTGAATTCTGCAGGGGCTGTTATTGATTGCAACAAAGGCAATGTCACTTTTCATGTCAAAGGTAATGAGCATACGGTACACTTTCCGAGGGAACAACCTCACATCTATAGTATCAATTATATTGGAAAAACTTCGACTATTACTATTGGAGGTTTTGAGTTTCCTATTCCTACTATCAAGAAGGCATATGACATACTTATTGTTGGGGACATACATATCCCCATTGAGGTAACATAGTGTAATTCGAAAATTTGCCGGTTTCATGTTACTCGGAAAGAGTTTATTAACAAGACCTGATCAACCTTGTTAATGGATTCCTTTTGATGAACATGGGATAGGTGAATCTAGATAGCACAACCTTCTGTACCCTCTCTTACTTTCTGATAATTAGGTTAAATAAAAGAAAATTAGCATTATCTATCTATTTTCAGACTTATCCGCGCAATAAAAAATATCACGAAAATAAAAGTTCTCCAAATGCCATATAAATGAAATATGATTTTTTGTAGAATATTTAAGAAAATATGGCACTGAACACACAACGAGGGGAGCCAGCACGTGGCCTCGAGGGCACAGGGCGCGCCCCCCTGCCCAGGGCGCGCCCCCTGCCTCGCGGGCTCCACTTGGCCCCCTCCACTTATCCTTTCACCCATGCTCTTCTTCTTCCTCCCAAAAAAAATCCCCAACCAGCTCAAACCCGAGTTCTAGCTCATTTTGCTGCCATTTTCGATCTCCTTGCTCAAAGCACCATTCACCAAACTGTTTGGGGAGATTGTTCCTTGGTATGTGACTCCTCCATTGGTCCAATTAGTTTTTGTTCTAGTGCTTTATTTGTTGCAAATTTGTGCTGCTGTGGTGACCTTGTTCTTGAGCATGCATGTCAAATTTTCTTGGTCCCAAGTAGTTCTAATGCATGATATAGCTTCTAGGCACTTATAGGAGTTGTTGCTTTCAATCTTGTTAAGTTCGGTTAACTTTTATTGTGAATTACTAAAAAATTCAGAAATTATCAGAAAAGGCAAATGTTAAAAAGATTATTGAGGGGCTCTTCCAGCAAGAGCTCAGAGGAGAAGAAGAAAGAAGAAAATAAGAAGCCCAAGTATCATCTTCCTCGCATGGCGGAAGTTCGACCGTGTGAATGGCCTTGTAATGATTTCATGATGTCCGCCGGTATTTACGGAGACTTTTATTGGATGGCGATTAATGCAGGCCTCACCGACTTCCTCAACGATAAAAAAGAACAGTATATCTTACTCACCAATATTTTTACGCAAAGTTTTCATTTTCATTCTAGGAAAACACCACCTACGGTGGAGTTTCGCTTATATGATGTGAGTAAGGAGATATCACTTTTTGATTTTTGCGAAATATGCAAAGTACCCTTTGGAGGTAGACTTGATGAACCACGTCATGAAGACGTCAAAGGGTTTACTGATATGATAGCCGTAGGTGAAACTAGGCAAGTTGCAGGGGCAAGAATCACTAGTATACACTTCCCAGTTCTTCGCTACTTTGCTTTATTTGCTAGTGGGTGTTTAATTGGTTGTGGGAACAGTGGGAATCTTAGTGCCCCTGATATTATCATTTTACGCCATGCTTTGTTTCGTGACACAACTTTTAGCTTGGGCGCCGTCGTTGCCAAACGAATGAGTTTTAACCGCTCAAGAGGGCCCGTCTTTGGAGGCATCTTTGCTTCTCGCCTTGTTGAAAATTTTAATATACCTATTAGGCATCATGAGAAGGAAGAAAAATTACTTGCCCCTGTTTATTTGGACTACAAGAGCATGGTAGCTCATGACTCTATTGTTAAAGACAAAAATATGCAGCTCCATTATAAATTGAGGTTTGATGAAATATACTGTGAAATTGTTACATTGCCTGCACCTTCTTTGTTTGATCTATCTACAGGCGTATTCCTCATCACCTCAGATGTCTTCTACTAGTACGAAGGCCAGGCACAAGCTTCAGAGCCTGAGCCAGAACCACCATTTGATCTTTCCCGTCAATCTGTTTATGGGTGGGAGCTGGACGAGCTCGCCAACCAGTGGCGCTCAGAGGACACATCTCAGTACACTGGAGGGAGTGGCTTCGATCCGTGGCCATAGACCAACTTAGGCCAAAAGCCTAAGCTTGGGGGAGTACGTGTTTCTCACCGACTTACATTCATGTTCACACTTTTTCTAGTTGTCGGTGCTCACACTCTTTCACTGTATCATCCATGCTTAGTTTCAGTTTCTTTTTCTTAGTCTTTTTCTTGTGTGCCAGAAAAACCCAGAAAAACAAAAAAAATATTAGTTGTATCTTCCAGCTAGTTTACTTTCTTTGCTTGTAGTAGTACCTAAAATTGAAAACCCGAAAATATTTACCATTCTTCTTTTGCTTGTTGGGAGCTTTCCCGTGTAAATAGTTTCTTTTCTTTTCTTTAGGGGTTGAGAGTAGAAGACCATGATGAAATTGCTTAGTGGCTCTCACATGCTTTGTTGTTGATTTAACCTTGAGCCAAATCACCTTGTCTTCTCTCTTGTATTAAATGTCTGCAGATTTCAGCTTAGTCCAATGCACTTGCACTATTATCATTATCCACACCATTCGCTCGTGCGAGTGAAAGGCACTACTGATGATATTTGATGAACTAATTGAGATAAGAAAAGTTGGTATGAACTCGACCTCTCTTGTTTTTGTAAATGTGATCGCTCGTCGTTCTTAATTCAGCTTGTTATGAATGAAATATGCTTGCAGTGACAATTAGAGATCATAGCTGCTTATGCCATGTTTAATTAGCTGAGAGTTTATAATGGTCTACCTTGCCTGCCAACATGATATTAAAATGGTTGTGATGTGGTATGATGGGTAGTATCCTCCTTTGAACGATTTAAGTGACTTGACTTGGCACATGTTCACGCATGTAGTTGAAACAAATCAACATAGCCTTCATGATATTTATGTTCATCGTGATTTATATCCTACTCATGCTTGCATTCAATGTTGATTAATTTTAATGCATGTTCATGACCGTTGTAGCTCTCTAGCTGGTCGCTTCCCAGTCTCCTTCTAGCCTTCACCTGTACTAAGCGGGAATACTGCTTGTGCATCCACTTCCACATGAGTCCACCATACCTTCCTATATGCGGTATTTACCTGCCGTTCCAAGTAAATTTGTATGTGCCAAACTCTAAACCTTCAAATGAAATTATGTTTTGTATGCTCGAATAGCTCATGTATCTACTAGGGCTGTCTATATCTTCCATGCTAGGTGGGTTATTCTCACGATGAGTGGACTCCGCTCATCATTCACGATAAAATGGCTCGTAACCGGGATGCCTAGTCCCATGCTCAAAATCATAATAATTAAACAAAACTCCCCCAGGGTCGTTGCTTGTTTGGACGGTAACCCGTGGATTCGGATGGCCGTGGAGTGTGCTTGTTTGTGGTTGGGGGAGTATAAACTTTACCATTCTGTTTGGGAACCGCCTATAATGTGCGTAGCATGGGAGATATCGAGATTCTTGGTTGTTATGTTGACAATGAAAGTATACTGCTCAAAATGTTATTCAATCTCTATTTAAAAATCGAGCTCTGGTACCTCTACAAATCCCCGCTTCCCTCTGGGAAGGGCCTATCTATTTACTTTTATGCACAGTCATCATCCTCTTATCAAAAAGCACCAGTAGGAGAGCACCTCTGTCGTCGCATGTATTACTATTAATTTGCATTGAGTATGATCATGACTGGATCTCTTTTACCATGGATTACAATGTCTAGTCAGTCCTTGATCTTTAAAGGTGCTATGCATTTATGTTTTGTGGTCTCATAAAGGGCTAGCGAGATACCATCCTGTTATATCATATCATGATTGTTTTGAGAAGTGTTGTCATACGAGGTTTATTATTATTGCTCGCTAGTTGATTATGCCATTGATGTGAGTAGTCTTGAGACCTGAAAGTTATTGTGAATGTGGTTAGTTCATGATCTTGTTGAAAACCTGAATGCTAGCTTACATATTTGCAAAAACAAGAGCAAACAGAGTTTGTAAATTTTTTTCTTTATCACTTTCAATTTATCAACTGAATTTCTTGAGGACAAGCAAAGGTTTAAGCTTGGGGGAGTTGATACGTCTCCAACGTATCTACTTTGCCAAACACTTTTGCCCTTGTTTTGGACTCTAACTTGCATGATTTGAATGGAACTAACCCGGACTAACGCTGTTTTCAGCAGAACTGTCATGGTGTTGTTTTTGTGCAGAATAAAAAGTTCTCGGAATTGCCTAAAAATCAACGGAGAATTATTTCAGAAAATATAAAAAATATCTGCAAGAAGATCTGCACCGGGGGGCCACACCCTGTCCTCGAGGGTGGGGGAGGGCGCGCCCCCTGCCTCAAGGGACCCCCGATGCTCCACCAACGTATCCCCAGGTCCTATATATTCTGTTTCGTGGAGAGAAAAAATCAAGGAGAAAGAATTATCGCGTTTCACGAGACGGAGCCGCCGCCAAGCCCTAATCTCTCTCGCGAGGGCTAATCTGGAGTCCGTTCGGGGCTCCGGAGAGTGGAGATCATCGCCATCGTCATCATCAACCTTCCTCCATCACCAATTCCATGATGCTCACCACCGTGCGTGAGTAATTCCATCGTAGGCTTGCTGGACGGTGATGGGTTGGATGGGATCTATCATGTAATCGAGGTAGTTTTGTTAGGGTTTGATCCCTAGTATCCACTATGTTCTGAGATTGATGTTGCTATGACTTTGCTATGCTTAATGCTTGTCACTAGGGCCCGAGTGCCATGATTTCAGATCTGAACCTATTATGTTTTCATGAATATATGTGTGTTCTTGATCCTATCTTGCAAGTCTATAGTCACCTACTATGTGTTATGATCCGGCAACCCCGAAGTGACAATAATCGGGACCACTCCCGGTGATGACCATAGTTTGAGGAGTTCATGTATTCACTATGTGTTAATGCTTTGGTCCGGTACTCTATTAAAAGGAGGCCTTAATATCCCTTAGTTTCCAATAGGACCCCGCTGCCACAGGAGGGTAGGACAAAAGATGTCATGCAAGTTCTTTTCCATAAGCACGTATGACTATATTCGGAATACATGCCTACATTGCATTGATGAACTGGAGCTAGTTCTGTGTCACCCTAGTTTATAACTTCTACATGATGAATTGCATCCGACATAATTTCCCATCACCGATCCAATGCCTATGAGCTTTACCTATATTGCTAGTTGCTTATTTACTTTTCCGTTGCTATTATCACAAAAACTACAAAAACACTATCGTTACTTTTATTGCTGCTACCGCCACTATCATATTACTTTGCTACTAAACTATCTTGCTGCAGATACTAAGTTTCCAGGTGTGGCTGAATTGACAACTCAGCTGGTAATACTTAAGAGTATTCTTTGGCTCCCCTTGTGTCGAATCAACAAATTTGGGTTTAATACTTTATCCTCGAAAATTGTTGCGATCCCCTACACTTGTGGGTTATCAACTATCTATTTATTTTTATGTTGAGTCATCACTTCTCGAATAAGCTCCAGATTTGAAAGCATTGTTGTCATCCTGATGCATTGTGTGTAGTGAATGTTGGATGTTAGCATGACTGGATCTTCTGTACCATGAATTACAATGTTTAATCGCTTCTTGAACTTTGGACGTGCTGAAAGGGCTAGAGAGATGCCACTGTTGTTATATTATATCTTGGTTGTTTTTACAATGTGTTAACATTTGAGATATCTTATTATTGTTGTCTAGTAGTTTATGCTATTGATATGAGTTAATATAATTTCTAAGAGTTATTGACGGCATGGTTAGTCATGACCTTTGCTGAAAACCTGGGTGCTACTTAAGCTTATTTATATAAACAAGAGAAAAATAGTTCATAAATATTTTTCTTTTTGACTTCCAGTTTATCAACTGAATTGCTTGAGGACAAGCAAGGGTTTATGCTTGGGGGAGTTGATATGTCTCCATCGTATCTACTTTTCCTAACACTTTTCCACTTGTTTTGGACTCTAATTTGCATGATTTGAATGAAACTAACCAGACTGATGTTGTATTCAACAGAACTACCACTGTGTTGTTTTTGTGCGGAAATAAAAGTTCTCGGATTGGAACGAAACTCTGTGAGTATTTTTATACAATAAAAGAAATTCAATGGAGCCAAGAACCATCGGATTGGGGCACCTGGGTGGGCACAACCCACCAGGGGCGCCCCACCTCCTGGCGCGCCAAGGTGGGTTGTCCTCACCTGGTGGTCCCGCGGACCTCAACCCTGATACTATAAGATCACATTTTTTTAGAGAAAAATGAGGGAGGAGGAATTATCTTGTTTCACGATACGGATCCGCCGCCACCTCATGTTCTTTAGCGGGAGGCCAGATCTAGAGTCCGTTTGGGGCTCCGGAGAGGGGAATATTCGGTCTTCGTCATCACCAACCCTCCTCCATCGCCAATTCCATGATGCTGTCCACCGGGAGTGAGTAATTCCTTCGTAGACTCACTGGTCGGTGAGGAGTTGGATGAGATTCATCATGTAATCGAGTTATCTTTGTTAGGGCTTGATCCCTAGTATCCACTATGTTCCGAGATTGATGTTGTTATGACTTTGCTATGCTTAATGCTTAACACTTTGGGCCCGGGTGCCATGATTTCAGATCTGAACCGTTTATGTTATCACCATTATATATATGTTCTGGATCCGATCTTGCAAGTCATAGTCACCTACTACGTGTTATGATCCGTAAACCCTATAGTGACAGTATTCGCGATACTTCCCGGTGATGACCGTAGTTTGAGGAGTTAATGTATTCACTATGTGCTAGAGCTTTGTTCTGGTACTCTATTAAAAGGAGGCCTTAATATCCCTTAGTTTCTTTATGGACCCCGCTGCCATGGGAGGGTAGGACAAAATATGGCATACAAGTTCCTTCCATAAGCATGTATGGCTATTTACGGAATGCATGCCTACATTACATTTATGAACTGGAGCTAGTGCAATATCACCCTAGGTTATGACTGTTACATGATGAATATCATCCAACAAATTGCTGATCCAATGCCTACGAATTTCCTACATATTGATCTTGCTAAGTTACTACTACTGTTGTTACTATTGTTACTGCTACAAAATCACTTCTACCATTCTTACCGTTACTACTGCTGCTACCGCTACTATCAAAACTATCATACTACTGTGCTACTGATCACTTTGCTGCAGGTAATTAATCTCTAGGTGTGGCTGAATTGACAAATCAGTAGCTAATACTTGCAAATATTCTTTGGCTCCCCTTGTGTCGAATCTATAAATTTGGGTTGAATACTCTACCCTCGAAAACTGTTGCGATGCCCTATACTTGTGGGTTATCAGGCCCCAACCTGGACAATCTGGACACCGCCCTGGACAATCTGGGTAATGTGCCCAAGGACACCCGAAGCGCCACCGCCAATCCGGATCATTCGGAGGATGTCCTGGATAATCAAGACCCTGCCGAACGTCCGGACAAACCCCCAGACATCCGGGCCCCCGTCGCGAGCCGCTGCCCATCTGGACGATCCGAGAAAACGTCGGGATCATCCGGGTCCCTGACGGCCGGATCATCCGGACCAACTTTCGGATCATCCGAATCCCTGTCTGCGTGCATGATGTTGGGCCGAGGCCCATGTACCCCTTTTCCCCTTAGCCTATATATATGACTCCACCTACACTTCTCTACGATTAGGACTGGTTTAGCTCATCTGTGACATACAGTTTCGCTCATCCTCTTGGTTCTTCTCGTTCGAGAGACCGCGGCCTCTATGGAGAAGATCCCCCAAGTGGATTCAAGACCTCCTCATGGAGAAGATCCCTACCTCCTCACGGAGAAGAAATCGTTTCCTTCTTGTATCACTCTTTGTGTTCCCGGATCTAGAATATGTGTGACCTAATCTTGTTGATTTGAGTGTTTTCCTCTCATTTCCCTCATGTTTTCCCCTCGTGTCCTTCGTGTTCATCGTGGAAATCACCTCCAATAATGAAAGATCGGCCTAGACAGGTTAGCCCCGCATCATATTGTATCATGGGCCTAGGTTTATCACGAATTTGGAGCCCCGCACCTTGTTTTCTAGCCTAATTTTGTTGTTTTTCGTCCAATTTCGAAAATTCCCCACAAAAAGAGCCATACCAAAAAATATTGTGATTTGTTTGCTTGATGAAGTTTTGTTGATTTTGATCCGTGGATTAGCTGTGTAGCAAGTAGATCTACCTATTCCCCACCTTCTCCTCCGCCAAATCCATCCAAAAATCCATGAAATTTCCTTTTCCCCGATTTTTCAAGTTTCCCCGAGCTCACCCCGTGCGAGATTGATCTACCCGGATCATCTGGAAGATCGCCCGGATCATCTGGATGACAAACACCTAGATCATCCGGCTGCCACCCCGGATCATCCAGACGACCGGAGCGCCCGGATCATCCGGCTACCTCTGCGAAACTGCATTTCCTGTTGTTTTACACCGTCGCCACTTCCGCCACCGCATACCTACCTACACTAATACCCCATACTTCCGCTACACCGTCGATATACCCAACACTACCGCCACTTACCCGCTACCAACACCGATCATATGCTACCTTACACCACTATCGATTTCGACCATTTGTCTTTGTGACTTGAGTTGTGATTTCTCCATTTCCTTGGGTGTTTTGGCTAACTTGGAACCGTACGATATCGACGACACCACCACTCATCTTCCACAAGGATGGTAACATCGACGACACTTTGTCTACTCTCTTGCAATTGCATTGTAACCCTCATAGCCAATTTTGTGTCACCTTCCTTCCGAGACTAGCCATTTGAGTATTGTCGAGCCACGCTACTTGTGCACCTTAGTGATAGTCGTAGACATTGCATACTACAGCATCATATCTCGGTGTGACACAAGAGTGTTCCGCATACACAATTGCTACCTTTGTACGAGAGTTTTGCATGATTGGCAAACAGAAGAGCTCAAAAGAGAAAAGAGTCAAAAACTTTTAAGTAAAAGATCCTCAAACAAGCTTATAAGCAAAAGAACCAACGTCGTACTTCAAGATTCATATGGTATAGCAATACATCATCGTGTGCTAAAGCATCGGAACATCATACACATATAGCATACTTGTGATAGAAGTCATTACGTTTTGTCACTTATAAGTCGTGCACAAGTGAGTATCCGCCTATTGAGCAATCAATTAGCGTCTCTCTAGTGTTGTGCGACAAGAGCATTTTCCGTGGACTCCACATTTTCCGCTCAATCCTTGGTTGCACAACCACATTTATCTATTCGTGCGTGTGTTTCCGTGTGCCCACTTTTCTATTGGTCTACTTGTTGCATTTTCTTATTTGTGAATCATTTTCAACATCATTGAGTCTTACTAACAACTTGCATAAATTTTGTGCCACTACCCCCACCGAGCTCCTCCAAAAGCTTTGCTTGTGTAGGTGTGAGAATCGACAAGAATTGGTACCAATTGTGCTATTTCTGGATTACACTATTGAGTGATCATTGATCCATGTTCAACTTTGGTTAAGGTACACTTGATATAGTTCTTCTCTTCTCCCACTCACATATTTTCTTATGATGATGGATAGGACAAGCACTTCTACCAAACCGCTATTCGACGGTCCTCAAGAATCGAACAACTACATCACCAAAGTCCACGTATTTGGTGTTCAATGAGCTCTCCATCAAGAGAATGAAGCTATGCAAGAGCGCATTGAGCTACTCGCCATCAACTTGAGGCAATCCGTAGCGCGAACAAAAGAATATTGCGAACATATCAACACCAACATGTCTACTCAAATGGACGACCTATGAACTTTCATGATGAATCGACCTTCTTCCACTTCTTCATCTCAAAGACAAAGCCGCTCATGTCATCATTCCGACTCCATCTCTGGCTCAAGTACACCTACATCGAACACTCTTTGTCAAGCCGTGCGCCAAGATCGACATGCAAGCCGGAATCCACTTCACGGCAAGAGCTCCCAAGAGCAACTTGAAGAGCAAGCATGTCTACATCGTCAAAACCAAGCTACACTCGAGCAAGCGCAAGAAAGACAACGCTTACGCCAACAAGAGAAAGTATGAGCACGCTAACACCAAGACGAGCAGGATGCCGAGGCACAACATAAAGAGCAACAACGGTGAGAAGAGCAAGCTCTTGAAGCGCAACATGCCCTACGTGACTCACATCGCGTCGTCGCTGCACGCAATCGACACACTAGTGAAGAAGAAGAAGCACTTCGCGGTGAACTTCAAGAAAGGCGATACCAAGCAAGATTACAACGCCAAGTTCCTCCACAAGCACGTCACGAGCAACAAGCTAGACAAGAACCACAAGTTTTCCAAGAGCAACAAGTTCGCCAAGTGCAGCAACACAATGAGAATCAATCACGACAAGAGCAACTTGAGGTTGACAATACTCCACGTCCAGAACGCCACCACGATAGGCAAGCAAACAATGAGGAGCACTGCTACAGCAAGCTCAAGTTCACCATGCCCAAGTTCTCCAGAAGCATTGATCCTGAAGACTATCTCTCATGGGCATTGAAAGTCGAAAAAATATTTCACCTCCACAGCTATGATGAGGAGAAGAAGATCGCGATGGCATCCCTTGAGTTTCAAGACTATGTTCTTATTTGGTGGGAGCAAGTCATTGAGAGGTGAGAAGCAAAGGGCTAACCACCAATCACCACTTGGAATCAAATGAAGGATGTCATGAGTGCGCATTTTGTGCCGACACACTATAACCATGACTTATTCAAGAAGTTGCAACTCCTCAAGCAAGGCACCAAGTCCGTTGAAGAGTACTATAAAGAAATGGAGATTTCCATGATTAGAGCCAACATCACGGAAGATGAAGAACAAATGATGCAAGATTCTTGAATGGAATCAACTATCCTATCAAGAAAATTGCGGACTTTCAACCATACACGACCCTCCTCGAGCTAGTGCACCAAGCCACCAAGGCGGAGCGACAAGTACAAGAGGACTACAAGTACTCCAAGTTCACTTCCAAGAACTATGGCTCCTACAACCAAGCTTCAATGACTTCGGCGCCTCCTACGTCAACCAAACCTTCCCCTAGCCTAGGCGACAGGTCAAGCTACAAGACTTCGACAATATCAAGTCATCCTCCTACCTCGAAGAATTTCAAGCCTAGAGCTTCATCATCTACAACTCCTACCGAGGATACCTTCAAGATGAATTCCATCAAATGCTTCGAATGTCAAGGACGAGGCCACAAGTAATTTGAGTGCAAAACCGTATAGACCATGAGCATCAACGACGATGGCTCCTATGACTGTATGAGTGATGACGAAATGGAAGCCCTTGAGCACGTGGCCATGCATCGTCGAGTGAATGCGGATGAAGACAATCAAGTATTTTGTGACAATGATCCGAACCCCACTCTCTTTGTCTCCAAGGTCTTGATACTTCAACACTAACAAGACGACGACCAACATTGCCACATCTTCCACACGAAGGCCGACATCAATGGACATTCCGTCAAGGTTATCATCGATGGAGGAAGTTGTCACGATTTGGCAAGTGAAGAGCTATGTGACAAGCTTGAATTGGTCAAGATGAAGCACCCGCATCCATACAAGGTCCAATGGCTTAGCAATGCCGGAACTATTCGAGTCGAGCACACCGTGCAAGTATCCGTCAAGATAGGCGCTTACGAGGACACATTAGAGTGTGATGTGGTACCTATGTCTGATTCCCACCTCCTTCTTGGACGGTCATGGCGATTCGACTGCGAGGTCATCCACAACGGGCGTACCGATCATTATAGCTTCAAAATGAAGGGCAAGGAGTTTGTGCTACGACATATGTCACCAAGTCAAGTGGTCGTCGACAAGCAAGTACCTACCCATCATGGAGAGAATGGTGAGAGAGCGATCCACCAAAAGGAGAGCGAGAGCCCCAAGCCTAAATTGAGTGCCTCCACGATGAGCGACAAGAAACACCTAGTGCTATTTGCCACCAAAAGTGAGATAAGAGAAGTGTGTGAGAACCCATCTAATGTCCTTCACTTTGTGCTCTTATGCAAAGGTGAAGCAGAACAACCTAACACTTCACCACCTCTACCTTTAGTGTTGTCTCATTTGTTGCAGGAATTTCAAGATGTCTTTCCCGATGAGCTACCTCCGGGTCTACCTCCTCTTCGCGGCATCGAGCACCGCATCTACCTCATCCCCGGAGCACCTCTTCCTAACAAGGCACCTTACTGCGCGAACCCTGCAGAAACGAAGGAGATCCAACGGAAAGTTCAACAACTCATCGACAACGGTCATGTACGAGAATGCTTGAGCCCATGTGTCGTTCCAGTAATCCTTGTCCCCAAGAAACATGGTACCTATCGCCTGCGCTCTGATTGTCGTCCCATTAATGCTATCACCGTTAGATACCGTCACCCCATACCACGCTTAGATGATATGCTAGATGAGCTTAGTGGAGCCACAATCTTTTCTAAGATTGATCTTAAGAGTGGCTACTACCAAATCCGCATACAAGAGGGTGATGAATGGAAAATCGCGTGTAAGACCAAATTTTGCTTATATGAATGGCTTGTTATGCCAATGGGCTTATCCGAAGCACCCGGTATTTTCATGAGAGTCATGCATTATGTTCTTAGACCTTACATTGGCATCTTTGTTGTGATCTACTTTGATGACATCCTTGTGTTTAGCAAGTCTCTAAAAGATCATGAGAATCATCTTAGAGCCGTCTTGAAAACTCTTCCTAAAGAGCAACTCTATGCTAACATGGAGAAATGCAAATTTTATGTAGACCGGCTAGTTTTTCTAGGATTTGTTGTCTCTTCCAAGGGTGTGCATGTAGACGAAACCAAGATCGAAGCTATCAAAACTTGGCCCCAACCCAAAAACTTACAACAAGTGCGTAGTTTTCTTGGTCTAGCCCGATTTTATAGAAGATTTGTGAAGGATTTTAGCACCATTGCTACACCTTTGCATGCTTTGAGTAAGAAGAACACATTTTTTGTTTGGGGACCATCACAAGATATCGCGTTCAATGAGCTTAAGAATTTTCTTATGCACTCCCCTTTGCTTTCTTTACCAAACTTTGACAGACCTTTCGAGGTACATTGTGATGCTAGCGGTAATGGCATAGGAGGTGTGTTGATGCTAGAGAAGTGCCCCATTGCTTATTTTAGTGAAAACTTTCCGGAGCGCAACTTAACTACCCCATCTATGACAAAGAGATATATGCTTTAGTGAGAGTATTGCATGTTTGGGAGCATTATCTCCGCCCTCATGAGTTCTTTCTTCACACGGATCATGAAACACTTAAGTACCTTAAGGGTCAAACTAAGTTGAACAAGCGTCATGCAAGTGGAGTGAATTCATTGAGTCTTTTCCGTATGTCATCAAGTATATCAAAGGCAAGGAGAATGTAGTTGCCGGTGCTTTATCCTGCAAATGCATGCTTGCTATTCAACTTGAGTTGAATGTCATTGGCTTTGAGAACATAAAAGACTTGTATGCGCATGATGTTTTCTTTGCAAATCCTCATGCTAAGTATTTGATGCATACATCTTGGGAACAATATTACATCAAGGATGGTTATCTTACGAGAGCTAACAAACTTTGCATTCCCGAGTCTTCTCTTCGTTTGTTACTTCTGCCAGAAGCTCATGGAGGAGGACTTATGGGACACTTTGGATGCGACAAGACATTCACCACGCTCTCCAAGAACTACTTTTGGCCCAAGATGTTCTGCGACGTGTCACACTTCAGCAACCAATGCTCCACATGTCGCAAATCTAAGTCTAAAGCTCAATCCCACTGTCTTTACATGCCACTTCCTATTCCATTTCAACCATGGTAAGGTATTAGTATGGACTTTGTGCTTGGTTTTCCTATAACTCAAAATGGAAAGGATTCCGTCTTTGTTGTTGTGGACCGTTTTTCCAAAATGGCACATTTCATTCCATGCAACAAGATAGATGATGCTTCGCATGTTGCCAACCTCTTTTGTAGGGAAATTTTGAGGCTACATGGAGTACCCAAGACGATCGTCTTGGACCGCGACATCAAGTTTCTTAGCTACTTTTTAGAAGACGCTTTACGCCAAGCTCAGAATCAAGTAACTCTTCTCTTCGGCATACCACCCACAAACCGACGGCCAAAAGGAGGTGACGAACCGTACACGATCGACTCTTCTTCGCGTGTTGATGAAGAAAAACCTCAAGGAATGGGAGCAATACTTTCCCATCGCCGAGTACGCTTACAACAACGCAAGACATTCTACTACCAGAAAAAAAATTCCCCCTTCGAGGTCGTCTACGGTTTCAACCCATTGTCCCCATTGGACATCCTTCCTCTACCTCTACAAGAGCGCATAAACTGACACGCCCAGGATGCGATTCTATCTCGATCACTAGATAAAACTTGTGACTCAGGCACAACCGCATTTCAGGCTCTTCGAAAGATGGATATCATTACATCGTATCATTACATACATACTTGGGGATACAACAATTCATACAAGTCACATGAATACAACAACATCAATACAAGACATCCGACTACAGATGCAAACATGAAAAGCACAATGACATCCATACTGCTATCCCAGGCTGTCGACCAGGAACCTAACCCAAGACTGACAAGGAAGAAGAACTCCAACACAACATAACATCACTCTCGCGTCAAGTCATCGGAAACCTGCACCTGCAACTGTTGTTGTAGTATCTGTGGGCCACGAGGACTCGGCAATCCCATAACCATGGGTATCAAGACTAGCAAAGCTTTATTGGGTATGGAGAGGTTAAGTGGTGAGGTTGCAGCAGCTGCTAAGCAAAAGTATGGTGGCTAACTTACGAGTACAAGAATAAGATGAGCCTCTATGCAAACGGTCGCAAACTATTAATGATTGCTAGAGATCCTGAACTACCTGCGAGTCAAACATAACCCCACCGTGTTCTCTTCTCAAAATGAAAAGAGACGGTCACGGTTACTCACGCGGTTGTGTATTTTATTTCGGATCCTTTGTCAAGTTTTCTACAATCGGACATTAATAAATTCCCATCTGCCACATAACCGCAGGCATGGCTTTCGAAAGATCATAACCCTACAGGGGTGTCCCAACTTAGCCCATAACAAACTCTCACAATCTGCAGAGGTAAAAATACCCCATATCTTAGGGAAGGCCCGAGCGTCCTCGGAATCCCAGTCCACAAGTTCTTCGAAGAAAGGAAAACTAGCCCAAGGAGATCTCACGGTGAGTCGATACCCGTGTCCAGAGCCGCGCGCTCTCCATCTACGGGCTCATCCGTCTATGCAAAGTGGATGATAGCCGAAAATGCCTCGAGTTGCCCCGAGGTGGCACCGTCGATTGCTAGGTACGTGGGCCAACACTCAAGTAGAGCACTGGCCGGGGGGGTTGAATTAATAAATCCTCGAGTTAATTACTCCCTTGGCAAGTTTTAGTTATTAGGCAAATGGTAAAACCAAAGTTGGATCTCCTCGGGAAAGCTTTGCTTTAAGCGAAGAAGCAAGGGGTCCCCACATACCCAACTGTGTAAGGAACGCAAAATCAAGGAACATAACACCGGTTTATCGGTACTTAAGGTGGCATGAGTGGAACAAAACACCGAGCAAAAAGCCAAGCCTTCCACCCATTGCCAAGTATATAGGTGCATTAATTTGATATAAGATATATTGTGATATTTCAACAATCCAGATTCGACATGGAGCAATCTTCATCTTCATCTGCAACTAACAACGCCATAAGAGGGGCTGAGCAAGTGGGTAACATAGCGAAACAACGGTTTGTTGGGATGGTGTCAAAGGTTAGACGTTTCATGGCAACAAGGAGAGGCTGACCACAATAGATAGGTAGCACGACATATAGCGATAGCATCGAGACAACTAGCATAGCTATGATAGTAGTGAGATCCAAGGTGATGGTCATCTTGCCTGGAATTTCGCAAGGAAGAAGAGCAAGTCCATGAAGAAGACGAAGAAGAAGCCACGAAGACGAACCAAGTGCAGTCGGACGAATCCTCACGATCGCATCGGAATATGAACTAGCGAGCAGAAGCACGGAACATGGTAAACACACAACACAAGAACATGAAATGATGCTCAAACAAGTATGATGCAAGACAAGTCTATATGATGCAAAACATGGCAAGGGATGATGTATACAGGACACACAACAAGGTAAGTTTAAATGAGGCCGGAAACAACATATAACAATTCTGGTAAGTCCTCATATGCAAATTTCGAAATTGGTCCAGATCTGAACAAACCTTAAGTTCAAGTTTTTAAACAGCAAGTTAACATGCACCATGATGATCTACTCGAAATTCTAGTCAAGTTACATACAAAGTTTACTTAATTCGGAGCTACGGCCTAGAAGATATGAGCAAAACAAGTCAAGCATGTCAAGATACAAGATGCATGCAAACAACAAGCAAACACACTCCAAACAGGTATACAACATGTTATTATGCATCTACATGCAAAAACACACAAGTTTCATATAGAGCATGCTCAAAACAAAGCAACGATTCAACACATACACATGAAACAAAATATAACAATGATACATCCAAAACGTATCTATAATTTATGCTTGCTCCATGCCTCTTTTGTGTGATATTGCTATGATATTTATGCACTTCCATACACTTTTGATCATATTTGGACTAACCTATTAACTCAGTGCACCACAGTGCCAGTTCCTGTTTTCTGCTGTTTTTCTATTTTAGGTTTCCCCCATATTAAAAGTGCTCTAAAAATTCCAGGAAAAATACAGGAAAAATCAGCGTAACGGGAGCTTCAAGAAAAACAAAAGCAGGGCCAGAGGGGAGCCTGGGGTGGCCCAGGCGGCCACCCGGGGCGGCCCCACCCCTGCCGCCTAGGGGGGCGCCTGGGTCCCCCTCTCCGCCTCTGGTGACCTCCCTTCGTATATATATTCCTCGCGTCCCGAAACCCTCGAGGACGGGAACCCTTTTCGCGATCTCGCCTCTGTTCCGCCGCCGCCGCGCTTCCAAGATCGGGAGCACCAGGAGAACTCTTCCCGGCACCCTGCCGGAGGGGAGAACCACCACCGGGAGCTTCTCCACCACCATGGACGCTTCCCGGATGAGTCGTGAGTAGTCCACCTTGGACCATGGGTCCATGACCAGTAGCTATGTGATGTCCTCCTCCCCTCTTTGTTCTTCATGGTTTAGACCTCGTGAGCTGCCCTACATGATCGAGGCACATATGTAATCTTTATGATGTTGCTCTGCTGAGTTTGCTGGGATCTGATGGATTATGAGATTATGTTCAGATTGTGTGTGAGTAATATATTTGATTCACCTCTTTTATATTTATGTTCTTGAGTAATTCTTGCATGTTCTCCGTTGCTGTTTATTGCTTTGGCCGAGTAGTAGGTAGTAACTCCAAGAGGGAACGTTATGCTTGATTGTGGGTTCATGCCCCCTGATGACTAGCTTGAGTGACAAAAACATGAGTCTAGGGGATGTGCTGTTGCCACAAGGGGGAAAACAACGGTGCTTGTACTTGCGGGTGCAAGGATTGTTTACTTTACGCAAAGTTCTTTTAATGCAGTTGTCTGTTGCTTTGAGTTTACACTTTGGGTGGGATTCGCAACTTAATACCAGCGAGATGTTCTGGATAGATATCTCAAGGTGGATGATTAGTAGTAGATGCAGATGGATTTCGGTCTACTTGCCTTGGCGTACCACCCATGCTTTTGAGCCTCTACCTTTCTTTATAGCATAGTTAGCATTGGTTTGCGCACATAATCCTGTCAATTGCCCAGCTGTAATTTGTTTACCTCGCTTTGCTGTTTTATCGTCTTTTGGGAGAGAGACATCACTAGTGAACATCATGGAACCCCGGTCCATATTACCATCACTGATCACACCCGCTATTTACTTCCTGTCTTTATTTCCTAGTTGCAGTCATACCTATCACTATTATCTCTTGTGTTTGATCCTTTGTAAACGACAAGGCCGGAGGGATTGACAACCTCTCTGTACTCATTGGGAGCAAAGTTATTTGTATCTGTGTGCAGGTCCTGTCAACCGCTAAGTTTCTGGCACCGTTGACACCTTCTTGTCGACCCTCGGAGTCTCACGAGATTCGATCCTTGGTAACCTTGCCAAGGGAAACTTGCTGCTACGCTACATCTCAAACCTTCCACTTGGGGTAACCAACAAGGGGCGAGAAGCCATCAAGCAAAGTTTCTGGCGCCGTTGTCGGGGACTCTACTCTTCAAGATAGGGGAGTTGCACGCTATCTTTTATCTTTGCTTTTTAGTCTTGTTAGTTTACCTTTCAGTTTTTGCTCTAGTGTCCCTTACCAAAAATTACAAAAATAGTTATTTTGCTTGCTGCTGCTATGGGTTCCACCGAGAACACCAAGTTGTGTGACTTCACTAGTCATAACGACAATGACTTTATCTGCACGCCTATTGCTACACCTTCCACTTCAGCACCTTCTTATGAAATTAAACCTGCTTTGCTGAACCTAGTTATGAAAGATCAATTCTCCGGTGCTGGAGATGATGCTGCTTTGCACTTAAATAATTTTGTTGAACTCTGTGATATGCAAAAGTACCAAGAAATAGATGGTGATATTGTTAAGCTTAAGCTTTTTCCTTTCTCCTTGAGAGGAGGAGCTAAAATCTGGTTTCAATCCTTGCCTAGGAATAGCATAGATTCTTGGGACAAGTGCAAGGATGCCTTTATTGGGAAGTACTATCCCCCTGCTAAAATTATGCAACTAAGGAGTAACATAATGAATTTTAAGCAATTGGATAATGAACACGTTGCCCAAGCTTGGGAACGCATGAAATCTCTTGTCAAGAACTGCCCTACTCATGGTTTGACTACTTGGATGGTTATCCAAACTTTTTATGCAGGCTTGAACTTTACCTCGCGGAACTTGTTAGATTCGTCCGCGGGAGGTACCTTTATGTCAACTACACTTGGTGCTGCCACAAAACTTCTCGATGAGATGATGACCAATTATTCCCAATGGCACACCGAACGCGCTCCAACAGGTAGGAAGGTAAACTCTGTCGAGGAGATTTCCTCCCTAAATGAAAAAGTTGACTTGATCATGTATCTACTTTCCAAGCAATCTTCTATTGATCCTCATGATGTTCCTTTAAATTCTTTGATTGCTCAAGATCAAGTAGATGTGAACTTTATCTCTAGAAACAATTTCAATAACAATGCTTATAGGAGTAATTTTGGTAGCAACCCTAGACCGTTCCCCTCTAATTCCTATGGGAACAACAATGCTTATCCTAGCACCAAGAACTCCACTTCTGAACTAGAGATTATGCTTAAAGACTTCATCACTACCCAAAAAGCCTTCAATAAGAGTGTAGGAGAAAAACTAGACAAACTAGATAATATCTCTTCGAAGGTAGACAATTTAGCCCATGAGGTAGAGTTGCTTAAAATTAGAACTTCTCCTCTTGAGGAGAGGAAGACCACTCCTATGAATGCTATTCAAGTGCAAATTAATGAAAACATTAGGATGATGGCTAAACTTAAAGAGAGATGGGCTAGAGAAAAGAAGGAAGAAGATAGAATTAAGAGCCTTCCTACCCACCACACTGTTGCTACTATCCAAGTCGTTGAGGAAATCCAAACTCTTAGCACCCAATGCACTCCTAGTCCCGTTGGACCTATTAATGGTGATGCCATGACCTCAACCGTAGAAGAAACTCCTATGACCATAGAAGCTACCAAACAAGTGAGCCTAAAGGACACCACTACCACTTTACTTGATAGTAGTGACCTTGATTTTGATAATTGCACCCTTTCTGAAGTTATTGGTTTTCTTCACAAAATGTCTAGAGACCCCCACACTAGCACACTTAATCTTGCCTTCACGGAGCATATCACTAATGCTCTTATCAAAGCTAGGGAGGAGAAGCTTAGGGTAGAAGCCTCCATACCTAGAAAGCTAGAAGATGGTTGGGATCCTATTATCAAAATTAAGTTGAATAACTTCTCTTGCTATGCTTTATGTGATGTTGGAGCTAGTACCTCCGTTATGCCCAAAAGAATGTATGATATGCTTAAATTGAAACCTTTTGATCCTTGTTCTTTTGGTGTTCGTCTTGTTGATTCTTCCGTAAGGAAACCTTTGGGGAAGATCGACGATGTTCTTATCATTGTCAATGACAATTATGTTCCCGTTGATTTTACTATTATGGATATTGAATATGAACCTTCATGTCCAATTATTTTGGGACGTCCTTTTCTTCGCACCGTTGGTGCTATCATTGACATTAAAGACGGGAATATAAAATTCCAATTCCCTCTCAAGAAAGGAATGGAACACTTCCCTAGAAAGAGGATTAAGTTGCCTTTTGAGTCCGTTAAAACGGGCTAGCAATTCTTTTACTCTTGATAAAACTTGATCCTCTCTTTTTGCATCATGCCTAGCTTAAAGGCATAAAAGAAAGCGCTTTTTGGAGGCAGCCCACAACGAATTAGGATTTATTTTTTGCTTTTGTTGTGTCTTGATGTTTGTTACTACAGTAGCATCATCATTGTATCTTTTCTTTTCAGCTTTGTGCCAAGTTTAGCCTCCGATTGCAAGAAAGTTCAAAAGTTGTGACGTGCAGTCCAGAAAACAGATTATGTCCTTGGACAAAAAAATTCGTATAAAATCACCAGATCATCTTTTTGATCTGAATTTTTTTGACAGAGTGATCTATACAATTGGCTTTCGGGCGTATGTTCTGAGTTTTTTGATTTGAGTTGCAGAAGTGCCCGAAGAAAATGTTTACTACCTGCTGGTCTGTTTTTCACAGATTCTGTCCTGTTTTGCCTTTTCTTCGTTTTGCAAACCTTGAGCTAGCTTTTTCTTTGCAAAAACCTTTTGGCAATCTTGAGAAACAGTAGCTCTTCAAGATTATCATTATTTCCAGTGGGGAAAAGTTATTTTATTATGGGTACTAACCTCGCTAATCAGATTATGATGAGTTATGTATGAAGGGGGTTTTCAAGTGTGCGAGGGAAGATGATGAAAGAAGATTCAGGAGGGTCAAATGCTCAAGCTTGGGGAAGCCCCCGTGCACCCCCAAGAGGTATTCAAGAAGACTCAAGCGTCTAAGCTTGGGGATGCCCCCATGCATCCCCTTCTCCATCAATAATTATCAGTTTGTCTTTCGTTCCACTATATTCTTATCACTTCATGTTTTATGTGCTATGCTTGGAGCGTCTTGCTCTTAGTTTCCTTTTTAGTTTTCTTTAGCTTTGCTTGCTGTTCATAACAAGTTAGAACCCAGCTTTCTTTGTGTGGGAGAGAAACACGCTCCACTTCAACATAGAACACAACATAGGATTTTCATACTTATCTTTGTTGTGTGTGTTCTTTGTCTTTCCATAGCTGATGCCATGTTTAGCTCTTAGTTTTCATGCTTTTTTGTAAAGAGCTTTTGTTTAGTTGGTCACTGAACTCTCTTGAGTCTTCATGTTTATCTTGTTAAGAGAGTTTTGCCTGTTGCACTGAGTTGTGTGTCTTAACTTAAAGTAGGTAATTGAGGTTGCTATTTAATTTTAGTAGTAACTTGCAATAGTTTTGAGGTATTGCCATGAGTAATGTCTGAACTTTTGGTGTCAAGAGCCTTTGCCTATTAGTGATAGATGTCGTATTTTGGGCAATCCGTGTTTATTTTCGAAAAACTACAAATAGTTGAGAACTTTAGCTACTAAATGGATCACTAATCTTTGGAGGGATCGAATATTAGAGTACACTCACGTACCATCAGTCGAGGATGCGCAAGGATAACCAAACCCCCATACACTCCTCCTCGGGGTACTTGTCTCTTTGTGAACCTCCTAATTAGATTGAGAGTTACCGATAATAACTGCATGAGTTCTTCGGACTAATGTGAGTATTCGAAGGTTGACACTTCCACCTAGCCATATTTTTCTAGCCTCTTCGGTACCGTGCATTGCCCTTTCTCACCTCGAGAGTTGGCGCATACTTCGCCGGTGCATCCAAATCCGTGGCACGATACGCTCTGTCATCATAAGCCTCATTACATCCTTCCTCAAAACAGCCACCATACCTACCTATCAAGGCATTTCCATAGCCTTTCCGAGATACATTGCCATGCAACATCCATCTTCTCATGACTTGATCTTCATGTCATACATGCTTTTTGCTTGATCGATGAGCCGCATGCTAGTTGGGCCTTGCCCTAATCATTGCTACATGACGCGCTAGTATCATTGCATATCCTGCTACACCGGCAGAGGCATACATTTGCATACATCATGATAGTTTCATTTCCTTTATGTTGAGTACTTTTGTAAAGTGTGAAAGATCTTCTATACTTCTTGTAATAAATAGAGTGTTGCCCCTAAAGTAAGGAAAAGATCCCAAAGAGGACAAAATCAAAAGATCCCAAAGAGGACAAATGAGAGTTAAATAGAAAGAGACATTGAGGCCACAAAAAAAATAAAAAAAATAGAAAAAAGAAAGAAAAAGAAATAAAAAGAGAGAAGGGGGCACACTACTATTCCTTTTGAGAGATCCACACTCGTACTCCATCTTATACCTTATACTCCATAGAGATTATCATTCATGCATATAGCTATGTGGGGACCTTCACACTATAGAACTTGGCTTGTATATTCCAATGATGAGCCTCCTCAAAAGAGCTCTAGGTCTTCTTGAGCAAGCAAGTTGGATGCACCCCCACTAGTTCCATTGGAGAGCTTACCTTAGCTCATATGTGCATCCGTTGCATGGCAATCCCTACTCCTCGCATCATATCTATCATTTGGCTTTCTCTCGCCTATGATTGTCTCCTCATTGATGTGAGCCTTTCACACCTTTTTTGTCTTCCCCCTCTATCATTTTTCTCTCTTTGCCATCCTAAGTGTCAACTTTCTTGCTTACGCTCATACATTGCATGAGTGCTCAAAATATCAAAAGGGAGTGGATCATTTTGACTTGTACCTGGCTGACGGTCTGGGGATGAGTCAAGATAAGATTCCAAAGAATACCAAGTGTGAAACTTTAGTAGATTAAGTTCTCAACAATACAAAAACTATGTTTTACTCTCTCATATATCCTTATCCCCTTTCTTGCACGCAAACACCATTTGGAGACACTCGAGTCACAGACAGCGAGAGCTCTTGCACCTTTATGTTCTTATGTTGCTTGTTACAATGCTAATATAGACTCTTGCTTGTTATGACTTGAATTGAATTACATGCCTTGATTGCTTTACTTAAAAGTTCTTATATGGTTGATAGCATGTCACCACAGAAATTATGCTTGTTATCATTTACCTACTCGAGGACGAGCAGGAATTAAGCTTGGGGATGTTGATACGTCCAAAACGTATCTATAATTTCTGCTTGCTCCATGCCTCTTTTGTGTGATATTGCTATGATATTTATGCACTTCCATACACTTTTGATCATATTTGGACTAACCTATTAACTTTGTGCACCACAGTGCCAGTTCCTGTTTTCTGCTGTTTTTCTATTTCAGGTTTCCCCCATATTAAAAGTGCTCTAGAAATTCCGGGAAAAATACAGGAAAAATCAGCGTAACGAGAGCTTCAAGAAAAACCAAAGCAGGGCCAGAGGGGAGCCTGGGGTGGCCCAGGCGGCCACCCGGGGCGGCCCCACCCCTGGCCGCCCAGGGGGGGCGCCTGGGGCCCCCTCTCCGCCTCTGGTGACCCCCCTTCGCATATATATTCCTCGCGTCCCGAAACCCTCGAGGACGGGAACCCTTTTTCGCGATCTCGCCTCTGTTCCGCCGCCGCGCTTCCAAGGTCGGGAGCACTAGGAGAACTCTTCCCGGCACACTGCCGGAGGGGAGAACCACCACCGGGAGCTTCTCCACCACCATGGACGCTTCCCGGATGAGTCGTGAGTAGTCCACCTTGGACCATGGGTCCATGACCAGTAGCTATGTGATGTTCTCCTCCCCTCTTTGTTCTTCATGGTTTAGACCTCGTGAGCTGCCCTACAAGATCGAGGCACATATGTAATCTTTATGATGTTGCTCTGCTGAGTTTGCTGGGATCCGATGGATTATGAGATTATGTTCAGATTGTGTGTGAGTAATATATTTGATTCACCTCCTTTATATTTATGTTCTTGAGTAATTCTTGCATGTTCTCCGTTGCTATTTATTGCTTTGGCCGAGTAGTAGGTAGTAACTCCAAGAGGGAACGTTATGCTTGACTGTGGGTTCATGCCCCCTGATGACTAGCTTGAGTGACAGAAACATGAGTCTAGGGGATGTGCTGTTGCCACAAGGGGGAAAACAACGGTGCTTGTACTTGCGGGTGCAAGGATTGTTTACTTTACGCAAAGTTCTTTTAATGCAGTTGTCTGTTGCTTTGAGTTTGCACTTTGGGTGGGATTCGCAACTTAATACCAGCGAGATGTTCTGGATAGATATCTCAAGGTGGATGATTAGTAGTAGATGCAGATGGATTTCGGTCTACTTGCCTTGGCGTACCGCCCATGCTTTTGAGCCTCTACCTTTCTTTATAGCATACTTAGCATTGGTTTGCGCACATAATCCTGTCAATTTCCCAGATGTAATTTGTTTACCTCGCTTTGCTGTTTTATCGTCTTTTGGGAGAGAGACATCACTAGTGAACATCATGGGACCCCGGTCCAAATTACCATCACTGATCACACCCGCTATTTACTTCCTGTCTTTATTTCCTAGTTGTAGTCATACCTATCACTATTATCTCTTGTGTTTGATCCTTTGTAAACGACAAGGCCGGAGGGATTGACAACCTCTCTGTACTCGTTGGGAGCAAATTTATTTGTATCTGTGTGCAGGTCCTGTCAACCGCTAAGTTTCTGGCGCCGTTGACACCTTCTTGTCGACCCTCGGAGTCTCACGGGATTCGATCCTTGGTACCTTTGCCAAGGGAAACTTGCTGCTACGCTACATCTCAAACCTTCCACTTGGGGTAACCAACGAGGGGCGAGAAGCCATCAAGCAAAGTTTCTAGCGCCGTTGCCGGGGACTCCACTCTTCAAGATAGGGGAGTTGCACGCTATCTTTTATCTTTGCTTTTTAGTCTTGTTAGTTTACCTTTCAGTTTTTGCTTTAGTGTCCTCCATAAAAAATCACAAAAAAATTTATTTGATTTTCTGTTAGCAGTCCTTTCTGTTTAGTCAAGCATGTTAGGACTTGGTACTTTGAGGGAATCAGAAGTTCTATATTTCCATCAAAGGGATGGAGAAAATATGAAGAAGGCATGGGACAGAATTTCTGATGCACATAGGAGAATTATGCCTTGGATACCTATAAAAATTGTGCTTAGAAATTTTTACCATGGTCTTTTTAAATGGTGTAAACACTCTCTTGATATTATAGCTGAAGGAGATTTCCTAGAGTGTGATGAAGCTAGAGCTCTTGAAATTATACATGGTCTATCTAGTTACTTTGTTTATGATCATAGTTTTGATACTGTCATAGATAGACTTGCTAATATTGAGAAGAGAATGGATGCTCTAGACTTGATGAAGGTAGAGAAACCCGAATCCAATAAGAGAGATATTTTGGAAATAGACAATGATTGGGAGCCTTTTGTTAGGATTAGCATCTTAATCAAGACTTCCTTGCTTATTGTGATATTGGATCTATGGTTTCTACTATGCCAAAAATTGTTCATGATTCTTTAAAATTTAACATGGACAAATTATCATCCTATCATGAACATGCTAATGGAGATATTTCTGAGATCCAGGGAAGAATAAAAGACGTACCAGTTACATTCCTTAAAGGAATTGCAATGGTTGATTTCTTCATCATGAAGCCAAACCAAGGAAATATAGTGCTTGGAAGGGACTTCCTCCGAGCCGTAAAAGGCTTCATCGATATAGGTAAGGGACAAATCCGCCTACGCGGGAAGGCAAAAGGTACGTACCCCTTTCCTAGAAGGAACAAGGATGAACTTATTGAGGATCCATTTGAAGTAATTTATAACTCCGATTATTATGACTTTTGATTCCTCCTTTTTGCATCATGCCTAGCTTAAAGGCATAAAAGAAAGCGCTTTTGGGAGGCAGCCCACAACGAATTAGGATTATTTTTTTTGCTTTTGTTGTGTCTTGATGTTTGTTACTACAGTAGCATCATCATTGTATCTTTTCTTTTCAGCTTTGTGCCAAGTTTAGCCTCCGATTGCAAGAAAGTTCAAAAATTGTGACGTGCTGTCCAGGAAACAGATTCTGTCCTTGGACAGAAAAATTCGAATAAAATCACCAGATCATCTTTTTGATCTGAATGTTCTTGACAGCATGCTCTATACAATTGGCTTTCGGGCGTCTGTTCTGAGTTTTTTGATTTGAGTTGCAGAAGTTCCCCGAAAAAATTATTTACTACCTGCTGGTCTGTTTTTCACAGATTATGTCCTGTTTTGCCTTTTCTTCGTTTTGCAAACCTTGAGCTTGCTTTTTCTTTGCAAAAACCTTTTGGCAATCTTGAGAAACAGTAGCTCTTCAAGATTATCTTTATTTCCAGTGGGGAAAAGTTATTTTATTCTGGGTACTAACCTCGCTAATCAGATTATGATGAGTTATGTATGAAGGGAGCTTTCAAGTGTGCGAGGGAAGATGATAAAAGAAGATTCAGGAGGGTCAAACGCTCAAGTTTGGGGATGCCCCCGTGCACCCCCAAGAAATATTCAAGAATACTCAAGTGTCTAAGCTTAGGGATGCCCCCATGTATCCCCTTCTCCATCAACAATTATCAGTTCGTCTTTCGTTCCACTATATTTTAATCACTTCATACGTTATGTGCTATGCTTGGAGCATCTTGCTCTTAGTTTCCTTTTTAGTTTTCTTTAGCTTTGCTTGCTATTCATAACAAGTTAGAGCCCAGCTTTCTTTGTGTGGGAGAGAAACACGCTCCACTTCAACCTAGAACACAACATAGGATTTTCATGCTTATCTTTGCTGTGTGTGTTCTTTGTCTTTCCATAGCTACTGTCATGTTTAGCTCTTAGTTTTCATGCTTTTCTTTTTAAAGAGCTTTTGTTTAGTTGGTTGCTGAAATCTGTTGAGTTTTCATGTTTATCTTGTTAAGAGAGTTTGCCTGTTGCACTGAGTTGTGTGTCTTAACTTAAAGTAGGTAACTGAGGTTGCTATTTAATTTTAGTAGTAACTTGCAATAGTTTTGAGGTATTGCCATGAGTAATGTCTGAACTTTTGGTGTAAAGAGCTTTAGCCTATTAGTGATAGATGTCGTATTTTGGGCAATCCGTGTTTATTTTCGAAAACCTACAAAATAGTTGAGAACTTTAGCTACTAAAATGGATCACTAATCTTTGGAGGGATCGAATATTAGAGTACACTCACGTACCATGAGCCGAGGATGCGCAAGGATAACCAAACCCCCATACACTCCTCCTCGGGGTACTTGTCTCTTTGTGAACCTCCTAATTAGATTGAGAGTTACCGATAATAAGTGCATGAGTTCTTCGGACTAATGTGACTATTCGAAAGTTGACACTTCCACCTAGCCATATTTTTCTAGCCTCTTCGGTACCGTGCATTGCCCTTTCTCACCTCGAGAGTTGGCGCATACTTCGCCAGTGCATCCAAATCCTTGGCACGATACGCTCTGTCATCATAAGCCTCATTATATCCTTCCTCAAAACAGCCACCATACCTACCTATCAAGGCATTTCCATAGCCTTTCTGAGATACATTGCCATGCAACATCCATCTTCTCATAACTTGATCTTCATGTCATACATGCTTTTTGCTTGATCGATGAGCCGCATGCTAGTTGGGCCTTGCCCTAATCATTGCTACATGACGCGCTAGTATCATTGCATATCCTGCTACACCGGCAGAGGCATACATTTGCATACATCATGATAGTTTCATTTTCTTTATGTTGAGTACTTTTGTAAAGTGTGAAAGATCTTCTATACTCTTTGTAATATATAGAGTGTTGCCCCTAAAGTGAGGAAAAGATCCCAAAGAGGACAAAATCAAAAGATCCCAAAGAGGACAAATGAGAGTTAAATAGAAAGAGCCATTGAGGCCACAAAAAAATAAAAAAGAGAAAAAGAAATAAAAAGAGAGAAGGGGGCACACTACTATTTCTTGTGAGAGATCCACACTCGTACTCCATCTTATACCTTGTACTCCATAGAGATTATCATTCATGCATATAGCTATGTGGGGACCTTCACACTATAGAACTTGGCTTGTATATTCCAATGATGAGCCTCCTCAAAAGAGCTCTAGGTCTTCTTGAGCAAGCAAGTTGGATGCACCCCCACTAGTTCCATTGGAGAGCTTACCTTAGCTCATATGTGCATCCGTCGCATGGCAATCCCTACGCCTCACATCATATCTATCATTTGGCTTTCTCTCGCCTATGATTGTCCTCATTGATGTGAGCCTTTCACACCTTTTTTGTCTTTCCCCTTCATCATTTTTCTCTCTTTGCCATCTTAAGTGTTAACTTTCTTGCTTACGCTCATCCATTGCATGAGTGCTCAAAATATCGAAAGGGAGTGGATCATTTTGACTTGTACCTGGCTGACGGTCTGGGGATGAGTCAAGATAAGATTCCAAAGAAGACCAAGTGTGAAACTTTAGTAGATTAAGTTCTCAGCAATACAAAAACTATGTTTTACTCTCTCATATATCCATATCCCCTTTCTTGCACGCAAACACCATTTGGAGACATTCGAGTCACGGACAGCGAGAGCTCTTGCACCTTTATGTTCTTATGTTGCTTGTTACAATGCTAATATAGACTCTTGCTTGTTATGACTTGAATTGAATTACATGCCTTGATTGCTTTACTTAAAAGTTCTTATATGGTTGGTAGCATGTCACCACAGAAATTCTGCTTATTATTATTTACCTACTCGAGGACGAGCAGGAATTGAGCTTGGGGATGTTGATACGTCCAAAACGTATCTATATTTTCTGCTTGCTCCATGCCTCTTTTGTGTGATATTGCTATGATATTGATGCACTTCCATACACTTTTGATCATATTTGGACTAACCTATTAACTCAGTGCACCACAGTGCCAGTTCCTGTTTTCTGCTGTTTTTCTATTTCAGGTTTCCCCCATATTAATAGTGCCCCAAAAATTCTGGGAAAAATCAGCGTACAGGAAGCTTCGAGAAAAACCAAAGCGGGGCCAGAGGGGTGCTAGGGGTGGCCCAGGCTCCGCCTCTGGTGACCCCCTTCGCATATATATTCCTCGCGTCCCGAAACCCTCGAGGACGGAACCCTTTTTCGCGATCTCGCCTCTATTCTGCCGCCGCAGCGCTTCCAAGATAGGGAGCGTCAGGAGAACTCTTCCCTGCACCCTGCCGGAGGGGAGAACCACCACCGGGAGCTTCTCCACCACCATGGACGCTTCCCGGATGAGTCGTGAGTAGTCCCCCTTGGACCATGGGTCCATGACCAGTAGCTATGTGATGTTCTCCTCCCCTCTTTGTTCTTCATGGTTTAGACCTCGTGAGCTGCCCTACATGATCGAGGCACATATGTAATATTTCTGCTGTTGCTATGCTGAGTTTGCTGGGATCTGATGGATTATGAGACTATGTTCAGATTGTGTGTGAGTAACATATTTGATTCACCTCTTTTATATTTATGTTCTTGAGTAATTCTTGCATGTTCTCCATTGCTGTTTATTGCTTTGGCCGAGTAGTAGGTAGTAACTCCAAGAGGGAGCGTTATGTTTGATTGTGGGTTCATGCCCCCTGATGACTAGCTTGAGTGAAAGAAACATGAGTCTAGGGGATGTGCTGTTGCCACAAGGGGGAAAACAACGGTGCTTGTACTTGCGGGTGCAAGGATTGTTTACTTTATGCAAAGTTCTTTTAATGCAGTTGTCTGTTGCTTTGATTTTACACTTTGGGTGGGATTCGCAACTTAATACCAGCGAGATGTTCTGGATAGATATCTCAAGGTGGATGATTAGTAGTAGATGCAGATGGATTTCGGTCTACTTGCCTTGGCGTACCGCCCATGCTTTTGAGCCTTTACCTTTCTTTGCAGCACAGTTAGCATTGGTTTGCGCACATAATCCTGTCAATTGCCTAGCTGTAATTTGTTTACCTCGCTTAGCTGTTTTATCGTCTTTTGGGAGAGAGACATCACTAGTGAACATCATGGGACCCCGGTCCATATTACCATCACTGATCACACCCGCTATTTACTTCCTGTCTTTATTTCCTAGTTGCAGTCATAGCTATCATTATTATCTCTTGTGTTTGATCCTTTGTAAACGACAAGGCCGGATGGATTGACAACCTCTCTGTACTCGTTGGGAGCAAAGTTATTTGTATCTGTGTGCAGGACCTGTCAACCGCTAAGTTTCTGGCGCCGTTGACACCTTCTTGTCGACCCTCGGAGTCTCACGGGATTCGATCCTTGGTATCTTTGCCAAGGGAAATTTGCTGCTATGCTACATCTCAAACCTTCCACTTGGGGTAACCAACGAGGGGCGAGAAGCCATCTGCCGCCGCTGCTGGACGGAACCGGACGTCGACGAGGGCGCGCGTCTCCTCGTCTGGGTGTACCGTCGCTCCCTCACGATGGCGAAGATGGACACTCGCCGCCTCCAATGGAAGAACGCCAAGGCGCTCCGGCTAGCCATTGAGCAGTCGAAGCGCGAGGCGGGGGAGGCAGTGGCGGAGAATGCTCGGGTGGCTAGGCTGATGCGGGAGCAGGACAGAGTGGTCCGTCGGATGAAGGGGCTCATCGTCCTCTCCGACTCTGACTCCGACGGTGGCGACAACTGCACTTCGCCGTCTGACGACCAAGACCCACCACCAGCCATGGACGCCTACAGCTGCGCCGGCGGCCGAAAGGGCAAAGACCTGACGAGGAAGTGGTGATTCCGGCCCCGTCCTCCTCAATGATTATACTGTTTTAGTTGTAGAAGTTTATGAACTTGGCCATGGACGAACTGTGGTCTTTTGGATGTGGTGAAGCATGTTTATGTCCGTTTGCAGTCGATCTTGTGTTCCTTTGCAGCTCAATTTTGTTGTTCGTCGTCTGATCATATAGGATAGATCAAGGTGTGCATGGGTAGTATGGATATAAGACGCCGGATATGAGATACGCGGATGCAGGATGGGTGTCTGGTCAGTGTCTGCAGACGTACCCGGGCGCGTCCGCGGGCGTTTGAGTGACCGAATTTGCCAAATCCGGCTGTAGATGCTCTTATTGAAGATGATTTGGAAGGAAGATTTGGGGAAGATGGCACGGTGGGGAAAGGAGAGGATTGCAATTCGTTTGGTGGCGATTGTAGACGGTTGGGTTGTCTCTCGGTGGGCCCCAGCCTATGGCCACACATGATTGCAGCACACAATTTAGGGTTGTGAACTATATGAACGTGCACCCCAGCTTGTGGTCGATTTAAGTATATTTTTTGCCATGATTTGGAGAATGTTGTTACAGTACTTGTCTTCCGGATCTCAGCCAATGGGACCTTATTTTGGACGGTCAGGAGGGGCCTGAACATATGCCAGTCTATGTCATATCTTTCCGAAAGCACAGTATCCAATTCCTCGATCAGAAAGTCGCTCACTCTTTTTAGGATAGCAGGGATTCCAATAATGCCGTTTTTAAATAACTTGTTCTAGGGAAAATGCTTTTAAACAGAGTTTACAACTTTTAAAAAGCATAGCTGGACGGTACATGTTCCAAGTTGGGTACTAGTAGGTTCTTCCTCGAACACGGTGCCAGTGAGCACTTTTAAGTTTAAAAGAAATATTGCTTGGTAATGTGGATCTATACTACACGTGTGTAAAGTTTGATGATGAAAACAGCTTAACAAGCATTTATCTTTTTTGTGTAGCTCACACCCTTACTTATTTCGTCATCAAACTTTGCATGCGTGTATTATACACACATATTACCATATACAGATTTGTTTTATCATCTTTTTGAACTTGAAAATATAATACTAGAAATGTTCAAACAAAAGTGCTCAATGACACCCCACCTCCTCTCCCAGGAAAAGCTCAGGGTACCTCTGCCTCCTGTCGCCGCCGTCGCTGGTCCGCCTCATCTTCGGCGGCCTTAGGGTCATGAGGGTGCGGTGGATCCGGGCTCTTGACAGCGGGAGGACTCTGTTTTTAGACATTTTTTTGAATTTTGTAAGGGTTTGTGTCTTGCTCAAGAAATCGGGACGGCGGCGGCTCCCGTTGGCGCATCTAGCATCATCGACGGGCGTGTTGAGGTGTGTTTCCGATGGATCTGTCTTTGATGGGTCTGTTCGGATCTGGTCATCATTCGTCTGCGGATTGGATCCTTCTGATCTACGATATACTTCATCGTCGGCGGTTGTTGTTCTGCTGCCCTGCTCCTATGGGCGCATAGCACGACTACTTCCCCACTGTCTACTGCAAGTTTTGTCCGGTTCCAGCGGGGG
>LR738712.1:119847760-119879695 GCA_902687465.1 Secale cereale | reverse complement strand
GGGGATGACAACGGCACGCCTTCAGCCGCTGCAGTGTTTATAGTCGTCGCTAGGCGTTCTATATCTAGATGTATTTTTATAATTTCTAGTGTTTGTTGTACTGCCATAATTGAAGATGAATGCATCAAAAAAAATCCCACAAAAACATGCTTACTGACTAGCTAGAAAGTTTGATCCAGGAATGCAAATACTATATTAGTACAAAAAAGCATGTCAAACTATCACGTTTTTTGTCTTCCCAACCAAAGCTCTCTCATTTCCTTCTCCCGACGTCCTCTTCTTGTTTAAACGTTATCTTGTCTTCCTCTGTTTCTCCTGATTTCTTTTGAAACATTTTAGAAGTTTTGTTTTGAAAAGGAGATTAACACCTTTGGCCTTTGCATCATTATAATGATACCACCATTGAAGCGGGGCACCGGGGATCTTATGCGGGCGGGACTGTTGGGAGATGGGTGGAGGCGGGAGGACCTGTGCGCCGCGGGGTTCGACCCATCCTAGATGCTCATGCGTCGGGCGGCGAAGGAGACGAGGCCGCTCGACCGGGCCTGATCTGGGCTGGGCGGGCGTACGGCTGGGAGGGCAACTATCGCGGATGCAGGTGGATCCATGATATAAGTGTGCGCCAACTGTAGGAGTCTTGAGTGTCACTGGTTCGCGGGTGCTAGACCAGATGGTTTTTAGCAGGCCAGCGTGAGATCTTCGGCCAGATCCAATCGAATGCCGTGCCGAGGCTGGTGTACATAGGCCTATTTGTTGGTTGTGGACCACGTTGTCGAGGTGCTGGCCTTCCACACGTGCGGTGGTCAGTCGGTGGCTATACGGTCCTTGACATGGTGATTCAGATTTGATCGGCCAGATGGAGGTGACTACAAATATAAAGTAGTGACTTCCTATGCCTCCATGACAGCGATAGTCACCGGAAGGTCTTTGAGAGTATACATCTCTTCTCATTTGGTCGTTGACTTCGCAGTGAGATACTAATTATGGAGGACAACTTGACGCACAACGATGATTGTGCAGTGGAGGCGGTTGCATCGCATGTAGCAGCCGAGATCATGAAAAAGTGGTGACGACAACACATCAATGACTATCATGGTGATGCTACTCGAGTAGCCGGTCTCGAGTTCCGAGGCAAAAGCCTAGGTTAGACCCAAGTGGTTACACCTGGCAATGGTGATGTATTTTTTACGCCGTTACCTTGTTAAAGTCATTGTTCAGATATGCTGGATTGATTCTTTAGGGTGAAAACCTAGATTCTGGATTTGTGGTCGGATCCGACAACGGCACTTTAGTGTTGCTCCCTTCATGAAGGTGTTGCTGTTAACGAACCTCGCCGTCAATATGTGTCATGAGATGGTTGGTGCGTATATGGTCTTTGTTCTAGTTTACCGATCGCATGTCTGATCGTTTTGAGTATTTATTTCATTTTTCTCGCATGCACGTAGCTTTGGTCTTATAAGATTTTGCTTATTGTATGCGCGTTCGTGTGTGTTTGAGTTGGTGTTGGTGTTGGCCATGTACATCCTAGATATGCAGAGACCGGGTGTGTATTCATTGTGTTTTGTATCTTCTTCATGCTCCATTTGTCCAATAAAATCTATCATTTGTCCAAAACAACCATTTTTTTATTGAAGTTTATGTACAACAACGAGTTCAAAGATATCAACAAACAGAGTATATAATTTAGACAACTAAATTAACACGTATGCCAACGCAAACTTCTTCCATAACAATGCTTTCAAGAAGTGTTACACAACCTCGCACCACCGCCGTCATGTGTCTCCAACAGAGGGCGTGTGGAGGTGTGTCTCCGACATATCTCGCAGATTTTCATTGGTGGTTGTTGTGACGCCCCCGATTTGACCGTACACTAATCATGCACGCAAATGTGTACGACCAAGAACGGGGAATCTGAAAGATATCACAACACAACTCTAGACACAAATTAAAATAATACAAGCTTTATATTACAAGCCAGGGGCCCCGAGGGTTCGAATACAAAAGCACGAATACACAAGAGTCAGCTGAAGCAATAATACCTGAGTACAGACATAAGTTAAACAAGTTTGCCTTAAGAGGGATCCTTCCAATCTATACTTCTCTTCATCGGTGGCAGTGTTGTTCTGGTGCACTTGTCATATGGGACCTTAGCACATAGACTTCTCGATTGTTGTCTATGTTCCTGTCTTTAGGTTGGATCCTTCCGATCTATACTTCTCTTCATCGGTGGTAGTTGCTGTTCTGGTGCACTTGTCATATGGGACCTTAGCACATAGACTTTTTGATTGTCTACTACATCAAGTTTTGTCTGGCTCCAGCTTAGGTTGCTTCGGTGCTTGTAATCGTCCCTAGGTGGTCTACGAATTTGTACTGACATGATTGAAGATGAATAGATATAAAGTTTCACACACACAAAAATATTGTGCCACCGCCCACACGTTCCGCCCATAGATGACTAGGACAAGGATTTTCATCGAGATTGCGGAGACCAACGAACGAAAGCCGACAAATCAACAAGTAGACAACACCATCATCAAGCTAACGACATAAGCTCACCACTCCTGAGTTCGACCAGTAGAGACTAGAACAAAAGCTTTCACCCCCAAAATTGAGGTGGTGCTCCAGTCACCATGTTGATGATCTTATGACAGTCGCGTCAGCCAGTACTGCACACCAGGCCATAGGGCTAGCGGATGGGTGAGATACTGCCCCGACAATCTGGGGCCGCCCATGTCGCGACGTGGATCTAGCCGCTGCCACTCCACACCGACATGAATAAGGGTGCCCCAGTCCAGGCTGGGCGTTCGATTTACCTGAAAATTAGGGTTCTAGAAAATAATACCCAAAAAAATTCCAAATTATTTGATACCTGACAATTCGGATACCCGAAAAATCGAGTTCGGATTGGCGTAATCCCGAATTACCCGAAATACCATACACAAAGTCACAAAACAGCATGGTCCAGGGGAGACGCCAAGGGCTCAGCATGTAGCAGCACCACCGGAGGCTCGCCGGAGCAGGAGGTCACCTGGTGAGGTGGGGCGGCATCGGTAGAGCAGCGGAGCTTGCTAGCTGGAGCTCGCAAAGGATGGATGTGTGCTCATCACTTCGCTTGGTGATGTTAGAAATTTAGGGTTTGCGGTCTACCCCCTAATTCCTCTGCACTTATCCGTGGTATCGCTCACAATTCGTATCTCTGAGGCTAGGGGGTAGGGACCTTCTTATACTGCCTTTCCAAAGAGTCCACCTCTTATACAGATAAGATTCCTAGTCTTTCCAACTAGTTTTCCGGATAGAGTCCAGATCAAATTACCAACCACGATCAAATTTGTCTGTTCACGGATTCTACCCGTTGTGTCCCCGGAGCACGCACTTGTGAGCAACGCGCCATAATAGAGTGTAAATTCCTCTAATTATGTAGATCAACATTAGGACTATAATCTAACTATACGATCTAGCTCCTTCCAATCATCAGTGTACCCGGGTAGTCTTTCCAATATATATAGCATATTGTGTTCCACTGATAATCGATCAGCTTCCTTAAGCATATAGCTTAAGTACATTCCAACAAATGATAATTCCATGATAACCATGTAAAGTAATTCCATGCATAAATGCATTTATAATTTCACAATGAGGTATTCCAGATATTAACAATTCCAAGTAATTTGAATATAGTTGTAGGACACATAATTCCAACAGTTGATGCATCAGGGAGGCTTGTCAGGCATGAACGGGAGGGAGAGAAGAAGGGCAGCAGCAGCAACGGCGCATAAGGGAAGCACCGTAAGAGTGGCTTTGCGGCTCTCGTGAGCCAAGCGACATGTCCTAGTTTTTTGGGGTAGCGAGTAGATATTAGGGTGGTCCTTTTTCTTTGTGTGCCGAATTTTTTTACTGGGATGCCTAACAATTACGGGTATTCGGGTAATTCCGGTATCGTGGCCTCTTGCCTGAATTACCTCAACTAAATTCGGGTTTCCAAAACTGCTGCCCAATATAGTGCTTGGCCTTTTTGGGTTCGGGCTCGGGTTTTATGGGTTCGGTTTTCGGGTATTGGGTTTTATGCCCACCTTGAGTGCTAGTCAGTCCAGACGAATAGGGTCGATTTGAGGGAGCCGCGTGGGTCATGTTTTGTGATCAATCACTGATCGGGCCGTCCGCCCGGATGTATAGGGAGCATTTGAGAAGCCTTGTTGTAGACGCTCTAAAAAAAACAGGGCATGATTTGATCCAAGCTGGAATAAAGGGGTTATCGAGTGTGTAAAAGAGAAGCGAGCTGTCTCAGCGGGAGGAAAGCCAAATTAAAGGCTTGAAGGAATAGCCGAATAAGGCATCTTTGGAAAGGAAGCTTCTTCTCAACAACCCAATATAGCTGCACACATCCCCATCTTCGTTGCAACGTATCTATAAATGTACAACCATTAGCCAGTTAAGCAAGCCGATTAAGCAAGCATCTGCCTTCAATATCTCCTGTATTTTCTCAGCTAATTAGCCACGCTTGGAGTTCATACTTGAACCATATTTGCTGCTCTTCTTCGTGCTAATCTGTTGGCCACTTGCAGAAACCAAATTCTTGTGCTCTGTATTGTGATTCTAGACTAGAAAAAAAAGAGCCAGGTGATTGAGCGAGGTGAGGCAATGGGAGGCACTCTGCGGTTCCTGTCGGATGTGCTGCTAGGTAGCAGCAGCCAGAGGCGGCACAGCAAGAAGCGGAGGCAGTTCAACACGGTGGAGCTCAAGGTGAAGATGGACTGCGACGGCTGCGAGCTCAAGATCCGGAACACCCTCGCCAACATGAAAGGTTCGTAACTTGGCGAAGTCCGCCATTATTCACTCTGTGTTGCGTTGCATGCTCGCATGGTTAATGAACTTATGATTGGGATGGTGTTAATTGGTCGCACGCGCATGCAGGTGCTCAGTCGGTGGAGATCAACCGGAAGCAGCACAAGGTGACGGTGAAGGGGTTCGTGGAGCCGCAGCGTGTGCTGAGGAGAGTCCAGTCGACGGGGAAGCGGGCAGAGCTCTGGCCGTACGTGCCTTACACAAACCCCTACATGGCGCCGGTGTACGACAAGCGGGCTCCCGCCGGCCACGTGCGCAAGGTGGAAGGTGTCATGCCGGTCTCCGCCGGCCAGGAGGAGCGCCTCGCCACGCTCTTCAGCGACGACAACCCAAACGCCTGCTCCGTCATGTAGTCATGCTCATGCAAGTCACTGCGCCAAAAGACTCTTTGCTTCTTCTTCCTTTTCCGGGGGTGATTCGACCAGACCCTTTGCTGAACTTTCTCCACCGACAGACTATAAAATAGCCCATTAGTAGAACTACTAGTACAAAACTCGTCAACGATGCTTGTAACAAAAGACTCATATTTAATAATTTAACAAAGTACTGTAATATATGGTGAACGCTATAGAGAAGCTGATGTTAGCAAGATTTCATCCTATTTCAGAAATTTAAAATTGTTTGTAGCTCAAATTTAACGAGATCTTCGACACTAGATCTGATGTTTATTTTGAACTTCTTGTCCCTGACTCATCTCCTCTCTATCTGTGTGTCTGCTGTTTCCGTATCGGAACCAGTTTCTTCGGTGTCTTTAGTGTTTTATATCTTGATCTTGTATTTCTCCTCCAAGAGAGTTCCTTTTCGCATGGTCTTGCGGATTTTCAGATTTTCTTTCACTTAACTTAATTGTTTGCTTACTTTCCTGTTCTAAGCTTGTTCTTCTTCATACCAAGCTGGTCCTTTTGGGTCCTATGTTTTCTTACCACTTTTGATGGAAATGGCATTAGAAGAACAAGTGTTATCTTTATCAAACTCACGCCGCCTGCCGGGCAGAGTGACGAAGACGCTTCTCCTCCATGCGAAGGTACGTGACCGCCTTCGCGTACGTTGGCGTGACGAGGGAGGGGTTGGTGGCAGACTGGCCAAGGTCGGGGTAGAGGCCGCGAAGGAGGTTGGTGAGGAGGACGGAGTCGTCGATGGTCATGCCGACGTCGCGTAGCTCGTCGGCGAGAACCTTCAGCCGCGTGCAGTACTCATCGATCGAAAGATCGTTTTGCTGCATAGTGAAGAACTCCCCTTGGAGGAAGACGCGGCGCTGAAGTTGATTGTCGAGGAAGAGGTCCCACAACCGTGTCCACATGGCGTACGCCGAGGGGTCACGGGAGTTCACCATGTTGAAGAGACCTTGGGAGATGGTGAGGAAGAGTCACTTGACGATGCAGACGTCCACGACAAGCCACTCGTCGTCGTCCTTCATATCACGGATGTCGACGCTCCCATCAACGTGCTCGATGAGACGGTAGGAGTGGAACAAAAGTGCGAAGTAGGTGCGCCATGCATTATAGACGGAGAGTCGAGGTCGAGGATGACGGGCACATGATCCTTGATGTGGAGCTCGTTGAGGCGATCGGGGGTGAACATGGCGGCAGCGAAGGAGCCGGCATCGGAGAGGGCGGCCTTGGAGCGGGACATGGTGAGAGGAGAGCGCGGCGCGTTAGGGTTTGGATGGTGATGGAGGGAGAGGACAGCAGCGGCGTAAGGCGGCGGCTGTGGTGGAGAGGAAGGGGAGTGTGGCGGCTGCGTGCGGAGGTGGCAGCGACAGGTAGGGTTTTGGGAGATGCGGCAGTGGCTACGGAGGGTAGCGGTGGTGGCGTAGGGTTTGAGAGGTGCGGCGGTGGCGTAGGGTTTGGGAGGTGCGGCGGCGGCTACGGGAGAGTAGCGGCGGCGACATAGGGTTGGGTGAGTGGCGGCGGCAGCGGCAAAGGGGCGCGGCGGTGGCCTAGGGTTGGAAGGGCACGGCGGTGGAATCTACAGGGAGATGCGGCGGCGGCGCAGGGCGGAAGCGATGGAGATCGTAGGGAAAACTGATACCATGTAGAAAGATGTAGGATGGAACTCATTGTATTCCATGGAGTCGGTCACAATATATACATAGGATGTCTTGTGTGACAAGGAAACGAATCCTATCATATCTCTAGGAGCCAACTATACAAGGCTAGAGAAGATAGGAATAGCAATACAAATATGTCACGTTCAACAAATGGTTTGGACTTTTGAATGAGTTGGCTGAAGTATGAATTCAATATAGTATCAGAGCCAAGAGGTCTTGAGTTCAAAACCCTGCCAACGCAGTATTAAAATGAAAAGATTTTGCGGCCGTACATTGATCCCACGTCTAAGGGCTAAATAAGTCTAGGCGTGAGGAGGATTGTTGAAATATATTGCCTGCCTCTGTCCAACAGTTTGGACTTTTGTATTAGTTGGCTGGAGCATGGATTCAATGGACTTTTCTCTTTTTCTAGAATATGCACGAATGTGTGTATCATATATTAAAAGAGAAAGCAGGGAGAAGAGTCCCCTCCATGTTGCAGTATTACATTATTACATGCAAACACTGCTCCACATGTCCACGCACGCTCTAATACTAGCTACTCGCACTATCACTAGTAGAAAAACGACCTTACGTGAGTCCCATTAGTCCCGGCTTGATAACAGTCCGGTACTAATGTGACCATTAGTTCCGGTTCCAACGGCTAGGGGCGAACATCATTAGTCTCGGTTCGTGGCGTGCCTCTAGTCCTGGTTCGTGTCACAAACCGGGACTAAAGGGGTGGCGGCATGCTTTTGTCAGGCTTGGGCCCCCACTAGCACATTTAGTCCCGGTTCGTGTCACAAACCCGAACTAGAGGTGCACCTTTAGTCCCGGATTGTATAACTAATCGGAACTAAAGATATCACTATATATAGTGCTTTGTCTAGCCCGAGCCGAAGCTCTCTGTTTTTTCCCTCCACTCAGTTTTCTTCCCCTCTTGCTCGAGCTCACCTCCATTTTTACCAAAATTTGTCAAGATTTGAAGGCACCCCATCCAACCAAGTGTTCACAAAGGTTAGCAACTTTGTCCTTTCATCTCTCATTGCTAGATTAGCTTTTGCAATGCTCTATAAGTATAGTGATTTGTGGGTTTTAGTTTGGGAGTAACTATATGTCATAGTTTATTTGATTTATATGCAATTTGAACTCAAATTAACTTCTTAGTTTTCATATGTAGGTGTGGTTTACTTAGTGCCTTCCCGTCCCCGTCCAAACCACCGCCGATCCCCCGCACCGTCCTGTCGCCGGCACCACCTTGGTGAGCCTCTTGTTCTTATCTTTTTTATTTAAAAAAATCATGTTTGTGTGATTTAGATAGTTACTAGGAAAATCATGTTTCTTACCCGTACATTGTTTGTTATACATAGTGGCATGGTTTTGATATCCGTCTCCGTCAGCCCTCCTCCAGTTTATGGTTCGGATGTGGTATATTCTTTTTTATAATTATTTGTTGCATTTCGTGTTTACGAAATTATGCCCATCAAGTTGACATAGATATTTTTATCTAGGAGGTATGTGAACCGGAAATTGCAACCGATCCTCTTGTCGAGAAGTTAAATTTAGTTGAAAAAGAAAATGAGTATTTGAAAGAAAAATTGAAAAGAATTGAAGAAGAGAAGATGAAACTGGAGTTGAATGTTGCCGATGTCATCGATGATCAGAAAATCAAGATGGATGCAACGCGCTTGAAGACTAGAAAGATTAGAAAATATGCCATTGATAATGAGGCTTGGTATCATTATATTGTTGGATCAATTGTTATCTTAGTTACCATCTTGACCACATTTGGGTTCATTGACCCAAATACCATTAATGAAGAGACATGGTCACGTCAGACGTCGAGAAAAGACACACAGAGAAGGTTGCTACAGTTTTTGAAGCGACTAAATACCCAACCAGAAATACTACTTCCTTACAACTTCGGGTGACTGTTACTATCTTGTACTACAAATTCTGTTTTTGCTTACTCGATATTAATAAGTTATGCACATGCCCGCTTAATTATACAAACATGTGCGCATGCAGTTTTCACTGGATCCTGCTAACCATTGAAGTTGACGAGAGAAAATTTCAAGTATTGGACTCACTACTTAAAGAAACTAAAGAATACTCAATCATGAAAGGGATGATCGACACGTAATTTCAATCATTATCGCACTATGTCGGCCTCTTTAGTTCATTTCCTCATATGAACTAATTAATAACTCATTTATTCATTTTTTTTGTCGGCGGGCAGGGCTTGGCAAAAGTTCATCAAACAGGTTGAAGGCCAATGAAAACAACAGCTGAAATGGGTGCGACCCAAGGTAATTAAGTAGTACTCCCTCCGTTTCTTTTTAGTCTGCATATAAGATTTGGTCAAAGTCAAACAATGCAAAGTTTGACCAAATATATATGAAAAGATATTAACATCTACAATACTAAACCTATATGCTATGAAAATTAATATCCTGATGCATATAGTAATATTGATTTCATACTATGAATGTTGATATTTTGTTCTATAAAGTTAGTCAAAGTTTATGATGTTTGACTTTGACCAAATCTTATATGCGAACTAAAAAGAAACGGAGGGAGTACTAGCTAATTAAGCTCACATGTATGTGTATCTCTTTAATTATAGTTTCAATACCATTATAATGCTTGATTAATTATTATCTAATTGAATTCTATTCTCGTAAAGACCATGAGGCAGACGCAGGGGAATAATTTATGTGCATACTGCGTTTGCGAGAACATTCGCATTATGACGTTCAAAAGGGCCAAATATGCAAGACAAACTTGGGTACGTTTGCCAGAACACTATCCACAATTTTTATATCATTATCTAATATATATATACACAGATAACTAATACATTCTTATTGATCTCCTTATTTAAAGATGTCGAAGATGCGGGATCAGCTCCTACCAACGGATCACGTACAAGCAATTCAAGAGGAAATAGCGAGATTTTCGCTCAATCAGGTCATAGATCCCAAAGGAGAACACTATTTCACCTTGGGCCTCCAAGTGCAGAGGTTTGTAGGACAGTAGCAAATTTCCCTCAAGTGGATGACCTAAGGTTTATCAATCCGTGGGAGGCGTAGGATGAAGATGGTCTCTCTCAAGCAACCCTGCAACCAAATAACAAAGAGTCTCTTGTGTCCCCAACACACCCAATACAATGGTAAATTATATAGGTGCAATAGTTCGGCGAAGAGATGTTGATACAAGTGCAATATGGATGGTAGATATAGGTTTTTGTAATAGGAAAATATAAAAACAGCAAGGTAATTAAAGATAAAAGTGAGCATAAACGATGTTGCAATGATAGAAAACAAGGCCTAGGGTTCATACTTTGACTAGTGCAAGTTCTCTCAACAAGGATAACATAATTGGATCATATTACTAGCCCTCAACATGCAACAAAGAGTCACTCCAAAGTAACTAATAGGAGAGAACAAACGAAGAGATTATGGTAGGGTACGAAACCACCTCAAAGTTATCCTTTTTGATCGATCTATTCAAGAGTCTGTAGTAAAATAACACGAGGCTATTCTTTCCGTTCAATCTATCATAGAGTTCGTACTAGAATAACACCTTAAGACACAAATCAACCAAAACCCTAATGTCACCTTGATACTCCATTGTCACCTCAAGTATCTGTGGGCATGATTATACGTTATGCATCACACAATCTCAGATTCATCTATTCAACCAACACAAAGTACTTCAAAGAGTGCCCCAAAGTTTCTACCGGAGAGTCAAAATAAAAACGTGTGCCAACCCCTATGCATAGATTCCCAAGGTCACGGAACTCGCAAGTTGATCACCAAAACATACATCAAGTGAATCACGTGATATCCCATTGTCACCACAGATAAGCACATGCAAGACATACATCAAGTGTTCTCAAATCCTTAAAGACTCAATCCGATAAGATAACTTCAAAGGGAAAACTCAGTTCATAACAAGAGAGTAGAGGGGTAGAAACATCATAAGATCCAACTATAATAGCAAAGCTCGCGATACATCAAGATCGTGCCATCTCAAGAACACGAGAGAGAGAGAGAGAGAGAGAGAGAGAGAGAGAGAGAGAGAGAGAGAGAGAGAGAGATCAAACACATAGCTACTGATACATACCCTCAGCTCCGAGGGAGAACTACTCCTCCCTCCTCATGGAGAGCGCCGGGATGATGAAGATAGCCACCGGAGAGGGATTCCCCCCTCCGACGAGATGCCAAAACGGGTCTAGATTGGTTTTCGGTGGCAACAGAAGCTTTCGGCGGCGGAACTCCCGATCTAGGTAATTTTCCGGAGGTTTCAGTATATATAGGAGGTGTTGGAGTCAGGGACAAGTAATGGGGGTATTCGGGCAGTCCACGAGGCAGGGGGTGCGCCCCCTACCCTCGTGGGCAGCCCGTGGACCTTCTGGCCCCCCTCCGGCACTTTCTGGGCTTCTTCTGGTCCAAAAATAACCTCCGTTGAATTTCAGGTCAATTGGGCTCCGTTTGATATTCCTTTTATGCGATACTCTAAAACGGGAGAAAACAGAAACTGGCACTAGGCTCTAGGTTAATAGGTTAGTACCAAAAATCATATAAAAGTGTATATAAAGGCCCATAAAACATCTTAGAAGGATAATATAATAGCATGGAACAATCAAAAATTATAGATACGTTGGAGACGTATCACCCCGCCCTGACCTTGCCCGGCGCCCACAGCCCCGTCCCGCGATGACCGGCCTCCATGGCCATGCTCCCCGCGACGGTCGTACTCCGCGGCCACGGCCCCATCCCCGCGATGGTCGGCCTCCACGGCCACGGCCCCGCCCGCGACGGCCGACCTCCACAGCGTAGTCCACGATGCCCCTGCCCCCGACCAAGCCTGACGGCACTGCTACAAGCCTCTGCTCAATCCTCCAGTGATGGTGACCTCGGGGACGCTGGATTCCGGCGATCTCCTCCGTGCCATGCCTCGTCTCGTGCCGGATCTGGACGCAGGCGCCACCTGCCTCGCATCTCCGGTGCGGACCCGTGCACGCTGCCCCCACCTCTCCTCCATTTGTTCTCCACTGAAGGAAATATGCCCTAGAAGCAATAATAAAGTTGTTATTTTATATTTCCTTATTTCATGATAAATGTTTATTATTCATGCTAGAATTGTATTGACCGAAAACTTGATACATGTGTGGATACATAGACAAAATACCAAGTCCCTAGTAAGCCTCTACTAGACTAGCTCGTTAATCAAAGATGGTTAAGTTTCCTGACCATAGACATTTGTTGTCAGTTGATGAACGGGGTCACATCATTAGGATAATTGTGTGATGGACATGACCCATCCGTTAGCTTAGCATATTGATCGTTCAGTTTTATTGCTATTGCTTTCTTCATGTCAAATACATGTTCCTCCGACTATGAGATTATGAAACTCCTGGATACCGGAGGAATACCTTGTGTGCTATCAAACATCACAACGTAACTAGGTGATTATAAATATGCTCTACGGGTACCTCCGAAGGTGTTTGTTGGGTTGGCATAGATCAAGATTAGGATTTGTCACTCCGACTATGAGAGAGGTATATCAGGGCCCTCTCGGTAATGCACATCATAAGAAGCCTTGCAAGCAATGTGACTAAGGAGTTAGTTGCGGGATGATGCTTACAAAACGAGTAAAGAGACTAGCTGGTAACGAGATTGAACTATGTATGAAGATACCGACGATCGAATCTCAGGCAAGTAACATACCGATGACAAAGGGAATAACGTATGTTGTCATTACGATACGACCGATAAAGATCTTCGTAGAATATGTGGGAACCATATGAGCATCCAGGTTCCGCTATTGGTTATTGACCGGAGAGGTGACTTGATCATTTCTACATAGTTCTCGAGCCCGTAGGGTCCGCACGCTTAACGTTCGATGAGGATTTGTATTATATGAGTTAATGCGATTTGGTGACCGAATGTTGTTTGGAGTCTCGGATGAGATCCCGGACATGACGAGGAGTCTCTAAATGATCGAGAGGTAAAGATTAATATATTGGGTGATAGTATTCGGGCATCGGAAGTGTTTCGCGTTGTATCGGGTACATATCATAGTACCGGGGAGTTACCGGAAACCCCCGGGGGGAGATATGGGCCATATGGGCCATAGGAGGGAGGCACACCAACCTACATAGGGGTGGCGCTCCCCCACAAGGGAGGATTCCGAATTAGACTAGGGGAGGGGGCGGCGCCCCCCTTTCCTTCTCCCTCTCTCTCTCCTAACCCTTCCCCCTTCGTTAAAAGGAAAGGGAGGGGGCGAATCCTAATAGGAGCCCAAGTAGGACTCCTCCTACTTGGGGTGCGCCTAGGGCCGGCCTCCTCCCCCTCCCTCCTTTATATACGTGGGGAGGGGGCGCCTAGAACACAGATCAATTGTTCCAAGCCGTGTGCGGCGCCCCCCTCCACAGTTTACACCTCAGGTCATATTCACGTAGTGCTTAGGCGAAGCCCTGCGTGGATCACTTCACCATCAGCATCACCACGCCGTCATGTTAACGAAACTCTCTCTCAACACTTTCCTGGATCAAGAGTTCGAGTGACGTCATCGAGCTGAACGTGTGCAGAACTCAGAGGTGCCGTACGTTCGGTGCTTGATCGGTCGGAACGAGAAGAAGTTCAACTAAATCAACCACATTAACTGTGACGCCCGAATAATTAAGCTATAGTAATTCCTGCTAATGATGCCACATCACCACGGTTACTGTTGTCGATCTCGCGATGATTCAAAAAGGTTCAAACTTAAATTTAAAATAAAGGCAAACAGCAACGGTTTTCAAACATTAAAACTAAAATGTTCAAAATGTGTCAAATAAATCATATGTAATTATGGTGGAGGATCCACATGTCTATAAAGTAATTAAAGGCTCTAACAAAATTAAAACAACATCTATAACAATTAATTAAATGCCTTTCAAAAATTATAATAATGCAAACTAGTGTATTTAGCTGACAAACTTTTTGTGGTAGTGGAATAAGTTATAACATTAATTTAGGAGTTGTATTTATATTTTATAAAACTAAAATAAAATAAAAATAAAAATAAAATATTAAAAGGAAATAAAAAAAGGAAAATAAAGGGCAAAAGAACCAAACGGGGCGGAAAAGGCCAGACCACCATTCGGGCCACTTGGCCCAAATGGCCGAAGCTGCCAGGACGGCCCACCTAACCCCCTCTCGTTCCACTTCCCCTGTTCCCCCACCTCGTGGACGCAGAGGGCGCGTCCATGGCGTGGATGGCCACACGGCATGCAACCAGGTGACCTCGGCGGCCTTTAAAGCTCCCCCCTCGCCTGGTCAGCCCTAGCCTCCCCCTAATCACCTCACTCGCACCCCACTCCTCTTGTTCCCCCACCGTTCTGGATCGGGGCAAGGGCGCCCTAACCCCGTCGCCCTCGCGCCCGACGTCTTCCACGTCGCCTCAGACTGTGCCGGGAGCACCGCCTCCGCCGTCTTCGTCGACTACGCACATGCATCGGAGCTCGGGATCCCTACCTCGCGCGGATCGAGCCGTTCCCTTCCCCGGATCGCCGTCGCCTGCCGTCACCGGAACGTCGACCTCGTCCTTCTCCCCGACTCGGCTTCCTCGAACCTCGCCGAACCCCCCTGCTCGACCACCGCTCGTGAGCTCACTCCTCTCCCCCTTTTTCCTCTATCATCGGCGATGTGCTCGTCCTACCCTGGCCGCCCCGCACCGTGAAGCTCCCGCCCGCCCGTGCATCACCGCCTGCACGCGCGCACGCGCACCGGCCACTGCGCGCCCACGCCCCCTGCTCCCCGCGTCGCTGCCCCCTGCAGCTAGGCTACGCGCCCGCACCGCGCTACCCCCTGGTCCCCCCTGCTGCGTCGCGGCCTCCGGCCTCCCCATCGTGCCAGTGCGTGCCCCGCCTGCTGCCGCTGTCGCCGCCTACTTCCCGCCTCCGAAGCCGTCGTCGCCCCGGTTGATGCCGCCCGCTGCGCACCGCCACTGCTCTCACTCCCGGCGCTCCCCCGTCTGGCCGCGTAGCCGGTAGCCCCTGCTACGCCTGGCTGCTGCCGCCCGCACCGGTCGGCTGCGCCGGCCGCGCCAGCTAGGCGCCCCCCCGTCCTCGCCTGGATACCGGGTGGGTGTGGCTGCGCCCAGCGTCCGCTTGCCCGTGCCCGCTAAGGCCACAGGGCCTTTGACACTTGGGCCCCACCCCATGGGCCAATAGCACGTGGGGCCTGGCCCCAGAACGTTTTATAAAAAAAGGAAGAATTAAAAAATATTTAAATAATAATAATAATTAAAATATTAATTAATTAATTAATTAAAGTATTAATTTAATTAATCTTAATTAGATTAACCTAAGTACTGTTAGACTAATTAACCTGTTTAATTAGTCATAGTGTATGACAGTAGGCCCCACGCGTCAGTTTGACCCAAGCAAACCCCTGTTGACTGCTGACGTCATGATGACGTCAGCATACACTATTCTGGATAATGTTGAATTAAAATAATTAAATAAATTCTAAAAATGATTAAATCTTTTAAAATTAATATAAAATAATCCGTAACTCGGATGAAAATAATTTATATATGAAAGTTGCTCAGAACGACGAGACGAATCCGAATACGCGGTCTGTTCATCCGCCACACATCTCTATCATACCGAACATGCAATATTCCCCCTCCGTTTCATCTGCCCGAAAACGTGAAACACCGGGATACTTTACCGGATGTTTCCCTCCTTCGTCGGTATCACCTCCCACCGCGTTAGACCACCCCCTAGCACCGCGTATTGCTGTGTTATGCTTTGTTATGCTTTTGATTGCTATGTTATTTATTGTGTTCCCCCTCCGTTACTTCCTTTCCATTAGACCCTGAGACGATGTCGATACCACTGTGTTCGACTACGTCGACGACGACCGCTCCTTCTTGCCAAGGCAACCAGGCAAGCCCCCCCCCTCCCTTGATCACCAGATATCGCCCACTCTTCTCTCTTATTCTTGCATTAGATTTGCTACTATGGTTGATTCGACGCTCCTATTCTGTTGCATAGCTTATCATTGATGATACAACTGTTGTTACATTTACCTGCTATCCTAATGCTTAGTATAGGATGCTAGTATACCATCAGTGGCCCTACATTCTTGTCCGTCTGCCATGCTATACTATCGGGCCGTGATCACTCGGGTGGTGATCACGGGTATATACTATATACATTTTACATGACACGTGATGATGATTCGGATATGGGGGCTGAAGGGGCAGGTGGTTCCACCCAGGTAGTGGTGGGCCTAGGTTCCCGGCAGCCCCCTGATGGTTACTTTGTGGCGGAGCGACAAGAATGGTTGCGACCACCTAGGAGACAGGTGGGCCTGGCCCTGGTCCTTGTCCACTGTTATTTCATAATAACACGTTTAACGGGATCTTGGTATTTGATCTGAGTCTGGTCATTGGCCTATACGCACTAACCAGCTACGTGGGAATAGTTATGGGCACTCGACGTCGTGGTATCAGCCGAAGCCTTCTTGACGTCAGCGACTGAGCGCCGCGCGCCAGGTTGGACCGCGTAACGTAACTTCCTTAGTAATGGAAGTTGCTAGGTCTGCTCATCGGCCGCCCTCGCAACATGCAGGTGTGCATTGGGCGATGGGCCCAGACCCCCGTGCGCTTACGGTTTAGACCGGCGTGCTGACCTCTCTGTTGTGCTTAGGTAGGGCTGCGACGTGTTGATCTTCCGAGGCCGGGCATGACCATGGAAAGTGTGTCCGGCCAAATGGGATCGACCGTGCTGGGTTATGTGGTGCACCCCTGCAGGGAAGTTAATCTATTCGAATAGCCGTGTCCCTCGGTAAAAGGACGACCCGGAGGTGTACTCTGACCTCATGACAACTAGAACTGGATACTTAATAAAACACACCCAGACAAGTTCCAGATACAACCCGGTGATTGCTCTCTCACAGGGTGATGTGCGGGAGGATCGCCGGGTAGGATTATGCTATACGATGTTACTTGGTGAACTTACCATCTACTCCCTTCTACTGCTGCAAGACGGAGGCTGCCAGAAGCTTTGACACTTGTTACTATTCCATCTACTCTCTTCTATTGCTGCAAGATGGAGGTGGCCAGAAGCGTAGTCTTCGATTGGATTAGCTATCCCCCTCTTATTCTGGCATTCTGCAGTTCAGTCCACAGATATTACCCCCTTTATACAGATACCATTGCATATGTAGTGTAGATCCTTGCTTGCAAGTACTTTGGATGAGTACTCACGGTTGCTTTTCTCCCCCTTTTCCCCTTTTGTCCCTTCTTCTCGAATGACGCAACCAGATGGTGGAGTCCAGGACCTAGAAGATCCCGAGGATGTTTCTACGTGGAGTTTGGCTTCGAGGAGTAGTTAGGAGGTCCCAGGCAGGAGGCCTTGCCTTTTCGATTGTTGCTACTTTTGTGTTAGCCTTCTTAAGGCAAACTTGTTTAACTTATGTCTGTACTCAGATATTATTGCTTCTGCTGACTCTTGTGTATTCGAGCTTATGTATTCGAGCCCTCGAGGCCCCTGGCTTGTAATATAAAGCTTGTATTATTTTAATTTGTGTCTAGAGTTGTGTTGGGATATCTTCAAGTGAGTCCCTGATCTTGGTCGTACACATTTGCGTGCATGATTAGTGTACGGTCAAATCGGGGGCGTCACATTAATAAACGCTTCCGCTTTCGGTCTACGAGGGTACGTGGACACATGATATCTACTACACGTTTCTATTCCTGTAGACAGTGTTGGGCCTCCAAGAGCAGAGGTTTGTAGGACAGCAGCAAATTTCCCTTAAGTGAGTAACCCAAGGTTTATCGAACTCAGGGAAGTGGAGGTTGAACGTACCCCTTTCAAGCAACCCTGCAATCAAGATACAAGAAGTCTCTTGTGTCCCCAACACACCTAATACAACTAGGAGTTGTATAGGTGCACTAGTTCGGCGAAGAGATGGTAAAATATGGATGATAGGAGTGGCAAAGCAAAGTAATATAAATCTGTAATAAAAAGTGCAGCAAGCAAACAAGTGGTAAACGTGAGTACAAATGGTATTGCAATGGTGGAAACAAGGCCTAGGCTTCATACTTTCACTAGTGGCAACTCCCAACAACATTAACATAGTCTAATCACATGATATTGCCCATAAAACATGCAAGGGGGACGCACCCGGAGGTCATTCCTTTGTGGTCAAGAGAGGACGAGAATTATGTAGGGCTACAAAAGCACACCTCAAAGTTCGTAGTTCTCAATCTATGGATTTCCCAATGTCACTGCGGCCATCCAAAGAGAGTACCACAATCACCACAACATATCTAAAGGATAGTCAAAGACAAGCACCAAGAGACTCTCAATCTTCAATCCACACACAAAAGAGGAAATCACTCATGAAAATATTCTTCTAATCCATGTCCAATAGACCGCTGTCACCTTGGTCTCGGGGATTATACTAGATAAAGACAAGTGGGTACATCAATCCAATACATAGAGGAAGGGGAAATATCATGGGATCACCCTAGATTAACATAGCCTATGATCACAACGAAGATCACATCATGGGAGAGAGAATTGACCACATAGCTACTGGTAGAAACCTCAGCCCCGAGGAGGAACTACTCCCGCATCATGGAGGGAGGAAGAAACGTCGATGGAGATGAATCCGGGGGCACTTCCCCGTCCCGGCAGGGTGCCGGCACATGAATTCTGGTCCCCCGAAACTTGATGGCGATGGCGGCGGAGATCGGAATTGCGTCTGGAGAAAAGGGGTCTGGAATCAGGGTTTCCGCGACGCAGTGTAAATATATGCCAAAGGGGGTCGCCAGGGAAGCTAAGGGGGGCCCAGGCGGCCTGGCGCCGCGGCCAGGAGGGGGGCCGCGCCCTCTGGGCGCCTGGAGCCCCTGTGGCCCCCTTCCGGCCCTACTTTGGCCGCATGGAAGCTTCCGGAACGCTGATTTTTTATATATTTTTCCCGGAATTTTTGTGGCAATTTAAGTAATGGGAAAACCTAAAATACAAAAACAGCAGAAAACAGAAACTGGCACTGGGGTGCACTGAATTAATAGGTTAGTCCAAATATGATCAAAAGTGTATGGAAGTGCATAAATATCATAGCAATATCACACAAAAGAGGCATGGAGCAAGCAGAAATTATAGATATGTTTTGGACGTATCAACACACCCTCTCGTTGCTATGCATCTCCTAGATAGATCTTGCATGACCCTAGGAATGTTTTTGAAATTGCATGTGATACGTCTCCAACGTATCTATAACTTCTTATTGTTCCATGCTATTATTTATGAAGTCTTGGATGTTTAATGGGCTTTATCTTACACTTTTATATCATTTTTGGGACTAACTTACTAACCCAAAGGCCCAATCCAGATTGTTGTTTTTTGCCTGTTTCAGGGTTTTGCAGAAAAAGAATATCAAACGGAGTCCAAACGGAATGAAACCTTCGCAAGAGAACTTGAGAACCACGTCAGAAGAGCCACGGGGGTGGGGGCGCGCCCCCCTTCACAGGGCGCGCCCCTGCCTCGTGGGGCCCCCGTGACTCCCCCGGTGTCCTCCTTTCTCCTATATAAGTCTATGTACCCCGAAACCATCAGCAACAGAGATAAAACCCTAATTCCACCGCCGTAACCTTCTGTTCCCATGAGATCCCGTCTTGGAGCCTGTTCCGGAGCTCCACCGGAGGGGGGTCCATCATGGAGTTCTTCATCATCATCATCATCATCGCCCTCACCATGAGTTGTGAGTAGTTTACCACAGACCTTCAGGTCCATAGCTAGTATCTAGATGGCTTCTTCTCTCTCTCTCTGGATCTCAGTACAAAGTTCTCCTCGGTCTTCGAGGAGATCTATTCGATGTAATCTCTTTTTGCGGTGTGTTTGTCGAGATCCGATGAATTGTGAGTTTATGATCAAGATTATCTATGAGAAATATTTGGTTCTTCTCTGAACTTTTTATGTGTGCTCGTAATATCCTTGCAAGTCTCTTCTAATTATTGATTTGGTTTGGCCTGCTAGATCTATAGTTCTTGCAATGGGAGAAGTGCTTGGCTTTGGGTTCAATCTTGCGGTGTCCTTTCCCAGTGATAGTAGGGGCAGCAAGACACGTATTGTATTGTTGCCATCGAGGTTAAAAAGATGGGGTTTATATCATATTGCTTGATTTTATCCCTCTACATCATGTCATCTTGCTTAAGGCGTTACTCTGTTCTTATGAACTCAATACACTAGATGCATGTTGGATAGCGGTCGATGTGTGGAGTAATAGTAGTAGATGCAGAATCGTTTCGGTCTACTTGTCTCGGACGTGATGCCTATATAAAATGATCATGCCTAGATAGTCTCATAATTATTCGCTTTTCTATCAATTGCTCGTCAGTAATTTGTTTACCCGCCATAGAATATCGCTATCATGAGAGAAGCCACTAGAGAACACTATGGCCCCCTGGTCTATTCTCGACATATTGTAGGATCGAAGTAGGTCTAGAGGGGGGGTGATTAGACTACTTGACAATATAAAAAATCTGCCTTTAGATCATGCAAAGTTTTTGGCAGTTTCACAAACAAGATTAATTCAAGTAACACCCTACACATGCAATTCTAGAGTATATGCAGCGGAAAGTAAATTGCACATGTAAAAAGGAGATGGAGAAGATCAAACGCAGTTTGGTGACACGGAGATTTTTGTCGTGGTTCCGATAGGTGGTGCTATCGTACATCCACGTTGATGGAGACTTCAACCCACGGAGGGTAACGGCTGCGCGAGTCCACGGAGGGCTCCACCCACGAAGGGTCCACGAAGAAGCAACCTTGTCTATTCCATCACGGCCTACGCCCACGGAGGACTAGCCTTACTCGGGGTAGATCTTCACGAAGTAGGCGATCTCCTTGCCCTTACAAACTTCTTGGTTCAACTCCACATCATCAAGACGGAGGCTCCCAAGCGACACCTAACCAATCTAGGAGGCACCACCCCCCAAAAGGTAATAGACGGTGTTGATGATGATGAACTCCTTGCTCTTGTGCTTCAGATGATAAACTCCCCAACACTCAACTCTCCTCACTGATATGGCTGTGGTGGAAGAAAGATTTGAGTGGAAAGCAACTTGGGAAGGCTAGAGATCAAGTTTCATATGGTAGGAATGGAATGGCTTGATCTCAACACAAGGGTAGGTGGTTCACTTCTCAGAAAGTGTATGGTAGGAATGGTAGTACTTTCTGATGGCTCTCCTCACAAATGAGGAGGGGGTGGAGGGGTATATATAGCCTCCACACAAAATCCAACCGTTACACACACATTTGACCAATCTCGGTCAGACCGAAGTGAAAACTCGGTCAGACCGAAAGTTCAAATATAGTGAACGTTGGGATTTTCGGTGGGACCGAAAATACCATCTCGGTGAGACCGAAGTGAGTCAAAGGTTAGGGTTTGCCATTTCGGTGAGACCGAAAATATAAACTCGGATATTCCGAATTGATGTCAACTGATCACAGAAGGTTGGCAGCCCTTTTTCGGTGAGACCGAAACTCAGAATCGGTTTGACCGAGAAGCTAGGGTTTGGAGAAACAACTGAAGTGGTTCATCTCGGTGGGACTGAGTTGGATAAATCGGTGTGACCGAGATGTTAGGGTTTGTAGAGATAACTTCATCTCGGTGAGACAGAGTTGGTTTGACCGAGATTACTTATGGGTGTGTGTTAAGTAGTGAATAGTGCTGATAGTTGAGGGAGTTAGATCACCAAGCACTTGAGCAACAAGAACATTAACACAACCTCATCCCCTTTTAATAGTATTGGCTTTTCCTATGGACTCAATGTGATCTTTGATCACTAAACCAAAAATGGAGTCTTGAGCTTTTGCCAATGCTTGTCTTAGCATTTTGAGGGGTCCACTTCTTCAGACATTTCATACCCATATCATCGAACTTCTCTGAAATGATTCTCAAGATAATATTAGTTCAATGATATATATGTTGTTATTAATTACCAAAACCACCCGGGGATTAGTTGCACTTTCAATCTCCCCCTTTTTGGTAATTGATGACAACATATAGATCAAAGCTTCGACAAAAGATATAATCAAAGAATAATATCGTCGCTTTGAGAAGTATGTGATAAACAAGAGCTCCCCCTAAATTTGTGCATTATTTAAAATTTGCGTTTGAATGCAAATGCACAATCGATTAGGATTATGGGTCACTCTTCCATGTCACATACATCTTGGTGGAGCGCACAAAATGATAAGAATGAATAACATGCACTTAATCACCAAGACAAGAGTAAATAGCCATACAATAAGGAATAGCATAGGATAAGCAATAAGCACACATTAAAGCATAGTATGGCTAAGCACTCATTAAGGTAGCATCAAACGTAGTAGCAAGCACACTTAAAGTATCTGGAACCAAAAGAAACCAATGTATCACAGAGAAAACCGGCAAAAGAACGAAAAGACGAAAGAGCACTCTCTCTCTCGAAGCCCTATGATCTATAACAATTTCTCCCCCTTTGGCAACAAGTTACCAAAAAGTTCGAAAAGGTATAGAGCTAAACGTCACTGCGGGCTCTGCTGGCGGCTCCCGTCTGGGTCGATGTCGGTGTAGAGATAGCTGCATCTGCGAAGACCTCTGCTGATGTCTGCGGTGGAGGAGTGGATGCTGGAGCTGTAGGAACTGCTGGAGCTGTAGCTGGTGCTGAAGTGGTAGCCCTGGAGTCTGTCACTGGGATAGCTGCAGATCTGGATCCTCTGGGAACCGGAGCAGTCTGGCGATGAGAGTCCTGGACTAGATCATCCTGCATAAGCTCTGCTCTCTCCTGCCTAGTCTCCTCCATGTCTGCCTCAAGCTTGTTGACAGACACCTGAATCTCAGTCAGCTTCACGTCTAGAGCGTGGATCTTGTCCTCGACAATCCTCTCAAGGCTCTCCTGAGATTGCTCAATGCTGGCTAGGCGTTGTTCAATTCTCTGGGTTGCTTCAAGAATTTGTTCTCCAAAGCTCTTTGGCTTAGCTGCTGCTGCTGCTGCCTCTTTGTCAGCTTTGGCTTTCTTTGCAGCTTCGATCTTGGCTTGCCCTTCAACTGAGGTGGGATCCTCTTCATCCATCACAACTACGTTGTCCTCATGCTCTGGCTGCAGTGGCAAGTGCTTCCTATCCAACATGAATTTGCCCGTGCCAAACTTGGCGTTGATGAGCATCTGTATCTGCGGAGCAAACCCACACGACCTCTTCTGGTCAGCTGCAGTCCTCTTAATGGTTTCTACCATCAAGTCCATCACCTTAAAAGGTGCCTTCTCATCGAGAATGTGCAGCATGTTGATAGAATAGCCTCGTATCATCCGGTGGTCACCTAACTTAGGCATCAAAGTATGCCTCAGAATAGTGTTAGTGGTGGTCAGACCTGCCTGGAGATAATACACTGAGCCGAGCTTCCATCCCTCCAAATCAGCAGCTGGGATCTCCTTGTACATATTCTTCATGGAATCATGACTCTTCTTAGGAATCCCATAGACATCAATGTCGTCCTCTCTCTGCACAGGAGCGTTCAGAAGTTCTGCCCATTCTGCAACAGTTGAAGAAAACCTTTGACCTTCAGTCATCCAGGTGATCTTGCCATCGGGGTAGAAGTGGGCTGTGGCATAGAACTGCATGATCATCTCGTCATTCCATGCTGTCAGTTCTTGACCCACAAAATCAGCAACTCCACATGCAGTAAAGCTCTCATGCACATGGGGAAAGAAGTCCCGGTGCTCTTCACTGTCAATGTACTCCCAGTCAACATACCTGGTGTCAGCAACAATGGGCTTCTTATCCATTAGCACGGTCTCATAGAAATCCTGCTGCTCTCTGGTGTGAAATCTGGGGTCCACAGCAGTCCTTCTTCTTACGGCATATGGATCAGACTGTCTCCATAGCCTGAGACCTTTGTCCTTCCTTGCCTTCATGTCCTCAGCTTGAGGATGAGCATCATTGTGGAGTGGCAACTTGGGACGGAGCTTGAGCAACACATGCTCTTCATCTGACTCAGACGGTGGCATCTCACCTTTGTTCTTCTCAGAAGCTGGAATGCTTCTGGTTGTTCTCTTGGGCTTGGCTGGAGCTGCTTTGACTGGAGCAGGCTTCTTGGGCTTGGAGGAGGCTTGAGCCCGAATAGCATCACCCATGAACTTAGCTTTCTGAGGAGGAGGCTGGGGTGCATCTTCTTCTTCTTCTTCTTCAGCATCAACTTGAGGTTCAGCATAAACAACTCTCTTCCTCTTGGAAGTCTTCTTCACCTTGCTTGGAGCTGGCTCTTCCAAGTTGAGTTTTTTAGCGACTGCAGACTGCTTTACCTTGCTTGTACCTTTCCTTGGCTGCTGCCCTTGGTGCTCTTTGGCAACCACATTCCTCTTGGGCTTGGAGGTAACTTCCTCAGCAACAAAGTCGGAGTCCTCATCATCCGAAGTTCTCTTCTTCCTGGTTCTCGTAGCTGCGGGAGGCAAACCACTAGGGGTGCTCCTCTCACCATCATCACTAGAGCTGCTTGCAGGACTTGTATCTGCCTCTGGAATTTCAGCAAATGGTGATTCAGACCTGTTCTGGCTGTCACTGACATCTGACATGGCTGAAAGACCTGTGAAAAGATAAGGTGTAGGCAGAGTAGAAGAGTTATCACAACTGCAGAAGTTTTTGCAAAGAAAAAAATGAGTTTAAAAACTTAGTTTCGAGTTTTCACAAAATGTATTTCGGTCAAACCGATTTCAAGTTTCGGTGTAACCGAAGTGTTCAACAGAACTTACACACCACTTTCGGTCAGACCGAAATGGGTTTCGGTCCTACCGAAAACTTAGGGTTTCACAGAAACTTCAATTCGGACATTCCGATTTCCACAACTCGGTCAGACCGAACTATGTAGTGCAATGGTCAGAGACCAAATCGGTCAGTCCGAGTTTCAGGAATCGGCTTCACCGAGATGCATTCCGTGGAAACCTAAACCTAAGAATTTTCCTCGAAACTAGAAGATCTGAACAATGTATTGGGATCATATCAAACGTGGATTGAATCAGGGCAGTCCTATCATGCAAGAATCAGAAGTGGAGCATGAAAGGGATCGGGACACACCCTAACTTGGTGGTGTCCCTCTACGGCGGCAACGGCGGAGAAGATTACCGTTGACGGCGGCGGAGACCTGCGGCGAGGGCACACAGGCGACGACGGCGACGATCCTTGGATCAGGGCGACGGCAGCAGGGGTCTTGGAGGGCGAACGTTTGAAAGGAATAGATCGCGCGCAGCCCTCAGTATATATAACCCCGTGCTGTCGGTGGGACCAAGTTGAAAAACTCGGTGTCACCGAGATGCATAATTGCAGTGCAGTTACGCATATCGGTCAGACCGAGATTTTGAACTCGGTTTCACCGAGATGAAACCTAGATCAATCTAAGTGTTTCGGTTGGACCGAGATTGGGAAGCCGGTCAGACCGAAATGGACTTAGAAGGTTTTGGAAGTCAGCCTTAGACGAATCGGTGGTTCCGAGTGCTCCTCACTCGGACTGTCCGAAAAAGACTTGTTCAAAGTTGTGATATAAGCATGAATAGAATTTGAGACAAGATAGCATAGATAGCTAGGGAAGGTGCTTAGGCATTCTTGTCCATCCATTTGGCCAGAAAAAGAAACCAAAACAATCAAAACCACAAATGGATGTCCTTGAATGAATAGAATCATGCATTCAACATGCTCACACAATAAGACAGCAACTGAAATATGTGTCAAACATGCACAACCAAAACTCTAGCTACTAGCACACAAATTGTCGATGACTAGGTCATCTATATATGAGTATATTGACTTAGGAGCCAAATGAGAACATTTGGTCATAGGTCATACTCATCGTTTAAGCACAAGTGGGGTTACCACTTTTACATAAAGCATTTATGTGTTCACATCATTTGGAGATGCTTTAGCTCAATTTTTAGAGCAAAGCTCCCCCTAGATGTGAGAACCCCTTTTAAAGGGTCAAACTAACCTTGGGTTGTCGTAGAAGACTTCATGTAGATGTTGAAGATGTGGATGCTCAATGTTGATGTAGATCATCAAGAGTTGAGAGCTATCCTTGGATTAGGGCACTTTCAATACCTACATGGGTTAGTCCCACAAGGAACAAACAAGAATATCCATAGACATAGAGTGAAGTTTACAAAAGATGATGTCCATGAAAGCAATGATTACCTTGTCCCTTGACTTACCAACAAGAGGGTTTGTGACTCCATGAACAAGTGCATGATGTGGAAGTTGATTGCACAAGTTATTGCCAAAAAGAATATGAGTGAAGTTTGTTGGCGGAGTCACCCTCAAGAACCTACTAGTTCTTCTTCTTTGGGATCCACATCATCTTGATGGGAATCCTTGGTGTTGTAGTTGAGCTTGACGAAGTAGAACTTGATGTGTCCTTGGGAACCCACTTGACCATGGCTTGAGGTGCTTCAATGAATGCATCAATCTCCTCTTGAAGCTTGTCCTTGGCCTTTAGCTTGTGGTCTTGTGGTGGAAGGTCATCTTGAGCTTGTTCCACATTGGAAGAAGTAGGATCATACTTCTCCTTTTGTGAGACAAACTGTGGAGTAGGGTATTGACCTTCTTCCCACTCAACACCTTCGGCGTTGAACTTTCGCTCAAAACCAATCCCTTGATTCTTCCGGTGTCTTCCTTGTTTGCGAACAATCTCCTCAAAGTTCTTGCTTCCGGCAAGACTCTTGTAGACACCTTTCTCTATGATTTCCTTCAATAAGCTATTTTCTTGCTAAAGTGTAACTTGGCTTGAAACATTGTTAGTGGAATCAAGAGAACTACTAGAAGCAACAATATTGGATTTAACATTGTTATTGTTACTACTAGAGGAAGAATTTTTCTTATGCTTGTCATGCTTAGTTTTAATAGGTGGCAAGAAATTAGACAAGAGAAGTCGTTTGGCAAGATATGAAGAACTCTTCTTTCGAAGATCGTCATTGATCGCTTTTAGAAACTCATGTTCTTGCTCTAGAGTGAGCTTCTCGAAGCGTAGCTTCTCATGAGATCTTAGGAGCTCTCTATGATCTTCTTGAGTTGTTTCATGAGCTAACTTAAGAGTGTTTAGTTCTTTAGTTAGACGCTCAATCTCCTTCATAGCATTGTCATTCGACTCTTCTCGACTATAAAGACTACTAGCATTTTTCATCATTACTAAGCTCACTAGATTTATCATGCAAGAGCTCATCTTCACCAAGCAAGTCATCCTCATCACTATCAAAGTCAATGAATTCAGGGTGTGTTACCTTGGGGCCTTTAGCCATGAAGCATCTTCCAATTCCCTCATTTGGTGAATCAAATAAGTCGTAGGAGTTGGAGTTGGAGGATACTAGTGCAAGTCCGGCAACACCTTCATCTTGACTATAGTCGGAGTCGGAGTGATAGCTTCCATCGGATTGACTGTCAGAGTCGGAGCCGGAGACCCATTCACCAACATGAGCTTGATGTCTTCTTCTTGTGTAGCTCCTTGATGACTTGTCTTTCCTCTCCGAATCCTTGCTTCTCCGAGAGGGTCTTCGTTCATAACGATCATCTCTACTCCTTCTCTCTCTCCGAGGTGACTCATCTCTTGCTCTTCTTCTTGGAGATTCTTCTCTTCTCTTGTGGGGAGCCGTACACTCATTTGAGAAGTGTCCAGGTCTTCCACAATTGTAGCAGTTTCGATCACGACTAGAAGATCTTTCCATCATATGATCTAGACTTTGAGCTTCTTTCTTTGCCTCTATTCTTGTAGAACTTGTTGAAGTTCTTGACCATTAGGCTTATCTCTTCATTGGAAACTAGCTTGTCACTTGAGGTAGTAGGAGCATCACTTGTAGCTTTGTAAGCACCACTTGACTTGTTGTGAAGCTCTTCCTTATCCTTAAGTGTCATTTCATGGGCAACAATTCTTCCAATGACTTCAGTTGGCTTGAGAGTCTTGTAGTTTGGCATCATTTGGATCAAAGTGCACACGGTGTCATATTTTCCATCCAAAGCTCTGAGAATCTTCTTAATGATGAATCGGTCGGTCATTTCTTCGCTTCCTAAGCCTGCAATCTCATTTGTGATGAGAGCAAGCCTAGAGTACATTTCAGCGACTCCTTCACCATCCTTCATCTTGAACTTGTCAAGTTGACCTTGAAGAATATCTAGCTTTGATTCCTTCACAGATTCAGTACCTTCGTGCATTTCAACCAAAGTATCCCAAATCTCCTTAGCATTCTCAAGACGGCTGATTTTGTTGAACTCTTCGGGACACAAAGCATTGAAGAGAATGTCACAAGCTTGAGCATTGTTTTGCAACATCCGCAACTCTTCGGGTGTAGCTTCGCGATCCGGAACTTTTCCTTCTTCAAAGAAATCACCTTGCATGCCAACACAAATAATGCCCCATGTGGCAGGGTTATGACCAAGAATATGCATTTTCATTTTATGCTTCCAACTAGCAAAATTTGTACCATCAAAGTAAGGACCTCTACGATAATTACCCTCACTAGACGCCATACTCTCCTAGGTTGTGAAACCAAGCTTATGGAGTCCAATGCAATGGAAACCAAGGCAATGGAGACCAAAGCTCTGATACCACTTGTAGGATCGAAGTAGGTCTAGAGGGGGGGTGATTAGACTACTTGACAATATAAAAAATCTGCCTTTAGATCATGCAAAGTTTTTGGCAGTTTCACAAACAAGATCAAATCAAGTAACACCCTACACATGCAATTCTAGAGTATATGCAGCGGAAAGTAAATTGCACATGTAAAAAGGAGGTGGAGAAGATCAAACGCAGTTTGGTGACACGGAGATTTTTGTCGTGGTTCCGATAGGTGGTGCTATCGTACGTCCACGTTGATGGAGACTTCAACCCACGGAGGGTAACGGCTGCGCGAGTCCACGGAGGGCTCCACCCACGAAGGGTCCACGAAGAAGCAACCTTGTCTATTCCATCACGGCCTACGCCCACGGAGGACTAGCCTTACTCGGGGTAGATCTTCACGAAGTAGGCGATCTCCTTGCCCTTACAAACTTCTTGGTTCAACTCCACATCATGAAGACGGAGGCTCCCAAGCGACACCTAACCAATCTAGGAGGCACCACCCCCCAAAAGGTAATAGACGGTGTTGATGATGATGAACTCCTTGCTCTTGTGCTTCAGATGATAAACTCCCCAACACTCAACTCTCCTCACTGATATGGCTGTGGTGGAAGAAAGATTTGAGTGGAAAGCAACTTGGGAAGGCTAGAGATCAAGTTTCATATGGTAGGAATGGAATGGCTTGATCTCAACACAAGGGTAGGTGGTTCACTTCTCAGAAAGTGTATGGTAGGAATGGTAGTACTTTTTGATGGCTCTCCTCACGAATGAGGAGGGGGTGGAGGGGTATATATAGCCTCCACACAAAATCCAACCGTTACACACACATTTGACCAATCTCGGTCAGACCGAAGTGAAAACTCGGTCAGACCGAAAGTTCAAATATAGTGAACGTTGGGATTTTCGGTGGGACCGAAAATACCATCTCGGTGAGACCGAAGTGAGTCAAAGGTTAGGGTTTGCCATTTCGGTGAGACCAAAAATATAAACTCGGATATTCTGAATTGATGTCAACTGATCACAGAAGGTTGGCAGCCCTTTTTCGGTGAGACCGAAACTCAGAATCGGTTTGACCGAGAAGCTAGGGTTTGGAGAAACAACTGAAGTGGTTCATCTCGGTGGGACTGAGTTGGATAAATCGGTGTGACCGAGATGTTAGGGTTTGTAGAGATAACTTCATCTCGGTGAGACAGAGTTGGTTTGACCGAGATTACTTATGGGTGTGTGTTAAGTAGTGAATAGTGCTGATAGTTGAGGGAGTTAGATCACCAAGCACTTGAGCAACAAGAACATTAACACAACCTCATCCCCTTTTAATAGTATTGGCTTTTCCTATGGACTCAATGTGATCTTTGATCACTAAACCAAAAATGGAGTCTTGAGCTTTTGCCAATGCTTGTCTTAGCATTTTGAGGGGTCCACTTCTTCAGACATTTCCATACCCATATCATCGAACTTCTCTGAAATGATTCTCAAGATAATATTAGTTCAATGATATATATGTTGTTATTAATTACCAAAACCACCCGGGGATTAGTTGCACTTTCACATATCAATCTACATCTACTTTACTTTTATCGCTTTTATTTTCTGTTCTTATAAAAAAATACCAAAAATATAAACTATCATCTCTATCATATCTCACTTTCGTAAGTGACCGTAAAGGGATTGACAACCCCTTATCGCGTTGGTTGCGAAGTTCTTACTTGTTTGTGCAGGTGCGAGGGACTCGCGCGTGGTCTCCTACTGGATTGATACCTTGGTTCTCAAAAACTGAGAGAAATACTTACGCTACTGTGTTGCATCTCCCTTTCCTCTTCGAGGGAATACAACGCAAGCTCGAGAAGTAGCAAGAAGAATTTCTGGCGCCGTTGCCGGGGAGGCTTACGCAAAAGTCATGTACCAAGTACCTATCACAAACCCTTATGTAAGGGCATCTCTTGCCTGAGGTTTTGGTGATGATGACAATCCTTGTGTGGACTAATCGTGTGTCAATATTACTCAGGTTGATAACATGTGGCACAAGACGGTTAGGCCTTCCCTCTTTAAGGAAAAGATCGAAGACGGAGGTTCCGATGCCTTTTTGTTTCTTTTGGTCATAGGAAATCCGTACTATTAAGAGGGAACCCACATCGGAAGGTAATGGGTGAATCAAGTCACGTACACAGATACTCTGCACCCACTATATTGCCTCCGTTCGTGGAGAGAGAGGTCCCATTTCATTCCTCCTTTCTGTGTAGACTCATCCATAGCGGTAGTACCGCCCTAGTTGGCGGTTGTACTGGTGGCCGGTAGTTCCGGACAAACCACCGCTCCAAGTACCGCTCAGGGGTGATACCTTCTGTACTGGGTGCGGTGGTAGACCGGTGGTGGCCCAGAAGTACCGGTGTTCTTCTCGCAAGACCGGTACTACCGGTGTTCCGAGCGGTAGTACCGCTTTGACTGCCACCACGCAGAAACTATCTGCCTGGCGGTAGTTCCGGCCCAACCACCGTCCCAACTACCGCCCCTGCTTGAAACCTTCTGGTTTCCAAGCGGTAGTTGACCGGAGGTGGGGCGGTAGTTCCGGTTTTCTCCGGAAGACCAGTACTACCGGGTGAGCCACCGGAAGTACCGCCTTAGTGGCAAGGGCGCAGGTTTCTTCACTCACCGGTACTACCGGTTGGGCTAGCGGAACTACCGGTCCTATGTAAATCTGCACATAATGTTTGGATTGGTGGAGACCCTATTTAAGGAGCCCCTTCTCCCACCTCCACCTTATCTCTTGCCTCTCTCTCTCCACCATTAATGCCATTGAAGCTTTCTTGCCCGATCTCTCTCCCTAGCCAACCAAACTTGTTGATTTGCTATGGTTTGAAGGAGGAACCTAGATCTACACTTCCACCAAAGGAAACTTGATTCCCCATACTTTCTTGTGTGGATTTTGTTACTCTTGGGTGTTTGAGCACTCTAGACGGAAGAGGTCACTTCGGAGCCACAATCCATTGTGGTGAAGCTCCGGGGTTTCGTTGGGAGCCTCCAAATAAGTTGTGGAGAGAGCCCCAACCTTGTTTGTACAGGTCCGGTTGCCGCCTTCAAGGGCACCACTAGTGGATTCACGGCACCTCGCATTGTGTGAGGGCGTGAGGAGAATACGGTGGCCCTAGCGGCTTCTTGGGGAGCATTGTGCCTCCACACCGCTCCAATGGAGACGTACTTCCCCTCAAAGGGAAGGAACTTCGATATCACATCCTCGTCTTCACCGTCTCCACTTGTGGTTATTTCTTACCTTTACTTGTGCAAGCTTTACTTGTTTTACTTCTATAGCTTGCTTGTGAAGTTGTTATCTTTACTTTCGGTTAGTTGTCATCGTAATAGCATATCTAGACAACTTACTTTGTCGCTTGATTTAAAGTGGTTAAGAAAAGCTAAAAATTGTTAGTT
>LR738712.1:119836121-119847679 GCA_902687465.1 Secale cereale | reverse complement strand
CCCCTAGTCAACCATATCGATCCTTTCACCTTATCCTTTGCATTACATTTTTGCCTCTCGTTTTCCTCTCCCCCACTTCACCCTTACCGTTTTATTTGCCCTTCTTCTGCCATGTGTTTATCGTTCGCTTGCTTCTTGTTTGCTTGTGTGTGTTTGCTTGCTTGCTTGTCACTATGGCTCTCCCCATTAGTGTTGACCCTCACCTCAAGAGGCTGGAGGAGATTGAAAACAATGTTAGACATTTCATGACTATACAATTTGAGCATAATGACTTTTTCAGAAGTGAGCTTAAAGAACAGAAAAAGTTTATGGAGTATATGAATAAAGACCTTGATGATATGTCTAAGGAATTTTATGGCTTGAAATCTCAGTTTGCTCATCTTGAGAACTTAATTGCCCAAATTTCGGATAAACAGTCCACCTTGATCAATAAGATGGCTGCTAAACCGAAAGAGCATGAAAATAAAGAGGAAGATCTGAAATTTATTGATGTGTCTCCTATTAGATCCTTGTTTTCTAGTATAAATTTTGATGAAGATAGGATTGGAGATGATTCTGCTTTAAGGTGTCCCCATGATTCAGAGTTTTTAGATCTTGATGCTAAAATTGCTAAAAGTTGGAGTGAAGAGATTAAAACTTTGCATAGTGATGAACCCATTACTTTGGATTTCAAGGGATTAAATTATGATAATTGCTCTTCGATTGATTGTATTTCCTTGTTGCAATCCGTACTAAATTCTCCGCATGCTTATAGTCAAAATAAAGCTTTCACCAAACACATAGTTGATGCTTTGATGTAATCTTATGAAGAAAAACTTGTTGGGGAACGTTGCATGGGAAACAAAAAATTTTCCTACGCTCACCAAGATCAATCTAGGAGATGCATCTACGAGGGGAGAGTTGGATCCACATACCCTTGTAGATCGCTAAGCGGAAGCGTTCAAGAACGCGGTTGATGGAGTCGTACTCGCCGCGATTCAGATCGCCGAAGATCCTAACACCGAACGGACGGTGCCTCCGCGTTCTTCACACGTACAGCTCGGGGACGTCTCCTCCTTCTTGATCCAGCAAGGGGGAAGGAGAAGTTGACGGAGAAACCCAGCAGCACGACGGCGTGGTGGAGATGGTGGTGGAGGAATTCCAGCAGGGCTTCGCCAAGCACTGCGAACTAGATGAAGATATTCGTGGGAGAGGGAGGGCAGCGCCGAGGCACGAACGTGTGTGGCTGCCCTCCCTCTGCCTCTCTTTATATAGGGGGGGGAGAGGGGAGGGAGCGCCCCTAGGGTTCCCCCTAGGGGGCGGCGGCCAGGGCAGATGGGGCCGGCCAAGGGGGGGCGGCGGCCAGGGCTGCGGCCAGGGCTAGGGTTTCCCCCCCCCCCCCAGGCGCCTTGCCCCCCAAGACTAGGGGGTGCGGCAGCCCTAGGGGGGCCCAGCCCCCTTGGCGCAGGTGGAGAGGGCCAAAGGGGGGCGCACAGCCCCATGAGGGCTGTTGCGTCTCCCACTTATGGCCCATAGGGCCCGCAACACTTGCCGGGACCCCCCGAAACCTCTTTCGGTCATCCGACGACTCCTCGGTGCTCCCCGGAACACTTCCGGACTCCGATCACTCTCATCCTATATATCAATCTTCGTCCCCGGACCATTCCGGAGACCCTCGTCACTTCCGGGATCTCATCCGGGACTGCGAACAACCTTCGGTAACCATGCACTGTTCTCACTAACAACCCTAGCGTCACCGAACCTTAAGTGTGTAGACCCTGCGGGTTCGGAAACTATGCAGACATGACCGAGACACTCCCAGGTCAATAACCAATAGCGGGATCTGGATACCCATATTGGTTCCCACACGTTCCTCGATGATCTCATCGGATGAACCACGATGTCAAGGATTCAGGCAATCCCGTATACAGTTCCCTTTGTCTCGTCGGTATGTTACTTGCCCAAGATTCGATCGTCGGTATCTCTATACCTAGTTCAATCTCATTACCGGCAAGTCTCTTTACTCGTTCCGTAATACATAATCCCGTGACTAACTACTTAGTCACTTTGAGCTCATTGAGATGACGTATTACCGAGTGGGCCCGGAGATACCTCTCCGTCACACGGAGTGACAAATCCCAGTCTCGATCCATGTCAACTCAACAGACACCTTCGGAGATACCTGTAGAGTACCTTTATAGTCACCCAGTTACGTTGCGACGTTTGGCACACACAAAGCACTCCTACGGTGTCAGTGAGTTACATGATCTCATGGTCATAGGAACTTATAGTTGACATGCAGAAAACTATAGCGATAACTGATACGATCAAAAGCTATGTTTAACGTTTGGGTCTCGTCCATCACATCATTCTCCTAATGATGTGATCCCGTTATCAAATGACAACTCATGTCTATGACCTGGAAACCGCGGTCATCTTTGATCAACGAGCTAGTCCTTAAGAGGCTTACCAGGGACACAAAGTTTGTCTATTTATCCACACATGTATTTAAGTTTCCAATCAATACAATTATAGCATGGATAATAAACGATTATCATGAACAAGGAAATATAATAATAACTCTTTTATTATTGCCTCTAGGGCATATTTCCAACAGTCTCCCACTTGCACTAGAGTCAATAATCTAGCATTACAAGGTAATGAATCTAACACCCATAGAGTCTTGGTGTTGATCGTGCTTAGCCCGTGGAAGAGGCTTAGTCAACGGATCTGCAACATTCAAATCCGTGTGTACTTTGCAAATGTTTATGTCCTCCTCCTTGACTGAATCGCGGATGGAATTGAAGCGTCGCTTTATGTGTCTGGTCCTCTTGTGAAACCTTGGTTCCTTGGCAAGAGCAATGGCACCAGTGTTGTCACAGAACAGAGTCATTGGGTTCAGTGCACTAGGCACAACTCCAAGATCTGTCATGAACTCCTTCATCCAGACACCTTCCTTTGCCGCCTCCGAGGCAGCTATATACTCCGCTTCACATGTAGAATCAGCTACCACGCTCTGCTTGGAACTGCACCAGCTTACCGCTCCCCCGTTGAGAATATATACGTATCCGGTTTGAGACTTAGAGTCATCCGGATCAGTGTCAAAGCTTGCATCGACGTAACCCTTTACGACGAGCTCTTGATCACCTCCATAAACGAGAAACATCTCCTTAGTCCTTTTCAGGTACTTTAGGATATTCTTGACCGCTGTCCAGTGATCCATACCAGGATTACTTTGAAACCTTCCGGCCATACTTATGGCAAGGCTGACATCTGGTCTAGTGCACAGCATTGCATACATGATAGAGCCTATGGCTGAAGCATAGGGGACGACACTCATCTTTTCTCTATCTTCCGCAGTCACTGGGCATTGAGTCTTACTCAACTTTGTACCTTGCAATACCGGCAAGAACCCCTTCTTGGATTGATCCATTTTGAACTTCTTCAAAACTTTATCAAGGTATGTACTTTGTGAAAGTCCTATCAAGCGTCTCGATCTATCTCTATAGATCTTAATGCCCAATATGAAAGCAGCTTCACCGAGGTCCTTCATCGAAAAACTCTTGTTCAAATACCCCTTCACGCTATCCAAAAGTTCTATATTGTTTCCAATTAGCAATATGTCATCCACATATAATATCAGAAACGCTATAGAGCTCCCACTCACTTTCTTGTAAATACAAGCTTCTCCGTAAACTTGTACAAACCCAAACGCTTTGATCACCTCATCAAAGCGAAGATTCCAACTCCGAGACGCTTGCACCAGCCCATAAATGGAACGCTGGAGTTTGCAAACTTTGTCAGCATTCTCTAGATCGACAAAACCTTCCGGCTGTATCATATACAACTCTTCCTTAAGAAAACCGTTAAGGAACGCCGTTTTGACATCCATCTGCCAAATTTCATAATCGAAATACGCAGCTATTGCTAACATGATTCGGACGGATTTAAGCATCGCTACGGGTGAGAAAGTCTCATCGTAGTCAACTCCTTGAACTTGTGAAAAACCCTTTGCCACAAGTCGAGCTTTATACACGGTGACATTGCCGTCAGCGTCCGTCTTCCTCTTAAAAAACCATTTATTCTGAATGAAATTCCGCCCTTCAGGTAATACTTCCAAAGTCCATACTTTGTTTTCATACATGGATCCCATCTCGGATTTCATGGCCTCTAACCATTTGTCGGAATCCGGGCTCACCATCGCTTCTCCATAACTCGTAGGTTCACTGTTGTCCAACAACATGACCTCCAAGACAGGGTTACCATACCACTCAGGTGCAGTGCGTACCCTTGTCGACCTACGAGGTTCGGTAGTGACTTGATCAGAAGCTTCTTGATCATCATCATTGGCTTCCTCTTCAACCGCTGCAGGCTCCACAAAAACATCTTTCTGTGCTGCGCTACTCTCTGGTTGAAGCAGAGGTTCAATAACCTCATCAAGTTCTACCTTCCTCCCACTCAATTCTTTCGCGAGAAACTCTTTCTCGAGAAAGGACCCGTTCTTAGCGACAAACACTTTGCCCTCGGATCTGAGATAGAAGGTGTACCCAACCGTCTCTTTTGGGTATCCTATGAAGACACATTTGTCCGCTTTGGGTTCGAGCTTTTCTGGCTGAAGCCTTTTGACATAAGCATCGCAACCCCAAACTTTGAGAAAAGACAACTTAGGTTTCTTACCAAACCATAGTTCATACGGTGTTGTCTCAACGGACTTAGATGGAGCCCTATTTAAAGTGAATGCAGCTGTCTCTAACGCATGTCCCCAGAACGATAGTGGCAAATCGGCAAGAGACATCATAGAACACACCATATCTAATAGGGTTCGATTACGACGTTCGGACACACCATTACGCTGTGGTGTTCCAGGTGGCGTCAACTGTGAAACAATTCCACATTTTCTTAAGTGATTGCCAAACTCATAACTCAGATACTCTCCCCCTCGATCAGATCGTAGGAACTTGATCTTCTTGTTACGATGATTCTCAACTTCACTCTGAAATTGCTTGAACTTTTCAAACGTTTCAGACTTATGCTTCATCAAGTAAATATACCCATATCTACTTAAGTCGTCAGTGAAGGTGAGAAAATAACGATATCCACCGCGCGCCGTGACACTCATCGGGCCACACACATCAGTATGTATGATTTCCAATATGTCACTTGCCCGTTCCATTGTTCCTGAAAACGGGGTCTTAGTCATCTTGCCCATGAGGCACGGCTCGCATGTGTCAAGTGATTCAAAATCAAGAGACTCCAAAAGTCCATCAGCATGGAGCTTCCTCATGCGTTTCACGCCGATATGACCCAGACGGCAGTGCCACAAGAAAGTGGTACTATTGTTATCAACTCTACATCTTTTGGCATCAATGTTATGAACATGTGTATCATCACTATCGAGATTCAATAAGAATAAACCCCCTACTTCGGGTGCATGACCATAAAAGATATTACCCATATAAATAGAACAACCTTTATTCTCTGATTTAAATGAGTAACCGTCTCGCAATAAACAAGATCCAGATATAATGTTCATGCTCAACGCAGGCACTAAATAACAATTATTCAGGTTCATAACTAATCCCGATGGTAATCGAAGAGCGAGCGTGCCGACGGCGATCACATCAACCTTGGAACCGTTCCCCACGCGCATCGTCACTTCGTCCTTCGCCAACCTCCGTTTATTCCGTAGTTCCTGTTTAGAGTTGCAAATGTGAGCAACCGAACCGGTATCAAATACCCAGGCACTACAACGAGAGTTGGTAAGGTACACATCAATAACATGTATATCACATATACCTTGCTTGTTGTTGTTGTTGGCCCCCTTCTTGTCTGCCAGATACTTGGGGCAGTTCCGCTTCCAGTGGCCGTTCCCCTTGCAATAGAAACACTCAGTCTCTGGCTTGGGCCCAGCCTTGGGTTTCTTCACTGGATGAGCAACTGCCTTGCCACCCTTCTTAGAGTTACCCTTCTTGCCCTTGCCATTTTTCTTGAAACTGGTAGTTTTATTGACCATCAACACTTGATACTCCTTCTGGATGTCTGCCTCAGCGACTTTCAGCATTGAAAACAGCTCGGCGATGGATTTGTTCATCCCTTGCATGTTATACTGCTGCACGAAGCTCTTGTAGCTAGGTGGGAGTGACTGGAGAATTCTGCCAATGATAGCCTCCTCCGGGAACACAAGTCCCAGATCAGCTATGCGGGTATAGTACCCAGACATCTTCAGTAAGTGCTCACTGACAGACGAATTCTCCTCCATCTTGCAAGCAAAGAATTTATCGGTGGTCTCATACCTCTCGATCTTGGCATTCTTTTCAAAGATGAACTTCAACTCCTGGAACATCTCATATGCTCCATGACGTTCAAAACGCCTTTGAAGTCCTCCTTCCAAGCTATACAACATGGCACACTGCACTACTGAGTAGTCATCCGAACGCGACTGCCAGGCGTTCATAACGTCCACAGAGGCCGGAGCGGGGGGTTCACCTAGCGGTGCATTTAGGACATAAACCTTTTGGGCAGCTGTGAGGATGATCCTCAGATTGCGGAGCCAGTCCACAAAGTTGCTCCCATCATCTTTCAGCTTAGTTTTCTCTAGGAACGCATTAAAATTCAGGGGAGCTATTGCGGGAGCCATCTACAACAAAAGATTTGCAAAGACATCTTAGACTATTGTTCATGATAAGTGAGTTTTAACTGATCAAATTACTTATAACTCCCACTCAAATTGACATCCCTCTGGTCATCCGAGCGTGACATGATCCAAATCCACCAACCCAAGTCCGATCATCACGTGAGATGAGGTGGTGTCAATGGTGAACATCTTCATGTTGATCATATCTACTATATGACTCATGCTCGACCTTTCGGTCTTCCGTGTTCCGAGGCCATGTCTGTACATGCTAGGCTCGTCAAGTCTAACCCGAGTGTTCTGCATGTGCAAAACTGGCTTGCACCCGTTGTATGCGAACGTAGAGTCTATCACACCCGATCATCACGTGGTGCTTCGAAACGACGAACCTTCGCAACGGCGCACACTCGGGGGGAACACAATTTCATCTTGAAATTTAGTGAGGGATCATCTTATAATGCTACCGCCGTCCTAAGCAAAATAAGATGCATAAAAGGATTAACATCACATGCAAATCATAAGTGACATGATATGGCCATCAACTCGTGCTTTTGATCTCCATCTTCAAAGCATCGGCATGATCTCCATCGTCACCGGCATAACACCATGATCCCCATCATCATGATCTCCATCATCGTGTCGCCATCGGGGTTGTCGCGCCCACCATGCTTCTACTACTATTGCTACCGTTTAGCGATAAAGTAAAGCATTACATAGCGCTTAATGATTGACACGCAGGTCATACAAAACTTAAATGCAACCCTATGGCTCCTGCCGGTTGCCGTGTTCATCGACATGCAAGTCGATATTAACTATTACAACATGATCATCTCATACATCAAATATATCTCATCATGTCATTGGCCATATCATATCACAAACATACCCTGCAAAAACAAGTTAGACGTCCTCTAATTTGTTGTTGCATGTTTTACGTGGCTGCTATGGGTATCTAGCAAGAACGCTTCTTACCTACGCAAAGCCACAACGGTGATATTTAAGTTGCTATTTAACCTTCTACAAGGACCGCCTTTGTCTATTCCGATTCAACTAAGATAGGAGAGACAGACACCCGCCAGCCATCTTATGCAACAAAAGTCGCATGTCTGTCGATGGAACCGGTCTCATGTACGTGGACATGTAAAGTTGGTCCGGGCCGCTTCATCCCATAATACCGCTGAATCAAGAAAGACCAAGGAGGGAAGCAATCTAAACATCAACGCCCACAAACCCCTTTGTGTTCTACTCGTGAAAGCATCTACGCAAGAACCTAGCTCATGATGCCACTGTTGGGGAACGTTGCATGGGAAACAAAAAAAATTCCTACGCTCACCAAGATCAATCTAGGAGATGCATCTACGAGGGGAGAGTTGGATCCACATACCCTTGTAGATCGCTAAGCGGAAGCGTTCAAGAACGCGGTTCATGGAGTCGTACTCGCCGCGATTCAGATCGCCGAAGATCCTAACACCGAACGGACGGTGCCTCCGCGTTCTTCACACGTACAGCTCGGGGACGTCTCCTCCTTCTTGATCCAGCAAGGGGGAAGGAGAAGTTGACGGAGAAACCCAGCAGCACGACGGCGTGGTGGAGATGGTGGTGGAGGAATTCCAGCAGGGCTTCGCCAAGCACTGCGAACTGGATGAAGATATTCGTGGGAGAGGGAGGGCAGCACCGAGGCACGAACGTGTGTGGCTGCCCTCCCTCTGCCTCTCTTTATATAGGGGGGAGAGAGGGGAGGGGGCGCCCCTAGGGTTCCCCCTAGGGGGCGGCGGCCAGGGCAGATGGGGCCGGCCAAGGGGGGGCGGCGGCCAGGGCTGTGGCCAGGGCTAGGGTTTCCCCCCCCCCCCAGGCGCCTTGCCCCCCAAGACTAGGGGGTGCGGCAGCCCTAGGGGGGCCCAGCCCCCTTGGCGCAGGTGGAGAGGGCCAAAGGGGGGCGCACAGCCCCATGAGGGCTGTTGCGTCTCCCACTTATGGCCCATAGGGCCCGCAACACTTGCCGGGACCCCCCGAAACCTCTTTCGGTCATCCGACGACTCCCTGGTGCTACCCGGAACACTTCCGGACTCCGATCACTCTCATCCTATATATCAATCTTCGTCCCCGGACCATTCCGGAGACCCTCGTCACGTCCGGGATCTCATCCGGGACTCCGAACAACCTTCGGTAACCATGCACTGTTCTCACTAACAACCCTAGCGTCACCGAACCTTAAGTGTGTAGACCCTGCGGGTTCGGAAACTATGCAGACATGACCGAGACACTCCCAGGTCAATAACCAATAGCGGGATCTGGATACCCATATTGGTTCCCACACGTTCCTCGATGATCTTATCGGATGAACCACGATGTCAAGGATTCAGGCAATCCCGTATACAGTTCCCTTTGTCTCGTCGGTATGTTACTTGCCCGAGATTCGATCGTCGGTATCTCTATACCTAGTTCAATCTCGTTACCGGCAAGTCTCTTTACTCGTTCCGCAATACATAATCCCGTGACTAACTACTTAGTCACTTTGAGCTCATTGAGATGACGTATTACCGAGTGGGCCCGGAGATACCTCTCCGTCACACGGAGTGACAAATCCCAGTCTCGATCCATGTCAACTCAACAGACACCTTCGGAGATACCTGTAGAGTACCTTTATAGTCACCCAGTTACGTTGCGACGTTTGGCACACACAAAGCACTCCTACGGTGTCAGTGAGTTACATGATCTCATGGTCATAGGAACTTATAGTTGACATGCAGAAAACTATAGCGATAACTGATACGATCAAAAGCTATGTTTAACGTTTGGGTCTCGTCCATCACATCATTCTCCTAATGATGTGATCCCGTTATCAAATGACAACTCATGTCTATGACCTGGAAACCGCGGTCATCTTTGATCAACGAGCTAGTCCTTAAGAGGCTTACCAGGGACACAAAGTTTGTCTATTTATCCACACATGTATTTAAGTTTCCAATCAATACAATTATAGCATGGATAATAAACGATTATCATGAACAAGGAAATATAATAATAACTCTTTTATTATTGCCTCTAGGGCATATTTCCAACAAAACTTAAGTTAGAATTTCTATCCCTAGAAACTTTATGATGAGTGGGAACCTACTATCAAAATAAAAATAAAAGATCATGAATGCTATGCTTTGTGTGATTTGGGTGCAAGTGTCTCCACTATCCCAAAAACTTTGTATGATTTTCTAGGGTTCCATGAACTTGATGATTGTTCTTTAAATTTGCATCTTGCGGATTCCACTATTAAGAAACCTATGGGAAGGATTAATGATGTTCTTATTGTTGCCAATAGGAATTATGTGCCCGTAGATTTCATTGTTCTTGATATAGATTGCAATCCTTCATGTCCTATTATTCTTGGTAGACCTTTCCTTAGAACGATTGGTGCAATTATTAATATGAAGGAAGGAAATATTAGATTCCAATTTCCGTTAAGGAAAGGCATGGAACACTTTCCTAGAAAGAAAAACAAATTATCATATGAATCTATCATGAGAGACACTTATGGATTGCCTTCCAAACATGGCAATACCTAGATTTATCTTGTATCATGCCTAGCTAGGGGCGTAAAACGATAGCGCTTGTTGGGAGGCAACCCAATTTTATATTATTATTTTGTTTTTGTTGCTGTTATGGAATAAATATTTCATCTAGCCTATGTTTAGATGTGGTTTCATGTTTTGTTTATTGTTTGTGCCAAGTAGAACCTTTGGGAAGATGTGTGTGAAGTTTATGTGATCTTGTTGTGAAAAACAGAATCGTTAGCGCTCACTAGAATGGTCGCCAGATTTTACTGGAGCGTGCTATTTAGTTGATTCTTTTTTAAGATGATTAATAGAAAAATTCCTTACATTTACCAATTTAGTTTGAATTTTTTGGAGTTACAGAAGTATGTGAAACCTGCAGATTACTACAGATTGTTCTATTTTTGACAGATTCTGTTTTTCGTGTGTTGTCTGTTTATTTCAATGCATCTATGAGTAATATTTGGAGGTATAAACCATAGAGAAGTTGGAATACAGTAGGTTTAACACCAATATAAACAAAGAATGAATTCATTGCAGTACCTTTGAGTAGTGGTTTGCTTTCTTATACTAACGGAGCTCACTAGAATTTTTGTCTAAGTTTTGTGTTGTGAAGTTTTCAAGTTTTGAGTATTGCTTTGATGGACTATGGAACAAAGAGTAGCAAAGGCCTAAGCTTGGGGATGCCCATGGAACCCCAAGTAAAATTCAAGGATAATCAAAAGCCTAAGCTTGGGGATGCCCCGGGAAGGCATCCCCTCTTTCGTCTTTATCCATCGTTAACTATACTTGGAGCTATATTTTTATTCACAATATGATATGTGTTTTGCTTGGAGCGTCTTGTTGTGACGCCCGGGTAATCAAGCTACAGTAAACCTCTGCTAATGATGCCACGTCACCACGATTACTAATGCTAATCTCGCGTTAGTTCGAAACCGATTCAAATTCAAATTATAAAATCGAGCAAACAATAAAAGTTTTCAAATATTAAGACTAAAATGTTAGGAGTGAATCAAATAATGCATAGGAAATTATGGTGGACAAACCACACCTTTATAAAATGTTTATATACTATAAGATGAATAGAACAACAGCAAAAACAATTGTTCAAATGCTTTTAAAATAATAAATGATTACCATCTATTTTATTTTAGGTACCTAGTTAATTGTGGTAGTGGCATATTTATGAATACCATTTTAGATACAACCTTTGCAACTTATAAAAGAAAATAAACAAATCAAATTTAATAAAACAGAAAAGAATAATAAATAAAAGGAGAACACAAAACAAACAGAAAAATAAAAGAAAGAAGAACCCCCCTGTTGGGCCTTGGCCTAGCTATACCAGCCAGGCCAGCGCATTTTCCCCCGCTCCCTCGGCCTATATGGCCCCTAAACCC
>LR738712.1:119673344-119836065 GCA_902687465.1 Secale cereale | reverse complement strand
CGCTGGATCTGGCACTACGCCCGCTGCCTCGTCATGTCGCCGTTGCCAGACACCATCGACCCGTCGTCGGCCACACCGTCATCGGACCTCCTCCGCACCGCTGCACGAGTACCTCACCGCCGCCAACTCGCCATCACCCAACCACAAGTCCTCCCCGAGCATACCTCACTCAACTACAGGGCTCAGTGAGCCTCAACCTTCTCCCTCTCTTCCCCGCATGCCCATCGCCATGTCCGAGCCACGCTCACTGCGACCGACCGTAGCCCGCACCGGCGCCTAGAGCGCCCCGCCTCGCCTCCTCCCGCAGCTACGCTTGCCGTCGGGCTCGCCAATGCCGCGGATGGCCGTCGTCACTGTCCTGCACCCGTGGCCGCCGTACACGCCTACTGCTTGCCCCGCGCGCCCGGCCACCACCTCCCCTCGCGCTCGCCGCCCCACTCCGCGAACGCCCCGCCGCCTGGCTCCGGCCGCCGCCGCTTCTGCCGCGCGCGAGCGCCCGCCCCAGCTTGCCGTCGCTGCGCCGCCATCGCCGCACTGCTCGCGCCGCGGCACCGCCTCCCGCACCCCTGGCTCGCGCGCCTGCGGCCTGCCGTCCAGGCCCCCCCTGCCGCGGACCCCGTGCCCCGCTCGGCGCGCCCCTGCAGGCGTCCTCCCGTGTGCGCCCGCCCCGGCAGCCTCGTCGCCAAACTCGCCCAGCCCGCTGCAGCCGCAGCCGCCCGACGATGGCCGCCTCGCCCGTCGCCCATTTGCCACGCCTGGCCGTGCTCACCACCGCCTTGGGCCGCCGGCCCCCCTTCGCCGCTGGCCTCGCAGGCCACCGCGACGGCAGCCTCGCCGTGATCTCGCGGCTGCTGTCCGGCGACCGGCCTCGTCGTGCCAATGGCCGACGCCTCCCCCTCCGATTTGGGTTGTGCCCAATCGGGTCGGGCTGGGCACCAGTGCCTGTAACCGTTGCGCCCGTTAGCCTAATAAGGCCCTGGCCCAATGACAGCCGGGGTCCACCCCCAGGACGTTTTTAAAAAAAGAAAAAATATATATAATTAAAAATAAATATTAATTAATTAATTAATTAATAGGTTAATTAAGTTAATTGATTATAATTAAGTTAACATAATCAATTAACCAACCTACCTAATCTGTTAGTTAAACTAATTAATTTGGTTAATTAGTTAACAGTGTATGACACACGGGCCCCACACGTCAGTTGAACCAGTCAACGTTCTGTTGACTGCTGACGTCATGCTGACGTCAGCATGCACTATTCTGGATAATGTTGTTTTATTTAATAATTAATAAATTAGAAAATGATTTAAAACTTTAAAAATTAATATAAAATAAACTGTAAGTCGGATGAAAATACTTTATATATGAAAGTTGCTCAGAATTTCGAGACGCATCCGGATACGCAGACCGTTCGTCCACCAAACATCCCTAGCATACCGAACCCGCAACTTTCCCCCTCCGTTTCATCCGCCTGAAAACGCGAAACACCGGGAGTACTTTCCCGAATGTTTCCCCCCTTTGTTAGTATCACCCGATACTGCGTTAGGGCACACTTAGCAGTGCTACATGTCATGTCATGAATCGTCATGCATCTGTTTGCATTGTATTCACTATTTCTTCCGCCTCTTCTCTTCGGTAGACTACGAGGCCGACGCTGCTGCTGCCCCGATCGACTACGATGTTGACGACCCCACTTTGGCTGTCGAGCTTCCAGGCAAGCCCCCCCTTTGATCACCATATATCGCCTACTCTTCTCTCTACTGCTTGCATTAGAGTAGTGTAGCATGTTACTGCTTTCGATAATCCTATTCTGCTGCATAGCCTGTCATTGTTGCTACCACTGTTGATACTTTACCTGAAATCCTAAATGCTTAGTATAGGATGCTAGTATACCATCAGTGACCCTACACCCTTGTCCGTCTGCCCTGCTATTATATCGGGCCGTGATCACTTGGGGGTGATCACGGGGATATATTACATACATATATACATGATACTTGTTGTGACTAAAGTCGGGTCGGCTCGTTGAGTACCCGCGGTTGATTCACGGATTGGGGGCTGAAAGGACATACTTTCCCGATGGCCCTCTGTGTGGATCTTGTGGCGGAGCGACAAGGCAGGTTGAGACACCTAGGAGACAGGTGGCCTGGCCCTGGTCGTTGTCCGCGGTTATTTCATAATAACACGCTTAACGAGTTTGGATATTTGATCTGAGTCTGGCCGATGGCCTATACGCACTAACCAGCTACATGGGATTAGTTATGGGTACTCGACGTCGTGGTATCAGCCGAAGCCTTCTTGACGTCAGCGACTTAGCGGCGCGCGCCGGATTGGACTGGAAAGCCTACTCTGGTATTAGGAGAGGCTAGGTCTGCTTACCGGCCGCCCTCGCAACGCGCAGGTGTGCATTGGGCGATGGGCCCAGACCCCCGTGCGCTTAGGGTTTAGACCGGCGTGCTGACCTCTCTGCTGTGCTTTGGTAGGGCTGCGACGTGTTGATCTTCCGACGCCGGGCATGACCCTGGAAAGTGTGTGCGGCCAAATGGGATCAAGCGTGCTGGGTTATGTGGTGCACCCCTGCAGGGAAGTTAATCTATTCGAATAGCCGTGTCCCTCGGTAAAAGGACGACCCGGAGTTGTATTCCGACCTCATGACAACTAGAACCGGATACTTAATAAAACACACCCTTACCAGTGTCAGATACAACTCGGTGGTTGCTCTCTCACAGGGTGATGTGCGGGAGGATTGCCAGGTAGGATTATGCTATACGTTGTTACTTGGTGAACTTACCATCTATTCCCTTCTACTGCTGCAAGACGGAGGCTGCCAGAAGCGAGGATACTTGTTACTTACAGCTACTCTCTTCTTCTGCTGCAAGATGGACGTTGCTAGAAGTGTAGTCTTCGATTGGATTAGCTATATCCCCTCTTATTCCCGCTTGCTGCAGTTTAGCCCACAGATATTGCCCCTTTACACATATATCATTGCATATGTAGTGTAGATCCTTGCTTGCGAGTACTTTGGATCAGTACTCACGGTTGCTTTTCTCCCCCTTTTCCCCTTTTGTCCCTTCTTCTCGGATGACGCATCCAGATGGTGGAGCCCCGGACCCAGAAGATCCCGAGGAAGTTTCTACGTGAAGTTCGGCTTCGAGGAGTAGTTAGGAGGTCCCAGGCAGGAGGCCTTGCCTTTTCGATCGTTGCTATATTTGTGCTAGCCTTCTTAAGGCAAACTTGTTTAACTTATGTATGTACTCAGATATTGTTGCTTCCGCTGACTCTTGTGTTTTCGAGCTATGTATTCGATCCCTCGAGGCCCCTGGCTTGTAATATAAAGCTTGTATTATTTTAATTTGTGTCTAGAGTTGTGTTGTGATATCTTCCAGTGAGTCTCTGATTTTGGTCGTACACATTTGCGTGCATGATTAGTGTACGGTCAAATCGGGGGCGTCACAAGTTGGTATCAGAGCCGACTGCTTGTAGGAATCCCCCTTTCCAACTCCTTGGCCGAAGTTCATTCTAGTCTTTGAAAAACAAATTTACTAACTTGTTGTGTGGCTTACGGGCCCACAACACCAGTGGGTGGTATTAGTATCTTTTACTCCTCGTCTATACTCTGGGACTCTGATCTCTCTTCTATTCGGGTTAAAAGATTTTACCAACTCTGACTCTAGGTTCTCGCAACTATTTCTCCCGGAGAGTCCTCATTCCAGAAGATCACCTACTTCGTCAGAAGATTCTTAGGATATCCCTCGATATTTTTCCCGAGACCCTTTGTGGTCAACGCCTTTGCAATTAACTGCCACCGATATATCCCTATGGATATATGCATGCACTTGTCATTCTCATGATCATTCCTCATCACTCTTGTCGTTACAAGATGCCTCGAAATATTCTCCGTTGTTTCGAGAATCCTTTGAGTTTACTGTCTTGCAGTTTTATTTCGCATGAAAACCCTTACGGTTATTTCCTCACAATTACTGAGGATCCGTTCTTCTCAATTGTTCATTTGTCTCACAAAATTCTTCAGAATACTTTCGATCTTTCGAGAATCCTCTACAGGTTGTTACTCTTGAAATTCTTGCCTGCTTGCGTTATGGTTAATTACATATGACTAGTAGTCTTCGTTAACATCCATTGTCTTAGCCATTTTGAGCCTATTGATTCAATGTGTGCATATGCACGCAATCATCAGGTTATCCTTTATAAAATTATCTTTCCGACTCAGACGTCATTCCGGACATGAGTTGGTTCTCGGCAATTCAAACCTTTATTGATTGTACAACTACGTGTTTTCAACTTATCCATCCTTGTTCAGAGCGTCTACTTCTGATCCTTCGTTTTGGAAACCATAATTTCTTTCTATTTAAGCATCAGGCTAATCAGGTGATTCTTGAATCTGATGCCTCTGCATTCTTTCTTCCTCTGAGTGAGTATCGATACTCACATCAGCTCCGTTGTGGATTGCCCGATCCATTGTTGGATTGTTATCTGACAGTGTCCTTCATATTCAATCACCTTCAGAGTTCTTCCCATGATACATAATGCCTTTAGTAAATTATATCCTCTGCTTGACCAACCTTGCTCTGCTTTCGAGATCGTGTCTTTACTTTTGAAACTTTTGGTATATGTTACTAAGATGCCCGATGGGTTGAACCTATGCCTTCCCCTAATTCATGAGAACCTGAAAGTTTTCACAAGTCATACCCTTCCGGTGTTCTACCGGATAAAATTCCAACACTACAGTTTTATCAAAGCAAGAAGTAAATGAAACGTATGCATTGGAGAAATGGGAGTCGACCTTGAGCTTTTGTTCATGCCCATGGAAACGATGTAAACCGTCTCTGGAGCTTCTTGCAAAATGATTTTACATCTAAATAATTCTTTCGGTATCAATAAATTTGATCCCTTGCAGTTATGGTTCCGACCATGCTGTCCTTATTCAATATATCTGGAATAAATCCATTCCAGGCCTCGTCAATTATTGACAAGGTTAAAGCATCTACTGTCATAGGTCAATGACCTAGTTCAACTTCTATCGTGTTCTACCTTCGAGTTTTACCCTCTGATATCTCGAAGATATCATGCCTTTGCACTACACCTTTTGAACTTTTGATGAAGTAATACCTTTGCTTGTTGTAATCACTCTACGGGTTCTAGGTTGCCGTCAACCGAGGACACCGTTTAGTAAATCAAATCTGCTCTAAAAATTCAACACCCCTAGTAGATGTTACTGGGAAATTTTTAAACTCAATCTGGTTTATTCCTAGACTATCGGGTACATCCCTTGTCTAGCTATCTTTGATTGTGCTACCTCGTCCTTCTTTGGTGCATGAATTCTTCAGAGATTGAGCACAACTTACGTCGAGCCTTCAACATCTGGTTGCTTGTCCAGTAAGGCAACTTTGATTCCGAGCTTGCATCTTTTATATTGATCCAATAACTTGCCACTTCGTCATTCCCTTGCTTGACGCAGCCAATCTTCGATTGCATCCTCTTGAAACCTCCCGACAAATGTGTCGTGATCACCTTCAACACTGTGACTTCTTCTGAGACGTCAACGGAGTTTATGATGAGAAATACCCTCCTTGCCCTCGATGATTTTTATTATCATCGAAAACACCCTTGGCTTCCTTTCATCGCGAACTTGTCCACATTATGAATACGACTTGCTCTCCAACTAGTGTTGTGTTCTGCCTTGAAGTATTACTGTCTTTTATGTCGGAAATGTTGTGGGGATTGCTCCACCTCTTAGAAATTCTCGGTATGATGATACTTCTCACCATCACCATTCTTCCTTGGTCCCAGTGTTATTTTAACCGGGATACCAATATGCTAGCGATGCTGCTTGAGTTCTGTATTTCTAGCAACCCTATTGCTTTGAAGTTAACGATCCACAGCTCGTTATTAGACTGTTGGTTATTGAATCATCACTCTAACATTGATCTTGCCGCCTAAGGTCATGTTTCGGGCACACCTATCAACTAATGATTAATGGTGTATGTTTTCCTCGAGCATACAACATTATATCATTTGAATTGACAAGTGTCGTCTTCTTGTTCACATTATTGTGGAAACCCATCCGTTTGGAATTCACGATGAATTGTTGCTGAGCCCACCAGCCACCTCCTCAACCTCTCCTTGGTTTAATGATGAACTATTGTTTCGGGAACCCACTCCCATAGTTCATTTCCCGAGAATCTTAAAATGTCATTTCGATGATTATGTTGCACCTTTTCTTCTCAAACATCCCGAATCTGGGGTATCGTGCCAATCGGATCTGAATCTCGGTCGGTTATGATGGTTGGGACAACTTTCCACGAGTTATAATGTTGGTCCTTTGATGACCCGGTAATATGATGTCATGCCTAGCACCCCTGGCTGGAGGACCTATCATTGAAATTTCTTTTGCAAGGATAACCATTCTTCTAGGAGGAAATTATAAGACTTATTCCATAATTTGTTCCTGATGAATCCTTTGTGTATCCAAGTCCGACCTTTGCTTCAAGACCATGCCAATGCTATGTCAAGGCATGTCTGTGGTACTCCGATTTTCAACAAGAGCATTTGAAGCCCATTGCTAAATTTTTCTTGGTCAGTTATCCAAACACCGTTGTATGGGTAACATCTTGATTAATCCTTGCCTCTTTATCTGAATGGCTGGACACTTGCTCTCCTACCCTGTATGCCGTGTTCTGCTTGTCCATGGGAAGGATATACTCCTAATAATTGTGTGTAATCACAATTTTCCTTTCCATTTGTTTGTTTAACCTTTCTTTGATCTACATATAATCTAAGCAGTAATAATTTTCTGCTTATGTAAACTACTTGGTGTATAACTCCGTCAGTAAGAACCTGTTACTATTGTTCATAACATTCCAGTAACCATCGATGGACGAGAACTTTGCCTATTGGTCCGCCTTGTTCAACGAGCGGGAAAATGGTCCTCTGTGTTCCTCGTCCTTGGTATCGACTTTGTTTCCAACAAAACTGACAAGCTATCCACGGACATGCCTCCCTTTCGTGGTTGTGCAAGATGTAACCACTCTTCTTATTTTTCAACCCACATGGTGGGCCCATAACCCACAGGTCCACTGGATCGAAACCTGACTCTTCTTTACAACCTGGATTCTAATGTATCCTTTGCACCTGGCTTCGTATGTGATTCACAAGCTAAATTCTATACCCTTATTCATCCTGGAATCAAACACCATGTTATTCTCAATGTTCAAGCCCCCATTCCAGCTTCTGTCTAGGCATCGAATGATTGCCTACCCATTTAAAACTTTGGTACCACCGTATATTGCACTCAACGAATTCACTAAAATACTACTCGTAGGGTACTTCGTATATCACTATTTGAATTAGCCGTCGTATGCATAGACTTCGTGGAGATAAGTTTCTCCAAAGTTTTTCCCCCTGGTCGCGTTCGTAGGACGATGAAGATCCTGAAGAAAGGATGATGACTTGATCATGACGGCTGGAAACAAAGAAATGAGGACATCAACGAAAGGGATAAACCTCTTCGAAAGGGCAGGCAAGACCGAGAAGACTCGTTAGGTATTCGCTACCAACACTTTTCCTCCCGTGCTCCACCGCTTAAATCTCGGGACAAGATTTCTTGTAGTGGAGGAGAATTGTGACGCCCGGGTAATCAAGCTACAGTAAACCTCTGCTAATGATGCCACGTCACCACGATTACTAATGCTAATCTCGCGTTAGTTCGAAACCGATTCAAATTCAAATTATAAAATCGAGCAAACAATAAAAGTTTTCAAATATTAAGACTAAAATGTTCGAAGTGAATCAAATAATGCATAGGAAATTATGGTGGACAAACCACACCTTTATAAAATGTTTATATACTATAAGATGAATAAAACAACAGCAAAAACAATTGTTCAAATGCTTTTAAAACAATAAATGATTACCATCTATTTTATTTTAGGTACCTAGTTAATTGTGGTAGTGGCATATTTATGAATACCATTTTAGATACAACCTTTGCAACTTATAAAAGAAAATAAACAAATCAAATTTAATAAAACAGAAAAGAATAATAAATAAAAGGAGAACACAAAACAAATAGAAAAATAAAAGAAAGAATAACCCCCCTGTTGGGCCTTGGCCCAGCTATGCCAGCCAGGCCAGCGCATTTTCCCCCGCTCCCTCGGCCTATATGGCCCCTAAACCCGAACCCTAGCACCCACTACCCCCCCCCCCACTTCTCCCCGATCCCCTTCTCCCCCGCTGGATCTGGCACTACGCCCGCTGCCTCGTCCTGTCGCCGTTGCCAGACACCATCGACCCGTCGTCGGCCACACCGTCATCGGACCTCCTCCGCACCGCTACACGAGGACCTCACCACCGCCAACTCGCCATCACCCGACCACAAGTCCTCCCCGAGCATACCTCACTCAACTACAGGGCTCGGTGAGCCTCAACCTTCTCCATCTCTTCCCCGCATGCCCATCGCCATGTCCGAGCCACGCTCACTGCGCCCGACCGCACCCCGCACCGGCGCCTAGAGCGCCCCGCCTCACCTCCTCCCGCAGCTACGCTCGCCGTCGGGCTCGCCAATGCCGCAGATGGTCGTCGTCACTGTCCTACACCCGCGGCCACCGTGCACGCCTACTGCTTGCCCTGCGCGCCCGGCCACCACCTCCCTTCGCGCTCGCCGCCCCACTCCGCGCACGCCCCGCCGCCTGGCTCCGGCCGCCGCAGCTTCTGCCGCGCGCGAGCGCCCGCCCCAGCTTGCCGTCGCTACGCCGCCATCGCCGCACTGCTTGCGCCGCGGCACCGCCTCCCGCTCCCCTGGCTCGCGCGCCTACGGCCTGCCGTCCAGGCCCCCCCTGCCGTGGACCCCGTGCCCCGCTCGGCGCGCCCCTGCAGGCGTCCTCCCGTGCGCGCCCGCCCCGGTAGCCTCGTCGCCAAACTCGCCCAGCCCGCTGCAGCCACAGCCGCCCGCCGATGGCCGCCTCGCCCGTCGCCCGTTTGCCACGCCTGGCCGTGCTCACCACCGCCTTGGGCCGCCGGCCCCCCATCCCCGCTGGCCTCGCAGGCCACCGCGACGGTAGCCTCGCCGTGATCTCGCGGCTGCTGTCAGGCGACCGGCCTCGTCGTGCCAATGGCCGACGCCTCCCCCTCCGATTTGGGCTGTGCCCAATCGGGTCGGGCTGGGTGCCCGTAACCGTTGCGCCCGTTAGCCTAATAAGGCCCTGGCCCAATGACAGCCGGGGTCCACCCCCAGGACGTTTTTAAAAAAAGAAAAATATATATAATTAAAAATAAATATTAATTAATTAATTAATTAATAGGTTAATTAAGTTAATTGATTATAATTAAGTTAACATAATCAATTAACAAACCTACCTAATCTGTTAGTTAAACTAATTAATTTGGTTAATTAGTTAACAGTGTATGACACACGGGCCCCACACGTCAGTTGAACCAGTCAACGTTCTGTTGACTGCTGACGCCATGCTGACGTCAGCATGCACTATTCTGGATAATGTTGTTTTATTTAATAATTAATAAATTAGAAAATGATTTAAAACTTTAAAAATTAATATAAAATAAACCGTAACTCGGATGAAAATACTTTATATATGAAAGTTGCTCAGAATTTCGAGACGCATCCGAATACGCACACCGTTCGTCCACCACACATCCCTAGAATACCGAACCCGCAACTTTCCCCCTCCGTTTCATCCGCCCGAAAACGCGGAACACCGGGAGTACTTTCCCGGATGTTTCCCCCCTTCGTCAGTATCACCCGATACTGCGTTAGGGCACACTTAGCACCGCTACATGTCATGTCATGCATCTGTTTGCATTGTATTCACTGTTTCTTCCCCCTCTTCTCTTCGGTAGACTACGAGGCCGACGCTGCTGCTGCCCCGATCGACTACGGTGTTGACGACCCCACTTTGGCTGCCGAGCTTCCAGGCAAGCCCCCCCCCCCCTTTGATCACCAGATATCGCCTACTCTTCTCTCTACTGCTTGCATTAGAGTAGTGTAGCATGTTACTGCTTTCGATAATCCTATTCTGCTGCATAGCCTGTCATTGTTGCTACCACTGTTGATACTTTACCTGCAATCCTAAATGCTTAGTATAGGATGCTAGTATACCATCAGTGACCCTACACCCTTGTCCGTATGCCCTGCTATTCTATCGGGCCGTGATCAATTGGGGGTGATCACGGGGATATATTACATACATATATACATGATACTTGTTGTGACTAAAGTCGGGTCGGCTCGTTGAGTACCCGCGGTTGATTCACGGATTGGGGGCTGAAAGGACATACTTTCCCGACGGCCCTCTGTGTGGATCTTGTGGCGGAGCGACAGGGCAGGTTGAGACACCTAGGAGACAGGTGGCCTGGCCCTAGTCATTGTCCGCGGTTATTTCATAATAACACGCTTAACGAGTTTGGATATTTGATCTGAGTCTGGCCGATGGCCTATACGTACTAACCAACTACGTGGGATTAGTTATGGGTACTCGACGTCGTGGTATCAGCCGAAGCCTTCTTGACGTCAGCGACTTAGCGGCGCACGCCGGATTGGACTGGAAAGCCTACTCTAGTATTAGGAGAGGCTAGGTCTGCTTACCGGCCGCCCTCGCAACGCGCAGGTGTGCATTAGGCGATGGGCTCAGACCCTCGTGCGCTTAGGGTTTAGACCGGCATGCTGACCTCTCTGTTGTGCTTAGGTAGGGCTGCGACGTGTTGATCTTCCGAGGCCGGGCATGACCCTGGAAAGTGTGTCCGGCCAAATGGGATCAAGCGTGCTGGGTTATGTGGTGCACCCCTGCAGGGAAGTTAATCTATTCGAATAGCCGTGTCCCTCGGTAAAAGGACGACCCGGAGTTGTATTCCAACCTCATGACAACTAGAACCGGATACTTAATAAAACACACCCTTACCAGTGCCAGATACAACTCGGTGGTTGCTCTCTCACAGCGTGATGTGCGGGAGGATTGCCGGGTAGGATTATGCTATACGTTGTTACTTGGTGAACTTACCATCTATTCCCTTCTACTGCTGGAAGACGGAGGCTGCCAGAAGCGAGGATACTTGTTACTTCCAGCTACTCTCTTCTTCTGCTGCAAGATGGACGTTGCTAGAAGCGTAGTCTTCGATTGGATTATATATCCCCCCTCTTATTCCTGCTTGATGCAGTTTAGCCCACTGATATTGCCCCTTTACACATATATCATTGCATATGTAGTGTAGATCCTTGCTTGCGAGTACTTTGGATGAGTACTCATGGTTGCGTTTCCCCCCCTTTTCCCCTTTTGTCCCTTCTTCTCGGATGACGCATACAGATGGTGGAGCCCCAGACCCAGAAGATCCTGAGGATGTTTCTACGTGAAGTTCGGCTTCGAGGAGTAGTTAGGAGGTCCCAGGCAGGAGGCCTTGCCTTTTCGATTGTTGCTATATTTGTGCTAGCCTTCTTAAGGAAAACTTGTGTAACTTATGTCTGTACTCAGATATTGTTGCTTCCGCTGACTCTTGTGTTTTCGAGCTATGTATTCGAGCCCTCGAGGCCCCTGGCTTGTAATATAAAGCTTGTATTATTTTAATTTGTGTCTAGAGTTGTGTTGTGATATCTTCCAGTGAGTCTCTGATTTTGGTCGTACACATTTGCGTGCATGATTAGTGTACGGTCAAATCGGGGGCGTCACAAGTCTTTGCTTGTTAGTTTGTCACAATCATCCTTGCTGGGCACACCTATTTGAGAGAGTTAAATATGGCCTAGGAATTGTTAGAACACTCTACGTGCTTCACTTATATCTTTTGAGTTGAATAGTTTTTGCTCTAGTGCTTCACTTATATATTTTAGAGCACGGTGGTGGTTATATTTTGTAGAAATAGTAGAACTCTCATGCTTCACTTATATCTATTTGAGAGTCTATTAAAACAGCATGGTAATGTGTTTAGGCTAAAAAACTGGTCTTTAGATGATAGACATCCAATGTCAATGTAGTAAAAAAATAACACTAAGTGCATTGAATATGATGAGATATTGGATGCTTGATAATTGTTTTGAGATATGAGGATAGTGACATTAGAGTCATGCTAGTGGAGTTATTATGAAATTGAGAAATGCTTGTGTTAAGGTTAGTGATTCCCGTAGCATGCACGTATGGTGAACCGCTATGTGACGAAGTTAGAGCATGAGGTATTTGTAAAGTGTCAACCTTTGTGTGGAGGTCAGGGGCGCGCGATGGTTAACTCCTACCAACCTCCCCCCTAGGAGCATGTGTTGATTGCTTTGTTTTGATGACTCAAAGATTTTTGCAATAAGTATATGAGTTCTTATGACTAACGTTGAGCCCATGGATTATACACACTCTCACCCTTCCACCATTGCTAGCCTCTCTTGTACCACGCAACCTTCGCCGGTACCATAAACCCACTATATATCCTACCTCAAAACAGCCTGTAGCAACCACGATCTGAATGGACCGAAGTCTCTGTGTTCTGTGTCATCCCTGGATCGGTAATGCTGACACACACAGTACTTGAAGGATTTATAACAGAGTGGCAATCACACACTTATTACATCGAATGTCTCAAAAGAGAACTTATTACAAAAGTCTATGGCTTAAGGCCATCTAACAAAATAACAGCGGAAGGCTTGGAAGATAAGTGAGTCCATCAACTCCAACGGCATAGCTGAGTGCATGACAAATGACCTAGCACGTCTTACTCCTCGTCTGAAAAGTCTGCAACGTAATATGTTGGAGCCCGAAACGGGTCAGCACATGGAATATGCTGGTAAGATAACACACTAGAGCAACTAACAGAAACAAAGCTAACACTATATGCGTATTTGGCTGGTGGAGGCTCTAAGGTTAAAGTTTTTGCGTAAAGCCAATTTTTTCCTACAACAAAGGAATAAATTTTATTTTAACTATCATGCTAGTTGAAACATCATTGAGAAGGTACCTCTAACTCAATCCCAATTAAAGTAACCATCATTAACCCAACAAATTAATTTTTAGAGTGATGAGATCAACCAATAATTCAAGTACCAGATACTCAAGATTGTCCATAACCGGGGACACAACTAATCATGATCAGTTTGTACACCCTGCAGAGGTTTGTGCACTTTTCCCCACAAGACTCGATCTCCTCCGTTGGATTTCTCGCACTGCAAGGTGTTTGCGAAACGGATGACCGAGACACAGTCTTTCAGAAGCATTTACTATTTACCCCGGCTGGACTGGTACACCTACTTTCCCCGACATCTGCTAGTCCACCACTGAAAGAGCTCACACAACTTACTCATACTATGCCAGAGCCCATAATGGCATTGCGGCTGCACACGGAAGTTTCTAGCATGGATAGTCTTATGATCCCTTTGAGCCTTGGTGGCATTCCATAGGAAAAATCACACGGAACCCCGGGATTTCCTAGGACAACACTTGATTCTCCAGGTGCCCTGCAACCAATCCACCCGATCATGGATTTCACTCAAACCCAAACCACGTCTACGAGCATAGCATGGCAACCTAGCATAACGTAGAAGTAACTCCCAAGGGTTTGAAAATAATGCAGGTAATAGGTTCTACCTCAAACTACTTCCCAGACCCACAAGTTAAAAGATCCTACGCATGCAATGTGTGAGGGTTTGATCTAATGCATAAAAACTGGGTAATAAAGGGGTATGATCAAAGTGTTACTTGCCTTGTTGATGATTCGCAAAACCTGGAGACTCGTAGTAGCATGCTTCGCAGTCCGGTTATTCTATCGCAAGAAAACAATAGCACCATAAGCAATCAAGCAAAGATGCACAAACAGAACTCCAAATAATAAGATCTAACCAGAAAGTTCAACTTAAGAACTCCGGTTTGCAAAAAAAAATCAAATCAAACGGAGCAACGAAACTCAAACTACAAAAGAAACAAGATCCATTTACTAGATTGATCTAAAGTCAAATTTTACAGTAGCAAAACCTTGTTCAAGTTGGCTAAACGGAAAGAGGGCGTCAAGACGAAGATCTGGGATTTTGAATCACCTGATTCCGACTCTCGAGCGAAAAGAAAAATGAAAAACAAGATCAGTGCAGAAATCGCGATCGAAAATAATCGCGAAAAACGCCCCAAAAAGAAAACTGACGAATAGGCTAACGAACAAACATTCGCTGTCTGTAACTAACGGGCGAACAACGTTCGTTAAAACGAACGTACGGACGAACGTCCGCTAATTAACTAAACCGTAAAAAACCGAACCGATCTATTTAGGAAAACAGATCTAGGGTTCCGAAAAAAAACCGATCGGTTTAAAAAAAAACGACGGCAACGGCGACGAGATCGGCGGCGGCGGGTACGGCGACGGTGGCGGGTGGCGGCGGCGGTGCGGTGGCTCGGCGGCGGCGGCTGGCGCGGGCGGCGGCGGCTAGCGCGGCGATGGCGGCTGGCGCGGGGCTCGAGGCGGCAGTGGCTAGGGCAGGCACGGCGGGCTGGGGTGGCGGCTGGCTCGGGCCGCGGCCTTATAAAGGTCGGCCGACTGGGGTGTCCGGGTCGGACACGGCCCAAGGTCGGTTCCACTTTTTTTTTAAAGAGTCCTGACGCACTAAAACGGACGAAAAAATACTAAACGAGCTCCAAAAATTCTGAAATAAATTTTCACTGTCCTCTAATAATATTTAGGACAAAGTAACATTTTTGCTGGACCTAAACGCAATTTTGAAAAACGCGCAATTTTTCTATGCAAATAAATCCGAATAAAATCCAAAAGTGATTTTAATATTTTTGCTCCCATATTTCTGTTATTTTGGAGAAGTCATATTATCTCCGCTCGTATATTTTATCAAGAAATATTATTAGGAAGGGAAAATAATTAAAACCAACGTGATACCCGTACCGGTATTCGAGAAAACTCAAATACGAAAACGGTAGAATTCCCAACTCTCTCCGTATGTCCTTGAGTTGCTTAGAATTTTCGAGGATCGCCACGCACAAATGCAAAGAAAATATGCAATGCAATATGATCTATGTATAACATTCCAAATTGAAAATTTGTGATGTTACAAACCTACCCCCCTTAGAATGAATCTCGCCCTCGAGATTCGGCTTGGCTAGAGAACAGGTGTGGGTGGTCCTTGCGTAGATCATCTTCTTGTTCCCAGGTGGCTTCTTCCTTGGTGTGGTGACTCCACAAAACTTTGCAAAACTTGATAACCTTACTACGAGTGACTTTGCTCAAAAACTCGAGGATCTTGACGGGTTTCTCCTCGTAAGTCAGATCGCTATCCAATTGTATTACTTCCAGGGGTACTGTGTCTCTTAACAGAATATCTGCCATCTCCGCATGACACTTCTTAAGCTGAGAAACGTGGAACACATCGTGCACTCCTGACAATCCCTCAGGTAACTCCAATTTGTAGGCAACCTCTCCCATGCGTTCCAAAACACGGTACGGTCCTACAAATCTCAGGGCTAACTTTCCCTTAACTCCGAAACATTTAACTCCTCGCAGAGGCGACACTCTCAGGTATGCTCTATCTCCGATTTCGTAGGCTACCTCCTTGTGCTTCGAGTCTGCATAACTCTGCCTGGACTGAGCTACCTTTAGTCTATCTCGAACCAACTTAACCTTCTCTTCTGACTCCTTAATCAGATGTGGTCCGAATAACTAACGGTCTCCGACTATCCCACATCAACGGTGTTCGGTATCTCCTTCCATACAACGCTTCGAACGGTGCCATCTTCAAACTAGTCTGGTAACTGTTGTTGTACAAGAACTCTGTGTAGGGCAAATTGTCATCCCAACTAGATCCGTAATCTAACGCACAGGTTCTCAACATGTCTTCCAGAATCTGGTTAACTCTCTCGGTCTGTCCATCTGTCTGCGAATGAAAAGTTGTACTAAATTCCAGCCTCGTTCCCAAAGTTTGGTGCAGCTGATGCCAAAACTTTGAGGTGAAATGTGTTCCTCTATCTGATACAATGGCCCTCGGAACTCGATGCAGACATACGATCCTGGTCATGTATATTTTGGCCAACTTCGCACTGGTATACGTGGTTTTCACGGGGATAAAGTGGGCTACTTTGGTCAAGCGATCCACTACTACCCAGATTGAGTCATATCCTGATTTGGTCCTGGGCAATCTGGTGATAAAGTCCATGCCAAGCATATCCCACTTCCATTTGGGTATTGGCATAGGCTATAACAATCCTGCTGGCTTCTGATGCTCTGCCTTCACTCTCTGGCATACATCACATATTGCTACATACTCGGCAATATCCTTCTTCATTCCCGTCCACCAGAAACGTTCCTTCAAATCCAAATACATCTTAGTGTTTCTGGGGTGTATCGAGTATGGCGAATCATGTGCTTCCTGCAGTATCAACTTCCTGATCTCCGGGTTGTTGGGCACATAGATTCGATCCTCAAACCACAAGGTGTCGTGTTCGTCCTCACGAAAACCCTTGGCTTTTCCTTCGCTCATCTTCTCCTTTATCTCAGCAATCTCTTTCTCATCCTTCTGGGCTTCTCGTATCTTTCCCAGCAATGTTGACTGAACCTCTAACGTTGCAACAAAACCTCTAGGAACTATCCCCAAATAAAGCTCCCTGAGATCTTCCGCTAGCTCCTGTGGCAATCCTCCCTTCACTAGGGTATTTGCATAACTCTTTTGACTCAAAGCGTCTGCGACGACATTGGCATTTCCTGGGTGATAGTGCAGCTTCATATCGTAATCATTTATAAGCTCCAACCATCTCCTCTGTCTAAGGTTCAACTCCTTCTGAGTAAAAATGTACTTCAAACTCTTGTGATATGTGTACATATCACAACGATTTCCAATAAGGAAATGTCTCCAAGTTTTGAGCGCATGCCCAACTGCTGCTAGCTCCAAATCGTGCGTTGCATAATTCAACTCGTGCGGTCGCAGTTAACGAGATGCATATGAAACAACTCTTCCATCCTGCATGAGTACTCCTCCAAGTCCTAAGCGTGAGGCGTCGCAGTACACTTGGAAATCCTTGTGTATATCTGGCAAGATCAGTAATGGGGCTGTCGTCAACCGTTTCTTCAACTCCTGGAAACTTTCTTTGCACTCTTCAGTCCATTGAAATTTTGTGTCCTTCTTTAACAATGTCATCATGGGCTTTGCAATCTTGGAAAAATTCTCTATGAATCTCCGGTAATATCCCGCGAGTCCAAGAAAACTGCGGATTTCTCCAACTGAAGTGGGTGCCAACCACTCAGTGACTGCTTGCACTTTGACAGGGTCCACTGCTATACCTTCTCCTGATATAACATGCCCTAAGAATCCAACTTCCTTCAACCAAAACTCGCATTTGCTAAACTTGGCGTACAACTAATGTTCTCTGAGCTTCTCCAATAGCAAACGCAAATGCTCCGCGTGTTCCTCTTCGTTCTTCGAGTACACCAAAATATCATCAATGAATACCACAACAAACTTATCCAAGAACTCCATGAATACCTTATTCATCATACTCATGAAATAGGCAGGGGCGTTAGTCAATCCAAATGACATAACTGTATACTCATATAGCCCGTACCTTGTGGTGAAGGTTGTCTTAGGTATATCCTTCTCTCGGATCTTCAACTGGTGGTATCCTGATCGTAAGTCGATCTTGGAGAATACTTTAGCTCCTTGAAGTTGGTCAAACAAATCATTGATCATCGGTAGCGGGTACTTATTCTTAATCGTCACTTCATTCAGTGCACAATAATCAACGACCATCCTTAAAGATCCATCCTTCTTTTTGACCAAAAGCACTGGAGCTCCCCAAGGTGATGAACTCCGGCGAATAAATCCTTTCTCCAATAACTCCTTAATCTGTTTCTTGATCTCCTCCAGATCATTTGCTGGCATCCAATACGGTCTCTTTGATATTTGTCCGGTGCCAGGTAGTAGCTCAATCAAAAACTCAATATCCCTATCCGGCGGCATGCCTGGTAGCTCCTCTGGAAACACATCCGGGTAATCCCTTACTACAGGCACTTCCTCCTGAACAACTCCCGTGAGAGAATGTACTTGTGTCCTTCTAGGAGAATGCCTAGATACCTACTTGATCCTTTTTCCCTCCGGGGTGGTAAGCAAAATAGTCTTACTAGCACAATCGATGTTCCCTCCATACATCGATAGCCAATCCATACCTAGTATCACATCCAATCCTTGTGACTCCAAAACTATCAGGTCTGAGGGGAAAACATGGCGTCCTATGACCAATGGCGTCTGAAAACATCCTTGATGTGCCATATACTCCGCTCCTCGGGAACTTACTAACATGGGGGTCTTAAGGACTTGGGTGGGCAACTTATGTCTATTTACGAATCCCCTTGAAATGTATGTATGCGATGCACCAGCATCGAAAAGAACTATTGTGGTAAATGACTTAACCAAAAACTTACCGACAACAGCATCTAGTTGCTCTTCAACCTCCTCCACGGTCACGTGGTTCACTGGTCCTTTGTTGAATGGGTTGGGCTTCTTACCGGCGCTTCCATTGCCATTCCCATTCTTAGCTTCAGGGCACTCCGTGGCATAGTGTCCATTCTTCCCGCACTTGAAACAGGTGACGTGGCTCAAATCCCTCTTGGCGGGTGTGGATGGAGTAGAGCAATTTTGATTATTATTCGCTCCATTCCCATTCCCAGTCTTAGAGCCATTGTGGTTGTGAGCACTTCCTCCATTATGGGTGTGGCTTCCATGGTTATGGGTGTATCCTCCCGAATTCGGGGTGAATCGGGGCTTCTGTTGGGCTCCAGAATTATTCCTTCCTTGTCCATACTTCCTCTTGCGGCTCTCAATCTGCTGCTGCTTCCCTTCAATCATAAGAGCCTTATCTACCAACTCCTGGTAGTTGTTGAAGGTTGCCACCATCAACTGTACGCTCATCTCATCATTCAGCCCTTCCATAAACCTCTCCTCCTTCGCGGCAGCTGTGGCCACATCATCCGGGGCATAACGAGATAGGGTACTAAACTCATCTACGTACTGAGCCACAGTACGATTTCCTTGGCGCAAGTTGCGAAACTCCCGCTTCTTCATGCTCATAGCTCCAGTTGAGACATGGGCAGTGCGAAAAGCTTGCTGAAACTGATCCCAAGTGACATTGGCTATAGGGAAGGTGGCTGTGTAATTCTCCCACCATGCTGCTGCTGGTCTAGACAACTGATGTGCGGAAAATCGCACCTTCTCAGCATCCGTGCAATTGGCGGTGGTCAAATCCCTTCCAATCTTGCGCAGCCAGTCATCAGCAACTATTGGTTCAATGCTGCTAGCAAACACCGGTGGTTGCAACCTTAAGAAACGTGTCAGGTTGTCAACGGGTGGTGGTGGAGGAGGGTTGTTGTTATTGTTCTGGTTGTTCTGAGTGTTCTGGACAAGAAGTTGCGTCAAAGTGTTCTGCTGCTGGATCAACTGAGTGAGCTCAGGGGGAAACTGAAATTCTGGCTCACGTCTTGGAGGCATCTGATGGGTGTAGAGGGAAGAGATTAGAATAGAAATGAGGTCTAAGGGAAAATTCACTACCCATATGCACATGAGACAAACACAATCATATCACACCAATCAATTTCAAACAAGGGCTTACAAAGATCTAACTAACGTTACAAAGTGCTCTAAATTCTACTTTGTGGGGGAAAACTACTAGTCATAGGGAGGTCATCTAGAAATTTTGATCGGCGAAAGATTCCAAGACATCTGCTCCAACTTCATCTTCATAGTCTTCGTCATCACTATCATTGGGGTCTGAGTCCGTGTCGTCGATGATAATGTAGTCTTCAGAACGAATCTCCTTGGGTTCTTCTTCCTCTTCTTCTCCTCCTGGTGCTGGATCTCCCATGAATACTCCTAGCTTCCTTGTCAAAACATCATTCTTCTCCACAAGTATCATCATCTCCTCCTTGTATCCATCACGTGTAGACTTGAGTTCCTCTTCTAGCTCCAAGTTCCTGGTTAGTGCCTTCTTCAAATCTATCATCCCTGCGCACATCTGGTGCTCCTGTCGACGAATGTGCTGGTTTAACTCCTGGATGAATGCTGCAATGGACCTATCCTTCCGGGTACTGATCATGTCCCATTGCTCATCTCGGCGTCCACAAATCTGGTAGATAGTGTCCTTCAGCTCCTGCTTGTAGACTTCTCCAATCCGTCCCATGGTAATGTGGGCTGCCATACTCTTGCCTAGGCTCTAGGTTGGTGCATCAATAAAAACTCTATGGGCTCAGTGGATGGCGCGAAGGTTCTCCCGGGAATTTGAACTTGAATACTCCATCGCTCCTCTTATGGTAAAGTGACGGTGTAGGTCCCAGTGAAACTTGGTATTCCTATGTTCAGGTACCTAGTGACTTCCTTCAAGTGTCGTCCAAATGGTGTGTCTTCATCTGGTTGAGTGAACTTGTTCCTTGGGTCCACCATCCTAAAAGAGTAGAAAATGGAGAGGAGTCATAAATGAGTAGAGCAGAGTAACCTAGGGTTTTTCTTAGTGGTCGTGTCCTACAGTCAGCGTGTGCTCTGATACCATCTTGTAGCGACCACGATCCGAGTGGACCGAAGTCTCTGTGTTCTGTGTCATCCCTGGATCGATAATGCTGACACACACAGTACTTGAAGCATTTATAACAGAGTGGCAATCACACACTTATTACATCGAATGTCTCAAAAAAGAACTTGTTACAAAATTCTATGGCTTAAGGCCATCTAACAAAATAACAGCGGAAGGCTTGGAAGATAAGTGAGTCCATCAACTCCAACGGCATAGCTGAGTGCATGAGAAACGACCTAGCACGTCTTACTCCTCGTCTGAAAAGTCTGCAACGTAACATGTTGGAGCCTGAAACGGGTCAGCACATGGAATATGCTGGTAAGATAACACACTAGAGCAAGTAACAGAAACAAAGCTAACACTATATGCATATTTGGCTGGTGGAGGCTCTAAGGTTAAAGTTTTTGCGTAAAGCCAATTTTTTCCTACAACAAAGGAATAAATTTTATTTTAACTATCATGGTAGTTGAAACATCATTGAGAAGGTACCTCCAACTCAATCCCAATTAAAGTAAGCATCATTAACCCAACAAATTAATTTTTAGAGTGATGATAATTCAAGTACCAGATACTCAAGATTGTCCATAACCGGGGACACGGCTAATCATGATCAGTTTGTACACTCTGCAGAGGTTTGTGCACTTTTCCCCGCAAGACTCAATCTCCTCCGTTGGATTTCTTGCACTGCAAGGTGTTTGAGAAACGGATGACCGAGACACAGTCTTTCAGAAGCATTTACTATTTACCCCGGCTGGACCGGTACACCTACTTTCCCCTACATCTGCTAGTCCACCACTGAAAGAGCTCACACAACTTACTCATACTATGCCAGAGCCCATAATGGCATTGTGGCTGCACACGAAAGTTTCTAGCATGAATAGTCTTATGATCCCTTTGAGCCTGGGTGGCATTCCATAGGAAAAATCACACGGAACCCCGGGATTTCCTAGGACAACACTGGATTCTCCAGGTGCCCTGCAACCAATCCACCCGATGTGTATTCAAGTATAGCCACCTTAAGTTGAACCATTAATTAACAACTCACATCTGTCATGGATTTCACTCAAACCCAAACCACGTCTACGAGCATAGCATGGCAACCTAAGCATAACGTAGAAGTAACTCCCAAGGGTTTGAAAATAATGCAGGTAATAGGTTCTACCTCAATCTACTTCCCAGAACCACAAGTTAAAAGATCCTACTCATGATATGTGTGAGGGTTTGATCTAATGCATAAAAACTGGGTAATAAAGGGGTATGATCAAAGTGTTACTTGCCTTGCTGATGATTCGCAAAACCTAGAGACTCGTAGTAGCACGCTTCACAGTCCGGTTATTCTATCGCAAGCAAACAATAGCACACATAAGCAATCAAGCAAAGATGCACAAACAGAACTCCAAATAAGAAGATATAACCAGAAAGTTCAACTTAAGAACTCCGGTTTGCAAAAAAAATCAAATCAAACAGAGCAACGAAACTCAAACTACGAAAGAAACAAGATCCGTTTACTAGATTGATCTAAAGTCAAATTTTACAGTAGTAAAACCTTGTTAAAGTTGCCTAAATGGAAAGAGGGCATCCAGACGAAGATCTAGGATTTTGAATCACCTGATTCCGACTCTCGAGCGAAAAGAAAAATGAAAAACAAGATCAGGGCAGAAATCGCGATCGAAAATAATCACGGAAAAAGCCCCAAAAAAGAAAACTGACGAACAAGCTAACGAACGAACGTTCGCTGTCTGTAACTAACGGGCGAACAACGTTCGTTAAAACGAGCGTACGGATGAACGTCCGCTAATTAACTAAACCGTAAAAAACGAACCGATCTATTTAGAAAAACAGATCTAGGGTTCCGAAAAAATGATCGGTTTTAAAGAAAAACCGACGGCGACGGTGACGAGATCGGCGGCGGCGGCTACCTCGGCGGGCGGGTCTGGCGGCAGCGGCTCCGGCGATGGCGGCGGGAGGCGGCGGCGTTGCATCGGCTCGGCTAAAAACAAGTGTTTGGCTGAAAACAAGTGCTTGGCTGAAATCGGGGTTGTGCATGATATGAATATTTTGTGTGATGAAGAGGGAGCATAGCCAGACTATATGATTTTGTAGGGATAACTTTCTTTAGCCATAGTATGTTGAGAAGACATGATTGCTTTGTTAGTATGCTTGAAGTATTATTATTTCTTATGTCACTATAGACTTTTATCTTGAATCTTTCAGATCTGAATATTCATGCCACAATTAGGAGAATTACATTGAGAAACTATGTTGGTTAGCATTCCACATAAAAAATTCTTTATTTATCATTTACCTACTTGAGGACGAGCATGAATTAAGCTTGGGGATGCTTGATACGTCTCCAACGTATCTATAATTTTTTATTGTTACATGCTATTATTTATGAAGTCTTGGATGTTTAATGGGCTTTATCTTACACTTTTATATCATTTTTGGGACTAACCTACTAACCCAAAGGCCTAGTCCAGATTGCTATTTTTTGCCTGTTTCAGGGTTTTGCAGAAAAAGAATTTCAAACGGAGTCCAAACGTAATGAAACCTTCGCAAGAGATATTTTTGGAGAAAATCACGCACGGAGAACTTGAGAACCACGTCAAAAGAGCCACGAGGGGCCCACGAGGGTGGGGGCACGTCCCCCTGCCTCGTGGGGCCCCCATGACTCCCCCGTTGTCCTCCTTCCTCCTATATAAGTCTACGTACCCTGAAACCATCAGCAACAGAGAGAAAACCCTAATTCCACCGCCGTAACCTTCTGTTCCCGTGAGATCCCATCTTGGAGCCTGTTCCGGAGCTCCACCGGAGGGGGATCCATCACGGAGTTCTTTATCATCGTCACCCTCACCATGAGTTGTGTGTAGTTTACCACAAACATTTGGGTCCATAGCTAGTATCTAGATGGCTTCTTCTTCTCTCTCTCTCTGGATCTCAATACAAAGTTCTCCTCGGTCTTCGAGGAGATCTATTCGATGTAATCTCTTTTTGCGGTGTGTTTGTCGAGATCCGATGAATTGTGAGTTTATGATCAAGATTATCTATGAGAAATATTTGGTTCTTCTCTGAACTTTTTATGTGTGCTCATAATATCCTTGCAAGTCTCTTCGAATTATTGGTTTGGTTTGGCCTACTAGATCTGTAGTTCTTGCGATGGGAGAAGTTCTTGGCTTTGGGTTCAATCTTGTGGTGTCCTTTCCCAGTGACAGTAGGGGCAGCAAGGCACGTATTGTATTGTTGCCATCGAGGATAAAAAGATGGGGTTTATATCATATTGCTTGAGTTTATCCCTCTACATCATGTCATCTTGCTTAAGGCGTTACTCTGTTCTTATGAACTCAATACACTAGATGCATGCTGATACGTCCAAAACGTATCTATAATTTCTGCTTGCTCCATGCCTCTTTTGGGTGATATTGCTATGATATTTATACACTTCCATACACTTTTGATCATATTTGGACTAACCTATTAACTCAGTGCACCCCAGTGCCAGTTTCTGTTTCCTGCTGTTTTTGTATTTCAGGTTTTCCCATTACGAAAACTGCCAGAAAAATCCCGGAAAAATTATATAAAAAATTAGCATTCCAGAAGCTTCCCGGCAGCCGAAGTAGGGCCGGAGGGGGGCCACCAGGGCTCCAGGCGCCCTGGTGGCGCGGCCCCCCTCCTGGCCGCGCCGGGGGGGCGCCTGGGCTCCCCAGGCCTCCGCTGATGCCCCCCTTTGGCATATATTTAACACGCGTCCCGAAACCCTCGAGACGGGAACCCTTTTTCGCGATCTCATCTCTGTTCCGCCGCCGCCGCGCTTCCAAGATCGGGAGCACCAGGAGAACTCTTCTCGGCACCCTGCCGGAGGGGAGGATCACCACCGGGAGCCTCTCCACCACCATGGACGCCTCCCGGATGAGTTGTGAGTAGTCTCCCTTGGACCATGGGTCCATGACCAGTAGCTATGTGATGTTCTCATCCCCTTCTTGAGCTTCACTAATTAGACCTCGTGAGCTGCCCTACATGATCGAGGCACATATGTAATCCTTATGCTGTTGCTATGATGAGTTTGCTGGGATCCGATGGATTGTGAGATTATGTTCAGATTGTGTTTGAGTAATATATTTGATTCACCTCTTTTATATTTATGTTCGTAAGTAATTCTTGCATGTTCTCCGTTGCTATTTATTGCTTTGGCCAAGTAGTAGGTAGTGACTCCAAGAGGGAACGTTATGCTTGATTGTGGGTTCATGCCCCTCGATGACTAGCTTGAGTGACAGAAACATGAGTCTAGGGGATGTGATGTTGCCACAAGGGGGAAAACAACGGTGCTTGTGCCCGTGGGTGCAAGGATTGTTTACTTTACGCAAAGTTCTTTTAATACAGTTGTCTGTTGCTTTGAGTTTACACTATGGGTGGGACTCGCAACTTAATACCAGCGAGATGTTCTGGATAGATATCTCAAGGTGGATGATTAGTAGTAGATGCAGATGGATTTCGGTCTACTTGCCTTGGCGTACCGCCCATGCTTTGAACCTCTACCTTTCTTGCAACATAGTTAGCATTGGTTTGCGCACATAATTCTGTCAATTGCCCAGCTGTAATTCCTTCACCTCACATAGTTGTTTTATCGTCTTTTGGGAGAGAGACATCACTAGTGAACATCATGGGACCCCGGTCCATATTACCATCACTGATCACATCCGCTATTTACTTTCTGCTTTTACTTACTATTTGCAGCCCTATCACTATTATCACTTGCATTTGATCCTTTGTAAACGACAAGGCCGGAGGGATTGACAACCTCTCTGTACTCATTGGGAGCAAAGTTATTTGTATCTGTGTGCAGGTCCACGTTGATTGCTAATATCTGGCGCCGTTAGCAGTTGACACCTTCTTGTTGAAACTGGGAGTCTCAGGGGAAATCGATCCTTGGTATCTTTGCCAAGGGAAAACTTCCGCTACACTGCATCTCAAACCTTCCACTTGGGGTAACCAACGAGGGGCGAGAAGCCATCAAGCAAAGTTTTCTGGCGCCGTTGCCGGGGACTCCACTCTTCAAGATAGGGGAGTTGCACGCTATCTTTTACCTTTGCTTTTTAGTCTTGTTAGTTTACCTTTCAGTTTTTGCTTTAGTATCTTTTATCGAAAATCACAAAAATAGTTATTTCATTCTTTAGTTGTCATTATGTCGGGTCCTTTTGTCTTTGGCGAGGCAGAAGTTCTCACCTTTAAACAAAGAGGTGGGGAAAGTCTAAAAGATGCTTGGTATAGAATTAATGATTCTCAAAAAAGAGCCACCAAGAAGCAATCTACTACTATCCTGCTTAGAAATTTTTATGTTGGAATTACTTCTTGGAATAGGTTTATTCTAGATACTGCTATCAATGGAAATTTCCTAGAGGCCCCAGTTTGGGAGTCTCTTAGTATTATTGAAAATCTTGTTGGGAATCCCCCTGTTGTTAGCATTCAAGAGGACATCACCCTAGCTCACATTATGAAAAAACTTGAAAAGATAGAGCTAGAGATGCCAAACATTAATAAGATAAACGAGTTGGATCGTAAGATCCAAGGGAATTTGAATAGGCTCGATAGCTCCATGCATAAAATTTTCAAAACTTTGGAGACCATCAAATCCCATGACTTGGACTCTTCTAGGTTAGACAAGATTGAGAAAATCTTTGATACTCTAGGAACTACTTTCTCCTCAATCAAAACCAAAAAGGTAGAAACTCCGGCAAAGAAGGAGCCTAAGTTCGCTCACGTTCCAAAGGCTCCCCGCTCTAAAAGTAATCCATCTATTGCCAAAGGGGTTGAAACTGTAAAGACTTTGGAAGAAACACCTCTCTTTGATGAATTTATGAATGAATCTTCCCTTGACTTTTGTCCTTTTGGTCTTCTCCCTAGAAGTATCTCTATGAGGCCTTTATTTGAAAGTCCTCTTAATATTAGTTGTACTATTGAAGAGCTTTTTGATGATCTTGATGATGGTTCAATTGATACAACTTGATCTCTATGCATTATGCCTAGCTTAAAGGCATAAAAGAAAGCGCTTTTGGGAGGCAGCCCACAATGAATAAATTTTTATTTTGCTTTTGTTTTGTCTTGATGTTGTTACTACAGTAGCATCATCATTGTATCTTTACTTTTAAACTTTGTGCCAAGTGTAGCCTCTGATTGCAAGAAAGTTCAAAAGTTGTGACTTGCTGTCTAGGAAACAGATTCTGTCCTTGGATAGAAAAATTCGTACAAAATCACCAGATCATCTTTTTGGTCTAAATTTTTTCGACAGCGTGCTCTATACAATTGTCTTTCGAGCGTCTGTTCTGAGTTTTTTTATTAGAGTTGCAGAAGTGCCCCGAAAAAATCATTTACTAGCTGTTGTTCTGTTTTTCATAGATTCTGTCCTGTTTTGCCTTTCCTTCATTTTGCAAACCTTGAGCTTGCTTTTTCTTTGCAAAAACCTTTTGGCAATCTTGAGAAACAGTATACCTTCAAGAATATCCTTATTTCCAGCAAGGAACATTTATTTTATTAAGGGTACTAACCTCGCTAATCAGTTTATGATGAGTTATGTATGAAGGGAGTTTTCAAGTGTGCGAGGGAAGATGATAAAAAGATTCAGGAGTGTCAAACGCTCAAGCTTGGGGATGCCCCCATGCACCCCAAGAAATATTCAAGAATACCCAAGCGTCTAAGCTTGGGGATGCCCCCGTGCATCCCCTTCTCCATCAACATTATCAGTTCGTCTTTCGTTCCACTATATTTTTTATCACTTCATGTGTTATGAGCTATGCTTGGAGCGTCTTGCCTTTAGTTTCCTTTTTAAGTTTTCTTTAGCTTTTCATAACGAGTCGGAACTCATCTTTCTTTGTGTGGGAGAGAAACACGCTCCACTTCTACCTAGAACATAACATAGAATTTTCATGTCTATCTTTGCTGTGTGTGTTCTTTGTCTTTCAATAGCTACTATCATGCTTAGCTCTTAGTTTTCATGCTTATCTTTTTAAAGAGCTTTTGTTTAGTTGGTTGCTTGAACTCTCTTTAGTTATCATGCTTATCTTATTAAGAGAGTTTGATTCTGTTGCATTGGTCGATATGTCTATGATAAACATGCTACGTGCATAATGGTGCTTAGTAGTTCATGTTTTCTTATGGTTAGTCTCAAATAGCTGGGGGTTCCCAATGTGTTATTGGAGTACCTGTTGGGGATCGTAGCAGAAAATCAAAAAATTTCCTACGTGTCACCAAGATCTATCTATGGAGTAATATAGCAACGAGCATAAAGGAGAGTGCATCTACATACCCTTGTAGATCGCGATGCGGAAGCGTTGAAAGAACGCGGATGAAGGAGTCGTACTCGCTGCGATTCAGATCGCGGTTGATTCCGATCTAAGCGCCGAACAACGGCGCCTCCGCGTTCAACACACGTGCAGCCCGGTGACGTCTCCCACGCCTTGATCCAGCAAGGAGAGAGGGAGAGGTTGGGAAAGACTCCATCCAACAGCAGCACGACGGCATGGTGGTGGTGGAGGAGCGCAGGACTCCAGCAGGGCTTCGCCAAGCACTGCAAGAGACGAGGAGGGAGAGGGGTAGGGCTGCGCCAAGAGGGAGACCATCTCGTGTGTCTGGCAGCCCCAAAACCCCCACTATATATAGGGGAAGGGGAGGGGTTGCGCCCCCATCTAGGGTTCCCTTCCTAGGGGTGGCGGCAGCCCCCAAAACCCATCTAGGGTGCGGCCAAGGGAGGGAGAGAGAGGGGGCGCCCTAGGGTGGGCCTTAAGGCCCATCTGGACCTAGGGTTTGCCCCCCCTCCCACTCTCCATGCGCCTTGGGCCTTGGTGGGGGGGCGCACCAGCCCACCTGGGGCTGGTCCCCTCCCACACTTGGCCCACGCAGCCTTCTGGGGCTGGTGGCCCCACCTGGTGGACCCCCGGGACCCTCCCGGTGGTCCCGGTACGTCACCGATAGCGCCCGAAACTTTTCCGGTGACCAAAACGGGACTTCCCATATATGAATCTTTACCTCCGGACCATTCCGGAACTCCTCGTGACGTCCGGGATCTCATCCGGGACTCCGAACAACATTTGGTAACCGCGTACATACTTTCCCTATAACCCTAGCGTCATCGAACCTTAAGTGTGTAGACCCTACGGGCTCGGGAACCATGTAGACATGACCGAGACAACTCTCCGGCCAATAACCAACAGCGGGATCTGGATACCCATGTTGGCTCCCACATGTTCCACGATGATATCATCGGATGAACCACGATGTCAAGGATTCAATCAATCCCGTATACGATTCCCTTTGTCTATCGGTATAGCACTTGCCCGAGATTCGATCGTCGGTATACCGATACCTTGCTCAATCTCGTTACCGGCAAGTCTCTTTACTCGTTCCGTAACACATCATCCCGTGATCAACTCCTTGATCACATATTGTGCACATTATGATGATGTCCTACCGAGTGGGCCCAGAGATACCTCTCCGTCATACGGAGTGACAAATCCCAGTCTCGATTCGTGCCAACCCAACAGACACTTTCGGAGATACCTGTAGTGCACCTTTATAGCCACCCAGTTACGTTGTGACGTTTGGTACACCCAAAGCATTCCTACGGTATCCGGGAGTTGCACAATCTCATGGTCTAAGGAAAATATACTTGACATGTAGAAAAGCTTTAGCATACGAACTACACGATCTGTGCTAGGCTTAGGATTGGGTCTTGTCCATCACATCATTCTCCTAATGATGTGATCCCGTTATCAACGACATCCAATGTCCATGGTTAGGAAACCGTAACCATCTATTGATCAACGAGCTAGTCGTCTAGAGGCTCACTAGGGACATGGTGTTTGTCTATGTATCCACACATGTATCTGAGTTTCCTATCAATACAATTCTAGCATGGATAATAAACAATTATCATGAACAAGGAAATATAATAATAACCAATTTATTATTGCCTCTAGGGCATATTTCCAACAGTCTCCCACTTGCACTAGAGTCAATAATCTAGTTCACATCGCCATGTGATTAACATTCACAGGTCACATCGCCATGTGACCAACATCCAAAGAGTTTACTAGAGTCAGTAATCTAGTTCACATCAATATGTGATTAACACTCAATGAGTTCTGGGTTTGATCATGTTATGCTTGTGAGAGAGGTTGTAGTCAACGGGTCTGCAACATTCAGATCCCTATGTACTTCGCAAAACTTTATGTCATATCGTAGATACTGCTACCACGTTCCACTTGGAGCTATTCCAAACTGTTGCTCCATTATACGTATCCGGTATCTCCACTTAGAGTTATCCGGATAGGTGTTAAGCTTGCATCGACGTAACTCTTTACGTCGAACTCTTTATCACCTCCATAACCGAGAAACATTTCCTTATTCCTCTAAGGATAATTTTGACCACTATCTAGTGATCCAGTCCTAGATCACCTTTGTACCCTCTTGCCAGACATGTGGCAAGGCACACATCAGGTGCGGTACTTAGCATGGCATACCGTACAGAGCCTATGACAAAACCATAGGGGACGACCTTCGTCCTTCCTCTTTCTTCTGCCGTGGTCAAGCTTTGAGTCTTACTCAACTTCACACCTTACAAATCAGGCAAGAACTCCTTCTTTGACTGATCTATTTTGAACTCCTTCAAAATCATGCCAAGGTGTGTGTTCTTTTGAAAGTATCATCAGGCGTCTTGATCTATCTGTATAGATCTTGATGCCCAATATGTAAGCAGCTTTATCTAGGTCTTCCTTTGAAAAACTCATTTCAAACAACCCTTTATGCTTTCCAGAAATTCTACATCATTTCGGATCAATCATATGTCATTCACATACACTTATCAGAAATGTTGTAGTGCTCCCACTCACTTTATTGCAAATACAAGTTTCTAACAAACTTTGTATACCCAAAAACTTTGATCACTCCATCAAAGCATATATTCCGACTCCGAGATGCTTGCTCTAGTCCATAGAAGGATCGCTGGAGCTAGCATATCTTTTAGCATCCTTAGGATCGACAAAACCTTTCTGATTGTACAACCTTTTCTTACGAAAACAGGTAAGGAAACTTGTTTTGTCATCCATCTGCCAGATTTCATAAATGCAGCTTATGCTAACATGATTCCGACGGACTTAAGCATCGCTACGGGTGAGAAAATCTCATCGTAGTCAACCCCTTGAACTTGTGAAAAACTATTTGCCACAAGTCGAGCTTCATAGACGGTGACATTACTGTCCACGTCCGTCTTCTTCTTAAAGATCCATTTATCTCAATGGCTTGCTGATCATCGAACAAGTCCACTTTGCTTTGATACATGGATCCTATCTCGGATTTCTCGGCTTCTAACCATTTGTCGGAATACGGGCCCACCATCGCTTCTCCATAGTTTGTAGGTTCATCGTTTTCCAACAACATGACCTCTAAGACAGGATCACCGTACCACTCAGGAGTAGTACATATCCTTGTCGACCTACGAGGTTCGATAGCAACTTGATCTGGAGCTTCATGATCACTATCATTAGTTTCCTCTTCAACTGTCGTAGATTCCACAGAAACATCTTTCTGTGTTGCACTACTCTCCGGTTGAAGTGAGGGTTCGACAACCTCATCAAGTTCTATCTTCCTCCCACTCAATTCTTTCGAGAGAAACTCCTTCTCGAGAAAGGACCCATTCTTAGGGACAAACATTTTTTGCCCTTGGATCTGAGATAGGAGGTATACCCAACTGTTACCTTTGGGTATCCTATGAAGATGTATTTGTCCGCTTTGGGTTCGAGCTTTTCCCGGCTGAAGCCATAAGCCTCGCAGCCCCAAACATTGAGAAACGACAACTACGGTTTCTTGCCAAACCATACGACGTCGTCTCAACGGACTTAGATGGTGCCCTATCTAAAGTGAATGCAGCTGTCTCTAATGCATAACCTCAAAATAACAGCGGTAGATCGGTAAGATACATCATAGATCGCACCATATCTCATAAGGTTCGATTACGATGTCCGGACACACCATTACGCTGTGGTGTTCCAGGGGGCTTCAACTGCGAAACAATTCCACAATGTCTTAAGTGATTGCCAAACTCATAATTCAGAAAATATCCCCTTGATCAGATCGTAGGAACATGATCTTCTTGTTATGATGATTCTTAATCTTCACTCTGAAATTTTTGAACCTTTCAAACGTTTCAGACTTTTGCTTCATTAAGTAAATATACCATATCTACTCAAATCGTCAGTGAAGATGAGAAAATAACGATATCCACCACACGCCTTAATTCTCATTGGATCACATACATCAGCATGTATGATTTCCAACAAGTCACTTGCCCGTTTCATTGTACCTGAAAACGGGATCTCAGTCATCCTGCCCATGAGGCATGGCTCGCATGTGTCAAGCGATTCAAAATCAAGTGACTCAAAACATCCATCAGCATGGAGTTTCTTCATGCATTTTATGCCAAAATGACCCAAGCGGCAGTGCCACAAGAAAGTGGTACTATCATTATTAACTCTACATCTTTTGGCATTAATATTATCATCATGTGTATTACTATGATCGAGATTCAACAAACCATTGGGTGCATGACCATAAAGGTATTATTCATGTAAACAGAATAACCATTATTCTCTGACTTAAATGAATAACCGTATTGCAATGAACATGATCTAATCATATTCATGCTCAACGTAGACACCCGATAGCATTTATCTAGGTTCAACACTAATCTTGAAAATAGAGGGAGTGTGCGATGGTGATCTTATCAACCTTGGAAACACTTCCAACACACATCGTCACCTCGCCCTTAGCTAGTCTCCGTTCAGTCCATAGCTTTTGCTTCAAGTCACTAATAATAGCAACTGAACCGGTATCCAATACCCAGGTGCTACAAGGAGTACTAGTAAGGTACACATCAATAACAATATACTTTGTTGAAGTTTCCAGCTATCATATCTACCATGTATTTGGGGTAGTTCCGCTATCATGTGACCGTTCCCCTTACAATAGAAGCACTTAGTCTCGAGGTTTGGGTTCAACCATGGGTTCCTTCATCAGAGCGACAACAGGTTTGCCATTCATGAAGTTTCCCTTCTAGCCCTTACCCCTTTTGAAACCAGTGGTCTTGTTAAACCATCAACACTTGATGCTCCTTCTTGATTTCTACTTTTGCGGTACTAAGAACCGCTAACAGCACCGGGATCATCTCCATCCTTTGCATGTCATAGTTCATCACGAAGTTCTAGTAGCTTGGTGATAGTGTCTAGAGAATTCCGTCAACCACTATATCATCTGGAAGATTAACTCCCACTTGGTTCAAGTGATTTTAGCACCCAGACATTCTGAGCACACGCTCACTAGTTGAGCTATTCTCCTCCATCTTTTTGGCAAAGGAACTTGTCAGAGGTATCATACCTCTCAACACGGGCATGAGCCTGAAATCCCAGTTTCAGCTCTTAGAACATCTCATATGTTCCATGGCGTTCAAAACGTCATTGGAATCCCGATTCTAAGCCGTAAAGTATGGTGCACTAAACTATCAAGTAGTCATCAGGACGTCTCTGTCAGGTGTTCACAACATCCACAGACAACGTTGTAGGGGTTTGCACATCGAGCGGTGCATCAAAGACGTAAGCTTTCTGTGCAGCAGTGAGGACACTCCTCGGACTACGGACCCAGTCCGCATCATTGCTTACAATATCTTTCAACTTAGTCTTTCTCTAGGATCGTATTAAACAGGGAGCTACAACGCAGTTATTGGTCTACTACATAATTTGCAAAGACAACTTAGACTATTGTTCATGACAATGAAGTTCATCTAATGAACTCCCACTCAGATAGACATCTCTCTAGTCATCTAAGTGACACACGATCCGAATCGACTAGGCCGTGTCCGATCATCACGTGAGACGGACTAGTCATCAACGGTGAACATCTTCATGTTGATCGTATCTTCTATACGACTCATGTTCGACCTTTTGGTCTTCCGTGTTCCGAGGCCATGTCTGTACATGCTAGGCTCGTCAAGTCAACCCTAAGTGTATCGCGTGTGTAAATCTGGCTTACACCCGTTGTATGTGAACGTTAGAACTTATCACACCCGATCATCACGTGGTGCTTCGGAACAACGAACCTTAGCAACGGTGCACAGTTAGGGGGAACACAATTCTTGAGATTTTAGTGAGAGATCATCTTATTCACTACCGTCGTTCTAAGCAAATAAGATGTAAAACATGATAAACATCACATGCAATCAAATAGTGACATGATATGGCCAATATCATTTTGCTCCTTTTGATCTTCATCTTCGGGGCTCCATGATCATCATCGTCACCGGCATGACACCATGATCTCCATCATCATGATCTCCATCATCGTGTCTTCATGAAGTCGTCTTGCCAAACATTACTTCTACTACTATGGCTAACGTTTAGCAATAAAGTAAAGTAATTACATGGCGTTATTCAGTGACACGCAGGTCATACAATAAATAAGACAACTCCTATGGCTCCTGCCGGTTGTCATTCTCATCGACATGCAAGTCGTGATTCCTATTACAAGAACATGATCAATCTCATACATCACACATATATCATTCATCACATCCTTTTGGCCATATCACATCACACGGCACATGCTGCAAGAACAAGTTAGACGTCCTCTAATTGTTGTTGCAAGTTTTTACGTGGCTGCTATAGGTTTCTAGCAAGAACGTTTCTTACCTACGTCAAAACCACAACGTGATATGCCAATTTCTATTTACCCTTCATAAGGACCCTTTTCATCGAACCCGATCCGACTAAAGTGGGAGAGACAGACACCCGCTAGCCACCTTATGCAACTAGTGCATGTCAGTCGGTGGAACCTGTCTCACGTAAGAGTACGTGTAAGGTCGGTCCGGGCCGCTTCATCCCACGATGCCGCCGAATCAAGATAAGACTAGTAACGGCAAGAGAATTGACATGATCTACGCCCACAACTACTTTGTGTTCTACTCGTGCAAGATACTACGCATAGACCTAGCTCATGATGCCACTGTTGGGGATCGTAGCAGAAAATCAAAAATTTTCCTACGCGTCACCAAGATCTATCTATGGAGTAATCTAGCAACGAGCATAAAGGAGAGTGCATCTACATACCCTTGTAGATCGCGATGCGGAAGCGTTGCAAGAACGCGGATGAAGGAGTCGTACTCGCTGCGATTCAGATCGCGGTTGATTCCGATCTAAGCGCCGAACAACGGCGCCTCCGCGTTCAACACACGTGCAGCCCGGTGACGTCTCCCACGCCTTGATCCAGCAAGGAGAGAGGGAGAGGTTGGGGAAGACTCCATCCAACAGCAGCACGACGGCATGGTGGTGGTGGAGGAGTGCGGGACTCCAGCAGGGCTTCGCCAAGCACTGCAAGAGACGAGGAGGGAGAGGGGTAGGGCTGCGCCAAGAGGGAGACCATCTCGTGTGTCTGGCAGCCCCAAAACCCCCACTATATATAGGGGAAGGGGAGGGGCTGCGCCCCCATCTAGGGTTCCCTCCCTAGGGGTGGCGGCAGCCCCCAAAACCCATCTAGGGTGCGGCCAAGGGGGGAGAGAGAGGGGGCGCCCTAGGGTGGGCCTTAAGGCCCATCTGGACCTAGGGTTTGCCCCCCCTCCCACTCTCCATGCGCCTTGGGCCTTGGTGGGGGGGCGCACCAGCCCACCTGGGGCTGGTCCCCTCCCACACTTGGCCCACGCAGCCTTCTGGGGCTGGTGGCCCCACCTGGTGGACCCCCGGGACCCTCCCGGTGGTCCCGGTACGTTACCGATAGCGCCCGAAACTTTTCCGGTGACCAAAACGGGACTTCCCATATATGAATCTTTACCTCCGGACCATTCCGGAACTCCTCGTGACGTCCGGGATCTCATCTGGGACTTCGAACAACATTCTGTAACCGCGTACATACTTTCCCTATAACCCTAGCGTCATCGAACCTGAAGTGTGTAGACCCTACGGGCTCGGGAACCATGTAGACATGACCGAGACAACTCTCCGGCCAATAACCAACAGCGGGATCTGGATACCCATGTTGGCTCCCACATGTTCCGCGATGATATCATCGGATGAACCACGATGTCAAGGATTCAATCAATCCCGTATACGATTCCCTTTGTCTATCGGTATAGCACTTGCCCGAGATTCGATCGTCGGTATACCGATACCTTGCTCAATCTCGTTACCGGCAAGTCTCTTTACTCGTTCCGTAACACATCATCCCGTGATCAACTCCTTGATCACATATTGTGCACATTATGATGATGTCCTACCGAGTGGGCCCAGAGATACCTCTCCGTCATACGGAGTGACAAATCCCAGTCTCGATTCGTGCCAACCCAACAGACACTTTCGGAGATACCTGTAGTGCATCTTTATAGCCACCCAGTTACGTTGTGACGTTTGGTACACCCAAAGCATTCCTACGGTATCCGGGAGTTGCACAATCTCATGGTCTAAGGAAAATATACTTGACATGTAGAAAAGCTTTAGCATACGAACTACACGATCTGTGCTAGGCTTAGGATTGGGTCTTGTCCATCACATCATTCTCCTAATGATGTGATCCCATTATCAACGACATCCAATGTCCATGGTTAGGAAACCGTAACCATCTATTGATCAACGAGCTAGTCGTCTAGAGGCTCACTAGGGACATGGTGTTTGTCTATGTATCCACACATGTATCTGAGTTTCCTATCAATACAATTCTAGCATGGATAATAAACAATTATCATGAACAAGGAAATATAATAATAACCAATTTATTATTGCCTCTAGGGCATATTTCCAACAGTACCAACATGATTTGTTTGCCTATGATGTGGTATGGTTTAGTAATATCTTACTTCAAGAATTTATTTTGATTGACTTGGCGTATGCTCACGCATATTTAAGACTGTAAAGAAAGTCTGTCAAGCCTTGATGATCTTTTATTTCTGAGTAGCGATATAACTTCCATGCCTGATTCAATGTTGCTTTGTCGCTCTGCATGATTATGACCGTCATTGCTCTCTTAGTTGGTCGCTCCCAGTCTTGTGCTAACCTTCGCCTGTACTAAGCGGACTGACTGCTTGTGCATCCAAAATATTTTAAACCAGTTATGCCATATGAGTCCACCATACCTTCCTATACATGGTATTTACCTGCCATTCCTAACGGAGACTTTCATGTACCATCTCGAAATTATTCAAAAATGCATTTCTGTTTTGTGCCTCTGTTTTAATTCATGAGGAAGTAGTAGTTAATTCATGATCTTTTTAAGTTGGACAAGCTTCACCCCGGGATTGCATGTCTAATGTGCAAACCCATAATACGAGAAGGAACTGGCAAAGAGTGCGCCCGGCTCAAAAATAATATAACAAACAAACCCTCCTTCACGCTTTGTTCATGAGAAATCAGAAAACTTTGGCAGTGATAAACAAAGGAGATTAAGAGGATGTGATCGTCCTCATTCGGGAGCCGTTCCTCGAAACTTGTCCATCTCAAGAAGTGATTGAGTTGTCTGCTAGCATTCGTTGACGAAACATGCATATCCAAATAATAATAATTATTAATTCTGTTTTTAAAACCAAGAGCTTTGGTACATGTTTTGTCTTTGTTTCCGACCACGGGTTTTCAACCTTGCCAACAAAAGCCACGGTTCGAGAGTCTCCACCTTCTTTTAAAGCACCAACTACTGAGAGCATGATTGTCATTCTGAGTGTAATGTGCATTGTCCCAAAGTAGCATTGTCTTTTGCATGATTATAATATCGTTTATTCTGAAATCATTGTATCTAGTCATCACTTAAACCTTGGAGGTGCCCCTGCATTTATGTTTTGCTTCACTAAAGGGGGCAAGTGAGATATCACTTTATCATATTTGCACACCATGCTCATTACAAATCTATTTGATGTTTCAGTATCATATTGTAAAACTTTCAGTTCTTTGTGATTTTCTCATAAGGTAACTTAATTACTATAGATTCATTGTCTCAGTAAGCTTTTGTCATATGACTATGAAAAATCCTTATATGGTTAATAGCATGTCACCACAGAAATTATTCTTGTTATCATTTACCTACTCGAGGACGAGCAGGAATTAAGCTTGGGGATGTTGATACGTCCAAAACGTATCTATAATTTCTGCTTGCTCCATGCCTCTTTTGGGTGATATTGCTATGATATTTATACACTTCCATACACTTTTGATCATATTTGGACTAACCTATTAACTCAGTGCACCCTAGTGCCAGTTTCTGTTTTCTGCTGTTTTTGTATTTCAGGTTTTCCCATTACGAAAACTGCCAGAAAAATCCCGGAAAAATTATATAAAAAATCAGCGTTCCAGAAGCTTCCCGACAGCCGAAGTAGGGCCGGAGGGGGGCCACCAGGGCTCCAGGCGCCCTAGTGGCGCGGCCCCCCTCCTGGCTGAGCCGGGGGGGCGCCTGGGCCCCCCAGGCCTCCGCTGATGCCCCCCTTTGGCATATATTTAACACGCGTCCCGAAACCCTCGAGACGGGAACCCTTTTTCGTGATCTCATCTCTGTTCCGCCACCGCCGCGCTTCCAAGATCGGGAGCACCAGGAGAACTCTTCCCGGTACCCTGTCGGAGGGGAGGATCACCACCGGGAGCCTCTCCACCACCATGGACGCCTCCCGGATGAGTTGTGAGTAGTATCCCTTGGACCATGGGTCCATGACCAGTAGCTATGTGATGTTCTCCTACCCTTCTTGTGCTTCACTAATTAGACCTCGTGAGCTGCCCTACATGATCGAGGCACATATGTAATCCTTATGCTGTTGCTATGATGAGTTTGCTGGGATCCGATGGATTGTGAGATTATGTTCAGATTGTGTTTGAGTAATATATTTGATTCACCTCTTTTATATTTATGTTCGTAAGTAATTCTTGCATGTTCTCCGTTGTTATTTATTGCTTTGGCCAAGTAGTAGGTAGTGACTCCAAGAGGGAACGTTATGCTTGATTGTGGGTTCATGCCCCTCGATGACTAGCTTGAGTGACAGAAACATGAGTCTAGGGGATGTGCTGTTGCCACAAGAGGGAAAACAACGGTGCTTGTGCCCGCGGGTGCAAGGATTGTTTACTTTACGCAAAGTTGTTTTAATGCAGTTGTCTGTTGCTTTGAGTTTACACTATGGGTGGGACTCGCAACTTAATACCAGCGAGATGTTCTGGATAGATATCTCAAGGTGGATGATTAGTAGCAGATGCAGATGGATTTCGGTCTACTTGCCTTGGCGTACCGCCCATGCTTTGAACCTCTACCTTTCTTGCAACATAGTTAGCATTGGTTTGGGCACATAATTCTGTCAATTGCCCAGCTGTAATTTGTTCACCTCAAATAGCTGTTTTATCGTCTTTTGGGAGAGAGACATCACTAGTGAACATCATGGGACCCCGGTCCATATTACCATCACTGATCACATCCGCTATTTACTTTCTGCTTTTACTTACTATTTGCAGCAATACCTATCACTATTATCACTTGCGTTTGATCCTTTGTAAACGACAAGGCCGGAGGGATTGACAACCTCTCTGTACTCGTTGGGAGCAAAGTTATTTGTATCTGTGTGCAGGTCCACGTTGATTGCTAATATCTGGCGCCGTTAGCAGTTGACACCTTCTTGTTGAAACTGGGAGTCTTAGGGGAAATCGATCCTTGGTATCTTTGCCAAGGGAAAACTTCCGCTACACTGCATCTCAAACCTTCCACTTGGGGTAACCAACGAGGGGCGAGAAGCCATCACATGTTGGATAGCGATCGATGTGTGGAGTAATAGTAGTAGATGCAGAATTGTTTCGGTCTACTTGTCTCAGACGTGATGCCTATATACAATGATCATGCCTAGATAGTCTCATAATTATTCGCTTTTCTATCAATTGCTCGTCGGTAATTTGTTTACCCGCCGTAGAATATCGCTATCATGAGAGAAGCCACTAGAGAACACTATGGCCCCCGGGTCTATTCTCAACATATCAATCTACATCTACTCTACTTTTATCGCTTTTATTTTCTGTTCTTATAAACAAAAATACCAAAAATATAAACTATCATCTCTATCAGATCTCACTTTCGTAAGTGACCGTAAAGGGATTGACAACCCCTTATCGCGTTGGCTGCAAAGTTTTTATTTGTTTGTGCAGGTGCGAGGGACTCGCGCCTGGTCTCCTACTGGATTGATACCTTGGTTCTCAAAAATTGAGGGAAATACTTACGCTACTGTGCTACATCTCCCTTTCCTCTTCAAGGAACGCAAGCTCGAGAAGTAGCAGCATGCTATGTTCCCAACAGTGGCATCATGAGCCAGGTCTATGCGTAGATGATATGCGCGAGTAGAACACAAAGAGTTGTGGGTGGTGATAGTCATACTACTTACCACCAATGTCTTAATTTGATTCGGCGGTATTGTTGGATGAAGCGGCCTGGACCAACCTTACATGACCATGTTCATGAGACTGGTTCCACCGACAGACATGTAACTAGCTTTGCATAAAGGTGGCTGACGGGTGTCTGTTTCTCCAACTTTAGTTGAATCGATTTGACTCCGGCCGCTACTTGTTGAAGGTTAAAACATCAAGCTTGACGAAACACCATTGTGGTTTTAATGCCTAGGTAAGAACGGTTCTTGCTAGAAGCCCGTAGCAGCCACGTAAAACTTGCAACAACAAAGTAGAGGACGTCTAACTTGTTTTTGCTGGGCATGTTGTGATGTGATATGGTCAAGACGTGATGAGTTATACGTTATTGTATGAGATGATCATGTTCTGTAAATTATCGACAACCAGCAGGAGCCTTATGGTTGTCTTTTTATTGTATGAATTGCAAGTGCCATGTAATTGCTTTACTTTATCGCTATGAGTTAGCAATAGTCGTAGAAGCAATAGTTGGCGAGACAACCACGATGCTACGATGGAGATCAATGTGTCAAGCCGGTGATGATGGAGATCATGACGATGCTTTGGAGATGGAGATCAGAAGCACAAGATGATGATCGCCATATCATGTCACATATTTTGATTGCATGTGATGTTTATCTTGTTATGCATCTTATTTTGCTTAGTACGTCGATAGCATTATAAGATGACCCCTTACTAAAATTTCAAGGTACAAGTGTACTCCCTGAGTATGCACTGTTGCGACAGTTCGTTGTGCTGAGACACCACGTGATGATCGGGTGTGATAAGCTCTACGTTCACATACAACGGTACAAGACAGTTTTGCACATGCGGAATACACGGGTTAAACTTGATGAGCCTAGCATGTACAGACATGGCCTCGGAACACTGGCGACCAAAAGGTCGAACGTGAATCATATAGAAGATATTATCAACATAGATATGTTCACCGTTGAAGACTACTCCATCTCACGTGATGATCGGACATGGTTTAGTTGACTTGGATCGCGTATCATTTAGATGACTTGAGGGATGTCTATGTAAGTGGGAGTTCTTTAGTAATATGATTAATTGAGCTTAATTTATCACGAACTTAGTCCTAATAGTTTTTTTGCATATCTATGTTGTAGATCAATGGCCCGTGATACCGTTCCCTTGAATTTTAATGTGTTCCTAGAGAAAGCTAAGTTGAAAGATGATTGTAGCAACTACACGCACTGGGTCTGTAACTTGAGGATTATCGTCATTGTTGCATAGTAGAATTATGTCCTTGATGCACCGCTAGGTGCAAGGCCTGCTACAGGAGCAGATGCTAATGTTTTAAACGGCTGGCAAGCTCGATCTGATGACTACTCTAGAGTTCAGTCTGCCATGCTTTACGGCTTAGAATCGGGACTTCAAAGACGTTTTGAACGTCATGGAGCATATGAGATATTCCAAGAGTTGAAGTTAATATTTCAAGCAAATGCCTGAGTTGAGAGATATGAAGTCTCCAACAAGTTCTATAGCTGCAAGATGGAGGAGAATAGTTCTGTCAGTGAACACATACTCAGAATGTCTGGATATCATAATCACTTGACTCAGCTAGGAGTTAATCTTCCAGATGATAGTGTCATTGAAAGAGTTCTCCAATCACTGCCACAAAGCTACAAAGGCTTCGTGATGAACTATAATATGCAAGGGATGGAGAAGACAAATCCCGAGCGCTTCGCAATACTCAAAGCTGTGGAGGTAGAAATCAAAAAGGAGCATCAAGTGTTGATGGTTAATGAAAGTGCAACCAATCCCCGGGTGGTTTTGGTAATTAATAACAACATATATATCATTGGACTAATATTTACTTGAGAATCATTTCAGAAAAGTTCGATGACATGGGTATGGAAATGTCTGAAGAAGTGGACCCCTCAAAATGCTAAGACAAGCATTGGCAAAAGCTCAAGACTCTATTTTTGGTTTAGTGATCAAAGATCACATTGAGTCCATAGGAAAAGCCAATACTATTAAAAGGGGATGAGGTTGTGTTAATGATCTAGTTGCTCAAGTGCTTGGTGATCTAGCTCCCTCAACTATCAGCACTCTTCACTGTTCAACACACCCATAAGTAATCTCGGTCAAACCGATTCTGCAAACTCAGTCCCACCGAGATGAACCACTTCAGTTATTTCCCCAAACCCTAATTTCTTGGTCCATCCGATTCTGAGTTTCGGTCTCACCGAAAATGGACTGCCAACCTTCTGTAACCAATTGACATCATTTCGGAATATCCGAGTTGTTATTTTCGGTCACACCGAGATGGCAAGCTCCAACCTTTGACTCACTTCGGACACACCGAGATGGTATTTTCGGTCCCACCGAAAATCCCAACGTTCACTATATTTGAACTTTCGGTCTGACCGAGTTTTAACTTCGGTCTCACCGAGATTGGTCAAATGTGTGTGTAACGGTTGGATTTTGTGTGGAGGCTATATATACCCCTCCACCCCCTCTTCATTCGTGAGGAGAGCCATCAGAAAGTACCACCACTTCTACCATACACTTTCTGAGAAGTGAACCACCTACCCTTGTGTTGAGATCAAGCCATTCCATTCCTACCATATGAAACTTGATTTCTAGCCTTCCCAAGTTGCCTTCCACTCAAACCTTTCTTCCACCACAGCCATATCAGTGAGGAGAGTTGAGTGTTGGGGAGATTATCATTTGAAGCACAAGAGCAAGGAGTTCATCATCATCAACACCGTCTATTACCTTTTGGGGGGTGGTGCCTCCTAGATTGGTTAGGTGTCGCTTGGGAGCCTCCGTCTTCGAGATGTGGAGTTGAACCAAGAAGTTTGTAAGGGCAAGGAGATCGCCTACTTCGTGAAGATCTACCCCGAGTAAGGCTAGTCCTCCGTGGGCGTAGGCCATGATGGAATAGACAAGGTTGCTTCTTCGTGGACCCTTCGTGGGTGGAGCCCTCCGTGGACTCGCGCAGCCGTTACCCTCCGTGGGTTGAAGTCTCCATCAACGTGGATGTACGATAGCACCACCTATCGGAACCACGACAAAAATCTTCGTGTCACCAAACTGCGTTTGATCTTCTCCACCTCTCTTTTACATGTGCAATTTACTTTCCGCTGCTTACACTCTAGAATTGCATGTGTAGGGTGATACTTGAATTGATCTTAATTGTGAAACTGCCAAAAACATTGCATGATCTAAAGGCAGATTTTTTTTTATTGTCAAGTAGTCTAATCACCCCCCCTCTAGACCTACTTTCGATCCTACAAGTGGTATCAGAGCTTTGGTCTCCATTGCCTTGGTTTCCATTGCAATGGACTCCATAAGCTTGGTTTCACAACCTAGGAGAGTATGGCGTCTAGTGAGGGTAATTATCATAGAGGTCCTTACTTTGATGGTACAAATTTTGCTAGTTGGAAGCATAAAATGAAAATGCATACTCTTGGTCATAACCCAGCCGCATGGGGCATTATTTGTGTTGGCATGCAAGGTGATTTCTTTGAAGAAGGAAAAGTTCCGGATCGCGAAGCTACACCCGAAGAGTTGCGGATGTTGCAAAACAATGCTCAAGCTTGTGACATTCTCTTCAATGCTTTGTGTCCCGAAGAGTTCAACAAAATCAGCCGTCTTGAGAATGCTAAAGAGATTTGGGATACTTTGGTTGAAATGCACGAAGGTACTGAATCTGTGAAGGAATCAAAGCTAGATATTCTTCAAGGTCAACTTGACAAGTTCAAGATGAAGGATGGTGAAGGAGTCGCTGAAATGTACTCTAGGCTTGCTCTCATCACAAATGAGATTGCCGGCTTAGGAAGCGAAGAAATGACCGACCGATTCATCATTAAGAAGATTCTCAGAGCTTTGGATGGAAAGTATGACACTGTGTGCACTTTGATCCAAATGATGCCAAACTACAAGACTCTCAAGCCAACTGAAGTCATTGGAAGAATTGTTGCTCATGAGATGACACTTAAGGATAAGGAAGAGCTTCACAACAAGTGAAGTGGTGCTTACAAAGCTACAAGTGATGCTCCTACTACCTCAAGTGACAAGCTAATTTCCAATGAAGAGATAAGCCTAATGGTCAAGAACTTCAACAAGTTCTACAAGAATAGACGCAAAGAAAGAAGCTCAAAGTCTAGATCATATGATGAAAAGATATCTTCTAGTCGTGATCGAAACTGCTACAATTGTGGAAGACCCGGACACTTCTCAAATGAGTGTACGGCTCCCCACAAGAGAAGAGAAGAATCTCCAAGAAGAAGAGCAAGAGATGAGTCACCTCGGAGAGAGAGAAGGAGCAGAGATGATCGTTATGAACGAAGACCCTCTCGGAGAAGCAAGGATTCGGAGAGGAAAGACAAGTCATCAAGGAGCTACACAAGAAGAAGACATCAAGCTCATGTTGGTGAATGGGTCTCCGGCTCCGACTCTGACAATCAATCCGATGGAAGCTATCACTCCGACTTCGACTATAGTCAAGATGAAGGTGTTGCCGGACTTGCACTAGTATCCTCCAACTCCAACTCCTACGACTTATTTGATTCACCAAATGAGGGAATTGGAAGATGCTTCATGGCTAAAGGTCCCAAGGTAACACACCCTGAATTCATTGACTTTGATAGTGATGAGGATGACTTGCTTGGTGAAGATGAGCTCTTGCATGATAAATCTAGTGAGCTTAGTAATGATGAAAATGCTAGTAGTCTTTATAGTCGAGAAGAGTCGAATGACAATGCTATGAAGGAGATTGAGCGTCTAACTAAAGAACTAAACACTCTTAAGTTAGCTCATGAAACAACTCAAGAAGATCATAGAGAGCTCCTAAGATCTCATGAGAAGCTACGCTTCGAGAAGCTCACTCTAGAGCAAGAACATGAGTTTCTGAAAGCGATCAATGACGATCTTCGAAAGAAGAGTTCTTCATATCTTGCCAAACGACTTCTCTTGTCTAATTTCTTGCCACCTATTAAGACTAAGCATGACAAGCATAAGAAAAATTCTTCCTCTAGTAGTAACAATAACAATGTTAAATCCAATATTGTTGCTTCTAGTAGTTCTCTTGATTCCACTAACAATGTTTCAAGCCAAGTTACACTTGAGCAAGAAAATAGCTTATTGAAGGAAATCATAGAGAAAGGTGTCTAAAAGAGTCTTGCCGGAAGCAAGAACTTTGAGGAGATTGTTCGCAAACAAGGAAGACACCGGAAGAATCAAGGAATTGGTTTTGAGCGAAAGTTCAACGCCGAAGGTGTTGAGTGGGAAGAAGGTCAATACCCTACTCCACAGTTTGTCTCACAAAAGGAGAAGTATGATCCTACTTCTTCCAATGTGGAACAAGCTCAAGATGACCTTCCACCACAAGACCACAAGCTAAAGGCCAAGGACAAGCTTCAAGAGGAGATTGATGCATTCATTGAAGCACCTCAAGCCATGGTCAAGTGGGTTCCCAAGGACACATCAAGTTCTACTTCGTCAAGCTCAACTACAGCACCAAGGATTCCCATCAAGATGATGTGGATCCCAAAGAAGAAGAACTAGTAGGTTCTTGAAGGTGACTCCGCCAACAAACTTCACTCATATTCATTTTGTCAAGAACTTGTGCAATCAACTTCCACATCATGCACTTGTTCATGGAGTCACAAACCCTCTTGTTGGTAAGTCAAGGGACAAGGTAATCATTGCTTTCATGGACATCATCTTTTGTGTACTTCACTCTATGTCTATGGATATTCTTGTTTGTTCCTTGTGGGACTAACCCATGTAGGTATTGAAAGTGCCCTAATCCAAAGGATTGCTTCCAACTCTTGATGATCTGCATCAACATTGAGCATCCACATCTTCAACATCTACATGAAGTCTTCTACGACAACCCAAGGTTAGTTTGACCCTTTAAAAGGGGTTCTCACATCTAGGGGGGGCTTTGCTCTAAAAATTGAGCTAAAGCATCTCCAAATGATGTGAACACATAAATGCTTTATGTAAAAGTGGTAACCCCACTTGTGCTTAAACGATGAGTATGACCTATGATCAAATGTTCTCATTTGGCTCCTAAGTCAATATACTCATATATAGATGACCTAGTCATCGACAAATTGTGTGCTAGTAGCTAGAGTGATTGGTTGTGCATGTTTGACACATATTTCAGTTGCTATCTTATTGTGTGAGCATGTTGAATGCATGATTTTATCCATTCAAGGACATCCATTTGTTGTTTTGATTGTTTTGTTTTCTCCTTCTGGCCAAATGGATGGACAAGAATGCCTAAGCACCTTCCCTAGCTATCTATGCTTTCTTGTCTCAAATTCTATTCATGCTCATATCACAACTTTGAACAAGTCTTTTTCGGACAGTCCGAGTGAGGAGCATTCGGAACCACCGATTCGTCTAAGGCTGACTTCCAAAACCTTCTAAGTCCATTTCGGTCTGACCGGCTTCTCAATCTCGGTCCAACCGAAACGCTTAGACTGATCTAGGTTTCATCTCGGTGAAACCGAGTTCAAACTCTCGGTCTGACCGATATGTGTAACTGCACAGCAGTTATACATCTCGGTGACACCGAGTTTTTCAACTCGGTCCCACCGACAGCATGGGGTTATATATACCTGAGGGCTGCGCGCGATTCAATTCTTCAAACCGCTCGCCCCCAAGACCCCTGCTGCCGCCGCCCTGGTCTACGGATCGTCGCCGTCGTCGCCTGTGCGCCCTCGCCGCAGGTCTCCGCCGCCGTCAACGGTAATCATCTCCACCGTTGCCGCCGTAGAGGGACACCACCAAGTTAGGGTGTGTCCCGATCCCTTTTCGTGCTCCCCTTCCGATTCTTGCACGATAGGCTTGCCATGATTCAATCCACGTTTGAGATATTCTCTACAATAGTTCAGATCTTCTAGTTTCGAGGAAAATTCTTAGGTTTAGGTTTCCACGGAATGCATCTCGGTGAAGCCGATTTTGAAACTCGGAATGACCGATTTGGCCTCTGGCCATTGCACTGCATCATTCGGTTTAACCGAGTTGTGCCAATCGGAATGACCAAAACGTAGTTTCAGTGAAACCCTAAGTTATCGGTAGGACCGAAACCCATTTCGGTCTGACCGAAAGTGGTGTGTAGGTTTCTGTTGAGTACTTCGGTTGCACCGAAACTTGAAATCGGTTTGACCGAAATACATTCTGTGAAAACTCAAAACTAAGTTTTGAACTCATTTTTTTGCAAAAACCTCTGCAGTTGTGAGAACTCTTCTACACTGCCTATACCTTATCTTTTCACAGGTTTTCAGCCATGTCAGATGTCAGTGACAGCCAGAACAGGTCTGAATCACCGTTTGCTGAAATTCCAGAGGCAGATACAAGTCCTGCTAGTAGCTCCAGTGATGATGGTGAGAGGAGCACTCCTAGTGGTTTGCCTCCTGCAGCCACCAGAACCAGGAAGAAGAGAACTTCTGATGATGAGGACTCTGACTTTGTTGCTGAGGAAGTTACCTCCAAGCCAAAGAGGAATGTGGTTGCCAAAGAGCACCAAGGGCAGCAGACAAGGAAAGGCACAAGCAAAGTGAAGCAGTCAGCAGTTGCAAAGAAGCTCAACTTGGAAGAGCCTGCTCCAAGCAAGGTGAAGAAGACTTCCAAAAGGAAGAGGGTAGTATATGCTGAACCTCAAGTTGATGCTGCAGAAGAAGAAGAAGAAGAAGCACCCCAGCCTCCTCCTCAGAAAGCTAAGTTCATGGGTGATGCTATTCGGGCTCAAGCCTCCTCTAAGCCCAAGAAGCCTGCTCCAGTCAAGGCAGCTCCAGCCAAGCCCAAGAGAACAACCAGAAGCATTCCAGCTTCTGAGAAGAACAAAGGTGAGATGCCACCGTCTGAATCAGATGAAGAGCATGTGTTGCTTAAGCTCCGTCCCAAGTTGCCACTCCACAATGATGCTCATCCTCAAGCTGAGGACATGAAGGCAAGGAAGGACAAAGGTCTCAGGCTATGGAGACAGTCTGATCCATATGCTGTAAGGAGAAGGACTGCTGTGGACCCCAGATTCCACACCAGAGAGCAGCAGGATTTCTATGAGACCGTGCTGATGGATAAGAAGCCCATTGTTGCTGACACCAGGTATATTGACTGGAAGTATATTGACAGTGAAGAGCACCGGGACTTCTTTCCCCATGTGCATGAGAGCTTTACTGCATGTGGAGTTGCTGATTTTGTGGGTCAAGAGCTGACAGCTTGGAATGACGAGATGATCATGCAGTTCTATGCCACAGCCCACTTCTATCCTGATGGCAAGATCACCTGGATGACTGAAGGTCAAAGGTTTTCTTCGACTGTTGAAGAATGGGCAGAACTTCTGAACGCTCCAGTGCAAAGAGAGGACGACATTGATGTCTATGGGATTCCTAAGAAGAGTCATGATTCCATGAAGAATATGTACAAGGAGATCCCGGCTGCTGATTTGGAAGGATGGAAGCTTGGCTCAGTGTACTATCTCCAGGCAGGTCTGACCACCACTAACACTATTCTGAGGCATACATTGATGCCTAAGTCTGGAGACCACCGGATGATTCGAGGCTATTCTATCAACATGCTGCACATTCTCGATGAGAAGGCACCTTTCAAGGTGATGGACTTGATGGTTGAGACCATTAAGAGGACTGTAGCTGACCAGAAGAGGTCGTGTGGGTTTGCACCGCAGATTCAGATGCTCATCAACGCCAAGTTTGGCACGGGCAAATTCATGTTGGATAGGAAGCACTTGCCACTGCAGCCAGAGCATGAGGACAACGTAGTTGTGATGGATGAAGAGGATCCTACCTCACTTGAAGGACAAGCCAAAATCGAAGCTGCGAAGAAGGCTAAAGCTGACAAAGAGGCAGCAGCAGCAGCACCTAAGCCAAAGAGCTTTGGAGAACAAATTCTCGAAGCTACCCAGAGGATTGAACAACGCCTGGCCAGCATTGAGCAATCTCAGGAGAGCCTTGAGAGGATTGTCGAGGACAAGATCCACGCTCTGGACGTGAAGCTGACTGAGATTCAGGTGTCTGTCAACAAGCTTGAGGCAGACATGGAGGAGACAAGGCAGGAGAGAGCAGAGCTTATGCAGGATGATCTAGTCCAGGACTCTCATCGCCAGACTGCTCAGGTTCCCAGAGGATCCAGATCTGCAGCTATCCCCGTGACAGACTCCAGGGCTACCACTTCAGCACCAGCTACAGCTCCAGCAGTTCCTCCACCTCCAGCATCCACTCCTCCACCACAGACTTCAGCAGAAGTCTTCGCCGATGCAGCTATCTCTACACCGACATCTACCCAGACGGGAGCCGCCAGCAGAGCCCGCAGTGACGCTTAGCTCTATACCTTTTCGAACTTTTTGGTAACTTGTTGCCAAAGGGGGAGAAATTGTTATAGATCATAGGGCTTCGAGAGAGAGAGTGCTCTTTCGTCTTTCGTTCTTTTGCCGGTTTTTTCTTTGAGATACAGTGATTTCTTTTGGTTCCTGAAACTTTTAGTGTGCTTGCTACTACGTTTGATGCTATCTTAATGAGTGCTTAGTCATACTATGCTTTAATGTGTGCTTATTGCTTATCCTATGCTATTCCTTATTGTATGGCTATTTACTCTTGTCTTGGTGATTGAGTGCATGTTACTCATTCTTATCATTTTGTGCGCTCCACCAAGATGTATGTGACATGGAAGAGTGACCCATAATCCTAATCGATTGTGCATTTGCATTCAAACGCAAATTTTAAATAATGCACAAATTTAGGGGGAGCTCTTGTTTATCACATACTTCTCAAAGCGACGATATCATTCATTGATTATATCTTTTGTCGAAGCTTTGATCTATATGTTGTCAACAATTACCAAAAAGGGGGAGATTGAAAGTGCAACTAATCCCCGGGTGGTTTTGGTAATTAATAACAACATATATATCATTGGACTAATATTTACTTGAGAATCATTTCAGAAAAGTTCGATGATATGGGTATGGAAATGTCTGAAGAAGTGGACCCCTCAAAATGCTAAGACAAGCATTGGCAAAAGCTCAAGACTCTATTTTTGGTTTAGTGATCAAAGATCACATTGAGTCCATAGGAAAAGCCAATACTATTAAAAGGGGATGAGGTTGTGTTAATGATCTAGTTGCTCAAGTGCTTGGTGATCTAGCTCCCTCAACTATCAGCACTCTTCACTGTTCAACACACCCATAAGTAATCTCGGTCAAACCGATTCTGCAAACTCAGTCCCACCGAGATGAACCACTTCAGTTATTTCCCCAAACCCTAATTTCTCGGTCCATCCGATTCTGAGTTTCGGTCTCACCGAAAATGGACTGCCAACCTTCTGTAACCAATTGACATCATTTCGGAATATCCGAGTTGTTATTTTCGGTCACACCGAGATGGCAAGCTCCAACCTTTGACTCACTTCGGACACACCGAGATGGTATTTTCGGTCCCACCGAAAATCCCAACGTTCACTATATTTGAACTTTCGGTCTGACCGAGTTTTAACTTCGGTCTCACCGAGATTGGTCAAATGTGTGTGTAACGGTTGGATTTTGTGTGGAGGCTATATATACCCCTCCACCCCCTCTTCATTCGTGAGGAGAGCCATCAGAAAGTACCACCACTTCTACCATACACTTTCTGAGAAGTGAACCACCTACCCTTGTGTTGAGATCAAGTCATTCCATTCCTACCATATGAAACTTGATCTCTAGCCTTCCCAAGTTGCTTTCCACTCAAATCTTTCTTCCACCACAGCCATATCAGTGAGGAGAGTTGAGTGTTGGGGAGATTATCATCTGAAGCACAAGAGCAAGGAGTTCATCATCATCAACACCGTCTATTACCTTTTGGGGGGTGGTGCCTCCTAGATTGGTTAGGTGTCGCTTGGGAGCCTCCGTCTTCGAGATGTGGAGTTGAACCAAGAAGTTTGTAAGGGCAAGGAGATCGCCTACTTCGTGAAGATCTACCCCGAGTAAGGCTAGTCCTCCGTGGGCGTAGGCCATGATGGAATAGACAAGGTTGCTTCTTCGTGGACCCTTCGTGGGTGGAGCCCTCCGTGGACTCGCGCAGCCGTTACCCTCCGTGGGTTGAAGTCTCCATCAACGTGGATGTACGATAGCACCACCTATCGGAACCACGACAAAAATCTTCGTGTCACCAAACTGCGTTTGATCTTCTCCACCTCTCTTTTACATGTGCAATTTACTTTCCGCTGCTTACACTCTAGAATTGCATGTGTAGGGTGATACTTGAATTGATCTTAATTGTGAAACTGCCAAAAACATTGCATGATCTAAAGGCAGATTTTTTTTATATTGTCAAGTAGTCTAATCACCCCCCCTCTAGACCTACTTTCGATCCTACAGTTAACAAGACCACTAGTTTCAAGAAAAAGGGCAAGGGAAAGAAGGGGAACTTCAAGAAGAATAGCAAGCAAGTTGCTACTCCCGGGAAGAAACCTAAGTCTGGACCCAAGCCTGAAACTGAGTGCTTCTACTACAAAGGGACTGGTCACTAGAAGCGGAACCGCCCCAAGTATTTGGCGAATAAGAAGGATGGCAAAGTGAACAAAGGTATATTTGATATACATGTTATTGATGTGTACCTTACTAATGCTCGTAGTAGCGCGTGGGTAATTGATACTGGTTCAGTTGCTCATATTTGTAACTCGAAACAGGGGCTACAGACTAAACGAAGATTGTCTAAGGACGAGGTGACGATGCGCGTGGGAAATGGTTCCAAAGTTGATGTGATCGCCGTCGGCACGCTACCTCTACATCTATCTTCGGGATTAGTTTTAGACATGAATAATTGTTATTTGGTGCTAGCATTGAGCATGAACATTATATCCAGATCTTGTTTGATGCGAGACGGTTATTCATTTAAATCAGAGAATAATGGTTGTTCTATTTTTATGAGTAATATCTTTTATGGTCATGCGCCATTATTGAATCTCGATTATGGTGATACACATATTCATAATATTGATGCCAAAAGATGCAAAGTTGATAACGGTAGTGCAACATATTTGTGGCACTGCTGTTTAGGTCATATTGGTGTAAAACGCATAAAGAAACTCCATACATATACATATAGCCTTTTGGAATCACTTGATTATGAATCATTTGATTCATGTGAACCATGCCTCATAGGCAAGATGACTAAAACTCCGTTCTCTGGAACAATGGAGCGAGCTAATGACTTATTGGAAATAATACATACCGATGTATGCGGTCCAATGAGTGTTGAGGCTCGCGATGGGTATCGTTATTTTCTAACCTTCAAAGATGATTTAAGAATATATGGGTATCACTAGTGCGCGTCGGTCCTAAACAAACGGTTTTTAACCCCTTTCCGCGACGACATTTGGAACCGTCGCCAAGTGAGTGTGTGCGATAGGGTGTCCTTCCCACACGACCCTGAAATTGTCGGGGATAGGCCCTCCTGGGACCTAGGCTGGGGCCGTGTGCGATCGGGCGAGGCATGGAAACCCAATCATTTTCGTAGGTATGTACATCCCACACGGTAATCCGAGAAAATCATTTCCGTAGGTATGTACATCCCACACGGTAATCTGAAAAAATCATTTTCGTTGGTATGTACATCCCACACGGTGAATCCCATAAAAACATTTTCGTTCGTATGTATATCACACACAGTCAATCTAAGGAATATGTTTCCATTCTTATGTACATCCCACACAGTCAATTCAGGGAAAACGTTTCCGTTCGGACGTAAATCCCACACAAATTTATGTGTAGGCTCGTGTGTGAAAGGTGTAACTAGCACACACTGTCTTCCTTGGTTAACTATTTGCTTTTATCAACTATATCACACATGATTTGATGAAGAAAACTGTGTGGGATTAGGCTATCCAGCGCAAGCGCTTTTACTTCTAGAACCGTTTGCAAAGGTCCATGACACATTTAGTAGGTTTATTAGTTTACAATTAATTACGTAAATTCACATTTCATATCGAACAGCTATTTGTCAATTTCATATCAGGCACATAAATATATTATAACATCACAGTATGGTAGCTACATGAAAACAACACAGTACAATATATAGCTAGTTCAACTTCATAAGAACAATATATTCATTTCCCTAATTAAGATCATCCAGACTCGTCTTATCCACCTCTGCTTTCAGTTCGGTAAGAACCCGTTTTGCACGGGCCAACTGGGAAAGTGCCTCCTTCTTCGTTAACACCATCTTAGCAAAGTCTGATTTAAAAATTCTGAGCTCATTCTCCACCTTCAACTTTGTATCCCGCATCTTGAAATATGCGTCAGCGTTGACAAGACTTTCTCTAAGCCTACCTGTGTTCACTTCCTCATACATGCTCCAGAGCTTCGTTAGGCACATCTTCAAACACTGTGACCACTCTTGATCAACCCACAAGTAAGAACACTTCCGTTCATCCTATAATATTTAAAACTAGATCAGTAACAATTGTAGGGGAAATGGGTTTATAGCAACATAGAAAATCACCAATGCTTATTTTGAAAAACTGAAGAAACATGTTAATTATGACATATCTCTCAAAAAGATGAATGTGCAAATGAAATAATTGGTACTGAGACAACAACCAAATTCTGGAACATCAGAAGATATAATTAACTACAACGACGCTACAAATTCTTACTCATGTACAATAAATAACAAATTGAACATTTTATGAGGAAGCTAAATATAACTGCAACAGCATAGCGATAGTGTTTGGATGACAGCAAATCGATACTAACAGGTGTGTACATGCACAAATTTAGTAACATAGAACTAATAGCACTAAGGTCGTCCACTATGTATGCCAAAACCGGTGTAAAGACAACTGTTGCTACATCTCGCACCGATGCCCTGAACTGGCGAGCCGATGCAGCGGAAAAAAATCAGGGACCCGGACTCCGGAGCACGTAGTTGCTCCGATGCCCAATTCCTTCGTGCCATAAAAATTTAGTATTTTACTGCTTGGCTGCTCTAATGTGTGGACCAAAGTTAGCTGCACAAACTGCTGAAGCGGTGCCAAATAATTTTCTAATCGCACCGCTGATGAGATGGCAACAATTTAAGATACTAGGTACAAACTGTGACACTGTTTTAGGATGCGTCTGGTTGAAGGTGTGGTATGAATGGGTTGAGACCATGACAGTGTCGGAATCACATCTAACAAATGATTTGTAACAACGGAAGAGGGTCTAACCTTCTCTGCACATGACAGAAACTTCCTCCCAGTGTCCACAGAATCAAACGCAAGTAGCTTTACGCATGGAGAGTGATGGTGACAACGAGCAGATAGATGTTCAGCCACCCCGCTCCATTCGTTGCCACTGATGGTCTTAGGGAGCTACAAGAGGAAGAAATGACTCAAATCGACCTTCGGGTAAAATTCCTTCATTCCAAGTCATAGCCCGAGAGAGAGAAGAGAGGCATACCCAGGTGGTGAAGGAGTAGTCGCCGGAGGAGGAACCGCTGGAGATGTCTTTGAAGAAGACCATGGCGACCCCGGCGGTAGGATGCGAGACGGCGAGAACGAGGAATGGGCTATAGCTTAGTAAGGAAGGAAGGAAGGAGTCAACAGGGAAATGTGACTTGTGGTCGGGGAGAAAAGGGGGTGGGGAAGGGGGAAGGGGGGTGGGGGTAGATATTTTGGCGGTAGGCCAAAATTTTGGAAATGTGGAGGGAAACTTTGCGTGCAGTGCCGCCAGACCATTCACTTTGAACGATTATGTGCATCACAAACGATTCTTCTGCTTTACGTGCATGGGATTAGTTTGATAATTCAAATTTTGGTCTCAAGGCATGGGCACATTCACTTTGAACGCGCGCGGTGCCGCCGGACCATTCACTTTGAACGATTGTGTGCATCGCAAACGATTCTTCTGCTTTACGCGTATGGTATGAGTTTGATAATTCAAATTTTGGTGGAAATTTCCCGGGGTACGTCATTGCATATTTTAACATCACTTGCTAATTTAGGCACACAAAAGAGCGTACAGCAGACAGACCGCACTTACTGAATCAAGCAATTTTAGTAATTACACGGAGCCAGATGACCTAAACATTGCTCTAACAAAAGAACAACATTAAAAACAAAGCCTAAGTACGCATAATTAAAAATCCACCACCGCGCCGGCCTATGCATTGCTGGTGTGAGATGAGACGTCGATGACTTGTCCAGGCGACATGCCGCCATTGGTGGACTATGCATCCCCCTGCTGAAGTCGACCGCGTCCTTGTCCTCGTCCTCGTCCTCGGCGCCGCCCTCAAGCTTGTAGTACTCGTAGTAGTGGCTGCGCCAGAGGTCGCGTTGCTACTCCACCGCCGACTCCTTGACGGACAGACTCTTCTCTACCTCGACCTCGGCCACGCGCAACTCCTCCTCCCGGCGCTCCTCGATCTCTGTCGCTTCTTGCATCCCCAACTCCCGCTCCGCGTGAAGGAAATATGCCCTAGAGGCAATAATAAAGTTGTTATTTATATTTCCGTATATCATGATAAATGTTTATTATTCATGCTAGAATTGTATTAACCGGAAACTTAGTACATGTGTGAATACATAGACAAAACAGAGTGTCCCTAGTATGCCTCTACTAGACTAGCTCATTGATCAAAGATGGTTATGTTTCCTAACCATAGACATGAGTTGTCATTTGATCAACGGGATCACATCATTAGGAGAATGATGTGATGGACAAGACCCATCCGTTAGCATAGCACTATGATCGTTTAGTTTTACTGCTATTGCTTTCTTCATGACTTATACATGTTCCTATGACTATGAGATTATGCAACTCCCGAATACCGTAGGAACACCTTGTGTGCTATCAAACGTCACAACGTAACTGGGTGATCATAAAGATGCTCTACAGGTGTCTCTGAAAGTATTCGTGGTGTTGGCATAGATCAAGATTAGGATTTGTCACTCCGAGTGTCGGAGAGGTATCTCTGGGCCCTCTCGGTAACACACATCACAATAAGCCTTGCAAGCAAAAGGACTAATGAGTTAGTCACGAGATGATGTGTTACGGAACGAGTAAAGAGACTTGCCGGTAACGAGATTGAACTAGGTATAGAGATACCGACGATCGAATCTCGGGCAAGTAACATACCGATGACAAAAGGAACAACGTATGTTGTTATGCGGTTTTTGACCGATAAAAGATCTTCGTAGAATATGTAGGAGCCAATATGAACATCCAGGTTCCGCTATTGGTTATTGACCGGAGATGAGTCTCGGTCATGTCTACATAGTTCTCGAACCCGTAGGGTCCGCACGCTTAACGTTTGATGACGATCGGTATTATGAGTTTATGAGTTTTGATGTACCGAAGGTAGTTCGGAGTCCCGGATGAGATCACGGACATGACGAGGAGTCTCGGAATGTCCGAGACATAAAGATTGATATATTGGACGACTATATTCGGACACCGGAAGTGTTCCGGAAAAGTTTCGGATTTAACTGGATTGCCGGAGGGGGTTACCGGAACCCCCTACGAGGGGGGATGGTCCATAGTGGGCCTTGAGGAAAGGAGAGAGGCAGCCCATAGAGGCTGGCCGGCGCCCCATCTAGGGATCCTAGTTGGACTAGGATTGGGGGGGCGCCACCTCTCCCTCTTTTCCTTTCCCTCTCTTCCTTCTTGATGGACTCCTACTAGGAATAGGATTGCAATCCTATTCCTAGTAGGATTGCCCTAGCCGCACCATAGGAGGCCGGCCGGCCCTCCCCTCTTGCTCCTTTATATACGGGGGCAGGGGGGCACCCAAAGACACAAGTTGAATTGTTCCAGCCGTGTGTGGTGCCCCCCTCCACAGAAACACACCTCGATCATACCGTCGCGGTGCTTAGGCGAAGCCCTGCGCCGGTGAATACATCATATCCGTCACCATGCCGTCTTGCTGACGAAACTCTCCCGTGAAGCTCAACTGGATCAAGAGCTCGTGGGACGTCATCAAGCTGAACGTGTGCTGAACGCGGAGGTGTCGTACGTTCGGTGCTTGATCGGTTGAATCGCGAAGAAGTTCGACTACATCAACCGCGTCACTTGACGCTTCCGCTTCCGGTCTACGAGGGTACGTAGACATACTCTTCCCTCTCGTTGCTATGCATCTGGTAGATAGATCTTACGTGATCGTAGGAAAATTTTAAAATACTACGTTCCCCAACACCGCGACCTCATGAGGAAGCAGGTGCTCCATGGACACCGACGCCTTTTCAGTCGTGGGTTGCATGCTGGAGTCCGAGGTGGCCTGGAATATCTTCGCGTGTGCATCCTCGATCTTGGCGTGGCTGGCCTCGACCCGAGTCAGGGCGACATCAGCGGCACGGATGGCAGCTCGAGCGCTCTCGGCGTTTGCAGCCGCCATCGCAGCAGCAGCTGCAGCCGTCTCGGCTGCTGCAGCTGCCCTGTCGGCTGCCGCAGACGCCCTCTCGGCGGAAGCGGTCGTGCTCAATGCGGATGCGGCGGCACTCTCGGCGTAGGCGGCCGCGCTCTCGGCGCAGGCGGCAATGCTCGAGGGGAGGGGGGACGCGGCCATCGTACGACCTTCACGAAGCGTTTCCACGGCGTCGTCTTTGCAAGAAGGGGGTGCGGGAATAGGGATCGGGATTCGTGGATTCGGGGGTTGCCGGCACTAGAGCAGACGAGCCGGTGAAGCTTAAGGAGGGAGACTTAAATAGACCCAGATATTTTCATCGCAAGCGGTTCCTAGAAAACAATTGTGTGTGATGTTGTAGATCTTTTTTATTAGCTGTGAAAGACGAATTTGGAATAAAGTGCCAACGGATGGTGTTTTAAATGAACGAAATTTTTTTTAGTACTGATACTACTGTCATGTCAAATTTTGGAAAATTTCAGGGGTCATTTGATCTTTTTAAGTGATTTTCTAGCCATTTAATGACCGTAATTGAAATTAGAACTACACGTACATGCAACAGCTAACCATAACGGTTTGAAAACTCATATTTCGTGTACTTGTGTGTGATTTAATTTCATTTGCAGTAAAATGGAAGGAATTTTCAAACATATTAGTCCCAAGTTCAGATGGGTTATGTGAAGAGTAACCTCACAAAGCATATTAGTCCCAAGTTCTTCTATGCACATGAGCTGCAGCAGTTGAACGATGTGAGAGTTTTGCATACTAAGTCATGTGACAATCTTGCTGATATGTTCACTAAGTCGTTACCGGCATCAACCTTAGAGAGGTGTGTGCGTGGAATCGGTATGATGAGACTTAGAGAGATGCAAGGTTCAGGGGGAGAAACTTCATAAACTCGTCGTTAAAATCTCGATCCGGATGATCGAGTATTCAACTTGATGGTTGAGTGGATTGTACTCTTTTTCCCTTGAGTGAGTTCTCCTGATGTTTCGCACACGAGGTTTTTGATAAGGCAATTCGTGCAATACAACAACGTATACTGTGTGCTCTTTCTTCATATTTTTTCCCACGATTTTTCAGAGTTTTGAGGCATAGATATACAGATAATTACCCGCGGAGGTGTTGGGAAACTAGGCCACCTCGAGTGCGATACGCACGGGCCAGCCCCTCCCAGTTTCACACTTCACGTTAAGTGGGTACTTATTTTTTGACCCCCTACTTCTATATAAAGAGACGAGGAGCAATCATTATAACCCCTGATCATTGATTAATAAAGCTAGTATCCTCATACTTTCATGTGTTAATCTACTTTTGCTTGTTCGACTACTTCGTTTTCGACGCTCGCTCTCGCTCCGCAACCTCGGACCGGACTCGCCGGCGAAGTTATGAAACAGATGCGAACACATGCGGCCTCTGCTACGAACGACAAGGAGGCCGATGACGGAGCGCAGTGAAAGCGAGCGTGCCGGAGCCCGCAGGGCTAGCATCATGGGGGTGTGGCGGGCGCGCGTAAGATGAAAGACAGCGGAGAAAGAGGGGTCTTTTTTGTTGTTGTTGCTGCACAGGGAAGAAGACGACCCTCGCGCTCATCGTACGGCATACAACAAACAAATCGTGCGGCTGGCAGGGTCGCTGTCGTCTGCTTAGCAGTCCTCTTTAGGATCACTAGCAAAAGAGCCCGTGCGTTGCAACGGGATAGAAAAAAACACACGTTCTTAACCCAATAACCACGACTCGAGACCCTGGTAGGTAGATGTTCTTTATTTTAAAATGGCATCACATTTGTGTTCCCGATGGTGGTCTCAAACGTATTTGAATATGGTCAGTCCTAAGGCGTCTCTCTCTCACACACACGTACGCGCGCTCGCACGCAGGTAACGAGCGTTCCCGTTACAGTGGAAATTCGCGGCGACGCACAGGCTTGCGCAATGAGGCTGCTCACGAGTTGTTCGACGAAATGCCGCGCTAAGCTTAAGCCCGTGCTACACACGGATGCCGTACTCCGCGTGCTCTCGTTGGGCGGGGCTAGTATGCGCGTCGGCACCAGAGGGATCCACTTCGTGCCCGGTCCGGCCTCGGAGGACGAGCAAGATCGCATCCCGCCGCCCCGGGGCTGGTACCCGGCCGCCTACGCCAGACTGCTCCGTCTTGCGGGGTCGCTCCAAGGCGTCGACCTCGTAGATGGCGACCTGCGGGACGCCGCGACGGGATCCCTTGTCGCCGATGTGCACGCCCTCGCGCTTCGACGGGTGGAGCACTTCGACGCCCTCGCGGGTGAGTTCGCCGCGACCCGGCGCGGGCCGCCGCTCAAGACGACGGCGCTGAGCTCGCTCACGAAGGTCTGCGACGTTCTCGGCGTGTCGGCGCAGCGGAGGAAGAACGTGCGGCTGGCCGTCTGCCCGCAGGTGACGCAGCACCATGTCTGGCGGGGCGCGCTCGAGGAGGTGCTCAGGGACCTTCGAGCGGACATGGGCGCGCTGGAACCCCCGTCCCCGGCGATTCGGATGGCCGAACAGATCGCATCGGCCTGTGCCAGCTTCCTGTCGGAGACCGCGGACGCGGCGACGTCCTCCTCGCCGTCCTGGATGCGCCCGACGCCGTACAGGAGGCCGTCCCCTGCGCCGCCGGCGGCAAAGACATGGCAGGAAGTACTGGACATGTTCACGGACCTGGGGAAGAGCCTGGCTACCGACGAGCGGCTAGCCGGGCACGCGCAGAAGGTGGAGGCCATGAAGGAGGGGCTGTATCAGATACGCGAAATCATTGTCGAGAGGGACATCGCCTTCAAGGAGGCGCGCCACCAGGACTGCCTGGTGCAGAGGAATCTGTCCAAGAACCTGGGGCACTCGTCCCGGGGCCTCTACACGCTGCTGCTCTTCTACCTCTACGGCACTGTCCGGGACATCGAGGTGCATATTGGCAAGTGCCCGTCCGGCAAAGAAGGCAAGAATGTCACCTTGCACGCCGTGAAATTCCTCATCGACGGCGATGAACTCGCGGTCCGGAGCGGCATCAAGCAGCTGAGCCGCGCTCTCCGTGTCTTCAGGTTTGTCTGGGAAGCAGCAAATACTGACACTGGGACTATCAACGATATCGTCGTCAAGAAAGCTGAGGGTGCGAAGGGGGTATTGAAGCTGCAAGGGCATCTGTGGGGGCTTGATGTCGAAGAGAAGACGGTGACATACAGAGGGGATGTTTTCAAAGTGCATCAGATAAAGCTGCCCTGATTTTCCCCACATTCGCAACACCTTATCTGTAAATCACCCAGCTTCTGAAGATTAGTAGAAACCTGTATTCATTCAAAATTGATCATACGAGGGACAGAACAGATACAGGTACAGCCTGAAATGCCATTCTCTCTTTTTTTGAACAAAAATGCTATTGTTTTTCACTACATCTCATTTTCTGAATTTGTACAAAGGACGAGGCAACTGTATCCTGAGGGGAGATACATACAGAAAGGGCAAAAAAGACACCTTTGTCCTCCTAAATTCTAACACCATAGCTTATGGAGTATCTTTTCTCCCAGTATACAAAACATGTATGTTTGGAATTTCTACAATCTTCTTGGAGAATCAAATGTTTGCGTTTTCTGGCGAGGGGTTTCGAGCCACGGGTCTGTGAGATAGTTGCTTGGCCGCGTAGGGTACAGCACATTGTTGATAGGGCTGTAGTTAGCTGCTCCCGCCGAATATGCTGGATGCGGAGGTGATGGCAAACAACTCCGGTTCGATTGCCTGTACTGGCGTAACGGGCTAGTGCATGGTGAGACGGGCAGGGACATGTTCATACGTACATTGGATGCGCTGCTGGACAAATCAGATTAGCAGATTCTGTTAGACAATGAAGAGATGTAATTTACCATATTTTTAGCAAAATTAGTAAACGAGAACATACATGGGAGAGGCCCTGCGAGTTGATATCGAAGGAATAGATGATGCTGGCACCGCTAAGTTTCTCATCCTGAGATTAGTATCTCGTAGAGGTGATAAGCTTCTGTAGGATGACAACTCGATGCTTGTCTTTACCTGAAATTTAATCACAGTGATTAGAAATTCAAGGACACCACACTCAATATTGAGGCTAACTAATACTCCCTCCGTTCCAGAATAGATGACCCAACTTTGTATTAAAGTTAGTACAAAGTTGAGTCATCTATTTTGGAACAGAGGGAGTATGAGAGATAACGTCATCTAGCCATAACTGGTTATCATACATGGCACAAGCACAGGCATATTTCATATTATAGACCACTATTTGACAGTGCATAGTCATAGACTGTAGACGTACCGTGGCTTTGCTGCTATCAGTGGAAGTTGAGAACATATCCCTAGTAATGCCAGAGCCAGAGCCAGAGCCAGAGCCAGACCTAGAGGACCTAACTGAGGCTTGGTCTTTCACCCAAGGATGTTCTATTAATTGAGCAGCAGTTGGGCGCCCAGCAGGATCTCGCTGCAAGCAGAGTTTCAGAAAGCTTTTCGCTTCAGAAGAAAGATGATCTGGGATATCAGGTATGTCTTTGCTGTTTCCAATTTTGAATATTGCAGCCACCTGTGAAATCGACTACAAAAGCTTAGCAGACAATCAGAAGAAGAACGACCACCATAGCTATGTAAAATTGTCATAACACTCACCCCTTCGTACTGACTCCATGGAGGCCTTGCAGTTGCCATCTCAAGAATGGTGCAGCCAAGGCTCCAAATGTCCACTGAAAGGCTATATCCATTGGTATTCATGATAACCTGGGGAATAAATAGATATTAGTTGGTGTTCAACTAACAAGGGAAAATACACAGGAAATTGCAGTAGCCTTACCTCTGGAGCCATCCAGTAGGGGCTTCCTTTGAAAGATTTGATGGATGTGTATGCTGATATCTGTATAAATAAAATCCACATTTAACCAACTGATGTTTGTATGGATAAAATAAATGTCAGATCATTGACATGGTATTAGTACTTACATGCTTGGCCATACCGAAATCTGCAAGTTTGATGTCACCATTAGGATCTACAAGTATATTTGCTCCTTTGATATCCCTGTGAGAAAGTTAAGTTTTCATCAATAAGTAAGAAAGCCCTGATGTTTTTCAGAAACAAATGGCCATCCTATTCTATTTACTTTTGAGTACTGCTCAGTACCTGTGCACTGTATTCCGCCCATGCAAGTATGCAAGGCCAGAAAGGATCTGTGCAGTGTAGTTCCGGAGGACGGTCTCCCCAAATGGACCATATTCTTGAAGCAACTTATGTATAGAGCCCCCAGAAACAAACTCAAGATAGACTGAGAGTGTTTCACTAGACTGCATTGCAATAGGAAACTTATTCAGGCAAAATGGTAAATCTGCAAATAAAATGGGGCACTTCATTGTTTGCACTACAGTGGTGTACTGGTTTATGATTGGAAATAAATATATATTCTAATGTATCCAACGTAAGTAACCACTGTAGCACCACCCTTCTTTCAGATAAAATATTATAGTGACTGATTGCTTGGGTAATTTATTTACTTATTTGCGATTTTTTTATGATAATGTTAGATGTTCGAGAATAAAGCATGGAAGTGTCATATGTTTTGTATTTACCAGTTCACTGCCATAGTACTGCACAATGTTTGGATGCGAAAGCTGATTCAGGAGCAGCATTTCCTGTCAATAAAGAGCAGTGTCAGTATGAAAGAACTAACATCCGCTACATAAGAATGATGCTGACTAATACAATATGTTCCAAAGATGATACCTGATTTAGCTGCCTCAGACACTCTTTTGAGTTTGAATCATCAGCAATAACCTTAACCTCTTTAATTGCACACATTTGGCCACCTTCACTGCATTACATTTAGAGTACAGTTAAGTACAAAGGAAAGGTTCAGTCTCTGAAGAAGAGGAGAAAATAGAAGGCTCTAGCATCAAACTGCGAACCTGTTGAATCCGAGGTATACTTGCCCAAATGTGCCACTGCCTAACAACTTCCCCTTTTTCCATTGTGAATGGAGGGAACGGGAAGATGTGCACGGGGTGCCTGGCGGAAGAGGAAGTGGGTGTGGTGAGCTTGAGCTCCGTGTATCATCTTGCCACGCAGTAGGGGATCCTGGGCATTGCCCGAACGCTCTTGAATGCACAGGTGAGGTTGGACAGTGTTTGCCTCTTGAACTAGGGGGAGAGCTCGGCATCCGTGTAGCAAACACAATTTCTGTCGATTTTCGGCCATGACAGTACGTTGTTCGATCACTTGGAAGATCCAAAATGTTGGGTTGAAATTCTTTCCTTGGAGAAACTGAGGGTTCACAGGATCTGTTGTTCTCCAAAGCCAGATTATTTACGACAAAGCGCCCTTCTTCTAGCACAAGACTTTGTTTCCGAGAATCAATGGCCGGTGTTCTATTTGCATCTGATATCCTATTGAATTAAGCATGAAAATCAAGTCAGTTGAAAGTTGAAACGCACATCTATGAACCAATCACTTGGCATCAGTACATTTTTTAAAGCATTCTAGAGCTATCATATCTTAACACATAATTGGGATTGAAGGAATGTCGTTTAGTAATATTCTTTAATCGAAAGAAGAAAAGGTCAACAAGCATTGTCGCCTATGCTTGTAGCACACGGCGATAAGTTGGGCCACAGACTTCCAAATTAATTTGCACAATAACAAATTTCAGATGAGATTCGCAAATCGGCTGATGGAACTGCCTTGAGAATTTAATAGAAACAACAGACATAACAGCAACGAAAAATCACCGTAAATACATCACTAATCCAGTACCAAACGCAAACGGAGATCCAAACGATAAGGATTCAGTCTTGCTTGCAACCAAGAAAACAAGTTTTCATCTCTGTTAACAGCAAAACCAAACCCAATGAACAAAGCCTAGGCAATAGCCTGAATTGTATTTTAAAAAAGAAGACATGAATCAAAGATTCAAGGAGATCCATTTTTCCTTCAGGCTAACAGGGCAGCAGAATCCGGTTCCAATTGGATTCACCCGCCAACTAATCAAAGAATAAATCAGAGCATGGACACATAACTTTCGGGAGGAAAACCAGAGAAACATCAAAGCTGCAGCTCCGAGGAAAACAGCCACAAAAACCTAATCTGAAACCCAAACAGATGTCAAGAACAGCTCAATACCACCCCCAATTGCCCACTGACGGCATATATATATTCAACAAAAGGAATAAAGAATAAATAATTCAGCAGAACAGCAACTAGTACGCCACGCCTAGCGCCCCAGAACGAAAACTTTACACCGAACTCAACACGAGAGCGCGAGCAAAAGCTCCGACTTTTAGCCTGTGTGTGAAGCAACCAACCAACCACCCAAACTCAGCAGATTAACCACCGGACCAGCTAGTAGTATGTACTCTGGTGATCAGTATGTGGGCGCTGCCTCTCACCTGTAAATTCCGAGATCCAGCGGCTCGTCGGACGCCGTGGAGGACCCGAGCGAGGAGCTGCCCCCGCTTGAAGCGGACGCCGACGCGGACGCGGGGGCGGAGGCCGACGGCATGGACGCCGGCCGCGGCAGCGGGTGCCCGACCGCGGGCGCCGGCTGCTTCCCGCGGCCTTCCCTGCCAATAAGCGCCTCGTCGAAGCTGCTCGCCTTCTTGTTCTTCCTTTCCTTCTCCCCGTCTCTCCCGACCGGAATTGTGCCGGCGTCCCCCGCCGGCGCCGCCGCCTTGCTCTTGCTCCTGCCCTTGCCCTTCCACCACGCCGGCATCCTGCCTCCCGCACGGCGCCGTCGGCCGTGCAGCGCTCGTCCGGCCGCGAGAGCTAGCCCACAGAGAGAAGAGATGTGGGGGAGAGAGAGAGGGGTGAAATGGCTATCGTCGTCGAGGGAGCAGGCGGTGGGAGACAGAGAGGCGTACACGCGCGAGACGAGAGGAGAGGGGAGGAGGAGCGAGAGGGGGCGGGGACTCTTGTAACGACCGGGGTCCCCTCCGCCGGCCCCACGCGCGGTGCTGCCCGCTCGGTCCCACTTGCGCAGCCCCCGTTGTCTCGAGTCGAGCTCACCCTGTGCGTGCGCGTAGCGATATCTGTCTCCTGCCTGGAAGCTGTACACGTAGGCGGGTAGCGATGGGGTCACGATCTTTTGTGACCGGTAGGCGGGACCCGCCAGTTGTTGGGGGCGGCTGGCGCGGGGGACCACGTTGCGTCGCTGCGTGTAGGGCCCACGAACACGTTGGTGGCGTGGATGTGGCGTGACGTGTCCGTGGGGCCGAGAGGGACGCGCTGCTAGAAGCACGCAGAGCGGAGTCGTTGCCGGCTGCAGGAAGAGTTCTTGTTTCCGTGATCACTCACTAACTGGCTGCCGGCAGAGCGATTAGTGAGCACTGATGCTATTAAGTCCAAAAGAAGATCACTGGTGATGTATTAGTGGTGACACGAGAGGGCCTCCCAGGCTGGGATTACTCGTCATGACTCTTTTTTTCTCTCTCTTGCAAACATGCGTTGCCTTCAAATTTGTTCGAAGCCGAATCTCTGAAAGCCGGTTTAAATCGAACCTAATATCGAGTATCAAAACTTTGTTCTATTGTTCCTTTGCGGTTGTTTGGATGCAGCAATTGCTCAAAATCTAGATTTCCTGAAACGTGATTCCTGTTGTAATCACCTGAAAGCTTGTTTGCGTTATCTAACCAAATCATGAAGAAGTATAAATTACTCCCTCTGTAAACTAATATAAGAGCGTTTGGATCACTATTTTAGTTATCTAAACGCTCTTATATTAGTTTACGGAGGAAGTAGTTTACAAAAACCTAAAAGGCCAGTTTTAGAAAAACGAAACGAGTTTATCCATCCACTGGGGCGCGTCTAGACGGTGATGGGGTGGCGGCCTTGGCCTTCTCTGGCAAGACTTTTCGAGCAATAAGATAGTGGTTGACGTGTTTTGGTTCGCAGAGCGCATGCCTTGCTGATAAGCCGCACCGTTCAAGGACATACATTTTCAGGGCGGTTTATACATTTTGTGTAATATATGTTGTTTATACATTTTTCAAGGCAGTTTATACATTTTGTGTAATACCTGTTGTTTATACATTTTTCAGGGCAGTTTGTATGGTATAGAGACATACTCCCAGATGTGGCATGTTTAGTCAGCATGCAATATATTGGTGTTTTTTTTGCGGGGACAATATAGAGGTGTTGACTAGCTCCATGTCAGCAAACCCATTTTGAAAATACAATTTCAACGTCAAATTAGTGGGATCATCAAGTTTGGGGGGTAATAATTTCATGGATTAGGCGATGAGGGTTTGGTTTTGATCAACTTTATAAAATCAAGGTTAAAACCAGACTTTACTCACACAAAAATGAATGGTCATACATTTTTGATATCACACGCTCCTGTTGGTGGAAGTCATCTCCCACAGTTGCACGATCTGGTTTTCTCCGTGTTGCGACACCACTGCAAAAATAAATGTTCACTTTTGTGTCGACGGACTACCTTCATTCCTGAATATAAGATGTTGGGGCAGTTTGTAGATTGAGTACTTCTAATTTGCACAACTATATTGATACAGAATCTCAGTAAAAGAAAAATATACTCCCTCTGTTCCTAAATACTCCCTCCATTTTTATATACAAGGCCACAAACTCAAATTACAGGTACCAAGATAAAAATTAATGCGTGCTTTACAAGTCAATTTATTTTCTCGGCTATCGGGTTAATTAATAAGGTGCATGCACATTAGAGAGAACTGAGTGGCCATGAGGGAAGAAGTAGGTGGGCATGTCATTATCATCCACTACATGCATGCTAATAATTAAATAATGGGTTACTAGTACGAGGAAACGTCATTAATATTTGTCTCGATTACTGTTGGTGGCTTTGTATAGATGCAAAATGTAATTTTCATAGTGGCCTTGTATACAAAAATGGAGGGAGTACAAGTCTTTTCTAGATATTTCAACAAGTGACTACATACGGAGCAAAATGAGTGAATCTACACTCTAAAATATGTCTACATATATCCATATGTTGTAGTCCATTTAAAATGTCCAGGAATGGGGGAGTATTAATACGAGGTATTTTTTAAGGATTAATACGTGGTATTAATGACTGATATTTGGTGTGATGATGTTGATTATAATATGTCGAGGGGATAGACAAGATGAGTAGTACTCCCTTGATCCGCAAAACCTTGTCCCTCAAATCGATGTATCTAGCACAAGTTAGTGCTAGATACATCCATTTAAGAAACAAACTTGGGACAAGTTTTTTCGAACGTAGGGAGTAGCACTCCACCTATGAGCACGCAATTTTTTTATCTTATTTTTTTAGGGCAAATTATAATCCTCATGCTTCAGCGAAATTACAATCATGAGGGCACGCCAAATTAACGAACAGCCCAGAGGAGTAGATACGGCAAAGAACAGCTCGAAGCCGTCGCGTCTCCCGCCCCCGCAAAAAAGATCAACGTACGATATTTTCATCGTGGATCAAGGCACGGAACGCGAGGTTCATGCACGTCCGCGCGCGCACGCAGGCAGGAGTGCCGCGGCCGCCGCCGTGGCTTCGTGGCTGATTCGTCTTGGGTCTTGCCTTTTTGCCCGGGCGCCGGCCGAGGTCGCACGTCACCTCCGCCCGGTTGAGTGAGTGAGGAGGGAGCGAGCGAGCGAGCGAGCGTGAGTGGAGGGATGGCGCGCGCCCACCACCGCGCCACGCACCTGTCACCACGGCACCACTTGCGCCGATCTCTCGCTGTCGTCCCTCGCGTGGATGGATGGCTCTTAACTCGATCAGCGTCACATGGGAAATATGCACGCAGCCGTCGCCGTCCGCCTAATTCCGCGGCCCCCGCGCGCGCGGAGAAACTTCTAGCACAAGGAGCTGCTATGCGCATTTGGTGTCTCGATGGCAGTACTAGACGAGATACTTTTGATAACGTTAGGCCAACTCCACCGCGTGACCAATCTCGTCCGACCCCGTCCGTTTGAGATAAAATGGATAAATCCTATTGTCCAGCGCGCGACGGCATGAACCTATCTGATCCGTTTTGTTTTCCGGGCCATCCCATTTCGAGCGCAAACATGCGTCGGGTTCGGGTCGCGGCGGAGAGCAAACGAACGCGTCGTTCGTCCGCTTCCAGGCCGCGTGGCGACGGTCACCTACCTCCCACCGCCCAACATTAATGCGCGCGTGCGGTCGGCCCCACCTGTCATCCACCCAGCCGAACGATCGCGGTCCTTCTCAAATGGGAAGTCGTGGACCGGTCGTCGTCCACACTCCCCACTCCAGCCCATGATGCCTCCTCGAAACCCGACACGGCCCAAACCCTAGCTCTCCCTTTCCCCGACCTAGATCTCGCCGGCCGGCCGCCTTGCAGCCCTGGGGTTCTGGAACACCGGCCGCAAGGGGAAGCACGACCGCGAGGCTGGCTCATCCCCGGGCCGCCGCCGCCGCTCCGTCAACGAGGAGCCCGCATCATCACCGCGTCGGGCCCCCGCATCGTCCGCTTTCTCAATCGCCCCCACGGCCGTCGGCGAGCGCGACCAGCGCTACATCCACGCGGATGTATGCCGGCGTTATTGGGAGTCGAGGACACCGCTCCCCTGGAGCGACGTTCGCCTCCTCAATGACTGGCACTTGTCCGCCGACCGGGTGCCGACCCCGTCGGTCCCGAGGAGCGGTCGTGCGCGCCGTCAGGAGATCGAGCGCCAATCGCCGCCTCCTGCCCGACGACCTCTACTACGACTTCGGGTACGCCCCAGACTCCGCCCTCTGGGACACTTGGTTCCGGGACGAGCACGACATCTGGCACGCCTCCTTCTTCGTCGGCACCTCATTCGGGCCGCAGCGGCCACGTGAGCGTCGCGCGCGCGCTCTGAGCCCTCCCCAAGTGTGCGGGAGTAGGGTGGTGCGCGGCATCACGCCGACGCCCTCGCCGTCGCCATCTCCGTCGCCACCACCACCTCCTCGCATGATAGAGGAGGAGGAGGCTCGGCTCCTTCAGCATGTCATGAATGACTCCATGAACACACATGACGAGCACCAATGGCATGGCCTAGAGACCTCCATGGCCCTCTCTGCGGCCGGAGATGTGGCCTCTCCCGAGCTGGAGATGGTGCAGGCGGTGGAGGAGGCGCCACGGAGGGAGGAGGTGCTGGAGGAGGAGCCTGTGGCCGCGTTCGATCCGGACCTGGTGGGCCAGCGATGGAGCTGGTCGTGCACAGCTCCGGAGATGGCCGACGCCATGGGGGGCGTGAACTGGTGCCCCACGCCACCGCGGTCACCGGAGCGGGAGGCGTCACCACGGGAGGGGTGGTGCAGGCATCTCCCGTGTACCAGGCACCGCACGTGTACCAGGCACTACCGTACCACCTCTGGACGCCGCCGGCCTACGTCGACCTCGTCAGCGACGACGACAAGAACGGCGGCCACTGAGAAGACGGCGACGACCACGGCATCAACGGGCACGGCAGGAGCGCGCGAGCGGGTTTTATTTTCTTATTTATGTTTTAATTATGTCTATGTGAACGGTGGACCTGGGCCGTTTTGTGGCCGTGATGCTTAATTTATGTTTTTATGTTTTTATGTTTGCGTGTTTATATTTTTTTGGCATTTTCTTTTAGTTTATGCCATTTTTTAATCACGTCCATCCCGGATATGATTTGGGGTGCGGCCGCGCGTTGGGCACACCGACAACTCAACGACCGCAAGCGGACATGAACGACCACATTGCCGCTCCAAACGGACGAAAACAAGCCAAACCAGACGTCCATTTGAAGTCGTGCGCTGGAGTTGATCTTACCTCCTTCATTCACATACATTTGGCAACGACTAGATCCTTTCCAATCATTCGCATGCATACATATTGGCTCCTAATCATACGAATGATCTCAGTTAATTACCCGTCGATATATACTCCTCAAAGATTCTTCCTGTAATTATATTTTCAGAATCCCAAGGATGACTTTCAAAATTCAACATAAAAAGAGTACAATGGGGAGGAGCCCACAATATATTAAAGCCATGTTTGTTTCGACTTCAGTTGGCTTTGAAGCATGAGGAGTATAATTCTAAATTGCCCGTTCAGCTTCACTGACAAAGCTGATTCTAAATTGTTGTTTGTTTCAACTACTGATTTTTCCTATGAGAATCTGCGGCCTAAATCTGGAACAAACAAGGCCTAAGATAGAGCCCATCCAGGTGAGATATCGAAACTTTGCTCCTGAGGGAGTCGAACGCCGGTCAGTAAGGATGCGTCGCGGTAATCCCATGTTTTGGTGACACTAGTTATGTGCCCCTGCGCACACGGTAGCTGCTTCAGTTGTGTCCTACATGGCGGAATGGGCTGCAGTCACGAGCGAAAGGCTCCCACTACAAGCACGAGGGAGGCTCAGCGATGGATAGCTCCGGAGTCAGGATGGGTCAAAGCGAACGCCGATGGTGCCGTCTCAAGGCATGGTGGCAAAAGTGGTGGCGGCGTCATTCTTAGAGGCGACCATGGGGATTTCCGAGCGGCGGCCTGCACGTTCAGCGACGGAGAAGTGGACGCCGAGACGGCGGAGCTGATGGCATGCAGGAGGGCGGTTGAACTAGCAGGAGAGATCAATGTCCAGAAGCTACACCTTGAGACGGATAGCAAAACTGTGGCGTGTATGCTTGCAGACCCGGACAAGAACCTCTCGGCGTCGGGACCGTGTGTTGAGGAGATCAAACAAATGTTGCGTGGCTTCAGCGAGGTGAAGGTATCGTGGGTACGACGTTCAGCAAACTCCGCTGCTCATAAGTTAGCTAAGGTAGGCGTAGGAGAGGAACACTGTAAGATTTGGCTAATGGTACCTCCAGACTTTGTACTCGATGTGGTCTCAGATGAGATCCCAGACTTTTATTAGATAAATAAAGAAGCGGAAGTTACCCTCAAAAAAGAAAGTTATGTGCCCCTGCGTTGTCAGGGGAGTTGATTTTTTTTAACGTATAAATGCTAGGTCTGTGTTAAGGTAGAAGGAGACGTGATTCCACCTTATATAGCATGGGGCAGGTAGGAAGCACCAAGGCTTACAATTTTGATTCTGGATCCATCCCTCACGAGGCCATCGGTCCTATGATTGGGGGTGAATTTGAAAACCAGTTTGTTCAAGTAAGGATGGCGTGGCGGCGGCGGCATCCTCATGGCGGACCTGTGTCCTCGGGCTCCGCCGTTGCGACGGCGTTTGCTCCAGTGTCGGCACGGAGCTTGGGAGGTAGTCCAGGAGCGGATGCAGCCTGTGATCTGCATCGACGACATGTGGAAGACGGAGCGTGTTCGTGGTTCGTGGATGGCAGGTATGGTTTCCTCCTTCGGCGTTTTAGTCGTGGTGGGGTGTCAGATCTGGAGTTCAATGGCGTGTCCGGGGTGTTGCCCCGGTTTGATTCTTTCAACGGCAATGGCTTCACTTTTGATGAGCCACCTTAGAGGTCCGCAAAGCTGCATATCAGCGATGGAGCCGCGTCGAGCTCGGGAGAGGAGGTGATCCGCCATTCTTTTCTTCGCTGGCTGTTATGGTGGTGTCGGAGGTAGGTGACGGGCGTTGGAGTCAAGCTCAGAGATGTTCTGCTATCTTTTCAGTTTTGTCATGTCGGTCCTTACGTGACTTGTACTTGGATCTTTATAATATGAATGAGACACGTATTACCATGAAAAAAAGAGAGTCATGTATGATAAATAATTAATCATATTGAGCAGTGTAATTCCACGTTATGGCAAAAGGTAAGTTAATCAAGGTGGAGTTGATGTAGTGCTTGAAAAGGTAAGTAAATTAATATAATTAAACATTGTATTGGAAAGGTGCGATCAAATATGACGTGGTGGGGAAAAAAACCTGTTGGATGGAAAGATTGATGGAGTTACGTGGTGAGGGGGAAACCGGTTGACGAAGAGTTCTGGCCAACATGAAAAGAAACACTACTATTTAAGCAGAGATTATACTTTAAACAGTAGAGAAATAGAGATAGAGATAATTCATAGTCTGCATGAAAAGATATGAATCAGTGGAAACAAATCATAACTGACTACGTTTGTTTATCATGCACAAGCCACATGAATACAATTTTTATTGAAACTTCAATGCTACACGTAATACTCACTCATTTGAGGCCTCCTTTGGTTCCTAGAATAAGAATTTTATAGGAATAGAAAAATCATAGGAAGTGAGATGACATGCATCTCAATTCCTATAGAGAAAAATATGTCATTTGGTGTATAGAATAGAAATTTTTTCATTGACTCTAGGCTAATTTTTTTTCTCCAAAATATGAAGGATTGATTCCTATCCTACATAGGAATAGGAATCCATTCCTATACCCAAAGGGCTCCAAACGAGTTTTTCCTTTGCAAATCCTATCCTGAATGTGAGAGCCTTTTTATCTTTTGGAAAGTACAACTTTTATTCCCATTAGGCTTTAGCATGTTTTGCATCAAGAATATTCATTGAAAGAATACAAATATGAGTACAAGATTCTACTAGGGAATGCTACTTCTAAAACATGTCTAGAACTCGCAGTGCGGAATTTCCTCAATCTATCCAATAAAAGAACATATAGTGCACTCTTAGATAGTGAATTTAGTTAGTTTTGAAATGTTTTTTATTACCGTTTTGCTACCCTTAAGTCATGTTAGAATATTTTATAGCAGTCGACTGGAAAAGGTATAACACTATAACCAAAAAAAGAACTTGCACTTTTCGAAAAAAAATCACAGCTGGTGAAAAAAGTGTAAGTTGCACTTTTCACTTAACTGGTTCTTTTTCTTTCTAAATCAATTGAGACTCTCAATCGACTTCTACATAGATCGACCATATTTTTTTTGACAAAACGACCGTATTTATTTTTACATGCATTGGATCATGTACATTCTTTTCAAACTACCTTGGATGGCTAGGTTTAATTTGGAGTTGCATAAAATGTTGTGTTGAACTTATTTTACAACTTATTTTAAGAACATCTGATTAAAAAAAGGTGACAAACCCTAATAAGAAAATTAAGCTACAATAATATAAACCATCTCAACTGCAAACACGGTCCTAATAATTCTCCTTTTCCTTAAATGGTAATGGAAGTTAAGTGGAAGATGATAATGTTCATGGATGACTTAGAAATCAAAATTCACGACACAGTGAGCCATTTTATTTTTCTGAAAGATGTAATTCACGATTTACTCTAATAGGTGTACACATGAGTAATGCTAGACCAACAGATGATCTTATTTACACATTTTACGAACTATCTAACGTGAAAGTTCCGGATTGGACGTATGGGCAGGGAGGGCCTCACCCCAACCAAAATTGGTGTGTGGGTGGAGGGAGGGTAGTTAGAAGCGGATATCTGTAAAACGCCTATAAAGGTCTTTGTGTTTAGGATTACGAAAAAACTAACGCCCACACATGTGGGCGTTTGCACATCGCCTACACGCCTCCATCGCCATTTATTTTGCCACGTATGAATATATGACATCAGCAGAAATATTTTTGGTTTTCGGCTTAAAAATGTTTTATCTTCTAAAAAAATCGAATTAAAAATCCGTTTTCACATTAAATCCGTCTCGACGAGATCTTCAAAACTAGACCCCATGTTGATATGTTTTGACGGAAAAAAATTGCCCAAAATTTGCCATGATGTTTACACTGTAGTTGCCATAGTACTTAAACTAAAGTTGCCAAGTGGCAATTTTAGTTTGTAGAGCATGACAATTTTAGTTTTTTTTATGATGGCAATTCCAGTACTTTGACCACGAAAATAATTTTAGTTTATGGTGCATGACCAGTCTAGTTTCTTAATTCCCGTTTAATAGTATGTCAAAACTTACTTTTAAATGTAGAAAAAAATAGCTGAAACGTATCATGGCAACTTCAGTGCAAACATCATTGCAATCCATGTGCAATAGACATGGCAACTTTTAACATAAAAAATATCAAAATATATTGATATGAGATGTAGTTTCGAAGATCTCGTTGCGAGGGATTTAATGGTGAAAACGGATCTTCAATCGGATTTTTCATTTAAGAGATAAAATATTTTAAAAACTAAAAATCTAAAAAGATTCCCACAACATTCATGCGGTGACGTGGCGCAGTCTGTGTGTTAGGGCATGGCCAATGGTTAGCTTCAGAGGTGCTGCCCCATGTGCCATATAGGTTCAGATGCCACCATGGCAACAAAGTAGTAGCTTCAAGGTGTCAGGTGCTGCCTGCAGAAGAGGCTGCTGCTTAGTGAAGAAAGGTGCAGGGAAAGGAAGAAGAGAGAAGAAAAGAGGGAAAATGATGTACCGAGTTGGGAAGAAGAGAGGAAATTCCGACGCATGAAGAGACCATTGAGGCAGCATGTGCGTTAGACAGTAAAAAGCATCAGCGGTGGCCCTAGCTCTCCTAGCCTGCGTGGATGTACGGGGCAGCACCTTGCTGCTGCCTCCACTGTACATGCCCTTATAAGGCGTGTGGGCGGGTTTAGCTCCTACCACACGTGTGGGCGTTAGCATTGTTCTTGAATTATTGGTGTATACATAGCTGGTGCAAATTTACTATCTCCCATCAAACTACTCTCTACCCATCGAATGCATTGTGTGTGAACATTCTACCTGAACGAACTGACGATATAAGGGAATCTCCAACACCAACTCTCAAAACGCCTGCAATCGTCTGTATCGCGCGATCCGGACGTGTTTTGCCATCCTACGTGGTCATGTATTGGTCCGCTCGGCGGTCAGGGTGCAGTTTTCCCCGCAAACCAGAAATAAAGTGGAGGGAGGGGGGTTGTGGGCGCCCGGACCACTGCCACGTCCGAGTCTGGCAACCTTGGCCCACCCAAAAATCCCTCCCTCGCCTGCCTGCTTTCCCGCCGATGTTGGTCAGCGCCGCATTCATGTCGGCCCAGAGCAGACACAACCTCTCACTGGAGCCAACATTTAAGCGGCACACCAGCCGGAGCGTTGTCGGCGTTGCTTCCCGGTGCAGGCATAGTATCTCCACATTCAAATGACACTAGTCCGTCTGCCCGCCTCCATTAAGTGCATACGATCGCCGATGAATCCACTCCGGCGTCACTCGTTCGTCCCTCTGCCGCCCACCATTAAGGACCTGCTCCCCTCCCGCTGGAGCTAAGCTTGGCGGGCTCATCCTCTTCGACCGATTATCCATTGTAGAGGTGGAGGCGGAGGCTGCGGAGGCATAGCTGGAGACCATAAAGGCGGAGTTGGAGCTTCATTTCATAGTGCTCACGTCCGAACAGGCGACGACAATCATTTAGATTAAGTTTAGAGTAGGTTTTAGTTAACATGTCAGAAATATAATGAATTTAGTCCGTTTTATATGAAATCCAACCGGTTTGCATGAATTTATCCGGTTTGCTTAAATCCGCTTTAAAATGCATGCAGATAGTGTTGGATGGCCGGCTACCGCACCCATGTCCACGGACTGGTCCTCGTGTGCGGACGGAAGCGGGAGGAAATTTAAGAACAGTGTTACGACGGTCTTTGTCGACATGTAGTGTTGCATGTGTAGGAGTTTGTGGCGTTTAGATCTTTTGAAAACCTTGCCGAAGACAACATTTTCGTCAGGGTGCTGGTCCTCAGGACCTAAGCACGGAGACTTCCCGCCTGCCATGAAGATTCACCGATGAGCAAGCAGAGCGGCGATGGCAGCAGCGCGTCCTCGACTCATTCTAGCGGATGCAGTTCTCTGATTCCTTAAGGGCTTCATTGTATTTTTCTATCTTTGTGGGGTGCTACTTGTATCTGACTGGGTTTTTTAAATAGATTTGAGGGCCTGTTTCGTAAAAAAACATTAGAGCGCCGCCGCGCCTCCGACGCCGCACGCAAGCGGGGCTTGCGGAGGTGACTCAACTACGGGAGCCGTCCGTCGCCGGCGTTCGAGCGGTGCGAGCTTGAGGACTATGAGCGCAAGCTCGCGGTCTGCCGCCATGCCTCCTCCGGCTCCTCTGCCGTGGGGAGCTCGTCCGCGGGCGCCTCGAGCTCGCGGCGCACTCCGGTCAAGCGAGAGCTGGAGGAGCTCGGGTCGCTGGCCGTCAAGCTAGAGGTCGACGCGGACCCGCCACGACGAGGAGTAATCGGCCCCGAGGACTACCTCCCTCCAGGGTAGGAGGAGCACATTGAGCGCGCCATCATGGAGCGCTCGACGAGGGAGGAGGAAGAGGCCGACGCGCTCCGCCGACGCGACCTCGAGCTCGAGCAGATTTTCCTCGAGCAGGTCGTTGCGGCGTCGAAGGCCCACACATCCAAGGAGGCGGACCTGCGCGTTATGAAGGCCGAGCAGGCGAAGGTCTGGGTCGGCCTCGTCTCCGGCTCCGACACCGACGACTAAGCTCCTCCGCCGCGTCGGCCCCGCTGCCGCGAGCTCGTCCATTTTGGTAGCCACCGCGAGCCCGCAAATCCCCCTCTAGTAGTAGAATGTAGTATATGTTGAACTATGATCAATGTAGTATGTAGATGAACTATGAATGATCAATGTCGTGCAATTTCTTCCGCAAAAGTTTTTTTAAAATTATACAATTTTATATACAGGGTCTAATCTGCAGCGCACAATTTCGCCTCGCAAAATAGACATTATACGAAGTGTGTTAGCGATTCTCCTAGATGCCCTGAGCATCGATCGGCATGCCTATCCGCATCCGCATGGAAAAAGGAAAAGGTAAGGCACCTACATCAGGGTTTAGATTGGTTAGATTGTGGCACGTTGAGCCATAAGTGAAGAGCCAGTAGCCCGGTACCAGTGCCACCATCGCCACTTGCCTATAAAAACAGGCTTTTATTTGTTTTGTAGTCGTGGGAAACGTTTGGCCGAGCTTGGCCGGATCCGCTGCTTGGACGTGGCCGACGGGTTCGCAGGATAAAACAAAACCAAACCCTGCCATGAATCCATGATATTTTAATCCATGTATTAGTATTTGTGTTAGGTGTACGTAGCCTGGAGGTAACCTCCCAAGCTAAGTAGACCACGTGGCCGGCTTTTTTTCTGAACACCATACAGACGCAAACGCTCATACATACGCACATACACTTACCTCTATAAATATACACACATCCTATCCTTATAAGCATCTCCGAGACTGAGCCGACACTTCTGAAGCAAAGCAGATAGAAGAAGATAAATCAACAAACGCTCATTTTGAGACGGAGGGAGGAGTACGGCATTTTTCAGCTTCGAATTTCGGAACAGCAGTACCGTGGCAGTGGTGCCCACAACGTGGTTTGTTTGTATTGTGGGATAAAGCTTGGGTTTGGTTGGCCAGGCAGAAAGGCGTTTCCATCCCTCGCCTCGCCGCTGGTGGTATGGGACGCACTGCAGATGCAACGCACCGGGACGGGTGGATCCCCACGCGCTACCGGTTGCCTTTGTGCGTTTATGGAGGCAACAGCTACGTGCGTTAATTGGATCATCAGTGTTGTCCCGTTTGTTTTGTCCCGTTGCGCCGGTAGAGCTGCCACTGATGCGATGGAAGCTTTGGAATCGCTGGGTGCACGCCGCGCACCGGATCTTTTTTCAGCAGATTGATTTACACTCCTGCTAGATAGACACGTCTTAGAGCCAGATGTTCTTTCACATACTCCCTTCGTCCGGTGAAGAATGTGCATCTAGAGATTTTAGGACAAATTATGGAGTGAAGTAAAAAATGCATTGGAAAGATGCAAGCCATCATCTCTCTCCTATTTAATTACCCAACCCCCAATGAGCTAAGTGCATGTAAAAATTAAGAAGACCATGTGTAGATTGTTATTGGTCTTGATTACCGTGTGATGAGAAAGAAGTACTTTAATGTGCATTGGGAAGTTAAAAGTACACTCTTTTGTGGACAAATTTTGAAGCTAAACGTACACTTTTCACCGGACGGAGGGAGTATGCATATGAGTATGAAGGAGGGCTAACCGCACACTTAACTAGCCAAGTACTCCCTTCGTCCGGTGAAGAGTGAACATCTAGATATTTTAGGACAAATTATGGAGTGAAGTAAAAAATACATTGGGAAGGTGCAAGCCACCATCTCTCTCCTCTTTAATTACCAAACCCCCAATGAGCTAAGTGCATGTATAAATTAAGAAGACCATGCATAGGTTATTATTGGTCTTGATTACCGTGTGATGAAAGAGAAGTACATTAAAGTGCATTGAGAAGGTAGAAGTACACTCTTTTGTGGACAAATTTTGAAGCCAAACGTACACTCTTTACCGGACGGAGGGAGTAGCTGCGTTTTCAGGAAACACACGAAGCACTAGCCGCCGCCTCCTCCTGCTCACACAAGAGCTAGGGTTTTTGCCTCCCGTCAGCGGCGCCGCGGATCCGCCTTCTCTTCGGTGACCCTAGGGCCATGGGGCACGGTGGATCTCGGCAAGGGTCGACGGGAGAGCTCCGTTCTTAGTTGTTGTTTTTTTAGTTTTGTTAGGGTTTGTGTTCTGCTCATGAAGACGAGACGGCGGCGGCTCCCTGAAGATGGAATAAAGGTCTCCCCGCCTAGCCCCATTCCGGCTGTGTGTCTAGCACCATTGGTGGGCGTGTGGAGGTGTGTCTCCGGTGGATCTATCTTTGGTGGATTTGCTCGGATCTCGTCGTTTTTTGTCTACGTTCGTGTGTCTTCGAGTTGGATCCTTCTGATCTACGTTATTCTTTATCTGCGATGGTTGCTGTTCTGGTGCGCTGGTCCTATGGGGCCTTAGTACGACGACTTCCCGACTGTCTACTATAACAAGTTGTGCCCGACTCCGACGATGGAGGGGCGATGACAGCGGCGCGCCTTCGGCTCGCTTTAGTACTTGTAGTCATCGCTAGATGGTCTATGGATCTGGATGTAATTTTTATTATTTCTTATATTCGTTTTACCGCCATGATTGAAGATGAATAGATCGGAATTTTCCCGCAAAATAATATATGCATATGAGTATAAAAATAGGTGTGTTTAGAACTCGGTCGAAGTCTCGGTTCAATGTAGTTGTGGTGTTATGAGTGGCATGGCTAGATGCTGCAGTGGTGACAAAAAAATGTTGCAAGCAGTACTGGAAGCAACGACGACATACACTACAACCGTTGTGACTAAGGGCATCTTCAATGTTTTTTTTGAGGAATTACCACATTGTCCATCAAACAAACAAATTACAATGAGTACATATGTGGTCACTCCATGAGACAAACAGAGTGCCTAGTGTCGTGGAGATTTGCACAAAGGGCTCAAAAAAATATAAATTTTACAACTTTACTTTTGGAGATCCATATGCCCAACCTAATCATCACCCGAGGTCGATTACCGTCGTCACCATGGCGCCGAGAAAAACACGAATAGCCTCCACATCCAGATCTGGAAGAACTCCATTGCAGACCATGCTGCTTTGTGAACCGATTAAACGGTCCGTCGGAGTCAACTGAACCGAGTCTTTGTGGCACGTCGGTCGGGGAGCATCCCCAAGTCTGCTAGATCTTGACGACACCATCTTCATCCAACATGATCGAAGAAGAAGAGCGCCGCCGCAAGCCACCATCCACACACCACACTCCAAGACGCCCGCATACTCTGGACCAGGCGACGATGTCGTCCAACAAGACGCCAAGCACCAACCACCACAACTTAAAATCGTCAAAACCAAAGTCCGACGAAACGCAAGGGCTACCTCCTTCCTGGCGTTGCTGATCGAAGCATCACTAGGGTGGGGAAGAAGCAGAGCCATCTTATTCCGACGCGACGTTGATTCCACCACAAATGCAACGCCTCCGAGAAAAACTAAGCCTATCCTATCTAGTCGCCAGAGCGAAGTTGCCGGAGTCCCTAGCCCCTTGGGCCGCCGGAGCGGTAGCCGAAGGGGCCGAGGACCCGCAGCCACACCGGTGAAGGAAGGAGGCAGACATATCCCCTCGCGATCGCCTGTGCAGAGCGGTTGGCGAGAGAAAAGTTGGAACTTGTTGGGTGCACTGAGGTGGCATCTTCAATGTTGGACACTTATCCATGCGCTTATCGTGGGGAAATTTTTCTCTCACAAAACTAGCACTATCTCCTCCAACGGCTGATGTTAACACTCAAAACATATTCCTCTGAATATGTCTTAGGCCCAGATGTTCTTTCACATATGCATGAGGTAAAAAAAAGGGTGTGTCTAGAATTCGGTTGACTGAGCGACATCAGTGTAGTTGTTGTGTTATGAGCGGCACGGCTAGATGCTTCAATTGGTGACGAAATGTATTGCAAGCAGTATTGCAAGTAACGACAATAGACGCTAAAACCGTTGTGACTAGATGTTGCACCAGGAATGGCGGTTGTTGCGATCGGTGGGACAACGTGCTACAATCAAGGAGGGCAGATGTTGTGTCCGGTGAGACAACATGCTACGCCCAGCAAGACCGATGCTGCAACCAATGGATGATATGTGGGAAACGGTGTGACAAAATGCTACAAGGTCCGTTGGAGGGTGCTCACTCCAACATGAATCTCCATGCATAAATCTAACGGCTATGTAGTCGATCATGACTTGCTTAAATCTCAATTCATGTTGCAATTCCAAAAAATAATAACCTAAGTTGAGTGGGGTTAGGAGGCATTTCCTCGAATTACTAACATATGTCGGAGTTTGTTGTGGCTATCTGCGCCCATTGGAGTTGCGGCGAGGGTACGCTGCTTATCACTCACATCATGGGTAAAGTTGTCAGGGATGCTTCACCCTTGCAAACTCACGCCAGATTTCTCAACATCATAATATGATACTTTTTTTTACAAGAAATATTACTGATTGTTTTTTTTACTTTTTACAATAAATATTATTGAATGTTTTACCAACACGCAAAGCTTCATGGTGAAAAATATATCCGTGGAGGCCTGGGTGAAAAAAAGTGATGTTCCAAAAGGGCAGCTATTAAAAGCATTTTGGAACATCAATTTTTCTTTTCCAAATCGCCACGAATTGTTTCTCATTACAAAACTTTGCATGTTGGTAAAACATAAAACAGTGTTTGTGAAAAAATAAGATTATTTGATTTTTTCTATTCTTTACCAGAACAACACTTTCAGCATCACACTCTCACTCTACTCAGGTAATCAATAAAATTTGATAGGCCAATGAAGAAACAAAACCGCTGGCTAGCTACTATGACAAGTTGGGGGTGGAGCCTGCACGTAGGTTGTTGTACACCAAGTGATTTCCTTGGGAGCCATGTCATGAATGACGTTCGCCTTCCAGATGCAAGCACTCTGTGTCATGACTCACGAGTTCACGACCACTAACGTACACTTGCCACTACCATTCTTTTTACCGAGATAAATTCCAGCTCGACAATCGTCCGTCCATCGCCTTCATGCCCCCATCCGCCCGCGTCCGCAGTGACGCCTGGCTAGCCACGCACACGATTTAATTTTCTTTCAGTGTTTACTGACATGTTGTGAAATTTTATGATATTGCTCGGTCCTATGTAATCATACAGAGTATGATTTCGTACTATATGCATCACATGTAAAACAATTCTTCGTACTATATGGTTTTATTCTTTTTTGAGGGGAGGGTTTTATATCAATTGATTGATTGGTTATAGGGTTTGAAGTTAAGTTAGGAGAACGTCGTTCTAAGTTTGACGTGCGCAATGAAAAAAAGAGGATGCTATTCTGCCGGGTTGTGGGCAATATAATTTATCTTTCCCGCCTAAATTCTCTTTAGCATAAATATTACTCCATCCGTTTTTAAATATTTATATTTCTAGAGATTTTAACAAGTGACTACATACGAAGTAAAATAAATGAATCTACACTTTATAAAATATACTCCCTCTGTAAACTAATATAAGAGTGTTTAGATAACTAAGGTAGTGATCTAAACGCTCTTATATTAGTTTACGGAGGGAGTATATACATACATCCGTATATTATATCCTATTTATAAAATGTCTATAAAGACAAATATTTAGAAACGGAGGGAGTACTCCGTATATGCATTCTGTGATGGAATAGGATCAGTTGGTCCATCGATATCCTCTGCGCGGAAATGGTCAACATCAAAACAATCGTCGTGAGAATGTACAGAACTGGTCCTTATCTAAAACTTCAACACAAAATGACCTCATTTTAAAAATATTTCACGAAATGGCCCCTTTTGCATGGCGCCCTAGCCCCGGGCGTCATGCAAAAGGGGTCATTTTTGTGAAATATTTTCAGAATGGGGTCATTTTGTGTTGAAGTTTCAGATAAGGGCCAGTTTTGTTCATTTTCACACAATCGTCTTTGGATAAATATCCGAACTGTTGGGATGAGCCCTGATCTTTATTATCAGGTTGTCTATTGCAGTCGAGATCATTATCCCTTGGTTACTCAAATACTATGAGATTCTCCTAATCTGATTCGGTTGACTTGATCGCAGCGAAGAGAAAATTTTATTAGCACATCACGACAGTAGGTTGACTCCAAAGCAGGCGGTGGCGGCGTGGCACCATGGCGGCGGCGACGTCGTATCGGGAAGTTTCAAGCGGGTTCTAGCCCGCCAAAAGTTTATGGGAATGAAAAACTTCCCCTAAACTAGCCATGCCAGCAGGAAGTTGCGGCTAAGTTTACATGATTCTCTAAATTTATTCCATATTTATGAGATTGGATGGAGACTTTTCTTGCCCAAACCTTCCGGAACGGTAGTTTTTTTTACAGATACGAGATCTGTTGGAGATGCTGATATTAGACTACCTACAGTGGGAGTAACATAGGTAGTAACATCACACATATCTAGATAAAATAGATGACGTGGCAAACAAGAAATGAAGAAATAGAGGCATGTGGTAACATAGCTAGTTACCAGTAGTATGAGTAACATCACACATATCAAGGCAAGATGAGTTTATAGCCTAATAAATGAAGTGTTGCATGTTACCACACATATATGGACGAGACTTGCCTGCTCTCTTCATGTGTGCCCATCCGTGCTCCCGCGTACGTGGCTTGATTTGATTGGAACAAAATTAGGCCCGGCCCCACCCCCTTAAAATCAGGGGGGCTGATGATTAGATTAGAAAGGAAAAAAGGAAAATAACAGCCGTAGGATGAAGTGGGAGCACGGGGAGGGAGCATGCAAGTTTTGTCCCACATATATTACTCCCCACTATAGAGGTAATAACATTGAGTAGTAAATGAACATGCTACTACTCTATGTTATTACCTACTGTGACTAGTCTTAGTCACATTCACTTATACCGCTTTGAATCCCACACCTTATTTAATCCATACAGATGAGAGAGAGGAAAGTAGATGTCATGCGTGCATTATGTATTTTGCATCCATCATGGATATCCATTTAATTGTAGTGCCATATAATACTTTTCTTAGGTGACCATGCATGATACTTTTATGATATTCCCCCTCAAAACAAAAAACTGTTATGATACTCTAATCTAATCCCAAAGGGAGAGAGTAAGTACATTTTATAATGATTCCTCTACTGCTATGCTATTTTGCCAGAAAGATGTAGCTTCACATGCCTTATACAAGAATTACACCTATGTTTGAACACCTTTTTAAACCTATTTTCACAAAAAAAAATGTTTTACACATGTTTGTCTGCCAGATTAAAATATTATAAGCATCCAAACAAACCACGTGAACCGTTGAATAAAGTTTGATTGGTCTAATTCAGTTTAATAAAAAAATATTCACATGAATTTCAAAAATACTTGAGCATTTTCAAAAGTTGGTTAACATCTACAAAGGTTTCACCAAGATACCACATACGTCCTCGTTGGGTGTGTCTTGCACACATATTCCACACAAGTTTGAGATGTGTTTCATTCACTGTAACCACTATGAAATCTCATTGTAAACTATTTTTTTCGAAAAGGAGGATAATCGTACTGCAAACTATGATTAGATATCATGAAACTACACTGAAGCTCATTGTAGTTTTTCCATTGAACCTACATGAATAAAATAATGGTTTGGAAAAGTTTATAGTACACCTAATGAAGCTAGTTCATAGAGTACTATAGCCCCCTTGGATCCTGTCATGCAATGTGTCTTATCTGTGTTGTTTTGTGGATTTCTCTACAGTTTGATGTACTGGTTAACTTATACTCCCCCCGTCCCAAAATAAGTGTCTCAACTTTGTACTAGCTCTAGTACAAATTTGTACTAAGTTGAGACACTTATTTTGGAACGGAGGAAGTAGCATTTTTGTTGGCCAAGGTGCATGCCCAAAGGGTAAATGTCGATGTCTAACTGAAGAAGGCTATATCGGTTTCTCATAAACGGACATTTTTGAAGATAGAGAGCTTTATTGCCACTGGACCATAGATTTACAATCATACTGATTACCCAAAAATAAAGAAAATCCCAATCATCATAAAGGGGAGCCTTAGCGTAGTTTATCCTCCATCTGTTTGTTTATTGTGGATTAGTTTTCAACTTTTGCTACACTTCATTAACAATAAAGACCTTTTTTGGTTAGCACATCCTCGAATCTGCTATTAAGTAGAAATTTACACAAAATATGTGTATAATTTGATCTCTTTATGTGATGAGAAGCATCACCTTTCTTAGAGTTTATCTGAAGTACAACTTTAACAAAAGATAAAGTAGCCCTAACGCTCTTCCTAGATTAATTTGAAGCACTCGATCAATCATGTATATATGAATATGCCGTGACCAGGAAGGAAAAGGAGACAATGTATATATTATTACGTTCATCAATAAATAAATTCTTAGCTGCCTTGGTTATCGTTGTGCCATCTGGTGCGCGCAGGTCCTTCGCTGCAAAGCTAGTGGTTACTAGCCAGTATTAAGAATGTCACATCAGGTTAACTTATCTGTGGTAATGTGTGCAACTAATCACAACTACCCTATGATGGAAGCAAAGTTGGTGTGGAATGTGATGGATGCTTCTAAACTACGGAGTATGATGATATGCAGCCTCATATAATATGACACATGCAGGATTCAGGCAGGTCTCTTATCGCCGAATCCAACATCTTGTTTTACTCCCTCCATCCCATAATTTAAGACGTTTTTTAACACTATATTAATGTAAAAATACATCTTATATTATGACACGGAGGGAGTAATTATTTATCAGGACCAGACACTTCAATATTGTTGTGTTAATAATGGTAGCAACAGTGAAAACGGCCCATTAGATTTTTCGAGTTTTCTATGTTCCGAAATCACTAGTTAAGTACCACCTTCGTCCTGGTTTATTAGTCTTTTTTGTAATTTGTGCTAAATTTTGACCAAAAATTTAACTCACAAAATGTTAGGGCATGGCAACAAAAATTATATAGTTGGATTCGTATTTGAACATAGTTTTCAATGATATAATTTTTTATGACATGCATAAACATTTTGGTAGTTAAATTTATGGTCAAAATTTGGCACATATTACAACGGGGTCCAATAAATCAGGACGGAGGTACAACCTGCCCAGGCTGCGACAAGTGGCGCGCTGCATGTGTGCCACTTGTCGCAACCTGGAAGTTTTTCCTTTTTTCATAGGTCCGTTTATTCAATACGTTTTATCTCTTAAACCGTGCGTCCAAATCTTGATCCGCTTTCGCCGTTGGATTCCTCGCGTCGAGATCTTCAAAATTAGATCCCATGTTGATAGATTTCGGCGAACTTTTTTCATGAAAAAAACCAGACGAAAAAACCGGACAGTGAGCACGAGTTTTTTCCCCTTTCCGAAAGAGACACACGTGTGCCTCTCACGAAATCACAACCGTGCTTCTCGCGGAAGCAAAATCGTGACTCTCGCGGAAGAAAAAAAAAGAAAACACGTTTTTTCCCGTTTCTGAGGAGGCACGACCACGACTCTCGCGAAAGCACAACCGTGCCACTCGCGGAAGCAAAACCGTGACTCTCCCGAAAAAAAATAGATAACACGTTTTTTTCGTTTTCGAGAGGTACGACCGTGACTCTCGTGAAAGCACAATCGTGCCTCTCGCGGAAGGAAAACCGTGACTCTTGCAAAAAAAAAAATTAGAAAACGCGTTTTTTCCGTTTCCGAGAGGCACGGCCGTGTCTCTCGCTAAAGCACAACTGTGCCTCTCGCGGAAGCAAAACCATGACTCCCGCGAAAGAAAAAACAAACAAAAAATGCGTCTTTTTTTTCGTTTCCGAGAGACACGGCCATGACCCTCGCGAAAGCAAAACCGTGACTCTCGCGAAAGGAAAAAAAAAGGAAACACGTTTTTTCATTTCCGAGAGGCACGGCCGTGACTCTCGCAAAAGGAAGAAAAAAAAGAAAACACGTTTTCCCCACATTTTTTTGAGTCAAAATGCTAAGGACGGCCGGTGGAAAACCAGAACGTTGAAAACCCCCCAAAAACCGTTTAAAAAGCCGAAAACGCGTGCGGAAAAATAAATAGAAAATCCGGAGGGAGCGCCCAAAGCGAGACATGTGGTGAATGACTGAGAGCGCGCCAAGTGGCGATTATCGTTGCGAGGCTCCCGATGGAGCGCTCGTTAACTAGTGTATCTCTCTATGTTCCGTCAACGACATTGCTGCCACTGGGCTTGACCAGCAACACAAGGACGTCGGGGGCTCCGGCCCCCGGCGCGGCCGTGGTGGCCACCTCCTTCGTCGGAGGTGGTCAGCCTGAGGCTAGATGCTCGGATATCAGGATTCGTCATCTAGTCCCGATTGCGAGTTGGGGATACATAGTTGTCATGAAAACCGAGCAGATGGCGGGTGATGGCGGCGTTTTGAGCCGCTACCCTGATGAAGGCATCGTCGTGTAACTGTTGTCGACCCACTCATGCTGCTTTGGGGGAAACCTAGGATCTGGTCTTCCATATCGGATGATGGTCGTACGGCGGTGCCATTACTCTCTTGGGAGCATCGTTTGTGGACCAACACTGGAAGACAGAGGCATGAGGTGGAGCGGCTTCGTCTTGCACGGAACTTCGGTGGAGCTGTCAAGTCTTGCTGATAACCCACAAGTGTAGGGGATCCGTTGTAGCCTCTTTCGATAAGTAAGAGTGTCGAACCCAACGAGGAGATAAAGGTAGAACAAATATTCCCTCAAGTTCTATCGACCACCGATACAACTCTACGCACGCTTGACGTTCACTTTACCTAGAACAAGTGTGAAACTAGAAGTACTTTGTAGGTGTTGTGGGATAGGTTTGCAAGAATATAAAGAGCACGTAAATATAAACTAGGGGCTATTAAGATAACGAAGCAATAAAGTTAGTAATAGCGAGTGTGGAAAAGTGGTGGTAGGAGTTGCGAAATTGTCCCTAAGCAATTGACGACGTTACTAGACCGATATCAAGTTTTATGTGGGAGAGGCCACTGCTAGCATGTCATCCCTGACTTGGAATTCTATGCACTTATGATTGGAACTATTAGCAAGCATCTGCAACTACTAACGTTCATTAAGGTAAAACCCAACCATAGCATTAAGATATATTGGTCCCCCTTCAATCCCGTATGCATCAATTTTTACGCTAGGTTGAAGCTTCTGTCACTCTTGCCCTCCAATACGTAGTCCTATCAACATACAACTAACCCTATGGTGTGATCCATGCGCGCGCTCATATGATGGGCACCAAAGGACAGCAACATAACCACAAGCAAATTAAACCAATCATAGCAATTCACCAATCACCGATAGGACAATGAAAATCTACTCAGACATCATAGGATGGCAACACATCATTGGATAATAATATGAAGCATAAAGCACCATGTTCAAGTAGAGGGTACATCGGGTTGCGGGAGAGTGGACCGCTATAGATAGATGGGGGAAGGTGATGAAGATGTTGGTGAAGATGACGGAGGTGTTGATGTAGATCGCCGTCACACGATGATGGCCCCTGCGGCGTTCCGGCGCCACCGGAAGAGAGGGGGAGAGAGCCCCCCTCCTTTTTCTTCTTCCTTGACCTTCTCCCTAGATGGGAGAAGGGTTTCCCCTCTGGTCCATGGCCTCCATGGCGGCGAAGGGGAAAGAGCCCCTCCGAGATTGGACTGTCTCTCTGTCTCTCTCCGTTTCTGCGTCCCCAGATTCTGGCCTTACACCGTTTCTTATATTCCCGGAGATCAGTAACTCCGATTGGGCTGAATTTTGGACACGATTTTTATTCGGATATTAGCTTTCTTTCGGCGAATGAAGGGCACCAACTGCCTTACGGGGTGGCCACAAGGGCCCAGGGCGCGCCCTCACCCTCGTGGGCCGCTCGGGCATCGTCTCACTTTTATTTCACTTCCCAAAATTCACATATATTCCAAAAAAAATCTCTGTCCGTTTTTATCCTGTTTGGACTTCGTTTGATATGGATATTCCGCGAAACAAAAAACATGCAACAAACAGGAACTGGCACTGGGCAGTGGATCAGTATGTTAGTCCCAAAAATAGTATAAAAAGTTGCGAAAAGTATATGAAAGTTGTATAATATTGGCATGGAACAATAAAAAATTATAGATACAACGGAGACGTATCAACATCCCCAAGCTTAATTCCTGATCGTCCTCGAGTAGGTAAATGATTAAAAAGATAAGTTTTGATGTGTAATGCTACCTAGCATAATCTTGATCATGTAATCTAATCATGGCATGAATATTAAGACACGAGTGATTCAAAGCAATGGTCTATCATTTGACATAAAAGAATTTAATACTCAGGCATCCCAACAAACAGTCAAGTCTTGCAAAATATCAATGCTAAAGAACGTTATCCCTACAAAATCATATAGTCTTTTATGCTCCCTTTTCTTAACACAAGGTGCCTCTCATGCCCATCCCGATGTCAGCCAAGCAATTGTTTTCATACTTTACTTTTTTGAACCTTTTCAACTCTTCACGCAATACATGAGCGTGAGCCATGGACATAGCACTATGGGTGGAATAGAAGGTGGTGATAGACAAAAGTAGGGAGAAAGTCTCACATCGACTAGGCAAATCAATGGACTATGGAGATGTTCATCAATTGATATCAATGTGAGTGAGTAAGGATTGCCATGTAACGGATGCACTAGAGCTATAAGTGTATGAAAGCTCAAAAGAAAACTAGTGGGTGTGCATCAACTTGCTTGCTCATGAAGACCTAGGGCAATTTGAGGAAGCCCATCGTTGGAATATACAAGCCAAGTTCTATAATGAAAAATTCCCACTAGTATATGAAAGTGACAATATAGGAGACTCTCTATATGAAGAACATGGTGCTATGATGAAGCACAAGTATGGAAAAAAGATAGTAGCATTGTCCCTTTTTTATTTCTTTTTATTTCTTTTTTTATTTGGCCTTTTTTTCTTTTTTGGCCTTTTTTTTCTTTTTTCGGGACAATGCTCCAATAATGATGACCATCACACTTTTATTTACTTACAACTCGATATTACAACTCGATACTAGAACAAAGTATGACTCTATATGAATGCCTTCGGCGGTGTGCTAGGATGTGCAATGATCTAGCATAGCAATGACATCAAAAAACGGACAAGCCATGAAAACATCATGCTAGCTATCTTACGATCATGCAAGGCAATATGTCAATGACGGTGCGTGTCATAATAAATGGAACGGTGGAGTTACATGGCAATATATCTCGTAATGTCTATGGAAATGCCATAATAGGTAGGTATGGTGGCTGTTTTAAGGAAGGGTATAAGGTGGTTTGATGCACCGGCGAAAGTTGCGCGGTACTAGAGTGGCTAGCAAGGTGGAAGTGTGAGAGTGCGTATAATCCATGGACTCAACATTTGTCATAAAGAACTCACATACTTATTACGAAAAATCTATTAGCCCTCGAAGCAAAATACTACGACGCATTCTTCTAGGGGGGAGGTTGGTAGGAGTTAACCATCGCGCGCCCCCGACCTTCACGCAAAGATAAACAATCAAAATACAATGCGCGCCAATTTGGTTACATAGTTAGGAGACCATACGTGCATGCTTCGGGAATCACAAACCTTAACACCAATATTTTTACTAAACCACAATAATTCACTAGTACCTCCCACATATTAGCATCTCTATATCGCAGAACTATTGCAAGGAATCAAACATATCATATTCAACGATCTACAAGTTTATGTTGGCTTTTATGACTAACCATGTGAATGACCAATTCCTATCAACTCTCTAAATAGATATAAGTGAAGCAAGAGAGTTTTAATTCTTTCTACAAAAGATATGCCCACACTCTAACAATTATAAGTGAAGCAAAAGAGCATTCTACGAATGGCGGTTTTCTATGTGAGGAGAAACAGGCAATCCAAACTTCAAATGATATAAGTGAAGCACATGAAGCCTTTTATAAAGCCATACTCAAAAGGTATAGGTGAATTGCAAAGAACATTCTCTAAATCAACCAAGGACTATCTCATACCAGCATGGTGCATTTATTAAAAGGAAAAGTAAAAAGCACACGACGCTCCAAGAGTTTACGCATAACATGTGAATGAAACGAATCCGAAAACATACCGATACTTGTTGAAGAAAGGTGGGATGCCTTCCGGGGCATCCCCAAGCTTAGACGCTTGAGTCTCCTTGAATATTTACTTGGGGTGCCTTGGGCATCCCCAATATTGAGCTCTTACCTCTCCTCCTTCTTCTCACATCGAGACCTCCTCAATCTTCGAACACTTCATCCACACAAAACTTAACCGAACTTTTAGTGGCGGGGTTAGTGCATATGATCAATGAAGTCCCATCATGTACTGCTCTAACATTATTGTATAATTATGAACAAACGTTACCCACTGTATGTTATCACAATTCTATGGCCCCAAGTCAAGGAGGCTTCAACAAGAATTCAAACATATGCAAATAATGAAGCTATAACAGCAATCTGTGAAAACAGGACAGTCTGTAGTAATCTTAACATTAACCATACTTCTGTAACTCTAAGAATTATGAAAAAAATTAGGAAAAATAAAAAATTTGTATAGCAATACTTTGCAAAAAAATTCAGATCCTTTCGACGTTCCAGTAAAAAGTGTAAAATCGCACACTACAGCCAAAGTTTCTGTTTTTGCACCGCACAAACCAACAAGCAGTTTAATCATCCTAAAGGAAACTCTTGGCACATTATTTTTATAATACAATGGAATTGTATAAGGGGATAATTATTTTTGTTGAAAAGTTTCTGTAATTTAAGATTTGCAAAATTTCCATGGGCATGAACAAAGTTCAAGGAGCTCCCCCATTTCAACGGTGCTCGTCCTTCTTACTTTCACTTTTCTTTTTCAAAAAGTTTTAGGTTCCCCTCTTTATTTATTTTTTATTTTTAAACTTTATAAAAGCACACAACAGAAATAAATGACTCTCTAAAACTTCTAGATTGTCTTCCTGGCAGCGCTTTCTTTAAAGCCATTAAGCTAGGCATATAGTGCTCAAGTAATAGATCCACCCGGATCCCAAGGTGTATCAAAGCCAATGTTAATTAGCAATGATTGGCATTTAGTAGTGAGCACAAAGTGACATGTGTCATGCAAAAACGAAGTCTAACTCTCTTCCTATGCATAGGCATGTCATACAAGAACAATTCATGCACATCAAGTAAAGGCCAATGCATAGTATAAGCAGTTTCTTGCAATTTTATCATGTTGGAAACATAGAGAGGCAGAGATGTAGTTCCTCTCTCATAATAATTGCAAGCAGGAGCAGCAAGCACATGCATATTATACTCATCAAAATCATCATGTGTAATGGAAAAAGGCAACCCATCAATACAATCCTTAATAAGTGCAAACTTCTCCAATATAGTGTAGTTTGGAGAATTCAAAAAGATAATATGACTATCATGTGTGGGTGCAATAGCAACTATCTCATGTTTAACATAAGGAACTATAGCAAGTTCATCTCCATAAGCATAATTCATATTGGCATCTTGGCCACAAGCATAGAAAGCATCATCAAAAAGGGATATTTCAAAAGAATCCAAGGGATCATGGCAATCATCATAGCATTCATCCTTCGGTAAGCACGAAGGGAAATTAAACAATGTATGAGATAAAGAGTTACTCTCATTAGAAGGTGGGCACGGGTGATCAATCCGCTCTTCCTCCTTTTGTTCTTTGCTCTCCTTCTCATCTTTTTCATCCGATGAGCTCACAATGTCATTAATCTCTTCTTCCATAGACTCCTGCAAAATATTAGTCTCTTCTTGAACATCGGAGGAGTCCTCAATATATGGTTTAACATAGGCATTAGAAGCATAGTTATCATAACAATATTTAAATATGGCAAAATTTTCAAATTTGTAAAGAGTAGCATCATACTTTTCAATCAAAGAAGCAATTTCATAAGCACCCTTAAAAGCAAAAAATTCTCCAATTTGTTGAACATCATAGTAACTATAAACACCCTTAGCATACGAAGATACGATTCCATTATCACTAAACTCACATTGGTAGGGAAGGTGTTTCTTAGGGTCTTCAGAACAACAAGTAAAATCATATATTTCACATAAATCCCAAGCATAGCATTGCAAACGATGAATTTGATCTAGTAAAATTTTCCCTTCTTGAGATAAGCGGTGTCGCACATAACACGCATACTCATCTAAAGGTTTTCCCTCAACTCAATTAGTTGGGGTTTCAGCACGAGCACATAGGGATCGAAGATGATCCAAGTAAAAAGCTTCAGGAGTGTGACAGATTTTGAGTGGTTCTTCAACCATTGGTTCAGTAGGTACCACTATTTTTTTTGGTATTTTGCGTTTCTTACCCATAACTAAAGATATAAAACAACTTAGAACAACAAATAAAATGTACTTAGTGATAAAGCAAACAAGCACACACGAGAATATTCACCCCACGCTATTACTCTCCGGCAACGGCGCCAGAAAAAGGTCTTGATAACCCACAAGTGTAGGGGATCAGTTTTAGCCTCTTTAGATAAGTAAGAGTGTCGAACCCAACGAGGAGCTAAAGGTCGAACAAATATTCCCTCAAGTTCTATCGACCACCGATACAACTCTACGTATGCTTGATGTTTACTTTACCTAGAACACGTATGATACTAGAAGTACTTTGTAGGTGTTGTGGGATAGGTTTGCAAGAATATAAAGAGCACGTAAATATAAATTAGGGGCTGTTAAGATAAAGAAGCAATAAAGTTAGTAATAGCGAGTGTGGAAAAGTGGTGCTAGGAGTTGCGAAATTGTCCCTAAGCAATTGACTACGTTACTAGACCGATAACAAGTTTTATGTGGGAGAGGCCACTGCTAGCATGTCATCCCTGACTTGGAATTCTATGCACTTATGATTGGAACTATTAGCAAGCATCCGCAACTACTAACGTTCATTAAGGTAAAACCCAACCATAGCATTAAGATATGTTGGTCCCCCTTCAATCCCGTATGCATCAATTTCTACGCTAGGTTGAAGCTTCTGTCACTCTTGCCCTCCAATACGTAGTCCTATCAACATACAACTAACCCTATGGTGTGATCCACGCACGTGCTCATATGATGGGCACCAAAGGTCAGCAACATAACCACAAGCAAATTAAACCAATCATAGCAATTCACCAATCACTGATAGGACAATGAAAATCTACTCACACATCATAGGATGGCAACATATCATTGGATAATAATATGAAGCATAAAGCACCATGTTCAAGTAGAGGGTACAACGGGTTGCGGGAGAGTGGATCGTTGTAGATAGATGGGGGAAGGTGATGGAGATGTTGGTGAAGATGACAGAGGTGTTGGTGTCGATCGCCGTCACACGATGATGGCCCCGGCGGCGTTCCGGCGCCACCGGGAGAGAGGGGAGAGAGCCCCCCTCCTTTTTCTTCTTCCTTGACCTTTGATAACCCACAAGTGTAGGGGATCGCAACAGTTTTCGAGGGTAAAGTATTCAACCCAAATTTGCTGATTCGACACAAGGGGAGCCAAAGAATAGTCTTAAGTATTAGCAGCTGAGTTGTCAATTCAACCACACCTGGAAACTTAGTATCTGCAGCAAGATAGTTTAGTAGCAAAGTAATATGATAGTGGTGGTTGCAGCAATAAAAGTAACGATAGTGTTTTTGTAGTTTTTGTGATAGTAGCAACGGAAAAGTAAATAAGCGACTAGCAATATAGGTAAAGCTCGTAGGCATTGGATCGGTGATGGGAAATTACGTCGGATGCAATTCATCATGTAGAAGTTATAACCTAGGGTGACACAGAACTAGCTCTAGTTCATCAATGCAATGTAGACATGTATTCCGAATATAGTCATACATGCTTATGGAAAATAACTTGCATGACATCTTTTGTCCTACCCGCCCGTGGCAGCGAGGTCCTATTGGAAACTAAGGTATATTAAGGCCTCCTTTTAATATAGTACCGGACCAAAGCATTAACACATAGTGAATACATGAACTCCTCAAACTATGGTCATCACCGGGAGTGGTCCCGATTATTGTCACTTCGGGGTTGCCAGATCATAACACATAGTAGGTGACTATAGACTTGCAAGATAGGATCAAGAACACACAGATATTAATGTAAACATAATAGGTTCAGATCTGAAATCATGGCACTCGGGCCCTAGTGACAAGCATTAAGTATAACAAAGTCATAGCAACATCAATCTCAGAACATAGTGGATACTAGGGATCAAACCCTAACAAAACTAACTCGATTACATGATAGATCCCATCCAACCCATCACTGTGCAGCAAGCCTACGATGGAATTACTCACACACGGCGGTGAGCATCATGGAATTAGTGATGGAGGAAGGTTGATGATGACGATGGCGACTATCTCCACTCTCCGGAGCCCCGAACGGACTCCAGATCAGCCATCCGAGAGAGATTAGGGCTTGGTGGCGGCTCCGTCTTGTGAAACGTGATAATTCCATCTCTTTGATTTTTTCTCTCCCCGAAACAGAAGATATAGGATCTGGGGATACATCGGTGGAGCACCAGGGGGCCACGAGGCAGGGAGCGCGCCCTAGGCAGGGGCCGCACCCCCCACCCTCGTGTGTTGGCCCAAGGCCCCCTGGTGTGGATCTTTGTGCAGATATTTTTTATATTTTCGAAAATAATTCTCCGTTGATTTTCAGGCGATTCAGAGAACTTTTTATTTCTGCACAAAAACAACATCATGGCAATTCTACTGAAAACATCGTCAGTCCGGGTTAGTTCCATTCAAATCATGCAAGTTAGAGTCCAAAACAAGGGCAAAAGGGTTTGGAAAAGTAGATACGTTGGAGACGTATCAACTCCCCCAAGCTTAAACCTTTGCTTGTCCTCAAGCAATTCAGTTGATAAACTGAAAGTGATAAAGAAAAACTTTGACAAACTCTGTTTGCTCTTGTTGTTGTAAATATGTAAACTAGCATTCAGGTTTTCAACAAGATCATGAACTAACCACATTCACAATAACTTTCAGGGTTCAAGACTACTCACATCAATGGCATAATCAACTAGCGAGCAATAATAATAAACCTCGGATGACAACACTTTCTCAAAACAAGCATGATATGATATAACAAGATGGTATCTCGCTAGCCCTTTCTAAGACCACAAAACATAAATGTAGAGCACCTTTAAGGATCAATGACTGACTAGACATTGTAAATCATGGTAAAAGAGATCCAGTCATGATCATACTCAATGCAAATTAATAGTAATACAAGCAACGACAGAGGTGCTCTCCTACTGGTGCTCTCTGATAAGAGGATGATGACTCTGCATAAAATTAAATGGATAGGCCCTTCGCAGAGGGAAGCAGGGATTTGTAGAGGTGCCAGAGGTCGATTTTTAAATAGAGATGAATAACATTTTGAGCGGTATACTTTCATTGTCAACATAACAACCAAGAATCTCGATATCTCCCATGCTACGCACATTATATGCGGTTCCCAAACTGAATGGTAAAGTTTATACTCCCCCAACCACCAACAAGCACACTCCACGGCTAGCCCGAAACAACGGGTACCGTCCAAATTACCAACAGCCCTGGGGGAGTTTGTTTTAATTATTATGATTTTGAGCATGGGACTGGGCATCCCGATTACCAGCCATTTTCTCATGAATGATGAGCGGAGTCCACTCATCGTGAGAATAACCCACGTAGCATGGAAGATATAGACATCCCTAGTTGATACATGAGCTGTTCGAGCATACAAAACATAATTTCATTTGAAGGTTTAGAGTTTGGCACATACAAATTTACTTGGAACGGCAGGTAAATACCGCATGTAGGAAGGTATGGTGGACTCATATGGAATAACTTTGGGGTTTATGGAAGTGGATGCACAAGCTGTATTCCCGCTTAGTACAGGTCAAGGCTAGAAAGAGACTGGGAAGCGACCATCTAGAGAGGAACAATGGTCATGAACATGCATTAAAATTAATCAACAATGAATGCAAGCATGAGTAGGATATAAATCACCATGAACATAAATATCGTGAAGGCTATGTTGATTTGTTTCAAGTACATGCGTGAACATGTGCCAAGTCAGATCACTTAAATCGTTCAAAGGAGGATACCACCCATCATACCACATCACAACCATTTTAATATCATGTTGGCATGCAAGATAGACCATTATAAACTCTCAGCTAATTAAGCATGGCATAAGCAGCTATGATCTCTAATTGTCATTGCAAACATGTTTCATTCATAACAAGCTGAATCGGGAACGACGAGCAATCATATTTACAAAAACAAGAAAGGTCGAGTTCATACCAGCTTTTCTTATGTCAATTAGTTCATCATATATCATCCTTATTGCCTTTCACTCGCACGACCGAACGGTGTGGATAATAATAGTAGTGCACATGCATTGGACTAAGCTAGAATCTGCAGGCATTTAATACAAGAGAGAAGACAAGGTAATATGGCTCAAGGTTAAATCAACAACAAAGCATATGAGAGCCTCTAAGCAATTTCATCATGGTCTTCTACTCTTAACCCCTAAAGAAAAGAAAATAAACTATTTACACGGGAAAGCTCCCAACAAGCAAAAGAAGAACGAGAAATCTTTTTGGGTTTTCATTTTTAGTTACCACTACAAGCAAAGAAAGTAAACTAGCTAGAAGCTATAGCTAATATTTTTTTGTTTTTCTGGGTTTTTCTAGCACGCAAGAAAAAGACTAAGAAAAATAAATTGAAACTAAGCATGGATGGTACAGTGAAAGAGTGTGTGCACCGACAACTAGAATAAGTGTCTGAACATGAATGTAAGTCGGTGAGAAACACATACTCCCCCAAGCTTATGCTTTTGGCCTAAGTTGGTCTATGGCCATGGATCGAAGCCACTCCCTCCAGTGTACTGAGATGTGTCCTCTGGATGCCACTGGTTGGCGAGCTCGTCCAGCTCCCACACATAAACTGATTGACGGGACGGATCAAGCGGTGGTTCCGGATCAGGCTCTGAAGCTTGTGCCTGGCCTTGGTACTTGTAGAAGACATCTGATGTAATGAGATACTTGCCCGTGGACAGATCAAACAAAGATGGTGCAGGCAAGGTAACAATTTCACAGTATATTTCATCTAATCTTAATTTATAGTTAAGCTGCATGTTCCTATCTTTAACAATAAAATCACGAGCTACCATACTCTTGCAATCTAGATAAACAGGGGCAAGCAATTTTTCTTCCTTCTCATGATGCCTAATAGGTATATTAAAATATTCAGCAAGGCGAGATGCAAATATGCCTCCAAAGACGAGCCCCTTTGAGCGGTTCAGACTCAATCGTTTGGCAACGACGGCGCCCAAGCTAAAAGTTGTGTCTCGAAACATGGCATGGCGTAAAATGATAATATCAGGGGCACTGAGATTTCCACTGTTCCCGCGACCAATTAAACATCTACTAGCAAATAAAGCAAAGTAGCGCAGAACAAGGAAGTGTATACTAGTGATTCTTGCCCCTGAAACTTGTCTAGTTTCACCTACGGCTATCATGTCAATGAATCCTTCAACGTCTTCACGACGTGGTTCATCAAGTCTACCTCCAAAGGGTACTTTGCATATTTCACAAAAGTCTAAAAGTGATATCTCCTTACTCACATCATATAAGCGAAACTCCACCGTAGGTGGTGTTTTCCTAGAATGAAAATGAAAACTTTGCGTGAAAACATTGGTGAGTAAGAGATATTGTTCTTTTTGGTCGTTGAGGAAGTCGGTGAGGCCTGCATTATTCGCCAACCAATAAAAGTCTTCGTAAATACCGGCAGACATCATGAAATTATTACAAGGCCATTCGCACGGTCGAACTTCCGCCATCGAGGAAGATTATACTTGGGCTTCTTGTTTTCTTCTTTCTTCTTCTCCTCCGAGCTCTTGCTGGAAGAGCCCCTCAATAATCTTTTTAACATTTTCCGTTTCTGAAAAATTCTGAAATTTTTAGTAACTTCAAAATAAAAGTTAACCAAACTCAACAAGATTGATAGCAACAACTCCTATAAGTGCCTAGAGGCTATATCATGCATTAGAACTATTTGGGACCAAGAAAATTTGAAATGCAAGCTCAAGAACAAGGTCACCACAACAACATAAATTTGCAACAAATAAAGCACTAGAACAAAAACTAATTGGACCAATGGAGGAGTCACATACCAAGGAACAATCTCCCCAAATAGTTTGATGAATGGTGCTTTAAGCAAGGAGATCGGAAATGGCAGCAAGATGAGCTAGAACTCGGGGTTGAGCTGGTTAGGGAATTTTTTGGGAGGAAGAAGAAGAGCATGGGTGCAAGGATAAGTGGAGGGGGCCACGTGGGGCCCACGAGGCTGGGGGCGCGCCTTGGGCAGGGGGTGCGCCCTGTGCCCTCATGCCCATGTGCTGGCTCCCCTCGATGTGTGTTCAGTGCCATATTTTCTTTAATATTCTAGAAAAAAAATCATATTTCATTTTCATGGCATTTGGAGAACTTTTATTTTTGGGATAATTTTTTATTGCATGGATAAGTCTGGAAACAGACACACAATGCTATTTTTGTTTCATTTAACCTAATTAACAAAAAGTAAAATGAGGGTACATAAGGTTTGTGCTATCTAGATTCACCTATCCCATGTTCATCAAAAGGAATCCATTAACAAGGTTGATCAGGTCTTGTTAATAAACTCTTTCCGAGTAACATGAAACCGGAGAATTTTCGAATAAAACGATGTTACCTCAATGGGTATATGTATGTCCCCAACAATAAGAATGTCATATGCCTTCTTGATAGTAGGAATAGGAAACTCAAAACCTCCAATAGTAATAGTTGAAGTTTTTCCAATATAATAGATACTATGGACCTGAGGTTGTTTACTCGGAAAGTGTATCGTATGCTCATTACCGTTGACATGAAAAGTGACATTGCCTTTGTTGCAATCAATAACAGCCCCTGCAGTATTCAAAAAAGATCTTCCAAGAATAATAGACATACTATCATCCTCGGGAATATCAAGTATAACAAAGTCCGTTAGAATAGTAACATTTGCAACTACAACATGCACATCCTCACAAATACCGACAGGTATAGCAGTTGATTTATCGGCCATTTGCAAAGATATTTCAGTAGGTGTCAACTTACTCAAGTCAAGTCTACAATATAAAGAGAGAGGCATAACACTAATACCGGCTCCAAGATCACACAAAGCAGTTTTAACATAGTTTCTCTTAATGGATCAAGGTACAGTAGGTACTCCTGGATCTCCTAATTTCTTAGGCATTCCACCCTCAAAAGTGTAATTGGCAAGCATGGTGGAAATTTCTACTTCAGGTATCTTTGTTTTGTTGGTAATAATGTCTTTCATATACTTGGCATAAGGATTTGTTTTAAGCACATCAGTCAAACGCATACGCAAAAAGATAGGTCTAATTGTTTCAGCGAAGCGCTCAAAATCCTCATCATCCTTTTTCTTGGATGGTTTCGGAGGAAAAGGCATTGGTTTCTGAACCCATGGTTCTCTTTCCTTACCGTGCTTCCTAGCAACAAAGTCTCTCTTATCATAATGTTGATTCTTTGATTGTGGGTTATCAAGATCAACAGTAGGTTCAATCTCTACATCATTATCATTGCTAGGTTGAGCATCAGCATGAACATCATCATTAATATTATCACTTGGCTCATGTTCATTACCAGATTATGACTCAACATCAGAAACAGATATATCATTGGGATTCTCAGGTGGGTGAGCTACAGGTTCACTAGAAGCATGCAAGGTTCTATCATTTTTCTTTTTCTTCTTCTTAGAAGAACTAGGTGCATCTAAATTAGCTCTCTGAGAATCTTGCTCAATTCTCTTAGGGTGGACTTCAGGATACATAGGTTCCTGAGTCATTTTACCACCTCTAGTCACAACTCTAATGGCATTACCATTATTCTTACTATTTAATTCGTTGAGCAAATCATTCTGAGCTTTAAGTACTTGTTCTACTTGAGTGGTGACCATGGAAGCATGTTTACCAATAAGTTTCAGTTCACTTTTAGCACTAGACATATAATCACTCAAGCGTTCAATCATATAAGCATTGTGTTGTAATTGTCTACCATAAGCATTGAAGTTTTCTTGTTTCACAATAAAATTGTCAAACTCATCTAAGCATTGGCTAGCAGACTTATAACGAGGAATATCACCTCCATCAAATCTATAAAGATAATTTACCTTTACTACCTGTGTCGGGTTATCAAGACCATGTATTTCTTCAATAGGTAGTAAATTATTAACATCTTCAGCTTTAATACATTTTTCTTTCATAGATTTCTTTGCCTCTTGCATATCTTCAGGACAGAGAAATAGAACACCTCTTTTCTTCGGAGTTGGCTTAGGGGCTGGTTCAGGAAGTGTCCAATTATTTTCATTGGCCAGCATATTATTTGATAGTAATACTGCTTGTTCAACTGTTCTTTCCCTGAAAACACAACCATCACAACTATCCAGGTGGTCTCTGGAAGCATCGGCTAGTCCATTATAAAAGACATCAAGTATATCATGCATCTCAAGAGGATGATCAGGCAAAGCATTAAGTAACTTGAGAAGCCTCCCCCAAGCTTGTGGGAGACTCTCTTCTTCAGTTTGAGCAAAGTTATATATTTCCCGTAAGGCAGCTTGTTTCTTATGAGCGGGAAAATATTTAGCAGAAAAGTAATACATCATACCCTGGGGACTACACACACAACCAGGATCAAGAGAATTAAACCAAGTCTTAGCATCACCCTTTAACGAGAAAGGAAATAGCTTAAGGATATAGTAATAACGAATCTTTTCATCGTTGGTAAACAGGGTGGCTATATCATTCAACTTGGTAAGATGTGCCACAACAGTTTCAGACTCATAGCCATGGAAAGGATGAGATTCAACCAAAGTAATTAACTCAAGATCAACAACGAATTCATAATCCTTATCAGTAACACATATAGGTGAAGTAGCAAAAGCAGGGTCATGTTTCATTCTAGCATTCAAGGACTTTTCTTTCAGCTTAGCTAATAATTTCTTAAGATCATACCTATCATTGCAAGCAAGAAAGTCTCTAGCAGTTTCTTCATCCATAACATAACCCTCAGGCACAACAGGCAATTCATATCTATTGGGAGTGGTTTCATCATCACTTTCATAAATATCATCAACATTTGCACTCTCCCTAACCTTAGCAATTTGTTCATCTTAAAATTCACCTAGTGGCACAGTATCAGGCATAGAGGTAGTTTCATCATACATAGCAGAAGTAGCATCATCAAGAACATACGACATATCAGATTCAATATCAGGAGTAGGTGTCGCAAGTTTACTCATAACAGAAGGAGAATCAAGTCAAGAGCTAGATGGCAGTTCCTTACCTTCCCTCGTAGTTGAGGGTAAGATCTTGGTTTTTTAGTCCTTCAAATTATTCATAGTGATAAACAGATATAAATCCCAAGAGACTTAAAGAATAGAGCTATGCTCCCCGGCAACGGCGCCAGAAAATAGTCTTGATAACCCACAAGTGTAGGGGATCGCAACAGTTTTCGAGGGAAAAGTATTAAACCCAAATTTATTGATTCGACACAAGGGGAGCCAAGAATACTCTTAAGTATTAGCAGCTGAGTTGTCAATTCAACCACACCTGGAAACTTAGTATCTGCAGCAAGATAGTTTAGTAGCAAAGTAATATGATAGTGGCGGTAGCAGCAATAAAAGTAACGATAGTGTTTTTGTAATTTTTGTGATAATAGCAACGGAAAAGTGAATAAGCGGCTAGCAATATAGGTAAAGCTCGTAGGCATTGGATCGGTGATGGGAAATTATGTCGGATGCAATTCATCATGTAGAAGTTATAACCTAGGGTGACACAGAACTAGCTCCAGTTCATCAATGCAATAAATGCATGTATTCCGAATATATTCATACGTTCTTATGGAAAAGAACTTGCATGACATCTTTTGTCTTACCCTCCCATGGCAGCGGGGTCCTATTGGAAACTAAGGGATATTAAGGCCTCCTTTTAATAGAGTACCGGACCAAAGCATTAACACATAGTGAATACATGAACTCCTCAAACTATGGTCATCACCGGGAGTGGGCCCGGTTATTGTCACTTCGGGTTTGCCGGATCATAACACATAGTAGGTGACTATAGACTTGCAAGACAGGATCAAGAACACACATATATTCATGAAAACATAATAGGTTCAGATCTGAAATCATGGCGCTCGGGCCCTAGTGACAAGCATTAAGCATAGAAAAGTCATAGCAACATCAATCTCAGAACATAGTGGATACTAGGGATCAAACCCTAACAAAACTAACTTGATTACATGATAGATCCTATCTAACCCATCACCGTCCAGCAAGCCTATGATGGAATTACTCACACATGGCGGTGAGCATCATGGAATTGGTGATGGAGGAAGGTTGATGATGACGATGGCGATGATCTCCACTCTCCGGAGCCCCGAACGGACTCCAGATCAGCCCTCCCGAGAGAGATTAGGGCTTGGCGGTGGCTCCGTCTCGGGAAACGTGATAATTCCTTCTCTCTGATTTTTTTCTCCCCGAAACGGAAGATATATGAGTTGGGAATACGTCGGTGGAGCACCAGGGGGACCACGAGGCAGGGGGCGCGCCCTGGGCAGGGGGCGCGCCCCCACCCTCGTGGGCTGGCCCAAGGCCCTCTGGTGTGGATCTTTGTGCATGTATTTTTATATTTTCCAAAATAATTCTCCGCTGATTTTCAGGCAATTCTGAGAACTTTTTATTTCTGCACAAAAACAACATCATGGCAATTCTGCTGAATACATCATCAGTCCGGGTTAGTTCCATTCAAATCATGCAAGTTAGAGTCCAAAACAAGGGCAAAAGGGTTTGGAAATGTAGATACGTTGGAGACGTATCAACCTTCTCCCTAGATGGGAGAAGGGTTTCCCCTCTGGTCCATGGCCTCCATGGCGGCGGAGGGGCAAGAGCCCCTCTGATATTGGATCTATCTCTCTGTCTCTCTGCATTTGTGCGTTCCCAGATTCTGGCCTTCCACCGTTTCTTATATTCCTGGAGATCAGTAACTCCGATTGGGCTGAATTTTGGACACAATTTTTATTCGGTTATTAGCTTTCTTTCGGCGAATGAAGGGCACCAACCGCCTTACGGGGTGGCCACGAGGGCCCAGGGCGCGCCCTCACCCTCGTGGGCCACTCGGGCATCGTCTCATGTTGATTCCACTTCCCAAAATTCACATATATTCCAAAAAAAATCTCCATCCGTTTTTATCCCGTTTGGACTCCGTTTGATATGGATATTCTGTGAAACAAAAAATGTGCAAGAAACAGGAACTGCCACTGGGCACTGGATCAATATGTTAGTCCCAAAAATAGTATAAAAAGTTGCCAAAAGTATATGAAAGTTGTATAATGTTGGCAAGGAACTATCAAAAATTATAGATACGATGGAGATGTATCACATGCCTGGCCGACAAGTGCTACGTTGAGACATGTGTGGTTGGCAGGTGCTACGCATAACATATCTTCCAAAGTCTTCGCGTCTGAACGGATGAGCGCCGGGCGGTGGCGCCGTGGTGGCGTCGATGGATGTCCGGACTAGCAAGGATGATGCAGATCTCTCTCCTAAAGATGGGTTAGTGGTCCGAAGATGATGGCGTCTTCTAAAACGTGTGTATGTGGTGTGCACTTTAGGTCTGTTGCACCGGTTGTTGGTTCCGATACATTGTGTGGACGGATCGGCGACGACACCGGTTTTAGATATGAGGAGTGAGAGCACTCCACATTACCGACTTTGTAGGTGTGAGTGGTGGCCTCGGGTGGATTGATGTATGTTCTTGTCTGACCTTCGTTGAATGTTTAACCTCTTTTAAAAAAAAATTGCTTGAAATCCAACTTGCTTCAGTCGATTTGAGAGAGAAGAAGATGGTGATACATAGATCGAGGAAGAGGCGGGGATGATGCAGATGGTCGTGGCATCTCTGGCGACATCAAGCCGGGAGCGAGGGGCCAAAGTGTTGCGGGTGGAGGGGACTCGAAGGTTGTGAAGGAAATATCCCCTAGAGGCAATAATAAAGTTGTTATTTCATATTTACTTATAAATGTTTATTATTCATGCAAGAATTGTATCGATTGGAAACCTTAATACATGTGTGAATACACAGACAAACACTATGTCCCTAGTGAGCCTCTACTTGACTAGCTCGTTGATCAAAGATGGTTAAGGTTCCTAACGATGGACATGAGTTGTCATTTGATAACAAGATCACATCATTAGGAGAATGATGTGATGGACAAGACCCATTCGTTAGCTTAGCATAATGATCGTTCAGCTTATTGCTATTGCTTTCTTCATGTCAAATACATATTCCTCAGACTATGAGATTATGCAACTCCCGAATACCGGAGGAATGCCTTGTGTGCTATCAAACATCACAACATAACTGGTTGATTATAAAGGTGTTTGTTGAGTTGGCATAGATCGAGATTAGAATTTGTCACTCCGAGTATTGGAGAGGTATCCCTGGGCCCTCTCGGTAATGCACATCATAATAAGCCTTGCAAGCAAATGACTAAATGAGTTAGTCTCGGGATGATGTATTACGGAACGAGTAAAGAGACTTGCCGATAATGAGATTGAACTAGGTATGAAGATACTGACGATCGAATCTCGGGCAAGTAACATACCGATGAACAAAGGGAATAACGTATGTTGTCATAATGGTTCGACCGATAAAGATCTTCATAGAATATGTGGGAGCCAATATGAGCATCCAGGTTCCGCTATTGGTTATTGACCGAAGAAGTTGGTACGTCTCCAATGTATCTACTTTTCCAAACCCTTTTGCCCTTGCTTTGGACTCTAACTTGCATGATTTGAATGGAACTAACCCGGACTTACGCTGTTTTCAGCAGAATTGCCATGGTGTTGTTTTTGTGCAGAAATAAAAAGTTCTCGGAATGACCTGAAAATCCACGAAGAATTATTTTAGAAAATATAAAAAATACATGCGGGAAGATCCATACCAGGGGGCCCACACCCTGTCCACGAGGGTGGGGGGTGCGCCCCTGATAACCCACAAGTGTAGGGGAGCGCAAGAGTTTTCGAGGGTAAAGTATTCAACCCAAATTGGTTGATTCGACACAAGAGGAGCCAAAGAATACTCTTAAGTATTAGCAGCTGAGTTGTCAATTCGACCACACCTGGAAACTTAGTATCTGCAGCAAGATAGTTTAGTAGCAAAGTAATATGATAGTGGCGGTAGCAGCAACAAAAGTAACGATAGTGTTATTGTAATTTTTGTGATAATAGCAACGGAAAAGTAAATAAGCGGTTAGCAGTATAGGTAAAGCTCGTAGGCATTAGATTGGTGATGGGAAATTATGTCGGATGCAATTCATCATGTAGAAGTTATAACCTAGGGTGACACAGAACTAGCTCCAGTTCATCAATGCAATGTAGGCATGTATTCCGAATATAGTCATACGTGCTTATGGAAAAGAACTTGCATGACATCTTTTGTCCTACCCTCCCGTGGCAGCGGGGTCCTATTGGAAACTAAGATATATTAAGGCATCCTTTTAATAGAGTACCAGACCAAAGCATTAGCACATAGTAAATACATGAACTCCTCAAACTATGGTCATCACCGGGAGTGGTCCCGATTATTGTCACTTCGGGGTTGCCGGATCATAACACATAGTAGGTGACTATAGAATTGCAAGATAGGATCAAGAACACACATATATTCATGAAAACATAATAGGTTCAGATCTAAAATCATGGCACTCGGGCCCTAGTGACAAGCATTAAGCATAGCAAAGTCATAGCAACATCAATCTCAGAACATAGTGGATACTAGGGATCAAACCCTAAGAAAACTAACTCAATTACATGATAGATCCCATCCAACCCATCACCGTCCAGCAAGCCTACGATGGAATTACTCACGCACGGCGGTGAGCATCATGGAATTGGTGATGGAGGAAGGTTGATGATGACGATGGCGACGATCTCCACTCTCCGGAGCCCCGAACGGACTCCAGATCAGCCCTCCCGAGAGAGATTAGGGCTTGGCGGCGGCTCCGTCTCGTGAAACGCGATAATTCCTTCTCTCTATTTTTTCTCCCCGAAACGGAAGATATAGGATCTTGGGATACGTCAATGGAGCATCGGGGGGCCCACGAGGCAGGGGGCGCGCTCCCACCCTCGTGGACAGGGTGTGGGCCCCCCGTGAGGATCTTCTTGCAGATTTTTTTGTCGGAAATAATTCTCCGTTGATTTTCAGGCGATTCCGAGAACTTTTTATTTCTACACAAAAACAACATCATGGCAATTCTGCTGAAAACATCGTCAGTACGGGTTAGTTCCATTCAAATCATGCAAGTTAGAGTCCAAAACAAGGGCAAAAGGGTTTGGAAAAGTAGATACGTTGGAGACGTATCAACTCCCCCAAGCTTAAACCTTTGCTTGTCCTCAAGCAATTCGGTTGATAAACTGAAAGTGATAAAGAAAAACTTTGACAAACTCTGTTTGCTCTTGTTGTTGTAAATATGTAAACTAGCATTCAGGTTTTCAACAAGATCATGAACTAACGACATTCACAATAACTTTCAGGGTTCAAGACTACTCACATCAATGGCATAATCAACTAGCGAGCAATAATAATAAACCTCGGATGACAACACTTTCTCAAAACAAGCATGATATGATATAACAAGATGGTATCTCGCTAGCCCTTTCTGAGACCACAAAACATAAATGCAGAGCACCTTTAAGGATCAATGGCTGACTAGACATTGTAAATCATGGTAAAAGAGATCCAGTCATGATCATACTCAATGCAAATTAATAGTAATACAAGCAACGACAGAGGTGCTCTCCTACTGGTGCTCTCTGATAACAGGATGATGACTCTGCATAAAATTAAATGGATAGGCCCTTCGCAGAGGGAAGCAGGGATTTGTAGAGGTGCCAGAGGTCGATTTTTAAATAGAGATTGAATAACATTTTGAGCAGTATACTTTCATTGTCTACATAACAACCAAGAATCTCGATATCTCCCATGCTACGCACATTATAGGCGGTTCCCAAACAGAATGGTAAAGTTTATACTCCCCCAACCACCAACAAGCACACTCCACGGCTAGCCCGAAACAACGAGTACCGTTCAAACCAGCAACAGCCCTGGGGGAGTTTTGTTTAATTATTATGATTTTGAGCATGAGACTGGGCATCCCGGTTACCAGCCATTTTCTCATGATCGATGAGCGGAGTCCACTCATCGTGAGAATAACCCACCTAGCATGGAAGATATAGATAACCCTAGTTGATACATGAGCTGTTCGAGCATACAAAACAAAATTTCATTTGAAGGTTTAGAGTTTGGCACGTACAAATTTACATGGAACGACAGGTATATACCGCATATAGGAAGGTATGGTGGACTCATATGGAATAACTTTGGGCTTTATGGAAGTGGATGCACAAGCAGTATTCCCGCTTAGTACATGTGAAGGCTAGAAAGAGACTGGGAAGCGACCAGCTAGAGAGCAACAACGGTCATGAACATGCATTAAAATGAATCAACAATGAATGCAAGCATGAGTAGGATATAAATCACCATGAACATAAATATCGTGAAGGCTATGTTGATTTGTTTCAACTACATGCGTGAACATGTGCCAAGTCAAGTTACTTAAATCGTTCAAAGGAGGATACCGCCCATCATACCACATCACAACCATTTTAATATCATGTTGGGATGCAAGATAGACCATTATAAACTCTCAGCTAATTAAGCATGGAATAAGAAACTATGATCTCTAGTTGTCATTGCAAACATGTTTCATTCATAACAAGCTGAATCAGGAACGATGAGCAATCATATTTACAAAAACAAGAGAGGTCGAGTTCATACCAACTTTTCTCATCTCAATTAGTCATCATATATCATCCTTATTGCCTTTCACTCGCATGACCGAACGATGTGGAAAATAATAATAGTGCACGTGAATTGGACTAAGCAGGAATCTGCAAGCATTTAATACAAGAGAGAATACAAGGTAATGTGGCTCAAGGTTAAATCAATGACAGAGCATATGAGAGCCACTAAGCAATTTCAATCATGGTCTTCTAATCTTAACCCCTAAAGAAAAGAAAAGAAACTATTTACACCGGAAAGCTCCTGACAAGCAAAAGAAGAACGGGAAATCTTTTTTGGGTTTTCATTTTTAGTTACTACTACTACAGGCAAAGAAAGTAATCTAGCTAGAAGTTACAACTAATTTTTTTTTGTTTTTCTGGGTTTTTCTAGCACACAAGAAAAAGACTAAGAAAAAGAAATTTAAACTAAGCATGGATGGTACAGTGAAAGAGTGTGAGCACCGACAACTAGAGTAAGTGTGAACATGAATGTAAGTCGGTGAGAAACACGTACTCCCCCAAGCTTAGGCTTTTGGCCTAAGTTGGTTTATGGCCACGTATCGAAGCCACTCCCTCCAGTGTACTGAGATGTGTCCTCTGGATGCCACTGGTTGGCGAGCTCGTCCTGCTCCCACCCATAAACAGATTGACGGGAAGGATCAAGTGGTGGTTCTGGCTCAGGCTCTGAAGCTTGTGCCTGACCTTGGTACTTGTAGAAGGCATCTGATGTAATGAGATACTTGCATGTGAACAGATCAAACAAAGATGGTGCAGGCAAGGTAACAATTTCACAGTATATTTCATCAAACCTCTATTTATAATTAAGCTGCATATTCTTGTATTTAACAATAAAATCATGAGCTAACATGCTCTTGTAATCTAGATAAACAGGGGCAAGCAATTATTCTTCCTTCTCATGATGCCTAATAGGTATATTAAAATATTCAGCAAGGCGAGAAGCCAAGATGCCTCCAAAGACGGGCCCCTTTGAGCGGTTCAGACTCAATCGTTTGGCAACGACGATGCCCAAGCTAAAAGTTGTGTCTCGAAAGATAGCATGGCGTAAAATGATAATATCAGGGATACTGTGATTTCCACTGTTCCCGCGACCAATTAAACATCTACTAGGAAATAAAGCAAAGTAGCGCAGAACAGGGAAGTGTATACTAGTGATTCTTGCCCCTGAAACTTTTCTAGTTTCACCTACGGCTATCATGTCAATGAACCCTTCAACGTCTTCACGCCGTGGTTCATCAAGCCTACCTCAAAAGGGTACTTTGCATATTTCACAAAAGTCTAAAAGTGATATCTCCTTAATCACATCATATAAGCGAAACTCCACCATAGGTGGTGTTTTCCTAGAATGAAAATGAAAGCTTTGCGTGAAAATATTGGTGAGTAAGAGATACTGTTCTTTCTGGTCATTGAGGAAGTCGGTGAGGCCTGCATTATTTGCCAACCAATAAAAGTCTTCGTAAATACCGGCGGACATCATGAAATTATTACAAGGCCATTCGCACGGTCGAACTTCTGCCATATGAGGAAGATTATACTTGGGCTTCTTATTTTCTTCTTTCTTCTTCTCCTCTGAGCTCTTGCTGGAGGAGCCCCTCAATAATCTTTTTAGCATTTCCCTTTTCTGAAAATTCTGAAATTTTTAGTAACTTCATAATAAAAGTTAACCAGACTCAACAAGATTGATAGCAGCAACTCCTATAAGTGCCTAGAGGCTATATCATGCATTATAACTACTTGGGACCTAGAAAACTTGGCATGCAAGCTCAAGAACAAGGTCACCACAGTAGCATAAATTTGCAACAAATAAAGCACTAGAACAAAAACTAATTGGACCAATGGAGGAGTCACATATCAAGGAACAATCTCCCCCAAATAGTTTGGTGAATGGTGCTTTGAGCAAGGAGATCGAAAATGGCAGCAAGATGAGCTAGAACTGGGGTTTGAGCTGGTTGGGGATTTTTTTGGGAGGAAGAAGAAGAGCATGGGTGAAAGGATAAGTGGAATGGGGCCACGTGGGGCCCACGAGGCAGGAGGCGCACCCTGGGCACGGGGGCGCGCCCTGCACCCTCGTGACCATGTGCTGGCTCCCCTTGCCGTGTGTTCAGTGCCATATTTTCTTAAATATTCTAGAAAAAACATATTTCATTTTCATGGCATTTGGAGAACTTTTATTTTCGGGATATTTTTTATTGCACGGATAAGTCTGGAAATAGACAGACAATGCTATTTTTCTTTTATTTAACCTAATTAACAGAAAGTAAAAGGAGGGTACAGAAGATTGTGCTATCTAGATTCACCTATCCCATGCTCATCAAAAGGAATCCATTAACAAGGTTGATCAGGTCTTGTTAATAAACTCTTTCCGAGTAACATGGAACCGGAGAATTTTCGAATAACACTAGGTTACCTCAATGGGGATATGTATGTCTCCAACAATAAGAATGTCATATGCCTTCTTGATAGTAGGAATTGGAAACTCAAAACCTCCAATAATGATAGTTGAAGTTTTTCCAATATAATTGATACTATGGACCTGAGGTTGTTTCCTCGGAAAGTGTACCGTATGATCATTACCATTGACATGAAAAGTCACATTGCCTTTGTTGCAATCAATAACAGCCCCTGCAGTATTCAAAAAAGGTCTTCCAAGAATAATAGACATACTATCATCCTCGGGAATATCAAGGATAACAAAGTCCGTTAGAATAGTAACATTTGCAACTACAACATGCACATCCTCACAAATACCGACAGGTATAGCAGTTGATTTACCAGCCATTTGCAAAGATATTTCAGTATGTGTCAGCTTACTCAAGTCAAGTCTACGGTATAAAGAGAGATGCATAACACTAACACCGGCTCCAAGATCACACAAAGCAGTTTTAACATAGTTTATCTTAATGGAGCAAGGTATAGTAGGTACTCCCGGATCTCCTAATTTCTTAGGCATTCCACCCTCGAAAGTGTAATTGGCAAGCATGGTGGAAATTTCTACTTCAGGTATCTTTCTTTTGTTGGTAATAATATCTTTCATATACTTGGCATAAGGATTTGTTTTAAGCACATCAGTCAAATGCATACGCAAAAAGATTGGTCTAATCATTTCAGCAAAGCGCTCAAAATCCTCATCATCCTTTTTCTTGGATGGTTTCAGAGGAAAAGGCATGGGTTTCTGAACCCATGGTTCTCTTTCCCTACCATGCTTCCTAGCAACAAAGTCTCTCTTATCATAACGTTGATTCTTTGATTGTGGGTTATCAAGATCAACAACAGGTTCAATCTCTACATCATTATCATTGCTAGGTTGAGCATCAACATGAACATTGTCTTTAATATTATCACTAGGCTCTTGTTCATTGCCAGATTGTGTCTCAATATCAGAAACAAATATATCATTGGGATTCTCAGGTGTGTCAGCTACAGGTTTACTAGAAGCATGCAAAGTCCTATCATTTTTCTTTTTCTTCTTCTTAGAAGAACTAGGTGCATATATATTAGCTCTCTGAGAATCTTGCTCAATTCTCTTAGGGTGGCCTTTAGGATACAGAGGTTCCTGAGTCATTTTACCACCTCTAGTTGCAACTCTAACAGCATAGTCATTATTCTTACTATTTAATTCACTGAGCAAATCATTCCGAGCTTTAAGTACATGTTCTACTTGAGTGGTGACCATGGAAGCATGTTTACTAATAAGTTTTAGTTCATCTTTAGCACTGGACAGATAATCACTCAAGCATTCAATCGTATAAGCATTGTGTTGTAATTGTCTACCAACATAAGCATCGAAGTTTTCTTGTTTCACAATAAAATTGTCAAACTCATCTAAACATTGGCTAGCAGACTTATAACGAGGAATATCACCTTCATCAAATCTATAAAGAGAATTTACCTTTACTACCTGTGTCGGGTTATTAAGACCATGTATTTCTTCAATAGGTGGTAAATTCTTAACATCTTCAGCTTTAATACCTTTTTCTTTCATAGATTTCTTTGCCTCTTGCATATCTTCAAGACTGAGAAATAGAACACCTCTTTTCTTCGGAGTTGGCTTAGGGGCTGGTTTAGGAAGTGTCCAATTATTTTCATTGGCTAGCATATTATTCAATAGTAATTCAACTTGTTCAACTGTTCTTTCCCTGAAAACACAACCAACACAACTATCCAGGTGGTCTCTGGAAGCATCAGTTAGTCCATTATAAAATACATCAAGTATATCATGCATCTCAAGAGGATGATCAGGGAAAGCATTAAGTAACTAGAGAAGCCTCCCCCAAGCTTGTGGGAGACTCTCTTCTTTAGTTTGAGCAAAGTTATATATTTCCCGTAAGGCAGCTTGTTTCTTATGAGCGGGAAAATATTTGGCAGAAAAATAATACATCATATCCTGGGGACTACGCACACAACCAGGATCAAGAGAATTAAACCAAGTTTTAGCATCACCCTTTAACGAGAACGGAAATAGCTTAAGGATATAATAGTAGCGAATCTTTTCATCATTGGTAAACAGGGTGGCTATGTCATTCAACTAGGTAAGATGTGCCACAACAGTTTCATACTCATAGCCATGGAAAGGATCAGATTCAACCAAAGTAATTAACTCAGGATCGACAGAGAATTCATAATCCTTATCAGTGACACAAATAGGTGAAGTAGCAAAAGCAGGGTCATGTTTCATTCTAGCATTCAAGGACTTCTCTTTCAACTTAGCTAATAACTTCTTAAGATCATATTTATCATTGCAAGCAAGAAACTCTCTAGCAGTTTCTTCATCCATAACATAACCCTCAGGAAAAACAGGCAATTCATATCTATTGGGAGTAGTTTCATCATCACTTTCATAAATATCATCAACATTTGCACTCTCCCTAACCTTAGCAATTTGTTCATCTAGAAATTCACCTAGTTGCACAGTATCAGCCATAGAGGTAGTTTCATCATACATAGCAGAAGTAGCATCATCAAGGACATACGACATATCAGATTCAATAGCAGGAGTAGGTGTCGCAAGTTTACTCATAACACAAGGAGAATCAAGTGCAGAGCTAGATGGCAGTTCCTTACCTCCCCTTGTAGTTGAGGGTAAGATCTTGGTTTTTGAGTCCTTCAAATTCTTCATACTGATCAACAGATATAAATCCCAAGTGACTTAAAGAATTGAGCTATGCTCCCCGGCAACGGCGCCAGAAAATAGTCTTGATAACCCACAAGTGTAGGGGATCGCAAAAATTTTCAAGGGTAAAGTATTCAATCCAAATTTGTTGATTCGACACAAGTGGAGCCAAAGAATACTCTTAAGTATTAGCAGCTGAGTTCTCAATTCAACCACACCTGGAAACTTAGTATCTGCAACAAGATAGTTTAGTAGCAAAGTAATATGATAGTGGCGGTAGCAGCAATAAAAGTAACGATAGTGTTTTTGTAATTTTTGTGATAATAGCAACGGAAAAGTGAATAAGCGGCTAGCAATATAGGTAAAGCTCGTAGGCATTGGATCGGTGATGGGAAATTATGTCGGATGCAATTCATCATGTAGAAGTTATAACCTAGATTGACACAAAACTAGCTCCAGTTCATTAATGCAATGTAGGCATGTATTCCGAATATAGTCATACGTGCTTATGGAAAAGAACTTGCATGCCATCTTTTTTCCTACCCTCCCGTGACAACGGGGTCCTATTGGAAACTAAGGGATATTAAGGCCTCCTTTTAATAGATTACCGGACCAAAGCATTAGCACATAGTGAATACATGACCTCCTCAAACTATGGTCATCACCGGGAGTGGTCCCGATTATTATCACTTCGGGGTTGCCGGATCATAACACATAGTAGGTGACCATAGACTTGCAAGATAGGATCAAGAACACACATATATTCATGAAAACATAATAGGTTCAGATCTGAAATCATGGCACTCGGGCCCTAGTGACAAGCATTAAGCATAGCAAAGTCATAGCAACATCAATCTCAGAACATAGTGGATACTAGGGATCAAACCCTAACAAAACTAACTCGATTACATGATAGATCCCATCCAACCCATCACCGTCCAGCAAGCCTACGATGGAATTACTCACACACGACGGTGAGCAGCATGGAATTGGTGATGGAGGAAGGTTGATGATGACGATGGCGACGATCTCCACTCTCCGGAGCCCCGAACAGACTCCAGATCAGCCCTCCCGAGAGAGATTAGGGCTTGGCGGCGGCTCCGTCTCGTGAAACGTGATAATTCCTAGTGTGAAGCTGTCAGTTGAATGGTGGAGCTGTCAGTTGGTGCAGTTCCAAGCAGAGTGTCGTGGAGGGATCTACGTATGAAGCGGAGTACATAGCTACTTCGGAAGCAACAAATGAAGGAGTCTGGATGAAGGAGTTCATATCTGATCTAGGTGTAATACCTAGTGCATCGGGTCCAATGAAAATCTTTTGTGACAACACTGGAGCAATTGCCTTGGAGAAGGAATCCAGGTTTCACAAGAGAACCAAACACATCAAGATACATTTCAACTGCATCCGTGATCAAGTCAAGGAGGGAGACAGAGATTTGCGAAATACATACGAATCTGAATGTAGCAGACCCGTTGACTAAGCCTCTTCCACGAGCAAAACATGATTAGCACCAAGACTCCATGGGTGTTAGAATCATTACTATGTAATCTAGATTATTGACTCTAGTGCAAGTGGGAGACTGAAGGAAATATGCCCTAGAGGCAATAATAAAGTTGTTATTTTACATTTCCTTATAAATGTTTGTTATTCATGCTAGAATTGTATTGATCGGAAACCTTAATACATTTGTGAATACATAGACAAGCACTATGTCCATAGTGAGTCTCTACTTGACTAGCTCGTTGATCAAAGATGGTTAAGGTTTCCTAACCATGGACATGAGTTGTCATTTGATAATGAGATCACATCATTAGGAGAATGATGTGATGGAAAAGACCCAATTGTTAGCTTAGCGTAATGATCGTTTAGTTTAATGCTATTGCTTTCTTCATGTCAAATACATATTCCTGAGACTATGAGATTATGCAACTACCGGATACCGGAGGAATGCCGTGTGTGCTAACAAACTTCACAACGTAACTGGGTGATTATAAAGATGCTCTACAGGTATCTCCGAAGGTGTTTGTTGAGTTGGCATAGATCGAGATTAGGATTTGTCACTCCGAGTATCGTAGAGGTATCTCTGGGCCCTCTCAGTAATGCACATCATAATAAGTCTTTCAAGCAAATGACTAAATGAGTTAGTCTCGGGATGATGTATTACATAACAAGTAAAGAGACTTGACGGTAACGAGATTGAACTAGGTATGAAGATACCGACGATCGAATCTCGGGTAAGTAACATACCAATGAACAAAGGGAATAACATATGTTGTCAAAATAGTTCGGCCGATAAAGATCTTCGTAGAATAAGTGGGAGCCAATATGAGCATCCAGGTTCCGCTATTGGTTATTGACAGGAGAAGTTTCTCGGTCATGTATACATAGTTCTCGAACCCGTAGGGTCCGCACGCTTAACATTCGATGAAGATATTGTATTGTATGAGTTATGTGATTTCGTGACCAAATGTTGTTCGGAGTCCCGGATGAGATCACGTACATGACGAGGAGTCTCGAAATGGTCGAGAGGTAAATATTGATATATAGGACGATGGTATTCATATAACGCCCAGACACACCCGCCGGTGGTTATTACTCCTGACGGGATCTAGACTGGCCCCACATATCAATACTAGTCTTTTCTGCGCACTTTGTCCTCACTCGTGCGCACCCGGAAGCAACTTCCCAGTCGTTCACCCATCCTGAAACTTCTCCAAGCTAAGCACACTTAACTTTGGAGTTCTATCCGAATGGGCTCCCAGAAAAGAAGGACTTCCTTATTGATATGAGTAGTCTATCATCCCTAATAAGCCAGGCTATCACAATTCAGACACCAAAAGTGTTCCGGAGGGTACCGGGTACATATCGGAGTACTAGTGCGGTTATCGGAACCCCCGTGGGGAAGATATGGGCCATATGGGCCATAGGAGGGGAGCACACCAGCCCACAAGGGGTGGCACCCCCCCTTTAGGTAGGAGGCCGAATTGGAGAAGGAAGAGGGGGTTCGGCCCCCCTTTCCTTCCTTCCTTCCCTCTTCCCTTTTCCTCTCTGGTGAAATAAGGAAAGGGGGGGGGGGGGCGAATTGGGATAGGACCCCAAGTAGGATTCCTCCTACTTGGGGCACCCCATGGTTGCTCCCCTCCCCCTCCCACCTATATATACATGGGGAGGGGTCGCCTAGAACACAACAACAACATCATTGTTAGCTGTGTGCGGTGCCCCCCTCCACCGTTTACTCCCACGGTCATATCTTTGTAGTGCTTAGGCGAAGCCCTGCGCGGATCACATCACCGTCACTGTCACCACGCCGTCGTGCGGATGGAACTCATCTACTTCCTCGAGATCTTGCTGGATCAAAAGGGTGAGGGACGCCATCGAGTTGAATGTGTGTAGAACTCGGAGGTGCCGTACGTTCGGTGCTTGATCGATCGGAGCTAGAAGAAGTTCGACTACATCAACCGTGTTGTCAAGCGCTTCGCTTTCGGTCTACAAGGGTACGTAGACACACTCTCCCCCTCTTGTTGCTATGCATCTCCTAGATAGATCTTGCGTGAGCGTAGGAATTTGTTTGAAATTGCATGCTATGTTCCCCAACATGTTGATGGTGTAGGTTGTGTTGGGGAACGTAGCAGAATTAAAAAAAATTCTATGCTTTCACCAAGATCCAACTAAGGAGACATCTAGTAACGAGCAAATAAGAGTGCATCTACATACCGTTATGTAGATCGCGAGCGGAAGCTTTCGAAGAAGCGTGGATGAAGTAGTCGTACTCTTCGCGTTCTTCGTCACCGATGATCTAGCGCCGAACGGACGGCACCTCCGCGTTCAACACAAGTCCGGTACAGCAACGTCGCCTCCTTTTTGATCCAGCAAGGGGGGAGGAGAGGTCGTCGGAGATCCAGCAGCACAACGGCGTGGTGGTGGATGCAGTGGAGATTCCTGCAGGGCTTCGCCGGCGCCCTGCGGAGGGAGTATGGAGGTGTGACGGGAGGGGAAGAGGCGCCAAGAGCAAGGGTGCGGCTGCCCTCTCCCCCCACATATATATAGGGGGCCAGGGGGGTGCGCCGGCCCTGCAGATGGGATCTGCAGGGTGGGGCGGCGGCCAGGGGGGATCCTTGCCCCCCAAGGCAAGGTGGCGCCCCCTCCCCCCTAGGGTTTCAACCCTAGGCGCATGGGGAGGAGGGCCCATGTGGTGCGCCAGCCCATTAGGGCTGGCCACTTCCCCCTCGCGGCCTAGGGGCCCCACCGGGATGGGTGGCCCCACCCGGTGGACCCCCGGGACCCCTCCGGTGGTCCCGGGACACTCTCGGTGACCACCGGAGGTCACCCGATGGCCGAAACTGGACTTCCTATATATCATTCTTTACCTCCGGACCATTCCGGAACTCCTCGTGACGTCCGAGATCTCATCCGGGACTCCGAACAACTTTCGGGTTTCCACGTGCATGTATCTCTACGACCCTAGCGTTACCGAACCTTAAGTGTGTAGACCCTACGGGTTCGGGAGACACGCAGACATGACCGAGACGACTCTCCGGTCAATAACCAACAGCGGGATCTGGATACTCATGTTGGTTCCCACGTGTTCCTCGATGATCTTCATCGGATGAACCACCGTGTCAAGGATTCACTCAACCCCGTAGTTATTCCCTTTGTCCATTGGTACGGTACTTGCCCGAGATTCGATCGTCGGTATTCCCGATACCTTGTTCAATCTCGTCATGGCAAGTCTCTTTACTCGATCCGTAATCCATCATCCCGTGACTAACTACTTAGTCACTTTGAGCTCATTATGATGATGTATTACCGAGTGGGCCCAGAGGTACCTCTCCGTCATACGGAGTGACAATATCCCAGTCTCGGTTCGTACCAACCCAACAGACACTTTCGGTGATACCCGATGCATACCTTTATAGCCACCCAGTTACGTTGTGACGTTTGGCACACCCAAAGTATTCCTACGGTATCCGGGAGTTGTACAACCTCATGGTCTAAGGAATAAATACTTGACACCGAAAAGCTTATGCATTACGAACTATACGATCTCATGCTATGCTCAGGATTGGGTCTTGTCCATCACATCATTCTCCTAATGATGTGATCCCGTTATCACTGACATCCTATGTCCATGGTCAGGAAACCGTGACCATCTGTTGATCAACGAACTGGTAACTAGAGGCTTTACCGGGGACTCATTGTGGTCTATGTATTCACACATGTATCGCTGTTTCCGTACAATACAATTCAAGCATGAATAACAGATGATTATCATGAACAAGGAAATATAATAATAATACTTTTATTATTGCCTCTAGGGCATATCTCCAACAGTCTCCCACTTGCACTAGAGTCAATAATCTAGTTACATTGTGATGAATCGAACACCCATAGAGTTCTGGTGTTGATCATGTTTTGCCCGTGGAAGAGGTTTAGTCAACGGGTCTGCGACATTCAGATCCGTATGGACTTTACAAATATCTATATCTCCATCCTGAACATAATTCCGGATGGAGTTGAAACGGCGCTTGATGTGCTTGGTCTTCTTGTGAAACCTGGGCTCCTTGGTAATGGCAATAGCACCAGTGTTGTCACAGAAGAGAGTCATCGGGCTTGACGCGCTTGGAATGACTCCTAGGTCGGTGATGAACTCCTTCATCCAGACTCCTTCTTGCGCTGCTTCGGAAGCAACTATGTACTCCGCTTCACATGTAGATGCTGCCATGACGCTTTGCTTGCAACTGCACCAGCTGACTGCCCCACTATTCAAAATATACACGTATCCGGTTTGTGACTTGGAGTCATCCAGATCTGTGTCGAAGCTAGCATCGACGTAACCCTTTACGAAGAGCTCTTTGTCACCTCCATAAATGAGAAACATATCCTTAGTCCTTTTCAGGTACTTCAGGATGTTCTTGACCGCTGTCTAGTGTTCCATACCGGGATCACTTTGGTACCTCCCTACCAAACTTATGGCAAGGTTCACATCAGGTCTGGTACACAACATGGCATACATGATAGAACCTATGGCCGAGGCATAGGGAATGACATTCATCTTTTCTCTATCTTCTGCCGTGGTCGGCGACTGAGCCTTGCCCAATCTCATACCTTGCAAAACAGGCAAGAACCCTTTCTTTGACTGATCCATATTGAACTTCTTCAATATCTTGTCAAGGTATGTACTTTGTGAAAGACCAATGAGGCGTCTTGATCTATCTCTATAGATTTTGATGCCTAATATGTAAGCAGCTTCTCCAAGGTCCTTCATTGACAAACTTTTATTCAAGTAGGCCTTTACATTTTCCAAGAATTCTATATCATTTCCCATCAGCAATATGTCATCCACATATAATATGAGAAATGCCACAGAGCTCCCACTCACTTTCTTGTAGATACAGGCTTCTCCATAAGTCTGTATAAAGCCAAACGCTTTGATCACATCATTAAAGCGAATATTCCAACTCCGAGATGCTTGCACCAGCCCGTAAATCGAGCGCTGGAGCTTGCATACCTTGTTAGCGTTCTCTGGATCGACAAAACCTTCCGGCTGCATCATATACAACTCTTCCTTGAGGAAGCCATTCAGGAATGCTGTTTTGACGTCCATTTGCCATATCTCATAATCATAGAATGCGGCAATAGCTAACATGATTCTGACTGACTTCAGCATCACTACGGGAGAGAAAGTCTCATCGTAGTCAATCCCTTGAACTTGTCGACAACCCTTGGCGACAAGCCGAGCCTTATAGATGGTCACATTACCATCCGCGTCTGTCTTCTTCTTAAATATCCATTTGTTTTCTATGGCGTGCCTGTCATCAGGCAAGTCCACCAATGTCCATACTTTGTTTTCATACATGGATTCTATCTCGGATTTCATGGCTGCAAGCCATTTATTGGAATCCGGGCCCGCCATGGCTTCTTCATAGTTCGAAGGTTCACCATTGTCTAACAACATGATTTCCAGGACAGGGTTGCCGTACCACTCTGGTGCGCAACGTGCCCTCGTGGACCTTCGAAGTTCAGTAGTAACTTGATCTGTTTCTTCATGATCATTATCATCAACTTCCTCCCTTGTCGGTGCAGGCACCTCAGGAACGATTTCCTTTGCTGCGCTACTTTCAGGAGGGGTGACTGTCACCTCATCAAGTTCTACTTTCCTCCCACTCACTTCTTTCGAGAGAAACTCTTTCTCCAGAAAGCATCCATTCTTGGCAACAAAGACTTTGCCTTCGGATCTGTGGTAGAAGGTGCACCCAATCGTTTCCTTTGGGTATCCTATGAAGACGCATTTTTCCGATTTGGGTTCGAGCTTTTCAGGTTGAAGTTTCTTAACATAAGCATCGCAACCCCAAACTTTTAGAAACGACAGCTTCGATTTCTTGCCAAACCAAAGTTCATACGGAGTCGTCTCAACGGATTTTGACGGAGCCCTATTTAAAGTGAATGCGGCAGTCTCTAAAGCATGACCCCAAAAAGATAGCGGTAAATCGGTGAGGGACATCATAGATCGCACCATGTCCAACAGAGTATGATTTCGACGTTCGGACACACCGTTACGTTGAGGTGTTCCGGGCGGTGTCAATTGCGAAACATTTCCACAGTTCCTAAGGTGTGTGCCAAATTCATGACTTAAATATTCACCCCCACGATCTGATCGTAAGAACTTTATTTTTCTGTCACGTTGATTCTCAACCTCATTCTGAAATTTCTTGAACTTTTCAAAGGTCTCAGACTTGTGTTTCATCAAATAGATATACTCGTATCTACTCAAGTCATCTGTGAGGGTGAGAACATAACGATAGCCTCCGCGAGCCTCAACACTCATTGGACCGCACACATCGGTATGTATGATTTCCAACAAGTTGGTTGCTCGCTCCATTGTTCCGGAGAACGGAGTCTTGGTCATCTTGCCCAATAGGCATGGTTCGCACGTGTCAAATGATTCATAATCAAGAGACTCTAGAAGTCCATCTGAATGAAGCTTCTTCATGCGTTTGACACCAATATGACCATGGCGGCAATGCCACAAGTATGTGGGACTATCATTATCAACTTTACATCTTTTGGCATCTACACTATGAATATGTGTATCATCACGTTCGAGATTCATCAAAAATAAACCATTGACCAGCGGGGCATGACCATAAAATATATCTCTCAAATAAATAGAACAACCATTATTCTCCGATTTGAAAGAGTAGCCATCTCGCATAAGACGAGATCCAGATACAATGTTCATGCTCAAAGCTAGTACTAAATAACAATTATTAAGGTTTAAAACTAATCCTGAGGGTAGATGTAGAGGTAGCGTGCCGACGGCGATCACATCGACCTTGGAACCATTCCCGACGCGCATCGTCACCTCATCCTTCGCCAGTCTCCGCTTATTCCGCAGCTCCTGCTTAGAGTTACAAATATGAGCAACTGCACCGGTATCAAATACCCATGAGCTACTATGAGCGCTGGTAAGGTACACATCAATAACAAGTATATCAAATATACCTTTGACGTTCCCGGCCTTCTTGTCTGCTAAGTATTTGGGGCAGTTCCGCTTCCAGTGACCCATTCCCTTGCAATAAAAGCACTCTGTCTCAGGCTTGGGTCCATCCTTTGGCTTCTTCCCGGCAACAGGCTTACCGGGCGCGGCAACTCCCTTGCCGTCCTTCTTGAAGTTCTTCTTACCCTTGCCTTTCTTGAACTTAGTGGTTTTATTGACCATCAACACTTGATGTTCTTTCTTGATGTCCACCTCCGCTGATTTCAGCATTGAATACACCTCGGGAATGGACTTCTCCATCCCCTGCATATTGAAGTTTAACACGAAGCTCTTGAAGCTTGGTGGGAGCGACTGGAGGATTCTGTCAACGACCGCTTCATCTGGGAGATTCATTCCCAGCTGAGACAGGCGGTTGTGCAATCCAGAAATCTTGAGGATGTGCTCACTGACAGAACTATTCTCCTCCATCTTACAGCTGTAGAATGCGTCGGAGACATCATATCTCTCGACTCGGGCATGAGCTTGGAAAACCATTTTCAGCTCTTCGAACATCTCATATGCTCCGTGGTTCTCAAAACGTTTTTGGAGCCCCGACTCTAAGCTGTAAAGCATGCCGCACTGAACCAGGGAGTAATCATCACTACGCGACTGCCAGACGTTCAAAACGTCTTGGGCCGCATTGGGAGCAGGTGCATCACCTAGCGGTGCTTCAAGGACATATGATCTCTTGGCAGCTATGAGGATAATCCTCAGGTTACAGACCCAATCCGTATAGTTGCTACCATCGTCTTTCAGCTTGGTTTTCTCTAGGAACACATTGAAGTTGAGGGAAACTGGAGCGTGGGCCATTAGATCTACAAGAGATATTGTAAAGAATTTAGACTAAGTTCATGATAATTAAGTTCATCTTAATCAAATTTTAATGAACTCCCACTCAGAATGACATCTCTCTAGTCATCTAAGTGATACACGATCCGAATCGACTAGCCCGTGTCCGATCATCACGTTAGACGGACTAGTCATCAACGGTGAACATCTTCATGTTGATCGTATCTTCTATACGAATCGTGTTCGACCTTTCGGTCTTCCGTGTTCCGAGGCCATGTCTGTACATGCTAGGCTCGTCAAGTGAACCCTAAGTGTATCGCGTGTGTAAATCTGGCTTACACCCGTTGTATGCGAACGTTAGAACCTATCACACCCGATCATCACGTGGTGCTTCGGAACAACGAACTTTAGCAACTGTGCACAGTTAGGGGAAACACAATTCTTGAAATTTTAGTGAGAGATCATCTTATTTACTACCATCGTTCTAAGTAAACAAGATGCATAAACATGATAAACATCACATGCAATCAATTAAAGTGACATGATATGGCCAATATCATCTTGCTCCTTGGATCTCCATCTTCGGGGCACCATGATCATCTTGTCACCGTCTCGACACCATGATCTTCATCATCATGATCTCCATCATCGTGTCTTGAAGAAGTCGTCACGCCAACTATTACTTCTACTACTATGGCTAACGTTTAGCAATAAAGTAAAGTAATTACATAGCGTTTATTCAGTGACACGCAGGTCATACAATAATTAAGACAACTCCTATGGCTCCTGCCGGTTGTCAAGTTCATCGACATGCAAGTCGTGATTCCCTATTACAAGAACATGATCAATTTCATACATCACATATATCATTCATCATATCTTCTTTTGGCCATACCACGTCACATAGCACATGCTGCAAAAACAAGTTAGACGTCCTCTAATTGTTGTTGCAAGTTTTTTACGTGACTTCTATAGGTTTTCTAGCAAGAACGTTTCTTACCTATGCCAAAACCACAACGTGATTTGTCAATTTCTATTTACCCTTCATAAGGACCCTGTTCATCGAATCCGATCCGACTAAATTAGGAGAGACAGACACCCGCCAGCCACCTTATGCAACTAGTGCATGTCTGTCGGTGGAACCAGTCTCACGTAAGCGTACATGTAAAGTCGGTCCGGGCCGCTTCATCCCACAATACCACCGAATCAAGATTGACTAGTAACGGCAAGAAAGTTGAACAAACTCAAACGCCCGCAACTGCTTTGTGTTCTACTCGTGCAAGATGCTACACATAAGACCTAGCTCAGATGCCACTGTTGGGGAACGTAGCAGAATTCAAAAAATTTCTACGCTTTCACCAAGATCCAACTAAGGAGACATCTAGTAACGAGCAAATAAGAGTGCATCTACATACCGTTATGTAGATCGCGAGCGGAAGCTTTCGAAGAAGCGTGGATGAAGTAGTCGTACTCTTCGCGTTCTTCGCCACCGATGATCTAGCGCCGAACGGACGGCACCTCCGCGTTCAACACACGTGTACAGTAACGTCGCCTCCTTTTTGATCCAGCAAGGGGTAGGAGAGGTCATCGGAGATCCAGCAGCACAACGGCGTGGTGGTGGATGCAGTGGAGATTCCTGCAGGGCTTCGCCGGCGCCCTGCGGAGGGAGTATGGAGGTGTGACGGGAGGGGAAGAGCCGCCAGGAGCAAGGGTGCGGCTGCCCTCTCCCCCCACATATATATAGGGGGCCAGGGGGGGTGCGCCGGCCCTGCAGATGGGATCTACAGGGTGGGGCGGCGGCCAGGGGGGGATCCTTGCCCCCCAAGGCAAGGTGGCGCCCCCTTCCCCCTAGGGTTTCAACCCTAGGTGCATGGGGAGGAGGGCCCATGTGGTGCGCCAGCCCATTAGGGCTGGACACTTCCCCCTCGAGGCCTAGGGGCCCCACCGGGATGGGTGGCCCCACCCGGTGGACCCACGGGACCCCTCCGGTGGTCCTGGGACACTCCCGGTGACCCTCGGAGATCACCCGATGGCCGAAACTGGACTTCCTATATATCATTCTTTACCTCCGGACCATTCCGGAACTCCTCGTGACGTCCGGGATCTCATCCGAGACTCCGAACAACTTTCGGGTTTCCACGTGCATGTATCTCTACGACCCTAGCGTTACCGAACCATAAGTGTGTAGACCCTTGATACGTCCAAAACGTATCTATAATTTCTGCTTGCTCCATGCCTCTTTTGGGTGATATTGCTATGATATTTATACACTTCCATACACTTTTGATCATATTCGGACTAACCTATTAACTCAGTGCACCCTAGTGCCAGTTTCTGTTTTCTGCTGTTTTTGTATTTCAGGTTTTCCCATTACGAGAGCTGCCAGAAAAATCCCGGAAAAATTATATAAAAAATCAGCGTTCCAAAAGCTTTCCAGCAGCCAAAGTACAGCCGGAGGGGGGCCACCAGGGCTCCAGGCGCCCTGGTGGCGCGGCCCCCCTGGCCGCGCCGGGGGGGCGCCTGGGCCCCCCAGGCCTCCGCTGATGCCCCCCTTTGGCATATATTTATATCGTGTCCCGAAACCCTCGTGACGGGAACCCTTTTTCGTGATCTCATCTCTATTCCGCCGCCGCCGCGCTTCCAAGATCGGGAGCACCAGGAGAACCCTTCCCGGCACCCTGCCGGAGGGGAGAATCACCACCGGGAGCTTCACCACCATGGACGCCTCCCGGATGAGTTGTGAGTAGTCTCCCTTGGACCATGGGTCCATGACCAGTAGCTATGTGATGTTCTCCTCCCGTTCTTGTGCTTCACTAATTAGTCCTCGTGAGCTGCCCTACATGATCGAGGCACATATGTAATCCTTATGCTGTTGCTATGATGAGTTTGCTGGGATCTGATGGATTGTGAGATTATGTTCAGATTGTGTTTGAGTAATATATTTGATTCACCTCTTTTATATTTATGTTCGTAAGTAATTCTTGCATGTTCTCCGTTGTTATTTATTGTTTTGGCCAAGTAGTAGGTAGTGACTCCAAGAGGGAACGTTATGCTTGATTGTGGGTTCATGCCCCTTGATGACTAGCTTGAGTGACAGAAACATGAGTCTAGGGGATGTGCTGTTGCCACAAGGGGAAAACAACGATGCTTGTGCCCGCGGGTGCAAGGATTGTTTACTTTACGCAAAGTTCTTTTAATGCAGTTGTCTGTTGCTTTGAGTTTACACTATGGGTGGGACTCGCAACTTAATACCAGCGAGATGTTCTGGATAGATATCTCAAGGTGGATGATTAGTAGTAGATGCAGATGGATTTCGGTCTACTTGTCTTGGCGTACCGCCCATGCTTTGAACCTCTACCTTTCTTGTAACATAGTTAGCATCGGTTTGCGCACATAATTCTGTCAATTGCCCAGCTGTAATTTGTTTACCTCAAATAGGTGTTTTATCGTCTTTTGGGAGATAGACATCACTAGTGAATATCTTGGGACCCCGGTCCATATTACCATCATTGATCACATCCGCTATTTACTTTCCGCTTTTATTTACTATTTGCAGCAAAACCTATCACTATTATCACCTGCGTTTGATCCTTTGTAAACTACAAGGCCGGAGAGATTGACAACCTCTCTGTACTCGTTGGGAGCAAAGTTATTTGTATATGTGTGCAGGTCCACGTTGATTGCTAATATCTGGCGCCGTTAGCAGTTGACACCTTCTTGTTGAAACTGGGAGTCTCAGGGAAACCGATCCTTGGTATCTTTGCCAAGGGAAAACTTCCGCTACACTGCATCTCAAACCTTCCACTTGGGGTAACCAACGAGGGGCGAGAAGCCATCAAGCAAAGTTTTCTGGCGCCATTGCCGGGGACTCCACTCTTCAAGATAGGGGAGTTGCACGCTATCTTTTATCTTTGCTTTTTAGTCTTGTTAGTTTACCTTTCAGTTTTCTTTATGTCTTTTCACTAGTTTTGCTTAATGGAAAACAACAAAAATATGAGAGAGCTTTATAAGCTCTACCTTGCTTTGGGACATGATGTGTTTGAAGAGAAAATTAAAAAATCTATGGAACTTTATTATTTGCATAACAATCATGATGGTGGTGATGTTATTAGTATGCTTTCTTTGAATATCAATATTGCTAATGACATGGAAAGCTCTAAGCTTGGGGATGACACGTTTGATGAACATGATATTTTTAGTCCCCCAACTTTTGAAGAGAAAATTTACTTTGATGATACTTTGCTTCCTATATATGATTACAATGATGAATATGATGTTTTCAGTCCACCTACTATTGAGGATAAACTTTATTATGATTATGATATGCCTCCTAAATACAATGATTACCATGATGGTTATGATTGCTTTACTCTCACTATTCCTAATAAGAAAGATTTTGCTTATATGAAGAGTAATGATACCTTTTTGCATGTGGATCATGGTAACAATGCTTTATGTGATGCTTATATTGTTGAGTTTATTCGTGATCCCACTGAAAATTATTATGAGAAGGGAACATATGCTTATAGATATTTCAATAATATCAAGTTCCCTCTCTTTATGTTGAAGGTTTTGAAGCTGCACTTGTTTTGTCTTCCTATGCTTATTGCTTTGTGCTTCAATGAATTATTGTATTGCAATATTCCTATGCATAGGAAGCATGTTAGGCTTAAATGTGTTTGGTATTTGCTTCTTGATGCTCTCTTTTGTTCTTCAACTCTTATTCCTACGAGAGCATCGTTAAAGTCTTAAGCCTATCTTTATGGCTATAAAGAAAGAGCTCTAGGGAGGCAGCCCACAACGAATAAAGTTTTATTTTGCTTTTGTTGTGTCTTGATGTTGTTACTACAGTAGCATCATCATTGTATCTTTGCTTTTCAATTTTGTGCCAAGTGTAGCCTCTGATTGTAAGAAAGTTCAAAAGTTGTGACGTGCTGTCCAGGAAACAAATTCTGTCCTTGGATAGAAAAATTCGTATAAAATCACGAGATCATCTTTTTGGTCTGAAATTTTTCGACAGCATGCTCTATACAATTGTCTTTCGTGCGTCTGTTTTGAGTTTTTTGATTAGAGTTGCAGAAGTGCCCCGAAAAAAATCATTTACTACCTGCTGTTCTATTTTTCACAGATTCTGTCCTGTTTTGCCTTTCCTTCATTTTGCAAACCTTGAGCTTGCTTTTTCTTTGCAAAAACCTTTTGGCAATCTTGAGAAACAGTAGATCTTCAAGAATATCCTTATTTCCAGCAAGGAACAATTATTTTATTATGGGTACTAACCTCGCTAATCAGATTATGATGAGTTATGTATGAAGGGAGTTTTCAAGTGTGTGAGGGAAGATGATAAAAAGATTCAGGAGTGTCAAACGCTCAAGCTTGGGGATGCCCCCGTGCACCCCCAAGAAATATTCAAGGAGACTCAAGCGTCTAAGCTTGGGGATGCCCCCGTGCATCCCCTTCTCCATCTACATTATCAGTTCGTCTTTCGTTCCACTATATTTTTATCACTTCATGTGTTATGTGCTATGCTTGGAGCGTCTTGCTTTTAGTTTTCCTTAGCTTTTCATAACGAGTCGGAACTCAGCTTTCTTTATGTGGGAGAGAAACACGCTCCACTTCTACCTAGAACATAACATAGAATTTTCATGTCTATCTTTGCTGTGTGTGTTCTTTGTCTTTCAATAGCTACTATCATGCTTAGCTTTTAGTTTTCATGCTTGTCTTTTTAAAGAGCTTTTGTTTAGTTGGTTGCTTGAACTCTCTTTATTTATCATGATTATCTTATTAAGAGAGTTTGCTTCCGTTGGATTGGTTGGTATGTCTATGATAAAGATGCTACGTGCATAATGGTGCTTAGTAGTTCATGTTTTATTATGGTTAGTCTCAAATAGCTGGGGGGTTTCCAATGTGTTATTGGAGTACCAACATGATTTGTTTGCCTATGATGTGGTATGGTTTAGTAATATCTTCCTTCAAGAATTTATTTTGATTGACTTGGCGTATGCTCACGCATATTTAAGACTGTAAAGAAAGTCTGTCAAGCCTTGATGATCTTTTGTTTCTGAGTAGCGATATAACTACCATGCCTGATTCAATGTTGCTTTGTCGCTCTGCATGATTATGACCGTCATTGCTCTCTTAGTTGGTCGCTCCCAGTCTTTTGCTAACCTCCACCTGTACTAAGCGGACTGACTGCTTGTGCATCCAAATTCCTTTAAACCAGTTATGCCATATGAGTCCACCATACCTTCCTACATGGTATTTACGTGCCATTCCTAACGGAGACTTGCATGTACCATCTCGAAATTATTCAAAAAGAAAAGAAAAAAATGCATTCCTATTTTGTGCCTCTGTTTTAAGTCCATGAGGAAGTAGTAGTTAATTCATGATCTTTTTAAGTTGGACAAGCTTCACCCCGGGATTGCATGTATAATGTGCAAAACCATAATACGAGAAGGAACTGACATTGAGTGCGCCCGGCTCAAAATTAATATAACAAACAAACCCTCCTTCACGCTTTGTTCATGAGAAATCAGAAAACTTTGGCAGTGATAAACAAAGGAGATTAAGAGGATGTGATCGTCCTCATTCGGGAGCCGTTCCTCGAAACTTGTCCATCTCAAGAAGTAATTGAGCTATCTTCTAGCATTCGTTGACGGAACATGTATAATCAAAAAAATATATTATTACCTCTGTTTTTAAAACCAAGAGCTCTGGTACATGTTTTGTCTTTGTTTCGGACTACGGGTTTTCAACCTTGCCAACAAAAGCCACGGTTTGAGAGTCTCCACCTTCTTTTAAAGCACCAACTACTGAGAGCATGATTGTCATTCTGAGTGTAATGTGCATTGTCCCAAAGTAGCATTGTCTTTTGCATGATTATGATATCGTTTATTTTGAAATCATTGTATCTAGTCATCACTTAAACCTTGGAGGTGCCCCTGCATTTATGTTTTGCTTCACTAGAGGGGGCAAGCGAGATATCACTTTATCATATTTGCACACCATGCTCATTACAAATCTATTTGATGTTTCAATACCATATTGTAAAACTTTCAGTTCTTTGTGATCTTCTCATGAGGCAACTTAATTACTACAGATTCATTGTCTCAGTAAGCTTTTGTCATATGACTATGAAAAGTCCTATATGGTTAATAGCATGTCACCACAGAAATTATTCTTATTATCATTTACCTACTCGAGGACGAGCAGGAAATAAGCTTGGGGATGTTGATACGTCCAAAACGTATCTATAATTTCTCATGCCTCTTTTGGGTGATATTGCTATGATATTTATACACTTCCATACACTTTTGATCATATTTGGACTAACCTATTAACTCAGTGCACCCCAGTGCCAGTTTCTGTTTTCTGCTGTTTTTGTATTTCAGGTTTTCCCATTACGAGAACTGCCAGAAAAATCCCGGAAAAATTATATAAAAAATCAGCGTTCCAGAAGCTTCCCAGTATCCAAAGTACAGCAGGAGGGGGGCCACCAGGGCTCCAGGCGCCCTGGTGGCGCGCCCCCCTGGCCGCGCCAGGGGGGGCCGCCTGGGCCTCCCAGGCCTCCGCTGATGCCCCCCTTTGGCATATATTTATATCGTGTCCCGAAACCCTCGTGACGGGAACCCTTTTTCGCGATCTCATCTCTGTTCCTCCGCCGCCGCGCTTCCAAGATCGGGAGCACCAGGAGAACCCTTCCCGGCACCCTGCCGGAGGGGAGGATCACCACCGGGAGCTTCTCCACCACCATGGACGCCTCCCGGATGAGTTGTGAGTAGTCTCCCTTGGACCATGGGTCCATGACCAGTAGCTATGTGATGTTCTCCTCCCGTTCTTGTGCTTCACTAATTAGTCCTCGTGAGCTGCCCTACATGATCGAGGCACATATGTAATCCTTATGCTGTTACTATGATGAGTTTGCTGGGATCCGATGGATTGTGAGATTATGTTCAGATTGTGTTTGAGTAATATATTTGATTCACCTCTTTTATATTTATGTTCGTAAGTAATTCTTGCATGTTCTCCGTTGTTATTTATTGCTTTGGCCAAGTAGTAGGTAGTGACTCCAAGAGGGAACGTTATGCTTGATTGTGGGTTCATGCCCCTCGATGACTAGCTTGAGGGTCATAAACATGAGTCTAGGGGATGTGCTGTTGCCACAAGGGGGAAAACAACGGTGCTTGTGCCCGCGGGTGCAAGGATTGTTTACTTTACGCAAAGTTCTTTTAATGCAGTTGTCTGTTGCTTTGAGTTCACACTATGGGTGGGACTCGCAACTTAATACCAGCGAGATGTTCTGGATAGATATCTCAAGGTGGATGATTAGTAGTAGATGCAGATGGATTTCGGTCTACTTGCCTTGGCGTACCGCCCATGCTTTGAACCTCTACCTTTCTTGTAACATAGTTAGCATTGGTTTGCGCACATAATTCTGTCAATTGCCCAGCTGTAATTCGTTTACCTCACATAGCTGTTTTATCGTCTTTTGGGAGAGAGACATCACTAGTGAACATCATGGGACCCCGGTCCATATTACCATCATTGATCACATCCGCTATTTACTTTCCGCTTTTATTTACTATTTACAGCAAAACCTATCACTATTATCACTTGCGTTTGATCCTTTGTAAACTACAAGGCCGGAGAGATTGACAACCTCTCTGTACTTGTTGGGAGCAAAGTTATTTGTATCTGTGTGCAGGCCCACGTTGATTGCTAATATCTGGCGCCGTTAGCAGTTGACACCTTCTTGTTGAAACTGGGAGTCTCAGGGAAATCGATCCTTGGTATCTTTGCCAAGGGAAAACTTCCGCTACAATGCATCTCAAACCTTCCACTTGGGGTAACCAACGAGGGGCGAGAAGCCATCAACCCTACGGGTTCGGGAGACACGCAGACATGACCGAGACGACTCTCCGGTCAATAACCAACAGCGGGATCTGGATACCCATGTTGGTTCCCACGTGTTCCTCGATGATCTTCATCGGATGAACCACCGTGTCAAGGATTCACTCAATCCCGTAGTTATTCCCTTTGTCCATCGGTACGGTACTTGCCCGAGATTCGATCGTCGGTATTCCCGATACCTTGTTCAATCTCGTCATGGCAAGTCTCTTTACTCGATCCGTAATCCATCATCCCGTGACTAACAACTTAGTCACTTTGAGCTCATTATGATGATGTATTACCGTGTGGGCCCAGAGGTACCTCTCCGTCATACGGAGTGACAATATCCCAGTCTTGGTTCGTACCAACCCAACAGACACTTTCGGTGATACCCGATGCGTACCTTTATAGCCACCCAGTTACGTTGTGACGTTTGGCACACCCAAAGTATTCCTACGACATCCGGGAGCTGTACAACCTCATGGTCTAAGGAATAAATACTTGACACCGAAAAGCTTATGCATTACAAACTATACGATCTCGTGCTATGCTCAGGATTGGGTCTTGTCCATCACATCATTCTCCTAATGATGTGATCCCGTTATCACTGACATCCTATGTCCATGGTCAGGAAACCGTGACCATCTGTTGATCAACGAACTGGTAACTAGAGGCTTTACCAGGGACTCATTGTGGTCTATGTATTCACACATGTATCGCTGTTTCCGTACAATACAATTCAAGCATGAATAACAGATGATTATCATGAACAAGGAAATATAATAATAATACTTTTATTATTGCCTCTAGGGCATATCTCCAACATGTTGCTCTTCATCACTAGAGAAAAGGTTGGGTTTTTAGGGTGGCGTTAGATTGATGGAGATGGCGGTTTAGGAAGGCGGGCCGACAGTAGATTGGCGAAGATGGCGGCTTAGGGAGGTCGAGGCGAGGAGGAAAAAGATGATACCAAGGAGAAAAATCCACAGATGCTTTGAATATTTTTGTCCAACTTGCACATCATCATATCCTTAAATTACTAGAAATTGTTGGGTTTTTACGGTGAGAAGAGTATATATTAATTAAGTAATGAGTCTACACTATGTTTCACAGATCATACATAAATCCTATGGCCCAGAGGTAAACCAAATGGCCGTCCGCTGGGAACAACGCCAAATATGCGCCATATAGTGAGAAGCAGCATTGCAAGGCCTGCCTGCATGCACGATTTTGTGACATTGGATGCCATGCAGCATGCTCTTCACCTCCTGCGCCATACTAGTCACAGCTGATCGATTCATGCCTATGTCATTTAGCATGTCCACAACTTCTTTACAGTCAAGTTCATTGATCAGGTTGTTATCAGTGTGAGAGAGTGCCAGACTGATTCCTTCGAGGCAAGCAGCTAGCTCCGCCTTAAGCGGCGAGTAGCATGAGTGAAGATAACAATAGGATGAGAAAATCACAGCTCCCTTGTTGCCCCGCAACACCATTCCAGTTCCTCTTGTACTCTCTCCATGCACATAGGAGCCATCCACATTGAGTTTTGCCCATCCAACAAGAGGCTTCGTCCACCTAGGCACCTCTTCTTCGGCATGTGGCGACCTGGTTTGAATGTTGGTTGGTTGGCCTACATACTGTAACACCATCTTACCCTTCGTAATATCCCCTTTGGAATATTGTTTCATGCATAAAAGGTACTCGATGTATCCATTGAGGAAGTGTCTCGACGTCTCAACGCGTGGCGCTGGCTTATGATGTGTGACTTCATTCCAGCAGTGCCAAGCACGCCAGAAAGTCATCAGAATGATCACGCGCTGGGTCTCATTGCAACCAGCTAGGAGGTGTAGTAGGCACTCCTTCCCGGTATACTGAATATCACCTCGAGATGGTAAAGTCCATGACTCCCTCAAGGCGTCCCATAACACACCCACCATCGGACATATGCATACCGCGTGGAAAGTATCCTCCCGTTTAATGCCACAAACATCACACATGTTAGTTTTTTCAATGGTTCTACTTTTTTATTGGGATATAATTAGATTTGTGCCCCTAGTTTTGTCCCACTCGGCTGTTTTACCCCTAATTTCCAAAAGTCACCAGTTCTGTCCAAGTCACTTCGCTCCTCTTTTGCTTTTTTCCCTTTGACTGTTTGACCGACAGTTTAAAAACTTCATAACTAATTCAAACTAAATCAGAAAAATGCAAATAAGATACCAAAATGTTCAGAAAAACATCACCTATATGCCAGTGTCATTTGCATTCATGACAAAAGTGTTGGAAAGTGCTCATCTGAGTTTTAGCTCTTATGATACCACCATGAATAGTAAAAACTGAAAAAATTCAAAAAAAATGGTGGCAAAGAATGACAAATATTTTAAATGCTTGCCAAGTTTCATTGGGGAACGACATTGGTGGAAGTCATGGAAAAAATAATAATCTATTTTGGAGTGCTGATTGTTTTTTTGCCACAATTTCCACGAATTTCGTTCCCTGATGAAACCTGGCGAGCACTTCAAATATTTGTCATTCTTTTCCACCAATTCTTTGAAAATTTTGATTTTTTTAGATTTTACTATTCATGGTGGTATCATAAGAGCTACAACTCCGTAGGCACTTTCCAACACTTTTGTCATGAATGCAAATGACACTAACACATATGTGATGTTTTTCCAAACATTTTGGTATCTTATTTGCATTTTTCTAATTTAGTATGAATTAGTTATGAAGTTTTCAAACTGATGGTCAAATGGTCAAAGGGCAAAAGCAAAAGAGGAGCGAAGTGACTTGGACAAAATCGGTGACTTTTGGAAATTAGGGGTAAAACAATCGAGTGGGACATAACTAGGGGCATAAATCTAATTATCCATTTTTTATTTTCCATAGTCGCAAGGGTATTCGTAGCCAACCTCCAACCAAGAATCTACACCTTTGGGGGAGCAGGGCACCCACACAACGCCTTCCAGACGACATGATTGACGTCCGGTGCCCTACTCATGGCACACATGTTGGAAATATGCCCTAGAGGCAATAATATATTGACTATTATCATATTTCCTTGTTCATGATAAAGGTTTATTATTCACTCTAGAATTGTATTGATCGGAAACTTAAATACATGTGTGAATACATAAACAAATACCATGTCCCTAGTGAGCCTCTACTAGACTAGCTCGTTGATCAAAGATGGTTAAGGTTTCCTAACCATAGGAATGAGTTGTCGTTTGATAACGGGATCACATCATTAGGATAATGATGTGATGAACTAGACCTAATCGTAAGCTTAGCATCAAATCGTTTAAGTTATTTGATATAGCTTTCTTCGTGTTAAGTATCTGTTCCTTCGACCATGAGATCATGCAACTCCCAGATACTGGAGGAATACCTTGTGTGCTATCAAACATCACTTTGTAATTGGGTGATCATAAAGATGCTCTATAGGTATGTCCGAAGGTGTTTGTTGGTTTGGCATGGATCGAGACTGCGGTTTGCCACTCCATGTGATAGAGAGATATCTCTGGCCCTCTCGATAATACAACATCATAAAGAGCTTGCAAGCAATGTTCCTAATGAGTTAGTCACTGGATCTTGTATTACAGAACGAGTAAAGATACTTGTTGGTAACGAGATTGAACTAGGTATGGAGATACCAACATTCGAATCTCGCGCAAGTAACATATCGCCGGACAAAGGGAATTGCAATCGGGATTGACCGAATCCTTGACATCGTGGTTCAACCCATAAAGATCTTTGTGGAATATGTGGGAACCAATATGGGCATCTAGGTCCCGCTATTGGTTATTGACCGGACATGAGTCTCAGTCATGTCTACATGATTCTCAAACCCGTAAGGTCGCACGCTTAATGTTTGGTCGCGCTAGGGTAGTATTGAGATATTAATAGTGGAAAATCCGAAGGTTGTTCGGAATCCTGGATGGGATCAGGGATATCACGAGGAGATCCGGAATGGTTTAGAGGTAAATATTTATATATGGGAGGTCATATTTTGGGTTTTGGAAAAAGTTCGATTGTTTCCGTATTGTACCGGAAAGGTTCTAGAAGGTTCCGAGGGCTCCACCGTGGGGCCCAATGATCTAGGAAGGGCCCACATGGACCGAGGGGTGGGGCTACAGCCCACTTAGGCTGGCCGCCCCATTCCCCAAGGCACATTTTGTTTAAATCTAGAGATAAGGTCTTATCTCTAAATTTAAAGGGTTGATTTTAGAGATAATATGTTATCTCCAAGTTTGAAGAGATTTCAACCTTGTGGCCGGACCTAGATGGGTTTTGGACACCCTCCCCTGCCCCTAGCCTGTATATAGATGGGGGACGCGCATGGGGGCGTCCACCCCTTGACCCTGGCCCGTTCCCGCTCCGAATTCCTCCCACGTCCCTCTGGTACGCGCTTGGCAAAGCCTTGCCGGAATTCCGCTGCTGCCACCACAACCATACCATCATGTTGGTTCTGATTATCTTCTACCTCCTCTCCCTTTCTTGCTGGATCAAGAAGGAGAGGACGCCATTGATCTGAACATGTGCTAATCTCGGAGGTGCCGATCGTTCGGTACTAGATCGGATTGTATTGTGAAGAGTATGACTACATCAACTGCGTTACAATGCTAACGCTTTTGGTCTATAGGGGTCTGTAGACACAGTCCCCTCTCGTAGCTACACATCTCCTAGATTGGATCTTGAGTGTTTTGTAGGGATTTTTTGATTTTCATGCTTCATTCACCAACAGTAGCATCATGAGCTAGGTTTATGCGTAGATGTATATGCACGAGTAGAACACAAAGAGTTGTGGGCGTTGATGCTCAAATTGCTTACCTCTCTTGTCTTATTTGGATTCAGTGGTATTGTGGGATGAAGCACCCCAGACCAACTTTACATGTCCTCGCTGTCGGTGTACTAAGGTAGGGGTACCTCAGTACCCCAACTTGTGCACGGGCAGTAGCAGCTTCCCGCGGCAGGGCCTACCACGTGCTTGCCGGAGACCTTTCTGCTCCATATAAAGCCATTCAAAAACAAAGTATGCAAGACAGAAGATTGAGGCCCCGGCAAGTGGAGCTTGCCGGGAAGGCCGTCCCAGGCTCAAGATTACCTCACTAACACAAGCCCCTGGCAAGAGGAGCTTGCCAGGAAGACTAGAAGGTTACATTTCAGAAGACATGCCTCGGCGCAGCATGCGCCCCGGCAGGGCCCGGGGAGCGACAAGCTTCAGAGCCCGGCAAGCTTCCGGGCCCGGCAAGGTCAAGCCCTCGGCAAGGTGCTTGCCGGGGAGAGTTACGCTATGTGCCCGCGCTCCAGCTCATCGAACCACGCGTCACCCTGGGGCCGTTCCAGGGACGCGTGGCGGATGGCTGTGCAGCCTGGGGATACGGTGGCACTCCACGGTGACAAAGCCATCGCCGTGGCAAACGGAGACGCAAGGGCGGGCGCTTTTGGGGTCGACGGTGACGGGCATTTAATGCTCTTGTCCCCCACTGTCAAAGTAGGTGATGACCACTGTTCATGCACTGTTCATCCACTGTTCCCGCACTGTTACAACTACCACCAAAGTTACATTTTTACCCTTTCTCCTACGTTGACACCTGTCGGTGACCCCTTGAGCTATAAAAGGAGGCCCATGCACAACATAGAAAGGGTTCGGAACCTAGATCGCTCATTCGCTCGATGTAGCTAGTTCTTCAAGCTCCTGAGCTCCCCAGCTCAATACAATCTAAGCAGGAGTAGGGTTTTACGCGTCCATCGCGGCCCGAACCTGGGTAAACTGCCCGCGTGCTCACCACGATCTGCTCTTTGTGCTCCCTCCGCTCCCTTACCACACGAACAAAGGGGCTCCGGTCCCATAGGTGCTCGTGGTGGACAGTTTCCCCCGACATCTTTGGCGCGCCAGGTAGGGGGCGTCGAGGTTGTGCGAACCTGATCCGGCGTTCACGCGGGCGCATTCTTCATCAACCTCTCCAGCTACATCATCTTCATCAGCAACAACAGCATGGCCCCGAAGAAGAAGGCTTCGGATGTCGGAGGCCCGTCCGCGTCTGTTCCACCGCCACCTGAGCCAACGGTGGGTGGAGGAGACGCCGTCGGAAGGGTGGTCGCCGGCGAGGAGACTCGCGGCGCCACCAAATCCAAGGACAAGACGGACGACCGAGCCTCGATCTCCGTGGATGCGCCACGTCCATCCCAGCAAACGACAACCCAGCAGCGCCGTGGTACAGGAGGTACCATCCGCTTGCTGGGGCAAGGGCAAACCGGAGGTTCGCGGGATGCTCCGGACCACCGTCCGGGCACGAGCAAGGTGCGGTCACCGGGGCGGGAAACTGCTCCTTCTAACCCTGTTAGGAGTCCGAGCATATCCCGCTCCTCGCACCGCTCGCCCCCGCTCCCCTCCTCTCTAGCAGAAGCACTCGCGAGAGCGCAACTGCTCCTCGACTTCCCTCCAGCGGCGGACAAGGCCGAAGACTGGAGGGCAACAATCCAAAGCCTCATCGCCTTCGCCAACAACGACACGCCGCAGCAGCCGGCGACGTCGTGGCCGCGGCAAGTCGAAAAGACGAAGGCCGACGGCGACAAGACCGCCGGGGGTGCAACCACCGTGCACTCCCCGCCGCGGAAGCAGAAGACGCCGCCCCGCCGGATCAACGTCGACGACGACTCCACGGCGTCGTCGGATCCGCGGGCTCGTCGGGACCAGCGCCAAGTCCTTGACGACCGGCGACAAGAAGACGCTCGAACGACGACCGAGCGCCGCCGAGAAGCTCGGCGACAATCAGATCAGCGAGCTGGGACCGCTGTCGATACGCATGCGCCCGGTGAACCATGCGACTTGCCGTACGCGGCAGGCTGCCCTGCGTTTACCCGTGAGCTGCGGCGTGTCCAGTGGCCCAGCATGAAGAACTTCAAGCCCGACGTACCGGAGAAGTACGACGGCAAGATGCACCCCTCGGAGTTTCTTAGCATCTACACCATCGCGGTGCAAGCTGCCGGGGGGCGCGACGAGAAGATACTGGCGAACTACTTCCCGCTAGTGCTTAAGCCGAACGTTCGTTCTTGGCTTATGCACTTGCCGGAAGGCTCCATTTCTTCTTGGGCGGATCTTTGCCACCAGTTTGTTGGCGCCTTCACGGGCGGCCACAAACCCCACGGCCAGGAGAGTGATCTCCACATCTTGGCCCAGAAGGAAGGAGAACCTCTGCGCAAGTACATCCAGCGCTTCAGCCGCGTGCAGCACAACATCCCCGACGTCCACCCTGCTGCGGTTATCAGTGCGTTTCACCAGAACGTACGCAACCGCCGCATGCGTGAGGAGATGACCATGACCAAGATACGGGATGTCAGCGAGCTCTATGCTCTAGCTGATAAGTGCGCGCGCGCCGAAGAGGGGAGGAGACTCTCCGGAGAGGATGCTGGCGCAGGGGGAAGCGACAGCGAAGATGCCGCCCCGGCAAAGAAGAGCCGGCGGCGGAACAATAGAAGAAAGAACAAGAAGGAAGTGCTTGCCGTCGAGAAGTCCGGCAAGGAGGCTCCCGCCAAGCAAGCATAGGCTGGCGGCCCTGGCAAGGAGCCTGCCCCTGTAGCGGCAGCCGACAAGCAGGACGGCTCCGACAAGCAATACTGCAAGATCCACCGCACCAAGGGCCACGACCTCTCCAACTGCAAACGTGTCGAGTACCTCGTCGAGCAGCAGAAAGCTGAGTACGAGCGGCGCGACAAGGAGAAGGCCCAAGGTGGCGGAGGAGAGCCAAGCAAGAAGCGGCCATTCAATGGCCGGGGAGGACGCCGCGGCAAGGCCAAGCAGCGGCAAGGTGACCGACCTCCCCGGGGCCGCGACAAGGATGAGGAAGACGACGACGATGACATGGAGGAAGATGATAACAGCGAGCAGGAGTTCCAGAAGGCCACGGAAGTCCTGTGCGTCGACGGCGGCGCCTCTCTGCATACTTCCCACCGCCAACTCAAGCAGTGGGTGCTGGAAGTAAATGCAGCAGAGCCGCCCGTGGAGTCGCGCAGGCTCCTCAAATGGTCCAGCACGCCCATCATTTTTGATCTTGAGGATCACCCTGACCGCACCACTGCGGTCGGGTGCTTGCCGATGCTGGTCTCACCCACCATCCGCAACCTCAAGGTCACCAAAATGTTGGTTGACGGCGGGGCCGGGCTGAACTTGATCTCCTCAGCTGTGATCAAGAAACTCCAAATCCCAGATGGCGAGCTCGAAGAGACCGGTTCGTTCCAAGGAATAAACCCGGGGAGGAGCAAGCCCAAGGGGAAGATCACTCTGCCAGTGACCTTTGGCGGGGAGCTGAACTTCAGGACGGAGAGGATAACCTTCGATGTTGCCGATATCCCATTGCCATACAATGGGATACTTGGACGTCCTGCCCTCGCCAAGTTCATGGCAGCTTCCCACTACGCCTACAATGTACTCAAGATGCCGGGGCCGATAAGCGTCATCTCTGTCCATGGCGACAAGAAGGACGCGCTTATCTGCGCCGACAAGATCTACCGGGACGCAGCGGCCGCGGCGGAGAGCAGTACACTTGCCGCTAAAGCTCCCGGGGGGAAGAAGACCAAGACCAAGTCCGGCAAGTGCTCTGGGACCCACTCCGGCAACCGCACCTCCTCGGAGTGCTGCGCTGCCGTCGAGGACGTTCCATCGAGCTCCACCGGCAAGTGCAAGAAGGGGATGGCCGCTCCTCCGGCAACCAAGAAGGTGTCCGCCAAGGAGGACGGCACTGGTGGTACCTTCACCATCAGTGCCACACTTGACAGCAAATAGGAAAGCGCGCTCGTTGCCTTCCTGCGGGCGAATGTCGATGTGTTTGCATGGCAACCATCTGACATCCCCGGTGTTCCCAGGAAGGTAATTGAGCACAAGCTTGCTGTTTGTCCTCATGCGCGGCCCGTCAAGCAGAAGGTCAGAAAGCAAGCCGTGGAGCGCCAAGAATTCATTGCCGAAGAGATCAAGAAGCTAGAAGCAGCGGGCCTAGTTAGAGGCGTGATCCATCCGACGTGGTTAGCAAACCCAGTCGTCGTGCGTAAGGCCAACGGGAAGTGGAGACTGTGTATAGACTTCACCGATGTGAATAAAGCATGTCCCAAGGATCCATTTCCTTTGCCGCGCATTGACCAGATTGTTGACTCCACTGCTGGATGTGAGCTGCTCTCTTTCCTTGATGCATATTCAGGCTACCATCAGATTTTCATGGCCAAAGAAGATGAAGAGAAGACTGCATTCATTACTCCATGTGGCACATATTGCTTTATTCGCATGCCTTTCGGACTGAAGAATGCAGGCTCAACCTTTGCAAGGGTGGTATACACTGCTTTTGAGCCACAGATCCATAGAAATGTAGAGGCTTACATGGATGATATCGTGGTCAAGAGCAAGAGCAAGGATACACTGATCCAAGATTTGGAAGAGACATTTGAGAATCTGCGCAAGATCCAGCTTAAATTGAACCCCGAGAAGTGCGTCTTTGGAGTCCCCTCCGGCAAGCTTCTCGGGTTCTTTGTGTCACAGAGGGGGATTGAGGCTAATCCCGACAAGATTAAAGCCATCGAGCAGATAGAAGCCCCGAAGCGCGTCAAGGATGTCAGGAGGCTTGCAGGTTGTGTGGCTGCCCTCAGTAGGTTCGTTTCAAAGTCTGCAGAACGCGCCCTACCTTTCTTCAAAATCTTGAAGAAGGCAGGTCCTATGAAATGGACTCCGGAAGCGGAGGCAGCGCTGCAAGACTTGAAACGGTACCTATCCTCCACTCCAATACTTGTCGCACCTAGGCCACAGGAGAAGTTGCTGCTGTACCTAGCGGCAACCAACCAGGTGGTTAGTGCTGCGTTAGTAGCGGAGAGGGAGGCCGACGAGGAGTCAGCACCACTGGCAAGCGAATCCAGCGACAAGCAGGGGGCTCCTCCGACAAGCTCTGGCCCCGACAAGGACAACTCTGCGCAGGAACAAGGAGAAGTGCGAAGAAAGATGGTGCAGCGCCCGGTGTATTTTGTGAGTTCCCTCTTGCAGGGGGCTAGATCAAGATACTCCGGGGTGCAGAAGTTGCTTTTCGGCCTCCTCATGGCCTCGAGAAAGCTGCGCCATTACTTCCAAGCACATGAGATAACAATGGTCACTCGCTTTCCACTCAAAAGGATATTGCACAATCCGGAAGCAACTGGCAGGATCTTCGAGTGGGCACTGGAACTGTCAAGCTTCGGACTCAAGTTTGAAAGTACTTCAACCATACAGAGCCGAGCTTTGGCAGAATTCATAGCTGAATGGACCCCGACGCCCGATGAAGAAATTCCAGAGACAAGTGTACCCGTACAAGAAGCGACAAGTGAATGGGTAATGTACTTTGATGGTGCCTTCTCGCTGCAAGGCGCCGGTGCCGGCGTGGTACTCATCGCGCCCACCGGAGAGCACCTCAAGTATGTTATCCAGATGCACTTCCCCAGGGAGCAAGCGACAAACAATACTGCAGAGTATGAAGGCTTGCTTGCCGGCCTCAGAATTGCGGCCGAACTTGGGATTAAGAAGCTGATTGTGCGGGGAGATTCTCAGTTGGTGGTCCGGCAAGTCAACAAGAGTTACCAGAGCCCTTTGATGGAAGCTTATGTAGATGAAGTGAGAAAGCTTGAAGAGCACTTTGAAGGTTTGCAAATGGAGCACGTTCCAAGAGCTCAGAATGATATTGCAGATGGCCTTTCAAAATGTGCTGCGATGAAGTTACCTGTGGAACCAGGGACCTTCTTGCTCAAGCTGACTCAGCCATCCGTCACACCGTCAATTGGGCAACCCAAGAAGAGAAAGTTGGTCTCCGGCGACTACTTGCCGGCGGATCTTCCCGAAGCCGCCGCCAAGGTACCCAAGATCAACGACCACAACGCTGAGGAACAGTTTGCTCCTGCAGACCCAACGGTCTGTACAGTTGAAGCAATCGTTCCCGACAAGCCTCACCCCGGCGAGCTTGCCGGGGGACCATCCGCTCCGGCAGAACCAGAGGTTCTTGCCGTGGAAGCTGGGGTTCCCGCAGCGGCCCTCATGCCTTTAGTCCTTGCCGTTGAGCCTCGGGCTCCGGCATGGGCGCAGCAGATCGTTCGTTTTCTGCAAACTGGAGAACTTCCCGACGACCCAGAAGAGATAGAGAAGATAACCAGGCAGTCAAGTATGTACCAGTTCGTGGATAACGAGCTGTACAGAAGAAGACTTAATGGTGTCAGGTTGAAGTGCATCTCCAGGGAAGATGGACAGAAGCTGTTGGCAGAGATACACGGAGGCATATGTGGCCACCACATTGGCGCAAGGGCACTTGCCGGGAAGGCGTTCCGGCAAGGGTTTTTCTGGCCAGAAGCCCTCCAAGATGCAACTGCACAAGTAACCAAGTGTGAAGCGTGCCAGTTCCATGCCAAGCAAATTCATCAGCCAGCTCAAGCTCTCCAGACGATCCCTTTGTCCTGGCCCTTCTCGGTCTGGGGGCTCGATATCCTCGGCCCTTTCCCTCGTGCTGTCGGGGGCTTTGAGTACTTGTACGTTGCAATCGACAAGTTCACAAAGTGGCCAGAAGTGGAACCGGTGAGAAAGGTGACAGCACAGTCAGCGGTCAGGTTCTTCAGGTCGATTGTTTGCCGTTTCGGGATCCCTAACAGGATCATCACCGACAACGGTACACAATTTACTAGTCGCACCTTCATGCAGTACGTCCAAGACCTTGGCGCCAAGGTCTGTTTCGCTTCTGTTGCTCACCCGAGGAGCAATGGTCAAGCGGAGAGGGCCAATGCTGAAGTGCTGCGCGGACTCAAGACAAGGACCTTTGACAGGCTGCGCAAGTGCGGAAGAAACTGGATAGGGGAGCTACCGGCGGCTCTTTGGTCAATCAGAACGACACCAAGTCGAGCCACCGGACAGACACCCTTTGCTTTAGTCTACGGAGCAGAGGCAGTTCTCCCCACGGAACTCGTATACGGATCTCCTCGAGTGCTCGCTTATGATGAGCTCGAGCAAGAGCAACTGCGACAAGATGATGCATTGCTCCTCGAGGAGGAACGTCTCCAGGCTGCTGTACGAGCTGCTCGATACCAGCAAGCCTTGCGTCGCTATCATAGCCGCAAGGTTAGGGCCAGGAGTCTCGAGGAAGGCGACCTTGTTCTTCGGCGTGTTCAGTCCGCCAAGAATTCCAACAAGTTGACGCCGAAGTGGGAAGGCCCTTATCGGGTGAGACAAGTCACAAGGCCCGGCGCTGTCCGCCTTGAGACCGAAGAAGGCTTACCGGTGAGCAACTCCTGGAACATAAAGCATCTTCGCAAGTTTCACCCATAAGGCGCGGTTGCCGTGATCCGCTCCGGCAACCACCTTTTGTACAAGCCTTGCCGCTGTTGCATGTAACCCTTTGTACAAAGCCGGGCGCAGATCCCGTGCATCAGTAAAGTTTTCGTGTTCTGCACTATTTGCCTTTCCCATGCTTTTCTTCGCTATTTGCATGCATCATTTGGCATCTTATGCGACACACGAGTCCGGTAAGCATTAGCACGCCGAAAGGCCGTATACTTGTTTCCCTCCTCTTTTTCTTTCCCTCATAAGCAGAAGGAACGTTCCTCGCGCACAAGTTTGCCGGGGGGGAAGGAGATGAAGGACGAACCAAGTGCTGTTCAAGAAAGAGAAGCCTTACCGGGAAGCAAGCAATATATGAAAGCTAAGTTACCAGAATTTGAGCAATTCAAATTTTTAAATTTTAAGTTGTCTTCCTTGAACAACCACACTTTGTATGGAAAACCTGTGCGCGGAGGAACCTACCCGTGGCTAGACGCACCCTTATCTTGTTTTCGAGTACGCTCAACGACTTAAGTGAGCTGCGACAAGTGTCGCGCCCTTGCTTCGTTTTCGAGTTCACTCAGCAAGCTAAGTGCGTTGCGACTAGCTGCGGCAAGGTTGCTTGCCGGTAAGACCTTGGCCAGCAGGCTGCTCAGAGTCCAGCATTCAGCGCTCGCGGCAAGGGCCCCTTGCCGGCAAGTTCCCTAGAAGCGTAGGGTCGAAGGCATACAAAGTAGAGGACCAAAACAAGGGAGATAACACTGCATCGATTGCTCAAAATAAGATAATATCTTACAAGGGATAACTTGTCGCAATGACTAATAAGTTCATGGCACACTATGCAGCAACAAAGGAAATAAAAAGGAGGGGGTCTAATCTACGCGGTCGCCTTCAACCCTGGACATCTTGTTCACCTTGGCGATAATGTGGGCGACCTGCGCCTTCAGCGCCTCCATATCCGCGTCGGCCGGCAAGCTGCGGAGAACGTTGACGAGGTTTATGCCAGGATTGCGGTACACTATCTTCGTCAGGACGCGCTCCAAAGTTCCCGCGCAGAGCTGGCGTGACTCCTCGGCCAGTTGCGCGGGAAGCTTCTTCTGAAGATTTGCAAGAGCCGGCGCGACCCCTCTGAAGAAAAGGCTGAGCTTGGCGCTGTGGGGGAGGTTTGGATCCGGAGAGTATATGAGATGCTCAACCCTCAGCGCCATCAGCTCCTTGTCGATGCTAGCTACAGAAGCCACCAGATCTTCAGTCCATACCTCGACGGTCTGGCGGAAGTTGTTGGTTGCAGTAGTGGCACTCTCCACCAGGCCTCGCTCTTTGCGGAGCTCGTCCTTCAGTTTGGTCTCGCGGTCCCGGACGGCGTCGAGCGAGTCCTTCAGCGTGGAGACCTTCAGCTCTAGATCTGGAATCGAGTCCTTGGCGGCCTTCAGCTCGTCGCCTTGCTTGGAGAGGCGCACCTGGAGTTCAGAATTAGTGTGGGCGTCCTTCTCGCGCTCTATGTTGAGCGCGGTAACCCTCTCCATGCTCGCCCTCAGGAATTCCTCCAGCTGCGCCACCTTAGCCTCGAGGTCCTTCTTGGCCGTCTCCGCGGTGGCTGCGGCGGCCTTTGCTTCTTTCAGTTCCCCGCCAAGGGCCTGCTCCCGGGCGGTAAGGTCTTCCTCGTGGGCGTCGAGGTTGACCTTCCGTTGGGTGAGCTCTCCTTCTCGCCGGGACAGCGCTTCTCCGGCGAGTCGCTGCTGCTCCTCGGCCTCAGCTTTCTCCAGGAGCCACTCTTGGTACTCCCCAGCAAGCCTCTCGCGCTCCTCCGCCAAGTCGCGGAGGGTCGCCTGGTTGGCGGCGCGGAGCTCCGCGGCGCGTTTCTCCATATCAGCTGCGGCCTTGGCGGTGAGGGCTTCCCGAGACTCGAGCTTCGCCTGCCTGGCCCGGTAAAGGGCCAGGAGCTGGTGGAGCAACTTCTCCTCCTCGGGCTCGTCGCTCCCGCCAGGCGCCTCGACAATCTTCAGCCCCGCGGAGGCGAGGACCTCTCCATCAAAGTCCTCTCCCTCCGCGGGGGCTCGCGACGAGGATCCCCACGGCACTTGAATGAAGACGCCGTTGGGAGCCTCAAGGTAGAAGCCCGACTGCTCCTTTCCGGCGGAGGGGTCGGCGGCCGGTGCAGCACTCGATGCTCCTGCCGCCTCCGGGCCGGCAGTGCGGTCGCCGCCCCCTCCTCGGCCGCAGCGTCTGCGGTTTGAGCAGTCTCCTCCGCGGCGGGCTCGTCGGCTCCCGTCCTGCTATCAGTAGCAGCGGCGTTGCCATCGCCGCCGCCCGCCTCCTCCTCGACGACGACCTCCGTCTCCATCTGCTCTGGGGGAGGAGGATCTAGAAGAAGAAGAAAAAGAAGAAGTTCAAGCAAATATCCAAAAAAGACGAATCCAAGAAGACAAGGTTACAAAACTTACCTTGGCGGACTTCGTCGACGACAGGCTCCCTCGCCGGGGAGCTCTCCCTTGGCGGGGTGGCCACCCTCGCCGGGCTGCTCGCCCTCGGCGGGGTACTCGCCCTTGGCGGAGTACCCGCCCTCGGCGGAGCGCTCTCCCTCGCCGGAGAGTTCGTCCTTGGCGGGGACGGCGGGGCCTGCGGCTCCTCGGGAGTGGTCTCCGGGCGCCCGTGTGGCTGCGGATCCACCTCTGCACAAGACAATCAAGACAAAACAAAAATAACAAGATGTTAGTACAAGGCAAAATCCTCAAGCGCGCCCAACGAGTGGAAAGATCAAGCCCAGACTTACGCTGGGGGCTGCGCTGGGGGCTGCTCCTTGGAGCAGCGCTCGGGTCCGGCAAGCTCGTCGCCGGCGCGTCCCCTGTCGCCGCGACGGGCGAGTCGTCCTCGACCTCGACTACGGGAACCTTGGCCTTCTTCGCCGCTCGCTGGGCCAGGGTCCTGAAATCAAAGCAAGAAGCAAGATCAGAATCAGCAAAGAAAGAATCAAGACAGAATTGAAGAAACTACAGAATACAAGCCCTTACTCCTGTTCCTCCTCGTCGTCGTCGTCGCTCAGGGCGGAGAAGTCGAACGCCACCTGAGGCGCGTCCGCGCGAGGGGCAGGAGGAGAAGGCTCCCTCGGGCGCTTGGCGCTCCCCGGGGCTGGGGGCTGCGAAGACCCGGCCCCTATGGACGCCGAGGCCCGGGGAGCAGGCGGAGCAGCCGCTCCGCTCTGAGAAGACCCTCCTTCGCTTGGCGCTGACGTACGGGGCGCCTCCGCCGTAGCCTGTGTGCGGGGCGCCTCCGCCGCGGTTGGTGCGCCGGGCGCTCCCGTCGCGGCTTGGCTCCCCCGGGTAGCTCGCGCCGCCCGGCGAGCTGGTTGTTGTCGGGGCGCCTGCGCCCTCGTCGCCGTCGTCGCCTTGCGGAGGCGCTTCAGCGGAGATCGCCTGGGACTTGCCCGAGGCGGGGAGGTCTTCGATGACGAGGAGGCGTCGTCGTTGAGCCCCAAGGACCCACCGGAGTCCTCGCCGACCCCGGCGTCCTCCTCCTCCTCCTCCTCGGCCGGCTCGCTGGGCCCAGCGCCCTGCCCTGCAGCCGTGCTCCCTCCGGCACATCCGCTCCCTCCGGCGCCTCCGCTCCCTCCGGCACCTCTGCTTCCTCCGGCAACGTCGCCCCTCGCGGCGGCCTCGGTCACGGTCCCGGGGATCCCAGCATACCTCAGAGAGGGGACCCCGGCGAGCTCGTCGGGCGGAAGCTTAAGCAGCCTGCGGATCTCTGCCTCCTCTGCCTGGCACGATGCTTCCGCAGCCTCTGCCTCTTCAACTGTGAACCCGAACTCTCCTGCCGCTGCGGCTGCGGCGGCCTCTTCTACCCGGGAAGCTATATAAGCAATCTCCCGATCAGTGGTGGCCCGGGTGAGACCCTTGATCTCCTCCTTGTTCTTCGGCACCTCCACCAAGTTGTCGAAGAAGCTCATGATGGCATCCGGCTTGGGCACTATCCATGTGGGGTCGATGCCATGCGAGTCGCATGCGGGCATCATTGCGCGTAGGGGATCCCGGGCCGTGCTGTTGCATAGGGGCACCACTCCCCGGGGAGCTCTAAACCACTCTGGGTGGGCCGGGTCGTGCTTAAAAAGTTCCCGGACCATCCCCTTCAGCTCGAGCGACGTGAAGTTGAAGTTCAGCCCTGGGCGCTGTCTCATAATGTCCGCCGCGTTGCCGTACTCCCATGCTGGCCTCTTCCTCTCCTGTAGAGGGGCAATGCGGCGGCGGAGGAAGTCTGCTCCTACCTCTCCGATGGTCAACTTCGCTACCCGGAGACGAAGAATTCTGACAAGGGCGACGTTGAGCTTGATGTCGTCCGAATCCTGGTCGCTCCAGTCCCTGCCGCGCACTATGGCTGTTGTGCGCGGCGCGGTGAAGGGTTGCGGCTCCTCCTCAACTACCCAGCACCAATCCGCGCGCCACTCCTCCCACTTGCCGCGGAGTTCCCCTTGAAGATAGGATTCCTTCTTGTTCAAGCGGAAGACCCAAGAGATCCCCCCGGAGAGGGGAGCGCCGGCCTCTACTCTAGGCGTAAAGAAATGCCTAAAAAGCGCTACGTTTGGATAGATCCCAATATAGTTTTCGCACAGATGTGCGAAAACCGCCATAGTGAGGATGGCGTTGGGGGTGAAGTCTAGAAGGTGGAGGTTGTAGGTGTTCATAATATCGCAGAAAAATTCAGAGAAGGGAGGACAAAGGCCGCAGTGGAAGAAAACAGCGAAGAAGAAATACCCGCCGGGGTACATATCCTTGGCGGCGGCGGGATAGACTCTGGTCCGAGGATGCGCCTTGGTCTTCTTGGCCCAGAACAAGTAGTAGTTGTTCCAGAGCTCCCGCGCGCTGAGCCTCGGCGCGAAGACGACATTCCTCTTTCGCAGGAGAGCAAGCTTCGCCGCCTGCTCGGATTTCTCTTTCTTGGTCTTCTCCGCCTTCGGCTTCTCGGTCTTCGGGGCCATGGCGGAGGCGGCGAGGGAATGAGAGCAAGGAGTCCGGCGGCGCCGCAGATGCAAGAGACGGCGGAGGAGGTGTGGAGGCGGAGCGCAGAGGGGAATTTCTGGAGATGGAAGAAGCAATGAAGGCAAAGTAAGGTAACGGCCCCTGCTTCCTCTGCTTTTAAGGGGGAAGTGGGGGACGCTCCGCATTTCCCATTAAAGAACGTGGCCACGTTCCCTCCCACGACGCCGCAATCGACGCGTGCCGTTACGGAGGGACGCGGCGGATGCGGAAGGGGATTCGGCGTGCCGTGGGCCGCGCGTGCCCGTGCACTGTTTTGGGCCTGGCCCAACAGCGCTTGGCACCGTGTGTGGCCCAGGCCCGGGGGCTCCTGTCGGTGTACTAAGGTAGGGGTACCTTAGTACCCCAACTTGTGCACGGGCAGTAGCAGCTTCCCGCGGCAGGGCCTACCACGTGCTTGCCGGAGACCTTTCTGCTCCATATAAAGCCATTCAAAAACAAAGTATGCAAGACAGAAGATCGAGGCCCCGGCAAGTGGAGCTTGCCGGGAAGGCCGTCCCAGGCTCAAGATTACCTCACTAACACAAGCCCCTGGCAAGAGGAGCTTGCCAGGAAGACTAGAAGGTTACATTTCAGAAGACATGCCTCGGCGCAGCATGCGCCCCGGCAGGGCCCGGGGAGCGACAAGCTTCAGAGCCCGGCAAGCTTCCGGGCCCGGCAAGGTCAAGCCCCCGGCAAGGTGCTTGCCGGGGAGAGTTACGCTGTGTGCTCGCGCTCCAGCTCATCGAACCACGCGTCACCCTGGGGCCGTTCCAGGGACGCATGGCGGATGGCTGTGCAGCCTGGGGGACACGGTGGCACTCCACGGTGACAAAGCCATCGCCGTGGCAAACAAAGACGCAAGGGCGGGCGCTTTTGGGGTCGACGGTGACGGGCATTTAATGCTCTTGTCCCCCACTGTCAAAGTAGGTGATGACCACTGTTCATGCACTGTTCATCCACTGTTCCCGCACTGTTACAACTACCACCAAAGTTACGTTTTTACCCTTTCTCCTACGTTGACACCTGTCGGTGACCCCTTGAGCTATAAAAGGAGGCCCATGCACAACGTAGAAAGGGTTCGGAACCTAGATCGCTCATTCGCTCGGTGTAGCTAGTTCTTCAAGCTCCCGAGCTCCCCAACTCAATACAATCTAAGCAGGAGTAGGGTTTTACGCGTCCATCGCGGCCCGAACCTGGGTAAACTGCCCGCGTGCTCACCACGATCTGCTCTTTGTGCTCCCTCCGCTCCCTTACCACACGAACAAAGGGGCTCCGGTCCCATAGGTGCTCGTGGTGGACAGTTTCCCCCGACACTCGCAGATGAGATCGCTTCCACCGACTAACATGCAACTTGTATTGCATCAGCTGGCTAGCGGGTGTCTGTCTCTCCTACTTTAGTTGAATCTGATTTTACAAAGGTGGTCCTTGTAGAAGGTTACAAGGCAACTTGATTATCACCGTTGTGGCTTTGCGTAGATAAGAACGGTTCTTATAGTTTGCCCTAGCAGCCACGTAAAAATTGCAACAACAAAGTAGAAGACGTATAACATGTTTTTGCAGGGCTTGTTGTGATGTGGTATGGCCAAAACGTGATTTGATATATGTTGATGTATGAGACAATGATGTTTTGTAATAAGTTCACGACTTGCATGTCGATGAGTACGACAACTGGCAGGAGCCATATGGTTGTCTTTAATTTATTGTATAACCTACATGTCAATCATTAAACACCATGTAATTGCTTTACTTTCTCGCTATACGTTAGCAATAGTTGTAGAAGCAATAGTTGGTGGAGACAACCACGATGACGACACGATGATGGAGATCATGATGTCATACCGGTGACGATGGAGATCATGCCGGTGCTTTGGAGATGGAGATCAAAAGCACAGTGATGATGATAGCCATATCATGTCACATATATTGATTGCATGATGATGGCCACATTGTGTAACCTATATTCTTTGCTTAGGACGACGGTAGCATCAAAAGACGATCCCACAACTTAAATTCAAGATAAAATTTTTCTCGCTAAGTATGCACCGTTGTGAAAGTTCGTCGTTTCGAACCACCTCATGATGATAGGGTGTGATAGACTCTACGCTCACATACAACGGGTGTAAGCCAGTTCTACACATGCATAATACTTGGTTTAAACTTGACGAGCCTAGCATGTACAGACATGGCCTCAAAACACAGGAGACCGAAAGGTCGAACATGAGTCATATAGTAGACATGACCAACATGGAGATGTTCATCATTGATGACTACCCCATCTCACGTGATGATCGGACATGGGTTAGTTGATTTGGATCATGTCACTTAGACAACTTGAGGGATGTTGTTTTAAGTGGGAGTTAATTTGTAATTTGATTAACTGAACTAATTATCATGAACTTAGTATTAATAGTCTTCACAAAATTTGTGTTGTAGATCAAGGACCCGCACTGTAATTCCCATGAATTTTAATGCGTTCCTAGAGAAAGCTAAGTTGAAAGATGATGGAAGCAACTATGCGGACTTGGTACGAAACTTTAGGATTATCCTCATTGCTACATATAAGGCTTATGTCCTTGATGTACCGCTAGGTTCCCTACCCCCTCCAGCGCCGTCTGTGGATGTTTTGAACATCTGGCAGACATGTTCTGATGACTACTCGATAGTTCAGTGTGCCATGCTTTACGGTTTATAACCGGGGCTCCAAAGACGTTTTGAGCATCACGGAGCATATGAGATGTTCCAGGAGCTGAAATCGGTATTTCAAGTTCATGCCCGAGTTGAGAGGTATGACACCTCCGACAAGTTCTTTAGCTGCAAGATGGAGGAGAAAAGTTATGTTAGTGAGCATATAATTAGAATGTTTGGGTATCACAATCGCTTGATGTAGTTGGGAGTTAATCTTCCAGATGACACAATCATTGAAAGAATTCTCCAGTCACTGCCACCAAGCTATAAGGGCTTTGCGATGAACTATAATATGCAAGGGATGGAGAAAATGATTCCCCAGCTCTTTGCGATGCTCAAGGCCGCGGAGGTAGAAATGAAGAAGGAGCATCGAGTGTTGATGGTTAAAAAGACCACTAGTTTCAAGAAAGGCAAGGGAAATAAAGGGAACTTCAAGAAGAATGGCAAAACAGTTGCCGCTCCTGTGATGAAACCAAAGGCTAGACCCAAGCCTGAGATTGAGTGCTTCTACTTCAAGGGGAATGGTCACTGAAAACAGAACTGCCCCAAGTACTTGGCAGATAAGAAGGATGGCAATGTCAATAAAGGTATATTTGATATACGTGTTATTGATGTGTACCTTAATAGTCCTCGTAGTAGTGCCTGGATATTTGATATTGGTTCGGTTGCTAATATTTATAACTCGAAAAAGGAGCTATGAAAAAAACAAAGACTGGCTAAGGACGAGGCGACGATGCGCGTCGGAAATGGTTCCAAGGTTGATGCGATCGCCGTCGGCAAGCTACCTCTACATCTACCTTCGTGATTAGTTTGAAACCTAAATAATTTTTATTTAGTGCCTGCGTTGAGCATGAACAATATATCTCGATCTTGTTTATTGCGATATGGTTATTCATTTTAGTCAGAGAATAATGATTGTTCTATTTATACCAGTAACATCTTTTATGGTCATGGACCCCTTGTGGATGGTTATTCTTGTTGAATCTCGATCGTAGTAATACACATATTCATAATATTGATGCCAAAAGATGCAAAGTTATTAATGATAGCACCACATACTTGTGGCATTGCCGCTTAGGTCATATTGGTGTAAAGCGCATGAAGAAACTCTATACTGATGGTCTTTTGGAATCTCTTGCTTATGAATCATTTGAGACATGTGAACCATGCCTCATGGGCAAGATGACTAAAACTCCATTCTCTGGGACAATGGAGCGAGCTAGTGACTTATTGGAAATAATACATAGCGATGCATGCGGTCCGATGAGTTTTGAAGCACGCGGTGGATATTGTTATTTTCTTACCTTCATAGATGATTTGAGTAGATATGGGTATATTTACTTAATGAAACACAAGTCTGAAACTTTTAAAAAGTTCAAGGAATTTCAGAGTGAAGTGGAGAATCATCGTAACAATAAAATAAAGTTTCTACGATCTGATCGTGGAGGTGAACATTTGAGTTACGAGTTTGGTATGCATTTAATACAATGTGGAATTGTTTCACACCTCATGCCACCTGGAACACCACAACGTAATGGTGCATCCGTATGTCGTAATCATACTCTATTGGATATGGTGTGTTCTATGATGTCTCTTACCGATTTGCCACTATCGTTTTGGCGGTTATGGATTAGAGACAGCCACATTCACTTTGAATAGGGAACCATTTAAATTCGTTGATACGACACCGTATGAATTGTTGTTTGGCAAGAAACCTTAGCTGTCATTTCTTGAAGTTTGGGGGTGCAACGCCTATGTCAAGAGGCTTCAGCCTAATAGGCTCGAACCCAAAGCGGAGAAGTGCGTCTTCATAAGATACCCTAAAGAGACCATTGGGTATACCTTTTACCACAGATCCGAGGGCAATATCTTTGTTGCCAAGAATGGGTCCTTTCTAGAGAAGGAGTTTCTCTCGAAAGAAGTGAGTGGTAGGAAATTAGAACTTGATGAGGTAATTGTACCTTCTCTCAAATTGGAAGGTAGCATATCACAAAAAGCAGTTCCCATGATGCCTACACCCACCGAAGAGGAAGCTAATGATGATGATCATGATACTTTGGATCAAGTTACTACTGAACTTCGTAGGTCAACTAGGGTACATTCCGCACGAGAGTGGTACGGTAATCCAGTCCTAGTAATCATGTTGTTGGACAACAGCGAACCTACGAACTATGAAGAAGCTATGATGAGCCCGGATTCCAACAAATGGCTTGAGGCCATGAAATCCGATATATGATCCATGTATGAGAACAAAGTATACACTTTGGTGGACTTGCCCAATGATCGGTGATGTCTACTACATAACTTGTTCTTGTAGACTCGTGTTGGGACTCCAATCACAGAGTTTTGTAGGACAGTAGTAAATTTCCCTCAAGTAGATGACCTAAGGTTTATCAATCCGTGGGAGGTGTAGGATGAAGATGGTCTCTCTCAAACAGTCCCGCAACCAAATAACAAAGAGTCTCTCGTGCGTCAACACACCCAATACAATGGCAAATTGTATAGGTGCACTAGTTCGGCGAAGAGAAGGTGATATAAGTGTAGTGATGATAGTAGATATTGATTTTTGTAAAAGGAACAATAAAAACACCAAGGTAGCGAGTAACAAAAGTGATCACAAATGGTATTGCATTGCTTGAAAATGAGGCCTAGGATCCATACATTCGCTAGTCCAATCTCTCAACAATGCTAATATAATAGGATCACATAACCATCCCTCAACGTGCATTGAAGAATCACTCCAAAGTTCCTATCTAGTGAGAACATAAGAAGAAATTGTTTGTAGGGTACGAAACCACCTGAAGGTTATTCTTTCTGATCGATCTATCAAGAGTTCGTACTAACATAACATCAAGTTATCCTTTCCGATCGATCTATCAAGAGTTCGTACTAAAATAACACCATATGATACACATCAACCAACTCTAGTGTCACCTAGATACTCCAATGTCACCGCGAGAACCCGTGAGTTAATTATACAATTTGCATCAAACAATTTCAGATTCATAATACTCAATCCAACACAAAGAACCTCAAAGAGTGCCCCAAGATTTCTACCAGAGAAACAAAGACAAGAACGTGCATCAACCCCTATGCATAGATTACCCCAATGTCACTTCGGGAATCCGCAATTTGAGTGCCAAAACACATATCAAGTGAATCAATATGATACCCCATTGCCACCACGAGAATTCATAGCAAGACATGCATCAAGTGTTCTCAAATCCATAAAAGTATTCAATCCAAATAAATCTCAAAGGGAAAACTCAATTCATCACTACAAGATAGACAGGAGAAAACACCATATGATCAGACTATATTAACAAAGCCCATGATACATCAAGATTGTGCATCTCAAGAACATGAGAGAGAGAGAGAGAGAGAGAGAGATTAAACACATAGCTACTGGTACAAACCCTCATCCCCGAGGGTGGATTACTCCCTCCTCATCATGGTGGCCGTCGGGATGATGAATATGACCACCGGTGATGATTTCCCCCTCCGGCAGAGTGCGAGAGAAGGGCTCTAGATTGGATCTTGTGGTTTTGGCACTTGCGGCTAATGGAAGAAAATTCCGTCGAATCTCTTAGGGTTTTTGGAATATTTGGGCATTTATAGAGCGAAGAGGCGGTGTGGGAGGCTACTGAGGTTGGCACAACCCACCGGGGCGTGCCTGGCCCCCCAGGCGCGCCCTGGTGGGTTGTGCCCCCCTCAGGGCACCCCCACGTGCTTCTCTGGCCCACTCGATACCTTCTGGTCCAAAAACAAAAATCTCCAAAAAGTTAGGCTGCCTTTGGACTCCGTTTGATATTGATTTTTTGCGATGTAAAAAACAAGCAAAAAACAACAACTGGCACTGGGCACTATGTCAATAGGTTAGTCCCAAAATATGATACAAAATGATTGTAAAACATCCAGGAATGATAATATAACAACATGCAACAATCAAAAATTATAGATACGTTGGAGACGTATTAGAATACCCAAGCTTAATTCCTGCTCATCCTCGAGTAGGTAAATGATAAAAATAGAACTTTTGATGTGGAATGCTGCCTATCATGTTCATCACATATTTTTTTCTTTATAGCATGGACAATTGGACTTTTATATGGTTCAAAGCAATAGTCTAGTTTCTACATGAGGACTTTAATACTCAAGCATATCAACAAACAACCATGTCTTTCAAAATATCAATAATAAAGCAAGTTATCCCTAGCCCACCATGCTCAAACATTGATCCATTCATGCAACACATTCGAATATTAGCTGCATCCAATGCTCAATTATGATAATAGTGTTTCGTAGTTGATGCTTTATAAGAGAAGTGGAGACTCAAATAAAAAATAAAAACTGCATAAAGTAAAAGATAGGCCCTTCGCAGAGGGAAGTATGTATTTGTAGAGGTGCCAGAGCTCAAGGTGTAAATTGTGAGATAAAATTATTTTGGGTGGCATGCTTTTCCTGTCAAGGAGAACGACTTAGAGTTCCCAACACTTTCCATGCTAGATATATCATAGGCTGTTCCCAAACATAAAATAAAATTTATTCCTTTTTCCACCAAACTTTCACAAGCCATGGCTAACAGTATCCACGGGTGCCCTCCATACCAACACTTTCCAAGGAATTTATTATTTTACAACATAAAGTAAATTTCCTTTTTCATTTCGGGACTAGGAATCCCTATTACTGCCATACTCTCGTGTAATGACAAGTGAATAAAGACTCATCTTGAGAATAACACATCTAGCATGAAAAATATGAAGCACCCCTCACCGCTTCATGAGCGGTATGGGCACACAAAAGAGAAATTTATTTTGAAATTAGATTTGCAACATACAAATTTTCTTAGAACGACATGGAAATACGCATATAGGTAGGTATGGTGAACTCAATTGGCATAACTTGGGTTTTAGAATTTGGATGCACAAGTAGTATTTTTACTTAGTACAAGGTCGAGGCTAGCAAGAGGTTGAGAAGCGACCAACCAAGGAACGAAAACCATCATAAGAGAACATTAAACATAACTAACACTGAATAATGCAGCACAAGTAGGATGTAATTTCATTGCATGACTATTGACTTTCGTTCCTGCAAAGGGAATCACCAACCTTAACATCAACATTCTTACTAAAACATAATTACTCATTGACATGGCTCACATATCACTACCATCATATCTCAAAACTATTACAAAGAATAAAGTTTATTTTGTTCAATGATCTTCATGAAAGTTTCATTATATCCTCTTTGGATATCTATCACTTTGGGACTAGTCTCATATGTTGCTTTTGATAAGCTCAAACAAATATAAGTGAAGAACATGAGCATCATATTTCTTTCTCTCAAATTAATCTAAGAGAAGCATGAGAGAATTTCTTCATGGATAACAAAAGCATACCGTGCACAAAAATATATAAGTGAAGCACTAGAGCAATTCCATGGCTCTAAAAATTTAACTGAAGCATAGGAGCAAGCATAACACAATTTGGCTCTCTCAAATAGGTGTGTACATCAAGGATACTTATTAAAAATTGAAGAGAAAAACAATAAAAGACTCATATAATACAAGACACTCCGAGTAAAACTCATATTAAGTGATGAATAAAAACATAGCTTCAAGTGAGGTTACCGATAATGTTGGAGACGAAAGAGGGGGATGCCTTCTGGGGCATCCCCAAGCTTAGTTGCTTGATTGTTCCTTGAATATTACCTTGGGGTTCCTTGGCAATCCCCAATCTTAGGTTCTTGCCACTCCTTATTCTCCTCATATCGGTTTCTCACCCGAAACTTGAAAACTTCAATCACAAAAAACATAACAAAACCTTTATGAGATCCGTTAGTATGATAAAGCAAATCATTCACTTTGGCTACTATCAAAGACAAGATTCATAATTGTTCTCACACAATGCCTACTATACCACATAATTTATTCAATTTATATTGACTAATAGAAGCCATAGAAACTAGAAAACATGCAAACTATGCATTGAAACCAAAATCTGTCAAAAACAGAACATTCTTTAAAGATCTGAATTGATATCATACGTATGCAACTCCAAAAATTCTGAAAAATTAGGAAATCATGGAAAATTTGTATATCAATCATCTGTAAAACATTCAGAATTTTATGTTTTTCCAGTGAAGCACGGAAATTCCAGCACTAGACGCAAAAGTTTCTGTTTTTGCACATAATCAAGTCAACTATCATTCACACAATCCCAAAGGCTTTACTTGACACTTTATTGAAACAAAACATGTAAAACATGATTACTACAGTAGCTTAACCATGTGAACACACAAAAAAAGTAGGTATAAGTGTTGTGTTGTCTCCCAACAAGCGCTTTTCTTTAATGCATTTTAGCTAGGCATGATGATTTCAATGATGCTCACATAAAAGATATGAATTGAAACACAAACAGAACATGATGAAGCACTATTAATACCACATTTAAGTCTAACCCACTTCCTATGCATTGGGATTTTGTGAGCAATAAATTTTTGGGAACAATAATAAACTAGCATAGGAAGGCAAAACAAGCATGACTTCAAGATTTTCAACATAAAGAGAGGAAACTTGATACTATTGAGATATGTAAAAGTATATGTTCCTCTCTCATAATAATTTTCTGTAGAATCATGAATGAATTAAACAATATACTATCACCTAAAGCATTCTTTTCTTGCATAAACATAGAAATTTTGCTACTCTCCACATATGCAAATTTATTCTCATGAATAGTAGTGGGAGCAAACTCAACAAAATAACTATCATGTGATACTTGATTGACATAATCAATTTCAGCATTAAAATCATGGTGACAAGTTTCATGGTCATTATTCTCTATAGCGTACATGCCATCATCATAATCATAATAAATAGGAGGCATGCTACCATTGTAACAAATTTCCACATCAAATCTTGGGGGACTAATAATAGCATCTTCATCAAACATAGCATCCTCAAGCTTATGGTTTTACATATCATTAGCATCATGGATATTCAAAGAATTCATACTAACAACATTGCAACCATGCTCATCATTCATGGATTCTATGCCAAACATTTTATAGCATTATTCTTCTAACAATTGAGCATAATTTTCTTTTCCATCATTTTCATGAAAGACATTATAAAGATCAATAATATGATGCAACCTCAATTCCATTTTTTGTTTTCTTTTGTAAACCAAACTAGTGATAAAGCAAGAAACCAAAGGATTCGATTGCAAGATCTAAAGATATACCTTCAAGCACTCACCTCCCCGGGAATGGCGCCAGAAAAGAACTTAATGTCTACTACACAACTTGTTCTTGTAGACTCATGTTGGGCCTCCAAGCGTAGAGATTTGTAGGACAGTAGCAAATTTCCCTCAAGTGGATGACCTAAGGTTACCAATCCATGGAGGTATAGAATGAAGATGGTCTCTCTCAAACAACCCTACAACCAAATAACAAGGAGTCTCTTGTGTCCCCAACACACCCAATACAATGAAAAATTGTATAGGTGCACTAGTTCGGTGAAGAGATGGTGATATAAGTGTAGTAATGATAGTAGATATTGATTTTTTAATAGGAACAATAATAAACAGCAAGGTAGCAAGTAAAGAAAGTGAGCAAAAACGGTATTGCAATGCTTGAAAATGAGGCCTAGGGTCTGTACTTTCGCTAGTGCAATCTCTCAAAAATGCTAATATAATTGGATCACATAACCATCACTCAATGTGCGATGAAGAATCACTCCAAACTTCCTATCTAGTGGAGAACATAAGAAGAAATTGTTTGCAGGGTACGAAACCACCTCAAAGTTATTCTTTTCGACCGATCTATCAAGAGTTCGTACTACCATAACATCAAGTTATTCTTTTCGATCAATCTATCAAGAGTTCATACTAAAATAACACCATATGATACACATCAACCAACTCTAATGTCACCTATATACTCCAATGTCACCGCGAGAATCCATGAGTTAATTATACAATATGCATCAAACAATTTCAGATTCATAATATTCAATCCAATAGAAAGAACCTCAAAGAGTGCCCAAAGATTTCTACCGGAGAAAGAAAGACAAGAACGTGCATCAACCCCTATGCATAGATTACCCCAATGTCACTTCGGGAATCCGCAAGTTGAGTGCCTAAACACATATCAAATGAATCAATATGATACCCCATTGTCACCACGGGAATTCATAGCAAGACATGTGTGACGCCCCCGATTTGACCGTACACTAATCATGCACGCAAATGTGTACGACCAAGATCAAGGACTCACTGGAAGATATCACAACACAACACTAGACACAAATTAAAATAGTACAAGCTTTATATTACAAGCCAGGGGCCTCGAGGGCTCGAATACATAAGCTCGAAAACACAAGAGTTAATCCGCTCCAAAAGGCAAGGCCTCCTGCCTGGGACCTCCTAACTACTCCTCAAAGCCGAACTCCACGTAGAAACATCATCGGGATCCTCTGGGTCCTGGACTCCACCATCTGGTTGCATCATCCGAGAAGAAGGAACAAACGAGGAAAGGGGGGAGAAAAGCAACCGTGAGTACTCATCCAAAGTACTCGCAAGCAAGGATCTACACTACATATGCAATGATATCTGTGTAAAGGGATAATATATGTGGGTTAAACTGCAGAATGCCAGAATAAGAGGGGGGATAGCTAATCCAATCGAAGACTACGCTTCTGGCCACCTCCATCTTGCAGCAGTAGAAGAGAATATATGGAAGTAACAAGTATCCTCGCGTCTCGCCGCCTCCGTCTTGCAGCAGTAGAATAGAATAGACGGTAAGTTCACCAAGTAACAACGTATAGCATAGTCCTACTCGGCGATCCTCCCGCACATCACCCTGTGAGAGAGCAACCACCGAGTTGTATCTGGCACTGGTAAGGGTGTGTTTTATTAAGTATCCGGTTCTAGTTGTCATGAGGTCGGAGTACAACTCCGGGTCGTCCTTTTACCGAGGGACACGGCTATTCGAATAGATTAACTTCCCTGCAGGGGTGCACCACATAACCCAGCACGCTTGATCCCATTTGGCCGGACACACTTTCCAGGGTCATGCCCGGCCTCGGAAGATCAACACGTCGCAGCCCTACCTAAGCACAGCAAAGAGGTCAGCACGCCGGTCTAAGTCCTAGGCGCAGGGGTCCGGGCCCATCGCCCAACGCACACCTGCACGTTGCGTACGCGGCCGGTGAGCAGACCTAGCAACCTCCATTACTAAGGAAGTTGCGTTACGCGGTCCAACCCGGCGCGCGCCGCTAAGTCGCTGACGTCAAGAAGGCTTCGGCTGATACCACGACGTCGAGTACCCATAACTATTCCCACGTAGCTGGTTAGTGCGTATAGACCAAATGGCCAGACTCAGATCAAATATCCAAACTCGTTAAGCGTGTTATTATGAAAATCACCGCGGACAACGACCAGGGCCATGCCACCTCTCCACTGGGTGTCTCAACCTGCCCTGTCGCTCCGCCACAAAGGTCCACTCGGGGGCCGTCAGGAGCTCAGGCCCACCACTACCTGGATGGAGCCACCTGTCCTTTCAGCCCCCCCCACATCAAATCACTTGCGGGTACTCAATGAGCCGACCCGACTTTAGTCACATCATGTGTCATGTAAAGTGTATGTAGTATATACCCGTGATCGCACCCAAGTGATCACGGCCCAATAGAATAGCAGGGCAGACGAACAAGGGTGTAGGGCCACTGATGGAGTACTAGCATCCTATACTAAGCATTAGGATGGCAGGTAAAGTATCAACAGTTGTAGCAACAATGACAGGCTATGCATCAGAATAGGAATTATCGAATCAACAACATTAGTAAACTAATGCAAGAGTAAGAGGGAGGAGAATAGGCGATATCTGGTGATCAAAGGGGGGGCTTGCCTGGAAGCTCTGCAGACGAAAGGAATCTTCGGAAGCGTAGCCGTAGTTGAACACCGAAGCATCAATGGTCTCGGGGTCTATCACAGTATCGGAGTCTACCGAAAATAAGCAACGAAGGGGAAACAAATAAATAACAGAGCAAACAATAGCATCACAAAGCATAACATGGCAAAAGGCGGTGCTACGTGTGACCTAACGCGATGCTCGGTGATACAGGCGAAGAGGAATAACATCCGGGAAAGTATTCCCGGTGTTAGGCATTTTCGGTCAGATGAAACAGAGGGGGAATGTTGCATGTTCGGTATGATAGAGAGGTGTGGCGGACGAACGGACCGCGTATTCGGATTCGTCTCGTCGTTCTAAGCAACTTTCATATATAAATTATTTTCATCCGAGTTACGGATTATTTTATATGATTTTCTAAAGTTTATAACATTTTCTAGAATTAATTATTTATTTAAATCTAAATACAATTATGACGTCAGCATGATGTCAGCATGACGTCAGCAGTCAAACAGTCAGTTGACTGAGTCAAACTGACACGTGGGGCCTACTGTCTTACACTAAGACTAATTAAACAGGTTAATTAGTCTAACAGTAATTAGGTTAATCTAATTAAGTTAATTAAATTAATTAATTCTTTAATTAATTAATTAATATTTTAATTAATTAATTTTGTTATATATTTTTTTGTTCTGGGGCCTGGGGCCCCCTGTCATAGGGCCATAGGCCCTTTGCGGGCGTGGGCGTCGGGCATAGCCCGAACGGGCGCTGGCCCGCGGTGGCGCGCCCGACTCGTCGCGTGGGTGTGGCGCCGGGTGCCCGAGCTCGGCGGCCCGGCGGGGCGCCGGCGGTCAGCGCCGGTGAGCGGCGGAGGCGGCGGCCGGCGACGTAGGGTGAAGCGGGCGGAGCAGTGGGGGAGGCGTGGCGAGGCCACGGCCGATGGCAG